>OZ038443.1:11100473-11130473 GCA_964036265.1 Daptonema setosum
AAAGGCTTTTGCCCAAATGCAAAAATGACATCTGCATTTGAAGATCGGCTTGCAATAGACCTTTAGAACCTGTTCAAACTGATTTGGATTATCACAAAAATATGAGTAAAAACAAGAAACAATGAACATACTAGAAACAACAGTATCTGTATCACTTGACTATACACATCATCACGATTGGCGTTACAATACTGATAATGACAATAATAACATGTGTATCTAAAATATATTACTATGTGCCACGTATATGGGCACTCTATGACACGTAAAGCCGATGGGCACACCATTATCCTACTATTCCAATGTGTTTCTATCTTGTTTATTTGTGGCACACGCAACTTTTATGTCTGTAAACCAGTTTCTCAATCATATGAAGTTTAATTATAGTGCGTGTGGAAGAACCCAACACCAGACTAACGATTAAACCGAATTTCTTTACCATTGACAGAAAGTCAGCGTTTTTTCATTCTCCGGAGAAGATATGTAGTATGTTCAAAACATAATTACAGTTACTGCTTGTTATGGAAATGGCTTTCAAGCCACGAAGATGCCAATATCGAATCCGAAATAATTGTGAGCCTGTGATCTGAAGACAACGATTGATACAACCATTAGGTACAACTATGTACTCTAGTGCCAGAAGCTATTTGTGATGGTATATATATCCCAGATTCTATAGCCGATGGCCAACTAACTAAAGTGTGTGCCATTACCATGTATTGCTGAAACTGATGATCAAACTTGTACAATCGCAACATTCAGTCCAACTTGTGAGTATAGTTTGTTCTGAATTTCATGTTACTGAAGTTATCAGCATGTCACGGTTCGAAGTATAAACTCGCCGATTACATTTTGATTGTGATAATTTTCAGATGGAACAAAGAATCATGAAGGAACTATAAGTGCTATATTCAATATTTGTGAATGGGCAGATGTGAGGTGTACACGTATTCAGAGAATATAAAGTAAAACGGGAGAACAGTAAAATAGTTACTCATCAACAGAACAGTATTTTATTCCATCAAAAGTACGAGCTCTCTCAAAACCAGTTCATCTATCGGTTCGAGCTCAAGGAAGAATCGTCGGTACGCGTACGAAAACTGGGTACGGCGCACGTTTCACGCTTGAATGTGTGCCACTACGATAATCATGTTACATGTCGAATCACGCGGCACGGATACCGCCGAACCACTTGGATTCACGATGGCACTTTATTCCACGACTTCATCAGCCAATAGCGGACCGACCCGATTCAGATAGTCAAAAAGAAGTAAATTTCCCGAGAGTTTCGCGTGGTATGTTTACACTATTTTCACGAATAATTTGGTTCGCTTAATAATCAGAAAAATTACAACAAAAATGATGTGCCAATATGCCCCCTTCCCGACTTAACTGCATATGTACCTAAATGGCATCTATTTTGGGGAGGGGGCGAGTACATCGCGAGTATTGCGACGGTACACCGACTGAATAAGCCAACTTATGCGCATAATCTACATGGATTACATGATCACATATTGAAGGATGCACGTAGGTGATTGGAATAAAGTTGAACCAGATTGAATAAGCACGTAATGGCGTGCCTTATAGTGACTTACATCAACTAAATTTGCCACGGCATGGGTTGAAAACATCAAAATCTTGTCGTGCGCCGAAAACTCGTTGGTTGTGAAATGGTTTACACGGATGTTCCTGAGGGACATGAAACTTTGAATACGCTAAACGATAGATAACGTAATATGGAAGCGAGTGATAATATAAGCTAAATTATTTTCAATCAATCACGTCATATTGTTTGTGCAATAGTCATATGAAACGAGTATGAAATGCGTGTTCGGTTTCAAACTTTTTGAAGCTTGGGAGAATCAGATTAGCAGATGAAAAATGAATCACTTGAATTTTGTACTTAAGTGTTGAAGTAGTTAAGGTACGCAAAAACATGTGTACGGTTTGGTGTCCCGTACACCGTTAAATCATAGTGATTCGCAGATAGTGATTTGTCTCCATTAACATGAATGAGGCCACTCACCTAATCTAAGTTTATTCAAATTAATTCGGTTAAATTTAAATAAAAAAAGGGCGGGCATACATACGAACTAAAAATAAGTTTGCATTATAAAAATTTATGGGGAAAAATATATACGCGACTACTCGTCATTTTGAACCAAATACTTGGATGCACACATTTCGGTCATGATTTGAGCACTCTACAACAGTGTGGTAAACGTAAACACGGCTTAGGCATAGTTTTTTATCAGGTCATGGCTCAGTTGAGGATTAATAATAAAATGTATTCATTCAACAAAATCTTTTTATCAAGTTTATAAAGTCTACGAGAAAATGTGTGGGATAAGTAATATAAACTGCAATCTGAGTTGAACGGGTTTGGGGCCGTTGGGTAAGACGATTACGAGTTACATATGGTGGGTATGGGTATGTATGCTGGGACACGTGTTGTCGCATTGCAAACATTGTATCAAAATAAATGAGTGAGTGAGTGAATGAGTTAGTGAGTGAATGAGTGAATGAGTGAGTTAGTGAGTGAGTGAGGGAGCGAGTGAGGGAGCGAGTGAGTGAGTGAGTGAGTGAGTGAGTGAGTGAGTGAGTAAGTGAGTGAGTGAGTGAGTGAATGAGTGAGTGAGTGAGTGAAAAAGTGAGTGAGTGAGTGAGTGAGTGAGTGAGTGAGTGAGTGAGTGAGTGAGTGAGTGAGTGAGTGAGTGAGTGAGTAAGTGAGTGAGTGAGTGAGTGAGTGAGTGAGAGTGAGTGAGTGAGTGAGTGAGTGAGTTAGTGAGTGAGTGAGTGAGTGAGTGAGTGAGTGAGTGAGTGAGTGAGTGAGTGAGTGAGTGAGTGAGTGAGTGAGTGAGTGAGTGAGTGAGTGAGTGAGTGAGTGAGTGAGTGAGTGAGTGAGTGAGTGAGTGAGTGAGTGAGTGAGTGAGTGAGTGAGTGAGTGAGTGAGTGAGTGAGTGAGTGAGTGAGTGAGTGAGTGAGTGAGTGAGTGATTGAGTGAGTGAGTGAGTGATTGAGTGAGTGACTGAGTGAAGGAGTACGTTAGTGAATAATAAAATGGCACACAAGAAAAATGATCAGATAATATTGTTGTTGTTGTTGTTCCTTTTTTGTTGTTGTCTGGTGTATCATGGCACCACTGTGCCACGGCTAATGAGCCGAGTGGCAACGCGATAATGCGAGAGTGTAAGATATGGAGTGCTGTTGTTGTGGTCGGCACAATACATGTGTGCCATAATTACGCTAACTACTGTACCTGTATATGTATGTATGTACATAAGTATTCTATGTAAAATATGTACATATGTACATCAGCGGAAGAGCTAACAAGGAACCATGGATAGGCTATAAAAAGAGACCCATTCTTGTTAACCGCCGAAAAACATGAATTTAATCTCCCTTGTTTTCTCGGCTGCAGAAGTAGTTCACAAGCATCACATAGTTTATTAATGATGGAGTTAGTCTTAGTAAGTCAATCATTCTGTCAGGATAACCATGGGACTCTCAAAAACAGTACGTAAGTCAGTCAGTAGCATCGCGATGCGTGCATCTGGCAAGTGACTGTCAAAACCAGTCCTTTCCCGACGGTACGACTGATTATGCATGACAGACCAACTAAATGTGCGTCACCACGTCGAAACTCGTGTCCCAAACACAGCAGGCCAGGGGTGTCAAGATGCCAATGAAATAATGTTGTGATGGCACGATATTTATATTCACGAATGTCTGGTATGTAACAACTAATCATGAAACAGTAAGGAAGTTCGGAAAAGTCCACTTATGTAAATTTAAGTTACATAGGTCATAGCCTAAACCTTAGCCTAGCCCTAAGCCTAGACATGAACCTGAGCTTTTTTGATTGAATAATTATCAATCGTTTTCTAGAAAACCTACAATGATGGGCGCGGACGTCAACGAAAGACATGGACATCAGAAACAAGGCCCATCGCCGAATTTTATAACTGAAAATGATTACTTTTGGGGAAATGGATATATCTCGACCTGCGTAAGAACTAGGAACTTCTGGTATGCAGCGAAAAAAACATTTTAAAATGGGCTTTCATTTGCTTGTTTAAACTTTGCAATCGCTCAACCACAACATTTTTTGTGGCCACGTAGAATGTTGCAAGTTACGTGGGACCCCCAATATATGTAAAACAGTTTCTGAAAATGAACAGTTCGGTTAGCAACATGCATACTCCTTTCCAGTCTTCTATAAAAAACCCGAAATCTCGCAACTTGCTCGCAGTCTCTTTTGCTCGGACTGTGATGGTGTCTACATGCTTTTCCGTTTTACGCTTACGACTTGCGGGCCTCGCTTTTTCGCGGCTCAACTTTGGCGAGGCCAAAAGGGGGTCGTCCCGCCGCGGGGCCGGAGGGGGGCTAGGGTATGCGTACCATGATTGGGGGGACCATTGAAGGGAAATAGTTTCCGAGTAACATTTCGTGTCTGACTGGCACTTTAACTAATCGTTGACAGTGGTATACCATCCGTAAATACCGTATGATCATTGTCGTCTGGATCTGGGTAAATATTTGTTCTTATACTTCTCTATTGAAGTTGTAGTAATAGTAACTCTTCTGATTTCATTCAAAAAAATTAAGTAGTTACTATTATCATAAGTAAAGCAATGTACACGTAGATAAAAATAGTTTCCGAGTAACATTGCGTGTCTGACTAACACTTTAACTAATCGTTGAGGTGGTATACCATCCGTATAATCATTGTCGTCTGGATCTGGGTAAACATTTGTTCTTATACTACTTAATTGAAATGGTAGAAACAGTAAATATACTTAATTTTTTTCTACTTCATTCATAAATAATAGCAGTCCGCAGTTATTATTGTCATTAGTAGATCATAGATATAACTGACTTCAGTTTATATTGCGAATACCGTAACCCGCAGTTTTGCTAAACTGTAGAATTTTTCCTAATCAGAAAGGCGCGCAATTTGAATTCTGAGAAAAGTTTTCGGTTCGATGACCTTGGTTTTCATAAATTTAAGAACTTTTTTGAAAATTTTAATTCAGATTCGGGTTCTCCATCAAATTTGGAGCCTGCATGAATTTTTTCAGCTACGTACTTCAAGTTTTCAATGGTTTTCGTTTTCTTCTTCCCGTTTCTTGAAGAAATTCAAAGTTAGTCAATTCAGTTAAATTAAACGCTCGAAAAATTCATGTAGGCCCCAAATTTGACGGAAAACTCGAGTCTGAAACAATATTTCCAAAAAATTCCTAAATTAATGTGAACCGAGGTTACCGACCCAAAAACTTTTTGACAGCTTGCAAAATTCAAATTGCGCGCCTTTTTGATTAGGAAAAATTCTACTGTAGAAGCAAAACTGCGGGTTACGGTATTTCGCAATATAAACTGAAGTCAGTTATAGCTAGTTAGATAGATACATACACCGAGATTTCATTTTCATTAAGTAGTTAGAATTATCTCACTGAAATACTTCGTATGTAAATGTACGATGATATAACGAAAAATGAGATTGAGTAAGGCATCAAAATGCGTGAGAAATACACCGTAATTAGGTATAGTATGTACTGTATACGAAAATTTCATTGTCAACACTGGAAACCAATAAACAAATGATGCAAATTCACTGGACAGTTTATAGTTTTTAGATACAAACATGGCTCTCGTTTGAAGTTACATCTTTTGTGATATCTAACGAAATGGCATTGTAGAAACAGGCTCAACCATGTATTATGGCAGAAACCACGTTTGAGAATCTTACATAATAACAGGTGTCTTAAAAGAAGCTAAACCACTGATTGAAACGTAGGGTTTTATAATATTTTTAAAAGTATAAAAGAAATCGTTGGTCAACAGAGTATAGATAATGTATAGACACAAAATGTTATTTGACTTTGTGGGCGCCGGCTCTTTAATTGGAACCCTTAAAACGGATGGACACATCTTCCGACTAGACATACCGTAACCATACAGGATGGGATAGCATGCAATTATGTCCGGTCGAAAACCAGTTGAAACCGGTGATGTTTTTAAGAAATTAGTTGGTAGGCTCTTAAAAAAACTCTAGAACTCGAATTTTTGAGTACATCAGTTTTCTGTTTAGTACCGGCTGGTTAGGAATGCATACATAAATGAAACCCATTTTAGGTATGTAAATTGTTCTACTTACGTGGTTGTACCGAAGATGTTATACAGTATGTAGAATTTCGATTAACTCTTGTGCATATAAATTGTTTATATCTTGATCATAAACACATAAGCCACTCACAGGAAAGATACTTAACTGATAAAAAGGCACATAAACAAAAAATAACTTTAGTTAATCATAAATATCTTTATATGCAACGTCACTGAACCAACTAACGGACTCCAGTAATACCGGTTGTTTAACTTGGTAAAATAAAATAATACAGATAGTAACATTGAGGAAGAAAGTTTCTGGATGTATCACAAACGAACATCTACAAACATTTTCTTTTACGAAACAGATATAAAAATACCGACTTTTGATAAGTCAACTTGACACAAATGACTAGAAAAAAGAGGATGAAAAACATGAAGCAGACTGTACATTTCAAATGTTTCCGTGACTCAATCCCCGCTTTTTGTTCTGTTACATTCAACGTTAGACAATTAATCATGTCGAACTTTTAATAAAAAGAGGGAGGGAAAACGTTGAACATACAATAAATGTAATTTTTAAAAATTATTTGCCTTAGTTGCGCTATTACCAATAATAGTCGTGTACGAAATCGCTGTGATATTTGTTGTTGTTGCTGTTGACGTGACCTTGCCACGCTGGCGGGGGTTCGCCTTTACGACCTCCACCTCCGGCTACCTGAAATTCACTCACTCACTCACTCACTCACTCACTCACTCACTCACTCACTCACTCACTCACTCACTCACTCACTCACTCACTCACTCACTCACGCGATCACTCACTCACTCACTCACTCACTCACTCACTCACTCACTCACTCACTCACTCACTCACTCACTCACTCACTCACTCACTCACTCACTCACTCACTCACTCACTCACTCACTCACTCACTCACTCACTCACTCACTCACTCACTCACTCACTCACTCACTCACTCACTCACTCACTCACTCACTCACTCACTCACTCACTCACTCACTCACTCACTCACTCACTCACTCACTCACTCCCTCACTCACTCTCTCACTCACTCACTCACTCACTCACTCACTCACTCACTCACTCACTCACTCACTCACTCACTCACTCACCCACTCACTCACTCTCTCACTCACTCTCTCACTTACTCACTCACTCACTCACTCACTCACTCACTCACTCACTCACTCACTCACTCACTCACTCACTCACTCACTCACTCACTCACTCACTCACTCACTCACTCACTCACTCACTCACTCACTCACTCACTCACTCACTCACTCACTCACTCACTCACTCAATCGCTCACTCTTGGTTTGGCTGGTTCGATGAACTTGTGGTTTTGAGGTGGATCATTCCAAGTTGGCTTGACGACTTTATCTGAACCACGAGAGCGTCCACGTCCTTTGCCTGAAGGAAAGATTAGGTTGTGGCAAACTTTTGATTGATAAAGTATTAATAATAAATCAAATAATCCCTTTTTATTGAAACTGATAATCATCACACGTGGACATGTTTCAACAAAATTTCTAACTGCAATAAAAGTATCCCAAGAAATCATCATAGCAAACGTGCAGTGGTCTCAAAACAAGCGCTATTACTCTGTTATATCCGTCTGCATGAAATAACTTTTAAATTATTTTTGTTGAAAAAAAGCTTTTTCTCAGAATCGAATCAACTCCTAATTATTACAAAAAAATTGCCACCATACCCTGACGTCTTCGTGATTGTTTATCAGGTCCACTACGATGTCCATTTCGAGGTACCCGATCGGGCTGCGGAGCCACCGGGGGTGGTCGGGTGCCCAGACTTCGCCGATAGTTCTTGCCACCTCCACCCCAGGCATTCTCGCCAGAATTTACGTTCCATGGCCGCGAATTCCACGGCACGGATGAGAAACTCTTCTCACGATCGTAGGATGGTGCACCTGGCTTCTTGTGTCCGATGTTGATGTTGCTGTTCGAACGACGGTACGTGGGTGATCGTGATGCTGAGTACGGTAGTGGAGGGTGTAAAGTCAAATGTCATGACCGATTGAGTGACGGCAAGCGAAATAATAATAAAAACTGATATGCCGAGTGTTTTGTGGGTGTTCGATGTTTCGAAACTGGCAGAATTGTCTACCCGCGGTTTGATTGCGAAGTATGTTTTTCGTCATTGTTTAGTTTGTGTTAAAACTCAAACTCACGGCATAAAAAATAATTCAACCCAAAATAATGGAAGAAAACGCGACAACCAAGATCCCAAAATGCAAAATTGAACCGGACAATAAAGTAAATTTTGTTGGAGTATTTCCCAAAACCACCGACGTTTGTTCCTGACGTTGAAGCTGCGCTGACGATCGGGCATTGAGGAACGACGTCGACGATCTTCTGGTGAATATGAACGAGGACGACCACCTCGATGACGACTGCCACTCCGATCTGCACACACACACCACATATTTAATGCTAGTTTTTCAAATTTAACTCAAAAAATTTTCGGCTTTTTTCTAGATTTTTTTTACATGTCATAGGGTCACAGTCACACCTCAGTTGAATTTTCAGTGATTATGAAAAGTGTGCAATACCTTCAAGGACCCGTTAACGATTGAGATATATTTAGTGGAATTCGATTGGTGGTAACAAAATATGGGAAGTAGAACCAGCTTCTGCATAGTTTCCGTGGATATTTAGGTTTCGAGGTGAATTCGCAAATGAAATCACGGAATGAAGGGACAAATTATACAGCATATTAGACAAACAGCAAACTCACGCACCACAACCAGGTTTGAAAATTAAAATATTGTTTCACTCAATTTACCCAAGTTTATCATGAAAAAACCTGGACAAAACATACCATTCTTTTTAGTATTCCTTCGGTACAGGTAACCGCGGGCACCGGCCTGGATCTTGGCAGCTGCCTCTTCTTCTTCTCGGCCACGACTGTGACCACGTCCTGTGAGTGAGTGAGTGAGTGAGTGAGTGAGTAAGTAGGTGCGTGAGTGAGTGAGTGAGTGAGTGAGTGAGTGAGTGAGTGAGTGAGTGAGTGAGTGAGTGAGTGAGTGAGTGAGTGAGTGAGTGAGTGAGTGAGTGAGTGAGTGAGTGAGTGAGTGAGTGAGTGAGTGAGTGAGTGATTGAGTGAGTGAGTGAGTGAGTGAGTGAGTGAGTGAGTGAGTGAGTGAGTGAGTGAGTGAGTGAGTGAGTGAGTGAGTGAGTGAGTGAGTGAGTGAGTGAGTGAGTGAGTGAGTGAGTGAGTGAGTGAGTGAGTGAGTGAGTGAGTGAGTGAGTGGGCGAGTGAGTGAAATGAAGGAGTCACTAACTTGGTGATTTATTATACCCATTACGGTGATGCGACTTACGGCGACTGCCGCGACGAGAATCCGGGGAATGACCTTAATATTATAAATTGTAGTTGTGATGTCCAGATTTTAATTTTGAGAAAATATAGAAAGACTTTCATCAGACAGATTGAAGAATGCCATTTCAGACATTATACGAGAAATTTGAAGAACATTTATACAGAATGAGATGAAGTATTTCTGAACTGCCAAAAATATGGAGCACTTGTTTCAAAGATCTTTAAATGCATTTATTAAATTAAAACAAATTTTTTTTAATTGCACTTAATGCAAGTGAGTATTCTGTGTTATAGATTGATTACGGATAAAGTAAAAGGAATATAGTTCCGTGCTTAATGTGCTAATTAATATAAAATGTGTGAAGCAAACCGTCAGATGTTGGTGTTCCTGGGCCTAGTAAAATGTTAATTGTTGTGTTACCTAATCTAAACATAAAATATAAAAGCTAAGAAGACAATTCTAAATTCACTAATAAACGGCGACCCAACGAACTATACTTTAGAAGACGAAAATAAGCAAAACATAACGATCAAGTACATAAGCTCATTGAGTGTTAGAAAGGCAACGAATAGAAGGTAATGAAAGAGACCTGTGAACGTTTGCCTTGGACAAAATCCACCGACAGAGTTTTTGCCGTTTATGTGTGTCTTGTCAGTTTTCAAACTAAAAAAAACAGTCCAGCTTTATATCTCCTTACTTTTAGCTCTTCTTCTGCTGTCTTCTTTTTTCCTTCCACCCTTGCGATCCAAGTTTCGTCGTTCATCACGATGGTTTTTATCCCGGCGCGGTGGCGGCCGTTTGCTGGAGTGTCTGGCATCGGCACTCTTGGCACGACGTCGTTTGGGAGCACCCTCGTCTTTACGAGTAGAAGTTAGAAGCGATAGATAACAAAGGTTTACAGGAGACAGACTTTTAACTGAGAATATTGTATATAACGAAATAATATATAGCATTAGATTGAATGAAAACAGTGAAAATATTTAGAAAAAAATAGAGAGGTAAGCAAGCAATGAAGTTTGGCGCCGGTGCAAGCGGTGGTTTAGTGAACATTTATGAACATTACATAGAAGCCCGATTATTGAACGGTTCCCAATGAAGAAATAATCAGTTAAGCCAGTCATTAAGTTGTGAGTACAAATTTCTTAGCTCAAATTACTTGCTGTGTGTTTATCAGTGTGTGAGTTTCTGTGAAAGCTTGAAAGTTGAGATCCAACTTTTCATTTTCTTTCTGGACAAGTAGCCACGGGCGCCGGCTTGGATTTTGGCGGCTGCTTCGTCTTCACTTCGGCGACGTCCACCTGTGATAAAAAACTGAATGACGGACTGGTTAACTGAATGACTGACTGACTGGTTAAATAATTGACTGATTGACTGACTGACTTTTCGCATGTTTGACAGACGGTCTTTTTGAATGTTTGACTGACTGACTGATTGATTTTGTGAATAATTGCACGACTGACTAATACTTTGAATGATTAACTGACTAACGGTGTTTTGTTTGACTGACTGAATGTATTTTTGAATAATTGACTGACTGGTAAAAAATTTGACTGACAAGTTGAATGGGTGCTGTACAACAGAAAAGATTGAGCGAGTTATTGAAAAGTTTATGATTCCCTTAGCTCAATTTGCCCGATTGATTGTTGAATTTTCTGACTCATGTCTAAACAACTTGATATAAACATAATAAAGTTTTTGACTATTTAAATGAATCCTGGAAACATACTAAAACGAGTGGCTGATTTTTTATTGTCTGAACGAGTAACTTGTGGGAAAATCTCGGTAACTTACTTAACTGAATTAACTCAACTGACTTAACTAACTTAATTAAAAACAACGCACTTTTTGACTGTCTTACTTGCAGTCGTAGTGTTTGATTATTAAAGACGAATTTATACTATTAAAAGCCAGCCTAAAATAAAAAATATGCGGGCATAAAACATAGTATCACTAGACACATGATCACAGCTCCATAAACTAAATATTTGATTCAAAATGGTTGCAAAACATATGTACCTACTGTACCATTAGCAAAATAAATGAATGGTGGATTTTTAAAAGCTGGTGTAAGCCAACGCTAACTAATTTGTAATAAACGGTTCGGTTGGCTTCATTGAAATTCGATTTGAGTACTGTATGCTAGGCTACATAGGATTAACTGACATAGCGACCAGTGCGAGCTTGTGCTGCTCAATATCGTATTGATCTGGTGAAAAACACAGCTTGTGCAAATTTGTATTCGAGCTAACCGTTTATAACCCCATATATGTATATTCAAGTGAAAATTTATAACCCCATATAATTAGGCGCAATTTTTTTATATAAATTCACCCAATCATAAGAACTAAGCGACATAAAAAAATACAATACATACATACATAATTGTTTTTTTTGAATTCCACAACGCACCGTTGCATTCAGAAATTTCTCGCAAGTATTTTTAATTATTTTAATGAAAATTTGATAGTATGCTAGAACAGTTTTATTAAGTTTTGTATGTTGGTAGAAAAACTCCCATTCAACCTCGAGTTCGAAGTGATTTTGTGCTGTAAAAAACCCAAGTGCATGTTTTCCGTGGATTCTAAAAAACGTTTCGTCCATGGCTACCTTTTTCTTGCTTCTTCAGCTTTTTTCTTGTCAAGTACCCGCGGGCACCGGCCTGTATTCTTGCTGCTGCTTTGGCACTTTCGTCGTCACCTTGGTCGTCCGCTAATTTGAACGGTGATGGATGAGAAGACTGACTAAGTGACTGATTGAGTGACTGATTGAGTGACTGACTCAAGTTAAAGTCGCAGTGATTGGTCAAGTGAGTGACTCAGACTCAGTGACTGTTTATTTCCCTCAGTTAAACATCATGTTTTAGTGACAGTGCAATGGTGCAAGTTTGTAGTTATGTGTGCGTTGGGGTGCTTTCATAGTCCGTTGCAACTTAGTTACAACACAGTTTGTTATAAGCAGCATTCATAATTTAGCAGGTTGAAAATAGCGGTATTACGGTAGACGCAGTGGATGCTGCTTATGACAAACCGTGTTGCAACGGACCATGAAGACACCCTAATAAATGATCAGTGCCGAGCTACATACTTTTTATACAAAGTAAATGCGCAAAAACAGAAATACAATGGAAATTCCCCAAGAGATTAAAAAATCTGTACCTTTGCCCTTTTTTCTATAAAGGTAGCCGCGAGCACCGGCTTGGATTTTAGCGGCAGCTGCGTCTTCACTATGCGATCGCCCTATATTATGTACTTAGACTGTATTAAATATTATGTACCTTATATGCTTCACTTCTACATGTCATATTTAGTGATATAATGATTTTTTTACAGAGAATCGACGGAATGACGGACTGACGGACGGACTGAACAAGAAACAACATTTGAGTTCATTCACTCATTGGTGAATTGACTCCTAGGCTTATGATGGTTGACAGAATGAATAACTGATGGGGAATTATCCTGGATGTTTGACTGGCTGACTGACTGACCGACTAACTGACTGATTGACTGACTGACTAGAAGACTTTATGAATGAGTGATTGACAGACTAACGGCTTCGACTATTACTGCGACCGCGGCGACCGTCGTCGGAATCCGATAAATAACCACCTGAAAGTGAAGTACGGTTCAACTAAAAAAATTTTTAAACAAAACTAATAAAATGGAATCATTACATTTTTAATTCAAATCTAGTGTTATCAGAAAACATATTCAATAATGAACTATTTTACATACAATAATGGAGTGTTCTGTTGAGAGATAGTTGTTATACATGACATAGTAGGCCACTATTGTTACAGAACGATTCCAAAAACTCGTTATTCGTACACGTACTGTATTTTGAGGGTTGTTCTTAGACAATGGGAGATACTGATATTGATCGTAGTGATACCGTATTACTGCCGCAGTGCTGAGTTAGTACCACAGTATTCCAGTTAAGGTTAAGAAACAAATGGAACATTCAGAGTTTGACATACGATTGCTTATCTGGTTAGCTTATTAGGAGTTACTGATTTCTTAACGTACATAAGCATTAAGCAACCAACCGAGATCAGTGCGTTTGGTACGCCGTGTCGACTGACGACGAGATTTTCCTGAAAACTTATTCACTGATTGACTAACTAGATAACTCTAACTAACTATCTCTAACTGACTAACTAGATAACTAACTAACTGACTGTTATTGAAAGCATTTTGCTGACTGACCCCTATAATAACCCCTTGGTGATGACCGGGAAGTGTCTTGAGTTGAGAGTCTGCGTCCACCACGTCGACGACCATCAGGACTGTCTGGTGAACGACGACCACCCTATGAGTGAGTGAGTGAGTGAGTGAGTGAGTGAGTGAGTGAGTGAGTGAGTGAGTGAGTGAGTGAGTGAGTGAGTGAGTGAGTGAGTGAGTGAGTGAGTGAGTGAGTGAGTGAGTGAGTGAGTGAGTGATTGAGTGATTGAGTGAGTGAGTGAGTGAGTGAGTGAGTGAGTGAGTGAGTGAGTGAGTGAGTGAATGAGTGAGTTAGTGAGTGAGTTAGTGAGTGACTGAGTGAGTGAGTGAGTGAGTGAGTGAGTGAGTGAGTGAACGAGTGAGTGAATGGGAAAAACTCACTCGTTTGGGCGAATGCGAGTCCGAATCATCGGACGACCGACGGCGAGAATCTAAAAATTGTTGTATGTGACTTTTGTGTCTGAATTGTTTTATGTGATTTTTGTGTCTGAATCCAAATTATTCCACTTAGCGACATCGCATAGTTCCGAGCATGATAATCAATCGAGCGTTGGAAATGGTTCCGACATGCTTTTTTACTTCAGATTCTGTTGAACAGTTTCTTCAATCTGACTTGAAAAACTGTACAAGTATATCGATTTGAAAAGACTTTCATCTAGGGCAGTTCGATAATGAAGTGCGTTGGAAATAATTCTACAGATCAATTGTCCCATGTTTAATGTGACTTCGAAGTAACTGTGAAAGTTCTATCAACTGCGTTTCATCAAATCACGACTGCGCAAACTGCAATCAAGCATCTGATAACTATGACACAAAAGAAACAATAGTTAAACAAAAAGAAAAAAACACCCTGACTGATTGACATCAAATGATAAAAAAACAAAAATACTTGATACATCTGTGCAAGTGAACATTGATCAAGCTCTGGATGGTCCATAACTGAACATTGATCAAGCTTTGGATGGTCCACAACTGAATATTGATCAAGCTTTGGATGGTCCATAACTGAACATTGATCAAGCTTTGGATGGTCCATAACTGAACATTGATCAAGCTCTGGATGGTCCATAACTGAACATTGATCAAGCTTTGGATGGTCCACAACTGAACATTGATCAAGCTTTGGATGGTCCATAACTGAACATTGATCAAGCTTTGGATGGTCCATAACTGAACATTGATCAAGCTTTGGATGGTCCATAACTGAACATTGATCAAGCTTTGGAAGGTTCATAACTGAACATTGATCAAGCTTTGGATGGTCCATAACTGAACATTGATCAAGCTTTGGATGGTCCATAACTGAACATTGATCAAGCTTTGAATGGTCCATAACTGAACATTGATCAAGCTTTGGATGGTCCATAACTGAACATTGATCAAGCTCTGGATGGTCCATAACTGAACATTGATCAAGCTTTGGATGGTCCATAACTGAACATTGACCAAGCTTTGGATGGTCCATAACTGAACATTGATCAAGCTTTGGATGGTCCACAACTGAACATTGATCAAGCTTTGGATGGTCCATAACTGAACATTGATCAAGCTTTGGATGGTCCATAACTGAACATTGATCAAGCTTTGGATGGTCCATAACTGAACATTGATCAAGCTTTGGAAGGTTCATAACTGAACATTGATCAAGCTTTGGATGGTCCATAACTGAACATTGATCAAGCTTTGGATGGTCCATAACTGAACATTGATCAAGCTTTGAATGGTCCATAACTGAACATTGATCAAGCTTTGGATGGTCCATAACTGAACATTGATCAAGCTCTGGATGGTCCATAACTGAACATTGATCAAGCTTTGGATGGTCCATAACTGAACATTGATCAAGCTTTGGATAGCCCATAATTGAACATTTCTCAAGCTTTGGATGGTCCATAACTGAACATTGATCAAGCTTTGGATGGTCCTTAACTGAACATTGATCAAGCTCTGGATAGTCCATAACTGAACATTGATCAAGCTTTGGATGGGCCGTAACTGAACATTGATCAAGCTTTGTATGGTCCATAACTGAACATTGATCAAGCTTTGGATGGTTCATAACTGAACATTGATCAAGCTTTGGATGGTCCATAACTGAACATTGACCAAGCTTTGGATGGTCCATAACTGAACATTGATCAAGCTCTGGATGGTCCACAACTGAACATTGATCAAGCTTTAGATGGTCCATAACTGAACATTGATCAAGCTTTGGATGGTCCATAACTGAACATTGATCAAGCTTTGGATGGTCCATAACTGAACATTGATCAAGCTCTGGATGATCCATAACTGAACATTGATCAAGCTTTGAATGGTCCATAACTCCTCGTGGCACACTCACACTCGCACTCGTATGTACCTTTCTTGGTTTTGCCATCCTTTTTGCTGCCACCATATTTTGCGTCTTTTCTAATTTTATACTCTTTCGGCTTCTTATAAGTGTCCGTTTCTTTAACTTTCGAATCTGTTTTCTGCCATGTTTCCTTATTCCTGTTATTGTTGTTGTTTTTATCGACGGACTTGAGTGTATCAGGCGTTTCGATGACTTCAATTTGAACTGATGACTTCCTGACGCCATTTTGTTTGGTATTGCCGAGCGTATTGGCGTTTTCCTTACCTGTTTTGATGAACGGAACATGGTTAATGAAACTGAAAGTCTATACTTCTAGGGTTGGAACGTCGTGGTTGAAAACGATTGTTTTCGTACGATGGAATAACAGGTATAATCAAAAACGAAAACCCCAAAGTCCCATGAATATTCAGACGTGACAAAGACGATACGATACAAAATACAAAAAATCCAGAACATTGAGCATATATGTATAGCATTAACGAGACTCATTTTGAAAGCGCGTCTTTCGTATCATGTGAGACTTTTTCATTCATGCACTGATAAATGCTATTGACTATCAACTCAATTTGAAAGGTCCATAGTTTTCTGACCTTGGTGAAGCTTTTGCGTTTAAGCACAGATGGATTGACACTCATTGAGTAATACTCATTGAGACTATGAAATAATCGTAAATCCCGGAGGAAAAACTCGCGCGTTCAAAGTCATTTTCGTAATCAATCGAAAATGCTATACCAGTTAAATAGACCAAGTTTTTTTTATTAAGGAAGTATAAACTCACGGAATCGCATGTTTTTTCTGGCCAAATAGCCACGCGCTCCGGCCTGGATGTTGGTTGCTGCTTTCTCTTCGTCGCTGTTGTAATCTGAATTTTTTAAGAAAATTTTAATTTTTTCATAAATTTGTAATAAATGTGTATTTTCACAATCAAATCTTCAAAAAAAATTACGTAAAAAGATACCAACGAGACATATGTAAGTAGAAGCAAAAACACCCCTTTACTCAAAGCACTGATTGAAAAAGTAAACAATTAAAACTAAACTGTACTCCATTTATGAAAGTAAAATAAAAAAACTCATTCCGATCCCAATCCCAAAAGACAGATTAAAAAAGTAGAAAGCTTACTTAACTTTACGACATATGAAAGTGAAACAGTATGAAAAAGCAAGATTGTTCCAGTATTTCCGCGCGAACTCCGATTTCCCATCTATTGCAAACCATTATATTTCCCGCTGATTGTCTTCCGGCGCATCCGGTCTTCCCTCTCTTCCCATTCAGCCTGCGATCCGCTTTTCAACGACGGATGGGTCGACTTCCGTCGCGACTCCGCTGCCGGTGGCGGAGGGGGAGATCGACGCGACTCCACATCGCGACTTTTGCGGCGATACCGATTTTCCCGATCGAGACTGCCATCTTTAATCGGACTGGCGGAATCTCGGCGATTTCGACGCGACCTGCTCACTTCCGGCGAGTCATCCCGTCCCTTGCGCGACTTTCTAAAGTCGTCCCGACCCGGCGAGTCGTCATGTCCCTTGCGCGACTTTCTAAAGTCGTCCCGACCCGGCGATTCTTGACGATACGATGTGCCATGACGACTTTGCGCGTCTACAGAAAATATAGCGGAAAGTGACATGACATTGTAACATAGGTATTGTACACGACTTTTGTGAGTACAAACAATAACAGGACATTGATGATTTGACATGAAGCAAACTCAGGTACAGTATGTATAATCTGATACTTTTTAAAGGAAAAGCAGAAACTCACGATTAAAAAAGGCCCATGCGAGTAGCGATTACGTTGGTGAGACATTTTAACAAGACACGAGTGAAACTCC
Organism: Daptonema setosum; assembly: GCA_964036265.1. NCBI lineage: Eukaryota > Metazoa > Nematoda > Chromadorea > Monhysterida > Xyalidae > Daptonema > Daptonema setosum. Next base: position 11,118,363 of record OZ038443.1, read on the forward strand.
CAACGATTATAAAAATAAATGAAAACTAAAATTTAACATGGTAGTTTTTAACGTAATCAACGACTAACCAAGTCGCCTGTTGGCCTCTGAGCGTGTGTCACGTGTAAAACCTAAAAAAATTTATTTGTAATTCAAACATTGACAACTAATTAGACAACATTGAAGGTTTTATAACAGTTAATTTTGTTATTAGAATACATTTGTGACATATTCAAACTGTCAAAACACTCAATGTATACCTACCTGTGCTCAATCGGTGTAGTGGCATGGATAGTGAATTTCAAAATTAGACTTTCGCACGTATAAAACTTTGATCCAAAAACTTTACCGCATAAAATGCACTACATTGGAAGAGATTATATTGTAGAAAACTGAGACTCGAAATACAAACATATTGTTGATTTTATATACAATAAGGTCAATGAATGTTCATCTGTACAATGCAATGGTTTCCATGGTACAGCTTATTTTGTGGTAGCGTGCATAATTCACAGATGTCAAATCCGATTTCTATCATTCGGAATCAGGAGACTTATTTCAGTGTCAAGATCACCACAGGTCTTCTGCATAACATCATCAGTTTCTAGCTTTTATTAATCCGTACAAAACTCGTTGAAGGTATGTAGTAATTAGGTGAAGAAAAAACTACATAGCTGTGAAAAAAACAGTTCTCAAACACAAGTTATTAAAAGTCTACTAAGTTTTTGAACGACCCAAAGTAAATTTTAATCATCCTTAAATCCACAATTAAAATTATCCACAAATCCACGGGTAAGTTAATCAATTAAAACATGACCAACTGTCTTTCCTGAAGGTACCTTGACGTCGTAATGGACTTTCGGATCGAGGTCGTTGGTTCTTGTTGGCTTTCTGTTTACTGCCACCCGAGCCCATGTTGGCTGTGGTGTGGCGCTGATATCATTGTTTGATGGGTACGTGTAGACGGGCTGGTGATTGATTCTGAAAATTAATATTTAATTTATTTATAAGAACATATTTAATTTTAATATAAATTACTATCAATAAAATCATTGGTTAAGAGATTAGGTCGGAAATAGGGATTTCAAGCTAATGACAAGGAGTGTATTTCAGACCTAGACTAGGATGTCTTAAAATACAACATCTATACAAAACGTAATGAATGATATCAAAAAAATTATTTATTAATATGTTACATTCATGCATGATGACTTTTTATGTATAAATATATATTTGTTCTTAATCAAGTAAGTTCGATCGCAGACTATATTCTATTGTTAAATCATCAAGAAAATATTTCCCACGGTTATACGAAAAAAAATGATTTCATCAAAAAATACCAAAATAAGCGCATAAAAATCGTTCATGAGGCCAATATGATTAAAATCATGATGTTTACATATCGTTAATTTATATATACAAAATTGCACAATAACTTTCCCACGGTTATATAAAAAAAACAGATTTCCTCAAAAATATCAAAATAAGCACATAAAACAGTACATGACGCCAAGGTGATCAATCATGATGGCCCCATCCATGAGCCAACCCCAACATTAACCACAATAAAAAGTGTACAGTTTCTGGTTGGCAATCAGCTGACTAACTGAAAAATCGTACAAATACAATTGTTTTATGCTCATCTATAACATTCATAATCGATTAGCGGACAGGCCATTGGAGGCGCGTCGTTTTTTTAGTAATGGTACATACTGTATACAAAATTCTTTTTCGCGGACGCAGACTAGAAGTTGCGAGGAAAAAATCGTGTTGAGACAGAGAGAAAATCGCATACGATGGACTGTATAGAATATAGAATAGGAACATGTACATACATTTCTGAAGGCTACAGTTATTTTGAGTACACAGCAGACATTTGGTAACTCCAGCATTTGTGGCGAAATACAGAACTTTTTTGAGAAGTTCATTGTACAAACTATTAACCGCAGCCTACAATTTTTTTTGTTTCGTTGGGTTGTCTCACTCGGATTAAGACTTAGCCGGGTCCCAATCACGAATGGTGCTTGCCATAGGCATATCATGGAACCAAGTTCCAAGTCTCCATCTGATGTTAGAGGCATATTCTTGAACGACCATCAGCCAGTAGGTCACACTTCGTTTTGACTGCCATAAGGCTTGTTGGTGACGGCCCCGGGATTCGAACCCGTGTGCGGCCGGCCAGGCGGTTTCAGAGTCTAGCACCTTAACCACTTGACCAGCGAGCCGACCAAAGATACATTGCAAAATAAAAATAAGCACCACAGCCATTTTAGTTAAACGACCTGGCATAACAAAAATGAAACATGAAACTTTAAACCACATATCCGTTCTAATATATACAATACCCTAGTCAATTGCAACATGTGGTGCAATCAATCTATATTAATTTGGTCTGGTAAATAAAACTCAACTCTGACGTAATGAAATAATAAACGTCAGTGAATGAGCTTGCTAGACTCAGATCAGAATTCAATGACGTCGGGTGGTTATGATTATTGCAGTGGTGGTATGGTAAGTTGCAATGTAATGGTGTCACGCATAACTGATTTTAGAATTGTGTCATGTCAGTTTACAACGTTTAATGTCACTTTACAACGTTTAGAATGTTGTAATTTCAAATGAATTACGAAAATTTTGTAGAATAATTGACATTTCATTGTGTATAAAAATGACCCTAGAGAATGATTGGAACTACAGGGCGGTCCACAAAAAAATGCAAACACCGGAAGAACTGGCGATTCCAAATTCGACATTTGATCGTCATTCTTAGGGATTATGGTCAACACACTAAAAGTGATTCTACCCAGCAAAACACAGTACTTGATACATGGATGATAAGCTTTGTATGTGTCCGTTACCACATGGTCAGAGACTTTATTTTGGCTGTGTCTGCATGGCAAGTATTCCATGTCGCTTGGAGACCGACACTTCATCCATCTACGTACGGCATCAAATTCGATAATCTGATCCAAACACCAAAACAATTTTTTCTGTTTACATCAAACATGTTCGATTCGTTTTTTAGAAGAGACTTTATCAGAGTTTGATTCAAACCCTAAAACCCATACAAAATAGAATCACTGAGTTTTGTCTAAATGTACTGCTATTTTCAGACTATTCATATAAAAAGTATTTATCTTTTTTATCTGTATTAAATCACTTTCATCACTTCATAAATCAGCCTAGCTATAAAATTCCTTTTAATGATGACTTCGTCAAAGTTGATACATTTTAATGTTATGACTTGAAAGGTTGTCGCTTGGAGACCAGCATATTAGCCGACCATGGTCTATGATGCATGACTCAATAACATTTGTATACAGTACCAATGTAGTGTGTTTATTTCAGGCATTGATGACGTAAAGTAGAGTTTTCACACGCTATCGTCTAGCGATTAATTAATAGGATAGTTTATCCAAATCGTTGAATTTATGAAGCATAACTGTGAACAGCAGGCGCACCACTACCGTACGCGTACCCGGGTGCGGTGCGGCCCGCACCCGAAGTATGAACAGGCCTCAAAGGCTGAAATTTGGCTGAGCAGCAAAGCAACTGATTTGTGACAAGAACTTTTATGATATACCTACTAAATCTATAGGTATGAAATGTTACAGTAGTCAGTAACTAAAAATAAATGACAATAGAAACTATATATCTACATAGTTCATAACATTAATCAGAAACAGTGAACTGTTAGGTATATATCATGTTTCAATGAAAAACTTACAGTAAGAATTTAGAATATAAAAAATCATAATCTAAGAATTTACAGTAAATACTATTCAGTGAAATTAGTTTGTCGCTGTCATTGAGGCAATTTAGGTACAGACATTCAGTGCAGCAAAAATAACAATCAAGGTTACAATAGAAACACAAAAAAGAATTCGACACAAACCTAGTTTGTGGTGACCCACTGATTTCAAAAAGTTGAACTCTTTGGTTATTTACTAGATGATCATTGGGTTATTGGTACAGGTGTACAACCTATGTATTTATTTTGCGCATGTCATCAAGATTAATACAGAGCTCAACATAAAATGTATCAACATAAAATCAGCAAACTTTATTATCAAATACCGAATGAAAATTTCAACAAGTAGAAAATAATTGCATCATCTAGAAAACCAAATAAACTTGTTTTATCAGCATAAATGAGAAAGAGATGTGAGTTCATGGCCCATACCGAATCAATACCTCCTGATGCCATGTACCATGGATGGGTGAATGGTACATACTGGCCAGGTGCCAGCACCAAAAACATGATCTAACACCATATTTCAAGTCCATTACAATAACAAGCTGATTCGCATGCAACTGAACCGGACTAATTCGGTCATTTACCAATGTTACGTCATTATGTCCAGTTAATATGTCCCAGATGACGTCTATTATTTATCTATTATTGGAGTACCGTATGATGTATGTCATTACATGTACATATATGTATGAAAATACAGTATACCAGTTTTCTGATGACATATTGAGTAATCATTGTCAATCGAGCCATGAATCTCTGCCAGCCAACCAACCTTTGTATGAATCAAGCACCAGGTGGACGGGCCTACGGAATGGATTCCGAGGCTCGGTATATCGGTAACTTCAGATGTCTCGACTTCTGTTTCGTGGATTGTAACTGGAATGGAACAAACAAAAGGAATGTTAATATGAACTTATTTTATATATTTTTTAATATCATACACTACAGATAATTCTTAGAAGGCTAGAACATCGTCCAAATTGTAGAAATTTAAGTATTTATTTTATCAAAAACTGTAGGTGTTGGCTTTGAACTCAATCACGAGAGCTGAATCCATAAAGTTCAGTGACGACTGAGTGTTGGCATGTTCGCTCATAACAAATTCTACATAGGTGGGAGTACCTGGCTAATTGTGTACGGGCTGTTTCGTTAGTCAGCAGTTTGAGGGGGGTCCATCCGTCCAGTGTGTATACCACTGGAGCTGTGGGGAATCGGGGGGGGGGCATCCACAATACGGGCACCAAATATGTACTGGGGGATTTCGTATCCATGACTCCACAGGTAAACATGCATACATTGGGTGGGCGAGATTCAGAGGGGAATATTGCTATTCCCCCTTCTTTGGGAAATTCTAAATGTAAGATCGGTTCTTCAAGGGCGGGTATCCAGTTAGTTTATCCCTTTCGAAGAAATGGTCCACTGTTTGGATGAATTAGTGGTCCGCAAGTACCCAGGGATGGCACTCGATGTTTTGATGGTATACTCGTGGCAGACACTGGTGAAATACAGTGAAATGCTGTGGGACTTGTTTTGGTGGCCAATTGAGTCACATGGAAAAAATACCGAGCATATGATTAAAACTCATGTTGTTGTGGAACTACTGCCATTTATAAAGTGTGATTGACGATTTACTAATTGTGCAAAAATACAGAGACATTGATACATACACGTTCATTATGTTGGACTTGTTTTTATTTGAGAACTACTAGACAATCCGTTGCAATATATTTAATGTATATTATTATTTGAAAATCAGTCATTTTATTTAAAAAAAATCACCATCTGTGTAAACTGGAATTTTCTAGTTCATAAAAAGCAACTGTTTACCGCGGAGGGACCACGCTTGAGTGATTGATTTTGCTTACGCCACCACGAACGATTTGTTCAGGTGTACCAGGAGTAAATCAGTCAGTCAGTTAGTCAGTTGGACAGTTCATAGTCAGTCATTCAGTCATTAAAACTGTTATCTATATCAGGGCATTCTATTTATGTTGAGGATATTTATTTATTTCTTGATAATCAACAATTCAATGAATGGACAAGCATATTCATGCAATACTTGAAAGGACAACAATAAATATATATATTTTGCATGTACATGTAAACGAAACAGTGGATATTGTACAAAACCGAATAAAAAACAGAACGTAACAACAAAAGAGCTGACAACAGCACAACCTATAAATCATGATCAGGAGAAATCGTATTGTGGCAAAAGAGTGTATAGCAAAATGTACAAAAGTAAATCATCTCCAGTATGGAGAGCACCAAATTTTCTAGTTTCATATATGAAAAATTGATCAGTTTGAAAAAGTAAGTGGATACCTGATATAGGAATTGAATCGGTATAACGTATGCAACCTGGCATTTTATTTTACTGAGTTGAGATATGTTAATTATATATCCAAAGCACCTCAGCAAGGATGAAGACCCTTTCGGGATTCCAGTGAAAAACATATGTACTTCTCTATATTCCTTCTCTTTTCCTTACCATGTAACTTCAATTGAAGGTAAAAACCAGCCAAGTATCTAAACTCAACTCAACTGTATGCAAGAACATGTAGGTCAGGTACGATATTCTTCTTCGTTCATGAGAAGCTGATGTTTCCCGATCTGGAAAAGCTGGAATGTATCGTATTCATTACCGTACCAAAAGTATCTTTATATATAATTACAAATCTGCTATAATCGTCCGCGAGCACGATTATTAAAAGCGATACCCATTAAACATACAAATATGACAAAGCTATCGGTTATTGGAATGGTGCTGGCAGCTCTTAGGTCCTCGGGCTGTACCAGTACGTTGTCGACCAGGTGGATGAAGCCGTTGATGGCACCGATCTCACCACCTTCGATCACTCGCGCCACCTTGTTGCCGTACGGCCAGTACAGCTCGAAGTCTGAGTGAGTAAATGAGTTAGTGAGTGAGTGAGTGAGTGAGTTAGTGAGTGAGTGAGTGAGTGAGTGAGTGAGTGAGTGAGTGAGTGAGTGAGTGAGTGAGTGAGTGAGTGAGTGAGTGAGTGAGTGAGTGAGTGAGTGAGTGAGTGAGTGAGTGAGTGAGTGAGTGAGTGAGTGAGTGAGTGATTGAGTGAGTGAGTGAGTGAGTGTGAGTGAGTGATGGTGAGTGAGTGAGGGTGAGTGAGTGAGTGAGTGAGTGAGTGAGTGAGTGAGTGAGTGCGTGAGTGAGTGAGTGAGTGAGTGAGTGAGTGAGTGAGTGAGTGAGTGAGTGAGTGAGTGAGTGAGTGTTGGGTGAGATTCCTGACCTCGCGATCCACCTGCATACGGTCGACTTGGCGAACGCATCGTCGTTGGGAAGGAAGAATGTGTGGAAGCCATTCCAAGCATTACTGCCATAATGACCAGGGCTACATCGGCACTCGGTCAAGTATGTCGCGCAGTTGACTAAATTCGTTAACATATTTTTAGTAATGTAATTTGTAAAAAATTCTAAAACAAATTTATGTTCAGGGATTAGTATCCCCTCGTAAATTCCGTATTGAAGACTTGAAGTGATATGTTCACGTGCTTTTACCTGCATGCCACACCAATGTTAACCAAGTACATATTCACTGGGCCTGCGAACTACAGTACACCCTTGAATTTCTTATACTTGTTTCAAATTCGTTTGCCATAATTCAACGCATCGGACAGGGATTATATGCAATGGCAACTGATGAGCACAATATCATGTAAAAATAGCCTAAATATACATAGGTAAATTAAAAAAATCCAACCTCATATGCTGATTGTCGTAATGCGGCCGGACAAAGAAGTTCTCCTGATCAAGTCGAACGAATGAGAGTGCTGACCCGGGGAAAACCTCGATAACCGATTGGAGTGCAAACCTGATTACTCAAGACTTGTTTATTACAGACACATTATCGAATAACAATGTTAATTTCCCATGGTTAAGCTGCTTTTCAATCGGTGAACCATCTGAGCTTCAATATAACTTCAACTTGAGACAACTGTCCAACTGTTCAAATAGGCAGTTGATCATTTTCAAAAACATACGCAGCTGGTTGGACTGAACCAACCATCCAGATAAATTCAGTCTACAAATTCTTTAGCCAACCTTGAACAGATATTGCTCTCCACTTATTTATGGACCAACTGCTCGACACCTGATTGCATAGTTTGCCATTGTTCATGTACATAGACTGAAACGTGAGTGGATTTTGTGAATGGGAAAGTCAGTAGTTTTCCGATTATTTATTGAGAAAAGTAAGTAAATTGAAATAATAAAGGATGCATAAGTGAGTGAGTGAGTGAGTGAGTGAGTGAGTGAGTAAGTGAGTGAGTGAGTGAGTGAGTGAGTGAGTGAGTGAGTGAGTGAGTGAGTGAGTGAGTGAGTGAGTGAGTGAGTGAGTGAGTGAGTGAGTGAGTGAGTGAGTGAGTGAGTGAGTGAGTGAGTGAGTGAGTGAGTGAGTGAGTGAGTGAGTGAGTGAGTGAGTTAGTGAGTGAGTGAGTGAGTGAGTGAGTGAGTGAGTGAGTGAGTGAGTGAGTGAGTGAGTGAGTGAGTGAGTGAGTGAGTGAGTTAGTGAGTGAAAGAAACGGTAAAACCCCAACAAAATTTCCTGGATTGTTCTCGAACTGTGTGATATAAACATTGCCGGATTGGACGGATGCCCTGATCAGTGTCTGTTTGTCCCATCTCGTATTGCCCATTAGTTCAATGACTTGTTGATCAACTGAAATGACTGACTGACTGACAGATTGACTGACTGACTGACTGACTGACTGACTGATTGTTACTGGCTGAATGACTGACTGTAGAACTTGAGGCTAGTTGAAATCTGATTCCTTACCGACAGACTGACTGACTGAATGACTGACTGACTGACTGACTGACTGACTGACTGACTGACTGACTGACTGACTGACTGACTGACTGACTGACTGACTGACTGACTGACTGACTGACCGACTATCTCACTGACTGACCGATATGGCTGAGCAGTTGTCTCTGATCCATAGCCATCAATTCAGGATTGTACTGAAAGACGTCATCTGTGGGAGCAAACAGAGATATCCTGGCATTGGTGTCCTGCATGTACGCCACGCACACTGGCCATTCCCGGCATAATCGGGTGAACTAAAACAAAATATTACATTTTTCGCATTCTCAGTAAAAAATATTGGTCTTTGAAGTTTTTTTTTAAAATAATTACTGTCTGCATTTTATATCACCATCTGTTTCGTATGCAGTTACTTACATTTAATCATTACATTTTTCATGATCATACTTTTAACTAAACAGATGTCCCAATTATGTTTGAATATACAGTGAATAAAAGAATTTGATCAGTAAACCAGTATTTTTTTGTTTAACTCCATATAAAGTGAACTATAATGAAACATCAGACAACCAGTGGTAGTTTTAAGAGTCGATGATGATCATCCAATGAATCTTATTTGTAAACAAAAAACTTACGTTAATAATAGTAATAATTTATTATGATTCTTTTTCAAAATTTTTTTCTTAATTTTTCTTACAAAACCTGACGTAAGTCGTTCATCCTTTGCAGTTCGGCCCAGAGATCAGCGGTGACGAGTGTTAATAATGCGCATAATAAAGTGCATAATGTTGATATTGATCGAGGTATCATGATGTCAGATTATCGTGTTTTAATGGCACCTTGCCGTTAATATAATTATGTTTTATTATAAATTGTTTATAAATTGTGTTGGCGGCATGTTTATCCCGAAAAAATTCACCCTGAAAATATTATCTAAGGCACTTATAGATCTTTATGCACATTTAAATGCAGTAGGCTTAGGTCAGACCTATAACCTTATGTTCATAAGTTACGCATTACAGTTTTTACTGCTCAGCGCACGCGCCCAATAATAATATCTTCAACTTGCATCTAATAGATAATACGGCTAACATTCACTCACTCATCTCACACTCTCTCCATAACGCGTAGAATATGGGAATAATACAAACGGATATACAGGTAGGCAGACTCTAGTACTAGAGTACCTGATTGTACACAATGTACACACAAGCCAAGCAACCCTGACTAGGGCATGCAGCCAGCTAGAGGTGCAAGATAAATAATAATAACAGTGTTATCGTGTGTTACCGGTTGTCCTCATATAGAGAATGCAGTTAGTAGTTATCTCACTGTGTCACTGAAAAGCAGTTTCAAGTAATTTTATCCATGAGAAACGAACAACATTATATTATCAAAGCCGATACAGATGGGAGGAAGTGCATTACTCTATTTTTCGTCTGTCTTCTAGTCGAGTGCATGTATTCGAATCTCAAGTAAGTTCGAAACAACAAAGTAACTTTCAAAGAATCAGAAATCTTCAACCGACATACCATAAAAATAGTACAAAAACCCCATCTAACGCGAGCAACTAATGTTTCGTATGTGTAAATAAATAAATAATCCGATGATAACGCTATCATAAACAAAATACGAAAATACGCAGAACGAACTGTGACGACCAGGTGAGTCACGATAACTGAGATTGATTGTTGCAGGTGTCGTGTTGCATGCTACACTACGAAAAGATGAGTAGCAAACCTAAATTTTCTTATTTCATTTTCAGAAAATTCCTTTCTAGCCCATGAGAAAAACTTCAAATCTTTAAAAATAGGAAATTCCACTATTTACCTCCGTTTTTGTCCACTACTGCCATAAAGACACCTGGCTGTTGCACACTGCCGCAGGCGTTATTTTATGGTCGACTGCAGCAACAGTGTCGCGGTGATGCACCACTATATTTTGTGGTGATGATGATGTTTTGATGATAAGCAACACCATCGATTAATGATCGAACAACACGGCGGTGGTCCTTTTGAATTTTGAAACCTACATACTAGGCTCCCTAAATATTCATAGTAACCTGACTCCATGACTGGTTGTAAACGAGGATTGATGAGAGGTGTTTTACCACCCCAAGTTGATCATCTGCTCCCTTTAGAAAACGATTTTGAGTACAAAATTGAAGTTTTATAATTTATATAAATCAGCCGCTCGCTCCGTTTAGGAAATTTGGGGTACAAAATTGAAATTTAATAATTTTTCATTTACCAGAGTCATGGTGGTGTATTCTAACCAATAGCCTTAACAGGTATCGAGAGTGACTAACCACTAGCGGACACGAAGGGGAGGGAAAAGTGGAAATCCCTTCTCTTTCGAGGTATCACAAAGTTGAATTTGTTCCCCAAGAAGTAGTTAAAATTGCCACAAAACTGCCAATCCACCCTCATTGACGAAATTCCCCTTCTTTTTGACAGTTAGCTAGTGGGACGAACTCAATTACGGATGACGGTTTCCACGAATGGAAACACGCACGAGCGAGTAGATGTAGTCAAGGCTGAATCTGGTAGTTGTCCTTGTAGAGGACAGGATTTGTAATAGGTCAATTACCATCCCAAACATTCAGGGATAAATTTTACAATTGTAACATTCAATGAGTTTACGTATAATGAAGTGTATAAGAGACAATATATAAATTCCCGTTTTCGGTGTTCCTGAAAGTTTGAGTTAATTCCTTAACAACGTAACGTTACTCTTACATACGTATGACCTCGAAAGTGACAAACTCATCTCGTTGAAAAAAGTAACCTCTGTAAACGATTTTACTTGTCGTCCTTGTAGTGGAAGAGGCATGGATTCAACAATATCTGAGATAAATGCAACGTGTATGTAACAACAAAATGTTTACTAGAGGTGACGAGTAGAGGTGAAGGGACAATTAACACATTGAAATCTACACGTTTCTGAAAAGCTGAAATTAATCCTGTAAAGTATTCACGTCCCATGGCCTCAAGCTTGACGAATCATTATTTTTGAAGAAATTGATTGATTGATTGATCTTTTTTGTTGATTTGACTGACTGATAGTGCTTGCAGCGGAGGTTATAATCTGGTTCTTAGATTATTTTAATTTGAGACTTCAAGGACATGCAAGGGTTGAAACATGCAGGTTATAATATATTGTTTGAACATAAGTATTTTTGGATGAGAACCTGCAAAGTGTGGGGGATGGGGATTTCTTCAAAGAGACCCGATTCCATCTGACATAATTTTCAGTCAATAAAATCACTTTAAAATATAAAGCCAGCTGCTTCAGTTTGCATTTATGTAACATTCGTAAATCTTCATGCGAAAGTTTTATTCCTTACCACGAATAAATAAAACAATTGCCCATGATGAATTCATGGTTCATTCTCAAATATTACGGCTAATCTTTCTGCGACTCACACTTGATGAGTAAAATGTCACATAATTTACGTCCGTATCATGAATGTACATGTAACTTGAAAGACTGACTCATTTGCCGAACTCATATTACTCACTTAGCTGACTCACAGGGAACAATCAGTGAACAAACTATTCTACGTATGTATAGACT
>OZ038443.1:11135473-11226832 GCA_964036265.1 Daptonema setosum
TTAGTTGGGTTACGTAGACGTAGTGTCTCACCTCATTGACTTGGTGGTGTAAAATAGAACCACTGTTGTTTTCAATGGCGAAAACTAATCCGGAATTCATTCCAGAATGCAATTTCGGTGTCTCCGTGAACCAGTTTTCTAAAACTATGTTTTGTATGTGGTGGTCAATTCCATGTTGTTTACGTAGCTTGTTTTGCTTTTTGTCAAGCTTGAATTCAACATTATGATTTCCACTCAGCATTCGTTTAATGATGGTTTTTCGTATGTTTTGACGTTTTTTCCAATAAATTTTGATTATTCAGATGACAAAAATGAGTGCCAATGTCGTGACGAAGGGCACTATTTCGTCGCCACTGCGCACTCGACGTCTGATCGTCGGCTTTGTGGTGCTGATTCTGGTCGACTTCTTATGGGTGTCCTCCGCCGAACTTACCAGGGTTAGTTTTTTACTGGGACTGGGACATTTACTTTTTTAATTCATAAAATTTAACTAATACCATATGAGAATGGTGTATTTGTAAAGGCCAGAGATGTTGAATAAACTGGCTCACTAGGCTTTATCTCGTGTTCCTTTCTTCAATTTTTCCATGTTCAACTTCTTTCTTGAGTGATTATTCGCTTCTGATGGTTCTGTTGCAGTACATATTCGTGGCCGAAACATTCAACCGGCCCTTCTTCACCACTTACATGAAGACGTCAATGTTCATGTTGTATTTGCTCGGATTTCTCTTCCATCGTCCGTGGAAGGACCAGTGTCTGAGTGTGACACAGGAGGATCTGGAATTCGATGAATTGGAAATGGAGATGAGCTCCATGCAGCGCAGTTTGGTTGGTGATCTGACTCTGAGTAGAATTTTGTGTATTTATCTCTATCTTTTCTACACATCGGGCAAAGATTGCGTTTTAACTTTTCGGGGATTGCGACCACTCGACGGTTTCATATCACATATTGTTCTGCTCTGCTATGTAATGAATTGTCATCAGTCAGCTGAATCCGTTATAATTAACGATTATTTTTGTGATTATGTACGAGCTGATTGGAATATGCAAACGTTTTTTGCTGTTGATTTCACAAACATTTATTAAGTTACTGCACTTACAGAGTGACCCATCGTTCGAGCCCATCAACTCATCAGCGGGTGGCAGTGACAGCGACCTGGCTTCTGATCGCGAAACAGGTCAGTCATAGTCTATGATTTGCGTGAGAAATATCAATTATCTTTTATTATTAGTTTACATTTGTTCAAACACAAACTGTTTTGACACACATGCTATTTGCCTAGCTAAATTGGATTGACTTGGGGCCGGGACTTGCCCGAAATCTCAAATTTTCAGTTCTCAAATTTTAGAGGAAAAACCGCCCGCCGACCCAATACCACCACCGAATACACGCAACGTCCGATTCGCCCGCATCCACGAGGTTCGTCGTCTGCCCGATTGTGAAGCGGCCGAAGCCAAAATGTCCCGACTGCCGTACGAAATCTGGTTGCGTGCGGCACGACTGGCCAGACGATACGAAAACAAACTATCCATACGAAATGTGGCACATTTGGCGCTGCAGTTTTGTGGCATTGTTAGTGTACGAGGAAGTATTTGGTTTTGTTTGATGGACAGTCGACTATTTTTGCAATGTCCAGCTTGTTTAGAAGATACCATTACATTTGGGTTTGTAGATATTTTGGGCTATCACAGATTTAAAATGGTATGTTGTTCAACAAATTCAAATAAAAAAACTGGAAAGAGGTTATTTTCAATATCGTGCCTGACTAGGCGAAAGTTCCGGAACAGTGACAAGTTTAAATTATCCACTAATTAAAGTTGTGCTTTAATTAAATTGAGGTGTCCCGATTGCACCTGGTGGCCGACATGATTCAAACTCCGAATAGATTTAACAAAATTTCTCAGTTTTTGTTTCAGTTTCAGTTACTTTTCAGTGGTTTGTGGCCAACTACGGCTACCAGGCCGCACTGGCGGACACGGAACCGGGCATCGTCAACCTGTTGTCATCATCTTCCGCTTTCTTCACGTTGATTCTGGCGGCCTTCTTTCCGTCGGGTGCCACCGATCGATTCACACTTACGAAATTCGTGTTCGTACTGCTCAGGTGGGTTGTGGTCGCTGAATTTGTTTTTGTTCAGTTAAAAACGATTGATAATTATTAGCTTTTCATTATTAACTTGCATGCGAGTAGCATAATGGCTTGATGTCCGTACGTACTGTTATCATTTTAATTGTTATGGTATGTATGTGTCTGTGTGGTTAGTGTATTCGTTATTTATAAATAATAGCTCGTTCGTTCCGGGCAAAATGAACAGTTGACTGGTCTTTAAGGTTTTTCCCTGTAGGTTTATTTTAAGAGTCGTTGTCTGAGAAACTCGAGCATTGATGTTCACACCCAGCTTGGGCTTCCGCAAAATTTTTGATCCCGGGGCTCATTCTTGGGTTGATGGGAGGTACTAAGGCCCTGATATTCCACATAAATTTTTTTCGTCATTGGTGCACCCTACTGCTAGTTAGAGCAAATTTTCATTTTTCATCAATTTTTGAGACGACCATTTTGAGGGGTGTACGGTCGATGGGTCATAACAACAACGTGTTTAAGAGTAAACAAATGGCTAATAGTTGTACACCTTGGGGGTACTTTAGTTGATATGCAACATGAGTTTAGGTGAATTAAATGCATTATTGATATTAATTTCAGCCATAATTATTAGAAAAAGTCAACATCAAAAATTGACATTTATCCACGTTTTTGGTCTTTTGACCTAGCAAAAGTGTCGGGCCGGCAAAAATTTTGTCATTTTTAGAAACTTGAGGTCATTTCGCGTCGTTTTGGTGAAGAAAGTAAAAAAATCGGAGGGCGGGATTTTTGAGATTTACCGCGCGTAAGATATGGCCCTCGATGTTAACAATGTTCATACTATGATTGCAATGCATAATCGGGCAACTTTCAATTGAAAATCCAATTGAACTGTGGCTTGATTACAGTTTCACAGCAGTTCAATAAATCATTTGAAACATCATACACCGTGTTAGTTTCAGTACAATTCTGTTTTGAGCACAAAACGTGAGAAAAAACTGAAAAAGTTAAAAAAATAAAATCACGTTTTTTTCACGTCTTTGACTTTTTAACTCAGTAAAAGTGTCGGGCCGGCAAAATTTTTGTCATTTTTAGAAACTTGAAGTCATTTCGCGTCGTTCTGGTGTAGAAAGTAAAAAAATCGGAGGGCGGGATTTTTGAGATTTACCGCGCGTAAGATATGGCCCTCGATGACAACAATGTGCATACTATGATTGCCATGCATAATCGGGCAACTTTCAATTGAGAATCCAATTGAACTGTGGCTTGATTACAGTTTCACAGAAGTTCAATAAATCATTTGAAACATCATACACCGTGTTAGTTTCAGTACAACTCTGTTTTGAGCACAAAACGTGAAAAAAAACCTGAAAAAGTTGAAAAAAATAAAATCACGTTTTTTTTTTTATCATTTTTGGCTTTTTAACTTAGTAAAAGTGTCGGGCCGGCCAAATTTTTGTCATTTTTAGAAACTTGAGGTCATTTCGCGTCGTTTTGGTGAAGAAAGTAAAAAAATCGGAGGGCGGGATTTTTGAGATTCACCGCGCGTAAGATATGGCCCTCGATGTTAACAATGTTCATACTATGATTGCCATGCATAATCGGGCAACTTTCAATTGAGAATACAATTGAACTGTGGCTTGATTACAGTTTCACAGAAGTTCAATAAAGCATTTGAAACATCATACACCGTGTTAGTTTCAGTACAACTCTGTTTTGAACACAAAACGTGAGAAAAAACCTGAAAAAGTTGAAAAAAATAAAATCACGTTTTTTTTATCATTTTTGGCTTTTTAACTTAGTAAAAGTGTCGGGCCGGCCAAATTTTTGTCATTTTTAGAAACTTGAGGTCATTTCGCGTCGTTTTGGTGAAGAAAGTAAAAAAATCGGAGGGCGGGATTTTTGAGATTCACCGCGCGTAAGATATGGCCCTCGATGTTAACAATGTTCATACTATGATTGCCATGCATAATCGGGCAACTTTCAATTGAGAATACAATTGAACTGTGGCTTGATTACAGTTTCACAGAAGTTCAATAAAGCATTTGAAACATCATACACCGTGTTAGTTTCAGTACAACTCTGTTTTGAACACAAAACGTGAGAAAAAACTGAAAAGTTGAAAAAAATCAATCACGTTTTTGTACGTTTTTGGCAGTTTTTAGCTATGTAGAATGCCCGGCCGGTGATTTTTTTTGTTTTTGAAAATATCAGGTCATTTAGCATTGTTAGATAACAAGAAAATCGAAGGGCGGGATTTTTTCAGATTTACCGCGCGGAATATATGGCCCTCAAAGGTAACATTATTCATACTATGAATGCAATGCATGTTGAGCAACTTTCAATTGTGGAGCCACTTGAACTGTGGCTTGATTACAGTTACACAACAGTTCAATAAACCATTTGAAACATCATGCACCGTGTTAGTTTCAGTAAAGCTATGTTTTGAGCATGAAACGTGAAAAATAAAAAATTTTCAAATGACGATTTTTACTTTTTTGCGGTTTCTCTATTCTAGAATGTCGGGCCCTAATTTTTTTCTGAAAAAGTTATGTTATTTCGCATTATTTTCTTATAATATATATTTCATAACTCCTCTGGTTCACACCTGTGCTAGCTGTGCGGAAAGGGGGGGGGGGTAGACAGTACGCGGGCAGATTTAAGGCGGATTCTACGCGGGAAGGATTCTACGCGAGCGGATGGACTCTACGCGGGTGAAGGGTGGACTCTACGCGGGGGAAGAGTGGACTCTACGCAGGGTGAGGAAAGGACTCTAAGCGGGTGAACAGTGGACTCTACGCGGGTGAGGAGTGGATTTTAGGCGGGTGAAGAGTGTATTATACGCGAATGAGCAGTGGATCAAGCGCAGATAGGGAGTGGACGCTACACAGGTGAGGAGTGACTATACGCAGGTGAAGAGTGGACTCTACGCGGGTGAACAGTGGACTCTCTCACGTTGAGTTCACCATTCACCCGCGTAGAGTCCGCTCGCGTCGAATCCTTCCCGCGTAGAGTCCACCCTTTACCCGCGTAGAGTTCGCCCGCGTGACATCCTTCCCGCGTAGATTCCACCCTTCCCTCGCGTGTAGTTCGCCCGCGTAGATTCCTTCCCGCGTAGATTCCACCCTTCACCAGCGTAGATTCTGCCCGCGTAGAATCCTTCCCGCGTAGAATCCGCCTCAAATCTGCCCGCGTAGCGTGTACCGTTAGTGTAGCGTAGCGTAGCCCTTTCCGCAAATATATTATAAGGAAATACTGCGAAATGACATAGATTTCACTGCCCGACATTCTAGAAAGGTGGAACTGCCAAAAAATAAAAATCGTCATTTGAAAAATCTATATTTTTCACGTTTCATGCTCAAAACATAGCTGTACTGAAACTTGTGTATGATGTTTCAAATGGTTTATTGAACGGTTGTGTAACTGTAATCAAGCCACAGTTCAATTGGATTCTCAATTGAAAGTTGCCCGATTATGCATGGCAATCATAGTATGAACATTGTTGTCATCGAGGGCCATATCTTACGCGCGGTAAATCGCAAAAATCCCACCCTCCGATTTTTTTACTTTCTACACCAGAACGACGCGAAATGACCTAAAGTTTCTAATAATGACAAAAAAATTTGCCGGCCCGACACTTTTACTAAGCTAAAAAGCCAAAAACGTACAAAACGTGATTGATTTTTTTCAATTTTTTCAGTTTTTTCTCACGTTTTGTGTTCAAAACAGAGTTGTACTGAAACTAACACGGTGTATGATGTTTCAAATGGTTTATTGAACTTCTGTGTAACTGTAATCAAGCCACAGTTCAATTGGATTCTCAATTGAAAGTTGACCGATTATGCATGGCAATCATAGTATGAACATTGTTGTCATCGAGTGCCATATCTTACGCGCGGTACATCTCAAAAATCCCACTCTCCGATTCTTTTACTTTCTACACCAGAACGACGCGAAATGACCTAAAGTTTCTAAAAATGACAAAATTTTTGCCGGCCCGACGCTTTTACTAAGCTAAAAAGCCAAAAACGTACAAAAACGTGATTGATTTTTTCTACTTTTTCAGTTTTTTCTCAAGTTTTGTGCTCAAAACAGAGTTGTACTGAAACTAACACGGTGTATGATGTTTCAAATGATTTATTGAACTTCTGTGAAACTGTAATCAAGCCACAGTTCAATTGGATTCTCAATTGAAAGTTGCCCGATTATGCATGGCAATCATAGTATGAAGCTGAAAAAACGGGTTAGTGATTGGAGAGAGTTCTAACTTATAGAGTGACTATCAGATTATGTTTAAGGTCCTACACGGTGTTTCGAAACCTTTTGCTATACACCGTTTCCTAAACAGGCCGGTTTCTCGTCAGTAGCAAGCCTGTGCTTAACCTACGTTAGATTGGAATTACTAAAACACTCAGATACATGTATTATGGTAATAAACTTACGTCTTCAACTGTTGAGATCCGATCCTGCGCTTCCACCATGTCATCGCCCGCTTTTCGTTTACGGCTGTCTGAGGATGCCGCCGTGGCAGAAGGAATCGTCGGATTGTTATTATCGCCCATTGTAAATAATTGATTAGGTGTAATAAATTAGCTGTAAAGCGTTTAATATTATTACCTGACCAGAGTTATGTAAACCCGTTGTTCCGTTTTGTATCAGATGAAGGAACAAACCGAATGAACCAAATGAACCGAATGAATGAATGACTGTTATCAGTGGTCGTCTATTCCATCAACAATAGTCAATACTATGAGTGTGTTGATTGGTAGTAGCATAGCAACCAGACTTAAAAAGAATTAAGGCGGGTATTCAAAAATGGAGCGTGTGTACGTTACTTTTTACAGATTGGCAACAGAATATGTTTTAGAGTTTTTGTTGCATATCTGCCAAGATTTACGAGTTTGTGATTGACTATACATATTTGATTGTAGTATGAAACGTGAATGTTATGTAACATACTGTAATAGGGTAAGTTAAAAAACACCTGAGTCGTTTTATCTTATAACCTCCATAATGACACTGCGGTAGCGGTGTCTAGAAAGGATACCGTATTTCCATACCATGTTCTCGTATTTATTATAAAACTCGCACGCTACACGTACGAAGTCCGACTGATGATAACCATTTTCAATCAACGTGCGATATAGTTTGGTTATAGCTACGATCCAATTATCTTTTTTATCCAGTTTTGTGGTGAACCGTATTAATTGCCCGATTATGGTACCTTTAATGATCTTGGTGTGGACACAACTGGTAGCATGAAATAATTTATTTACTTTGAAGTTGAACGCGTCAGTTTTATCGAACATTTTTATTTCATTTTTTCCTTTATATATAGTAAGGTCCAAATAATTAATTCCGTTGTTGATCATAGTTTCTTTATTTAACTGTAGACTTCTGTGATATATTTCGGGCCAATGGTCATCGAAATCCGCATTGAGTAGTAATATGTCGTCTATGTATCGGAACATTGGTATATTTTTATTGATTCTATTGTTGGTGAAGTATTTATATTCCATCATGCATAAGGTGAGGTCTGCGATTAATGGACTAGCGTTGTTACCCATTGGAATACCGCAAATTTGTTTATAAACTTTTCCGTTGAAGGTTACGTATGAATTGCGCAAAACATTGTGAATTAATTCGTAAATCTCTTGAATTTGTAAAGTTACTCGTTTTGAAATATTATTGGACGGAGTGTTACTGTAATAGGCAGGGCAACCGTAATCGTGTTTGTTAAGTGAAATATATTTTTTATTGGCATTATTGAGGCATAAATGCGCAAGTTCCATAAGATTTTTTTCGATAATATCTATATCTAGCTTTGTGTATAGTGTAGAAAAATCGTAACTAGCGCCTGTTGTTAAAGTGATCTCCTCGCGTTTCAACATGCTACATACCGTATTACTGTTATTTATTGAAATAAACATTTTTTTATTGGTTCTTTTTTCAATCATATGACAATAGTTTTTAAAGTGTTCACGAAATTTAAGCAGACATCTTAACAGAAGTTTTGAAATTTCTTTGGTGGTGCATTTGGCTGCCCCAGCTATGAAGCGAAATTTGTAAGGATTTTTATGTAATTTGGGTAAGGCGTACAGCTTAGGTAACTTCTTAGAATCATCGTCTATTATAATTCCATATTGCTTTGATAAGTTAACATGGTTTGTTATGATATCCGGTATATCTCGGTCGCATAACTGGTATGTGTTGTTATTATTTATCTCGTTGTCAATGATTTTGAAATACCAACGTTTGCAGATTATACCACAATTGTTGGTTGCTTTATCTATTGGAGTGAATATGTATTTGTTTTGAGCTTTCTTGATATCACTAGTTAATGAGTTGTGGGTAGTGTAAGGTTGGATATGGTGCATCCGTTGAATAGTATCTTGTTTAACCGTCTCCAGCGTGACAAGGTCAGTTGTGAGTTTATTATGGTACTTATTATAAAATTCGTCAATAGCTGTTTCGATTGCCGCTTTCCATGTGGTTTTACAAGCATCCTTGGGTGGTCTATACTTAAGTCCTTTGTTGATAACGTTCTTAATAGTCAAATCACCTAAGACTTCCGTGTTACCGGTAACTATATGTCCGTGAATGCTGTAAATGTAGGTTTGATTTTGGTCACATATACAAGGTATTTCTTGTTCAGTAACTGGACTTTCATTTAAATCATTTAAGAACTTATTGTAATTAAACAGTTTTTCTCCGATAGTTGGGTTATACGTATAAATCACTTGAATCTTTGTGTCATCTGTTAATTTTAGACGTTCCCGATTGTGGTCTGTATTGAACCATTTTTCATATTTAAGTGATTCTGTTTGCTTTGTGAAAAACGGCAATTTGATGTACAGACTATGCGTTTTTTGTGCGTTGACTCTGTGTTTATTTTTTTCTTTTAAATGACCGAGTAAGAAACTGTCAAGGATTTTTTTAGTGAGTGTGCTGACATTAGTATAGTTCATTTTAGCGTATTTAAGCGATTTGTGATTAGCTCCACGTAGTAATTGATATGGGTTATTCAGGTCGTCAGTGATTGTCTCCAGTTTATTAATTAGTTCTACATCAATCTTTGGTTTGCTACTTTTTGGTTTCCTTTTACCTCGTGTTTTCCGTTTAAACTTGTAGGTAAAGAATGGATTGTGGTCCGTACTGATATCCTCCAGATTAGTGTATCGTAAGTTTCCAATTTTTTTAACGTTATCATTAAGCCCGAGTGGGTAAGCTGTGTTGAAAAGTTTGATACATTCATATTCCGTATTCCGCAAGTGTTGCTTGTCCCGCAAATTTGTATAAAGAATCCTGATCTTCATGTTGTCGATCGAATGATTATTGCTGTTAAAATGTTTCACCATCAGTGTGTCTTTATTGTTATACCTTACGTCAGCCCTGTGTTGTGTGAATCGCGTGCGTAGTGATTGTGATGTTTCACCGATATATTGTTTGGCGCATAGGTCACAACTGATGCAATAGATAACTGAATTAGTGTCACAGGTCTTGTTACCATTATCATTTAGATTGATTATAGTGTTGGTGTTGAAAGAAATATCATATTCCGTATCATCAATATGTACGCATACTGTGCATCGTGGTTTATTGCATTTGAGTGTTTGGGATTTAACCAGTCTATTAACTGGGGAAAATTCAGATACGTAACCGTCGTGATCCCAGCTTATGGATTGTGGTTTGTTGTTGCGTGATTGTTTGATAACATGAACCGAGCGTTCGAGAAGATTCATGGGTTGTACTTGGAAGCGTTTGCAACCTGCTACCAACGCTGTAATGTAACCGTACACACGCTAGGTTACACAATATATAATACATAGCAATGAAGATTCATGATTATTATGTTATTATAAAGTTTTTGTATAGGGATCACGACGGACACGATAGTTTTATGTTTATTAATGATGAACACATAAAGTGTAAACCCGAATGATGTAGAGTGCGATATGTGAATTGTCGTTAAAGTTTTCGTTTGGTTTGACACATATTGGTAGTGGAGGTTACAAGGGTTTTATTGTTTTTATTTGTCTTACTCGAATTGGAATGAATGGTTTAGAAATTTGAGAATAATTTTTTATTTTATAATTAACGTTTCATGTTTCATGTACGTTAGCATTAAAAAGTAGAATTTAAACCTTGTATTACTACGTTTATTTCAGAGTGCATATTAACCAATTGTACATAGCCGATAAACGAGGTTGGCCGCAGCCATCCGTTCTTCATTCAGTGTGTGCCGAATTCATAAGGAGGACGTGTAATTATGTGAATAGCCATCTGGGGGGATGACTGAGTGCTAGGCAATGGGGAATTGTAGTGTAATTGAACGGTGAGTGAACGTAAATAAAGGTAATGTAATACCCGATAAGTAATAGTGCACTGTAATGTAATGCAATTTATGTAAATAAAAATTATTTTAAAAAAACGATGGGTTTTAACCGTATATGATAATGAAAACGATTATTTGATAAGCAAAATATATGATAAGGCGTGCAAATCGTTCAAACTGCGTGTGATCCACATCAACAGGGTCAATAAATATGGGTGTAGTTAGCGGATAGGAATAATTAAGCGAGAATACTTAAGGTGAAGTGAATAATGATTAGTATTATATTGACCTTGTTGACAACGGACGTTCGAGTATCTGTTAACAGGGTAAGTTTAGACAGATATGTAAATGAGTGTTATGACTTATTTGAAGAAATCACTCGGACATTTCGGGTACATATTGGCAAATTGGATAGTGCTATCGACCCTTAACTTTCCTTTGATCTTCTCTATACGAGCACGATCGCCGTTGACATGACGCAGATATAACGTATACGTAGCGTGAAGTTCTGCTGCGTACTCACGTTGAGTCGACGTTTTCCTTCGTTCAAACCAGACCGATCTTGAAGCATTCTTGATTCTGCTGTTAGCCTGTTAAACCGTGGTTAGTGAGTAGTGATCCAATAATACAGGTTTTACTAGTAAGTGAACAGTCTGTTTGTGCGGTAAGGAATAAATAAAATAATATAAGATTGGATAATGTGAAATTAACGTACCACAGCTTGTTTGAGAACTGAATTAACGCCGGGCTCGGTCAGTATGTTGCTAGCTTCGTCGGACAGGAATTGTATCTCAATACCTGCCGTGTATTCGGTCGACGGTCGTCCTAACCAGTTTATCTTCATTATCGCCCGTATCAATTCGTCGCTAGCCTGAGATTTGGTAATGGGTAATGTTTCGTTTCAAGATTCAATTGCAGTGTATGTTGCAAAAATGGATGCTTATGTTATGTAATTCAAGGTTAACCTCCAGTTCGCAGATATCGCGAATAATGGAGCAGAATACGGCCTTGGGAGCTTGATTGTCTTGACGATATAATCCTTTGAGGATGACCGTGCGTGCGCAGAGTTCGGCTTCTACCGAATTAAGACTCTTCTTCATCTTGTTCTGCTCGAACTGCAGGTCTGACACTGTTGTACCGAGTTTACCCGTGATCTTTCGGAATTTGGCCATTTCCGTCTGCACGCTTGCGATGGCCTAAAATATTAAGTAATTGAATGTAACGAAATTTATTATTCATAGGTATTAGGTACAGAGTTAGATGAATACATATATTAAAGTCACGTGTCATGTGTATCAAGTGATAGATGAAACGACCGGAGTCGAGATTATTGTAACAACCGAAGCCGAGATAATTGAAACGACCGAAGTCGAGATGTATGAAACGACAGAAGTCGAGATGTTTGAAACGACCGAAGTCGAGATGTATGAAACGACCGAAGTCGAGATGTTAGAAACGACCGAAGTCGAGATGTATGAAACGACCGAAGTCGAGATATGCATGAAAAATACAATGAAATAATTAAAAATCAATTACATTAAAAATAGAATAGAAACGACTAAGTATTGACTAGTAAACGTTACAGTGGAATACAAAACTAGTAATAATTACTTATTAGAAAACCATAGTGATAAGAGACGCATTATAATTATTATTACTTATATTACTAATAAGTGTATATTATATTATAAATTACGTTATTGATACTAACATTTATTACACGACTTAAAGCTTATATTAATAATAACTGTGTTAAGACATATCTATGTTAATACATAACTGTGTTAAGACATATCTATGTTAATACGTATGAATGAACATTGTTAACATCGAGGGCCATATCTTACGCGCGGTGAATCTCAAAAATCCCGCCCTCCGATTTTTTTACTTTCAAAACCAGAACGACGCGAAATGACCTAAAGTTTCCAAAAATGACAAAATTTTTGCCGGCCCGACACTTTTACTAAGCTGAAAAGCCAAAAACGTGAAAAAACGTAATTTTATTTTATTCAACTTTTTTAGTTTTTTTTTCAAGTTTTGTGCTCAAAACAGAGTTGTACCGAAACTAACACGGTGTATGATGTTTCAAATGATTTATTGAACTTCTGTGAAACTGTAATCAAGCCACAGTTCAATTGGATTCTCAATTGAAAGTTGCCCGATTATGCATGGCAATCATAGTATGAACATTGTTGTCATCGAGTGCCATATCTTACGCGCGGTACATCTCAAAAATCCCACTCTCCGATTCTTTTACTTTCTACACCAGAACGACGCGAAATGACCTAAAGTTTCTAAAAATGACAAAAATTTTGCCGGCCCGACGCTTTTACTAAGCTAAAAAGCCAAAAACGTACAAAAACGTGATTGATTTTTTCTACTTTTTCAGTTTTTTCTCAAGTTTTGTGCTCAAAACAGAGTTGTACTGAAACTAACACGGTGTATGATGTTTCAAATGATTTATTGAACTTCTGTGAAACTGTAATCAAGCCACAGTTCAATTGGATTCTCAATTGAAAGTTGCCCGATTATGCATGGCAATCATAGTATGAACATTGTTAACATCGAGGGCCATATCTTACGCGCGGTGAATCTCAAAAATCCCGCCCTCCGATTTTTTTACTTTCAAAACCAGAACGACGCGAAATGACCTAAAGTTTCCAAAAATGACAAAATTTTTGCCGGCCCGACACTTTTACTAAGCTGAAAAGCCAAAAACGTGAAAAAACGTAATTTTATTTTATTCAACTTTTTTAGTTTTTTTTTCAAGTTTTGTGCTCAAAACAGAGTTGTACCGAAACTAACACGGTGTATGATGTTTCAAATGATTTATTGAACTTCTGTGAAACTGTAATCAAGCCACAGTTCAATTGGATTCTCAATTGAAAGTTGCCCGATTATGCATGGCAATCATAGTATGAACATTGTTGTCATCGAGTGCCATATCTTACGTGCGGTAAATCTCAAAAATCCCGCCCTCCGATTTTTTTACTTTCTACACCAGAACGACGCGAAATGACCTCAAGTTTCTAAAAATGACAAAAAAATTTTGCCGGCCCGACACTTTTACTAAGTTAAAAAGCCAAAAACGTGAAAAAACGTAACTTTATTTTTTTTCAACTTTTTCAGTTTTTTTCTCACGTTTTGTGCTCAAAACAGAGTTGTACTGAAACTAACACGGTGTATGAAGTTTCAAATGATTTATTGAACTTCTGTGAAACTGTAATCAAGCCACAGTTCAATTGGATTCTCAATTGAAAGTTGCCCGATTATGCATGGCAATCATAGTATGAACATTGTTGTCATCGAGGGCCATATCTTACGTGCGGTAAATCTCAAAAATCCCGCCCTCCGATTTTTTTACTTTCTACACCAGAACGACGCGAAATGACCTCAAGTTTCTAAAAATGACAAAAAAATTTTGCCGGCCCGACACTTTTACTAAGCTGAAAAGCCAAAAACGTGAAAAAACGTAATTTTATTTTTTTATTCAACTTTTTTAGTTTTTTTTTCAAGTTTTGTGCTCAAAACAGAGTTGTACCGAAACTAACACGGTGTATGATGTTTCAAATGATTTATTGAACTTCTGTGAAACTGTAATCAAGCCACAGTTCAATTGGATTCTCAATTGAAAGTTGCCCGATTATGCATGGCAATCATAGTATGAACATTGTTGTCATCGAGTGCCATATCTTACGTGCGGTAAATCTCAAAAATCCCGCCCTCCGATTTTTTTACTTTCTACACCAGAACGACGCGGAATGACCTCAAGTTTCTAAAAATGACAAAAATTTTGCCGGCCCGACACTTTTACTAAGTTAAAAAGCCAAAAACGTGAAAAAACGTAACTTTATTTTTTTTCAACTTTTTCAGTTTTTTCTCACGTTTTGTGCTCAAAACAGAGTTGTACTGAAACTAACACGGTGTATGAAGTTTCAAATGATTTATTGAACTTCTGTGAAACTGTAATCAAGCCACAGTTCAATTGGATTCTCAATTGAAAGTTGCCCGATTATGCATTGCAATCGTAGTATGAACATTGTTAACATCGAGGGCCATATCTTACGCGCGGTAAATCTCAAAAATCCCGCCCTCCGATTTTTTTACTTTCTTCACCAAAACAACGCGAAATGACCTCAAGTTTCTAAAAATGACAAAATTTTTGCCGGCCCGACACTTTTGCTAGATCAAAAGGCCAAAAACGTGAAAAAATGTCAATTTTTGATGTTGACTTTTTCTAATAATTTTGGCTGAAATTAATATCGATAATGCATTTAATTCACCTTAACTCATGTTGCATATCAACTAAAGTACCCCCAAGGTGTACAACTATTAGCCATTTGATTACTCTTAAACACGTTGTTGTTATGACCCATCGACCGTACACCCCTCAAAATGGTCGTCCCAAAAATTGGTGAAAAATGAAAATTTGCTCTAACTAGCAGTAGGGTTCACCAATAACGAAAAAAATTTATGTGGAATATCAGGGCCTTAGTACCTCCCATCAACCCAAGAATGAGCCCCGGGATCAAAAATTTTGCGGAAGCCCAAGCTGGGATGCTCGAGTTTCTCAGACAGTGACTCTTAAGGTTTATCGTTTAGGAGAAGGTAGACTTGAGAAGTAGTGTGGATGGTACCGTTTCCGTCCTGTTCCGACTTCGTAGTCTGGCAGACTTTTTTGCCCGCAAAAGGTATCACGTTTGCATTTGTTATTATAGTTAATATTGTGTCACATGTTTTAAACATTCAGTAGTCAATACGAAACGTAAAAGAGTATGGTTTTCAGTCTGGGTGGTGTCGCCGTCGTAATCTATTACGATAATCAGGAGTTTGAGCTCAATCTACCGATCGGGTGTTTCTGGGCGTTGTTGGGATCGGTCGGTTATGCCGTTTATCTGGTGATGCTGCGGAGAAAAGTGGACACCGAGGATAAATTGGAGATCCCCATGTTCTTTGGTTGGTGATGAGTTTAGAAGAGCAGTAGCTTGATTCGAGGATGCCTTTTACCATCTAGGAAGCTTATTTATTTTATCTGCTTGAATCAAGTTATGCGTTGAAAAGTTAGGTTTTTTAAAATAGATAAAACAAAATTTGGGCATTCAGTCGTGTAAATTGATTTGTGTCCCATTTTTTGCTTCGACATGTCTGTTTCTTGATTTTCTGGAAAGATTCACCCCGCCCTGTCAACATCTTTCCCCGCCAACAAAAAATTAGCCCCTCCAGATGTACTGTACAATTAACTGTGTTTATCAACTTGGTAAATGGTAGCAACATACATGTGCATTAGTTTATTCTATATTGTATACTGGAAATAAAGCGAACAAAACATTACAGGTTTCGTGGGCATGTTCTGTTTCCTATTCATGTGGCCGGGTCTGTATGTACTGCACGCCACCTCATCCGAGCCCTTCTACCCGCTGCCCAACACCACTCAGTTTGCCTATATCGCCGTCAACGGTCTGATCGGCACCGTGCTGTCCGAATATTTATGGCTATGGTTAGTGGCGAAATTTGATGGATTGATTTGTGACAGTAGTAAAAATTATATGTTAAGTGGGAGTTAAGACTTTTGAGATTGATTTGATTGATGATGTAATTTTTTTTCTGTGAACGAATTGGTGAACGATATTTACTTGTTCAAATAACCAGATTCCTACGAGCAGTAGTCAAATCTTAGTTCATTATCAAAGTTGTCATTGTACTAATTGTTCAATGAAGAATGTTAGAGTAAAGCTCACGGTTAACAAAAAATTACATACTGAAAGTTTTATTAGGAAACAATAACACTCAATTTCAGGGGCTGTTTTCTGACGAATTCGCTGATCGCAACGTTGGCTCTAAGTCTAACGATTCCGATGACTGTGATCGCCGATAGCATTCTGTGGAAGGTTAGTGATATTGTGGATGGAAATCGAAAGAGATCTCTGCTTCGTTCACACTTTATTGTATCTTTTAAGTTTTATAATAGATCATACAACAGAACTGAACTTAGTTGTTGGTAAAGTTCACATTAGCAAAAAAGTTTGTTTGTTCATCATTGCAACCCGTTTTCGGTGACTGTCAGACGTGATTCATCGTCATCGCTTTATTAGTCAAATATCAGACTAGCTAGATACAGTGACCAGACCACAAAATGAAATGCGATGAGCACACACAACCTGAAGGTGATTGTGAGTTAAAAAAGGTAAACCGAGCCGATTTTTAGGAGACCTATCCATGGATGTTCTTCGCTGGTGCCTTTCCGATCATCGTCAGTTTTGTGGGCGTAACGTTGCTGGCACATTATGACAATTGTGACCCGGTGGCCTGGTTGTTGAAGCGGCTGGCACAGAAGCTTTATGGCGTGTTAAGGAGGTTTGTCATACTTCAGTCAATCAGTTAAATTCAATCAAATATTGTGTAAATGCTGATGACTGATGAGCATGAGGTAGCACAAAATAGGACTGGCAATAAATAATAAAATGTGTGTAAAAAGAGATGGCGTTCCGTCCCTCAATCGAGACGCCTGGATGGGTGGGACTGACAAGTCCTTGATCTACACCAATCAATTGGTGGTTCATTCTGATTTAGATTTTCTTCTGTTTTCGCCTGATTTGATATTAGTAATCTCGAAAGTGATCATTCAAATCCGATATTTAACAGTTGGCAGTTTGATAAACGACGTTCTCACATCTCACTTCCTGAGTTTCTTGTATCAATTACAGGCAGAGCATAACTTTCTCTGGCTGTGGCATAATCCAAGTTTGGGAAAAGAATAATGTACCTTTATTATTTCAGATGTTGTGCGCTGTTCATTCCCATATCACCTAACATTCGAAGAGCGGGTGATCTCGATAAGGAGCAGACAGAGAGTCTACTCATGGACGATTGATTACATCGAAATATGATCATAAAAAGTTGAAAATTACCGGCACACGTTTTCGCCGGTTTGTGAGCTCATCTGTTTGCGCACCACAAGATTAATCAGAGCAGAACAAACTACTTTTTTTAATTGTGTGCCTGTACATCATATTACAGATAAAGAAAATATGACAATATAGTCAACTATTCAAATATAGTTAACTATGCAACTGTGCCATAAGAAAATATAGTTTATTTTGACTTTTTTTTATTGTTATTATTATGTTGTTTGGAGTTTTATGTTTGACTATGTCTGCATCATTCGATTGTAAATACATATTTATTGTTCACTGGTTTCTGCATCTTCTACTATTTGCTGGTATCACCTGTTTGCTGTTACGTTATGGTGTGTCTTGTTGAGTATTCTCAATGTGGCGCACTCATTTCTGCACACCCTGTACATTGACATGAATGGTTGTCGTCACCGTTAATGATATACATTCCACGCTTTTAATATACACCATTATTTATTTAGTCTTTTGTCGATAGCGGATGAACGGATCCTCACTACCGCTCGAATAGTCCACAAGCTGTTCCCGATTTTTCAGGAAAACCAACTATGGTTGAAAAAATATACAATTTTTTTATAGTTCCCTTCCCTGAGCTTTCATCTGCTGTCGACTGTTATTATTTGCGAATTCATACGGAGTTACTTTATTACTTTGCTTTCACCATTCAGCACTCTGTATTATTAGTTAATGTCGCGTATTCTTGTCCGACTTTTGTGGTCTTTTTTCCTTGGTAGCGAGTGATGTTAGTTTTAGTTCTGTCCTGTCGCTCTATAAGTATGGGAATTAGATGTTTCCAGAATCTAAAAGCCGTTTCCTTTATTTATATTAAGCTAATGTCATTTCACGGATGTTTTCAATTCAAGATTGTTTCACGAAATCCTTAGTTTTATGTACAAATATTAGAACTCGGATTAAGTAACTGAAATATTTTTTCTAGATCCTAAATGAAACGGTTTTTTATCTTTGGAAGCGTTCAACTATTTGGTCACAATAATTGTGCAATACACGACTGTTCATCAATTGTTGTTTTGTTCGCTATTGTAATGCCAAGCTAATAATAGTTAATTATATTTTTAAATTTTTAAAGTTATAACTATAATTATATTATTACAACAGTAATTCAACATGCATTATATAAAACAGATGATCTTCCCCCTTTTTGTATGGTCAGCCAATTTGTTATGCATCAGACCAAAACCCTCAAATCAATGGCGTGAGTGAGATCAATAAAAGTATTTATTTATATTCATGAGGCATCTGGATTATTCCTTATTGTTTGTTTGCTGTTGCTGTGATAAGCACAGAAATTCAAAAATTATTTCACTTTTTGTTGGTTGATTTTCAGGTGATTTCTTAGTATCGACAGTAAACTTTGATGTAAACGAATTTGATTACAGATATCTGAAGATGACGAAGAAGAAGGTGGCTATTATCGGCGCCGGCAGCTGGTTGGTTGACTTCCCCTTTTTTCATAGATTATCAACCTTGTGCCAATTAAATTAGATATGTCAAATGATCCATACCTGTATGTTGCCGCCTGTCCAGTATAGTGCGTAGGACGCCAGCCTGAAAAACTGGTGATCCTAGGCTAAGTTGAAAACCTGACTTTGAAACCGGTCCCGGCTTTTTCCTCTGGGGTTTCTGTCATTGCCCGTCAGTTTGCTCAACATCTCTGTCCATGTCCACTACGAAAACATCATTCTGATATGGAATTAGTGTGCCTAGTTGGCTTCAGTGAAGAAGTCGCAGTATAAATGTATTCAGGGCGACCTGCATCTCGCGTATCGTTGGCGAGAACGTAAAGAAACATTCGGATGCGTTCGATTCGACCATCCAGATGTGGGTGTACGAAGAGACATTGGATGATGGAAGGAAGTTGTCCGAAGTCATCAACAAAGATCACACCAATCCGAAGTATCTGCCCGGTATCACCATTCCTGATAATGTGGTTGGTTTTGGTGAATTACCATTTAATACATTTGTAAGTTACTTTCCTCAATTAGACATCATGTTATTACGTTATCATTATGACATTTTGTTTCACTTGAGAATTCTCGTTGCCATTATGGTAACCTCACCAAAACTGGAATGTTCCGATGTTAATTGATCTCATTCATGAAATCATTAGGATTAATTACTCTTTTTTTCTAGTTCCAGTAACGTACATTATATTTTGAGTTCTGGAACTAAGTAAGTGATTGAAAACATGCGTGATAATGTGACGAAAATTGCGGAAGACTTTCTCTTTGAAGATCGGCAACCCGAACATCGGGGAATGCACGGAGTCTGCCGATATTCTGTTGTTCGTCGTGCCTCAACAGTTCATGAATGGGATTTTGCCACAAATGGTGAAATATGTCAAAAAGGACGCACTTGGTGTCACATTGATTAAGGTTGGCTTTGGTAAGAAGTTTTCTGTTACGCACGTATTTCGACAAAATTGACTTTGAAATTGACAATAACTTGACAAATGCAGTCGAGTATTGCGAACCGACAACTTAACTGAATGCATTTCTGAATAATTGAATGAAATGAGTTATTAAGTCAGTATCGGGTAAGTGAACCTTCTTTATCGAGTAAGTAATGTGAACAATTTACTTGAATGAATGAGTTAAATTCTAGAGAGTTAATTGAAACAAAATAAGTATTGAATTGCAGGGTCTGCACATCCACCGCGACTGCACCATCCAGCTCTACTCGGACAAGTGCGAGGAAGAATTGGGCATTCGAATGTCGTGTCTGATGGGTGCCAATGTTTCATTGGAGATTGCACACGGTCAATTCGCTGAAACCACCGTCGGTTCGTGAGTAAATAATGTATTCTCTGATACCTGGTGACCAGCGATAGTCATTCTTGCGCTATTTTGTGCCATACCAGGCAACTTTCACCTGAGGTTTCGCGCTTTATTCGTCACGTTTAGTAATAAAAGTAAAAAATTTACGCTTGGTTTATCACTAAACTTGACGGATTGACGGTGAAACGTTACGTATGAACTTGGTTGTCCTTGCATTATGATAGAATAATTGACTGTTTCGTACTAGAAAATCATAATTGATTCAGGTGTTGACTCAGTCGAAGATGGTCAGCTGCTCAAGCAACTCTTCCACGCGGATAACTTCAGCGTCGGTGTCGTAATTGGCGATCGGCAAACTGTTGAGCTGTTAGGCGCATTGGCGGTTCGTTTGTGTTTTTTTGTTTATTGGTTGTTGTGGTTGTGGACTTGTGGTTGTTATTATCGTTTTTGTGTTTGTTGTTGTTGTAATGGTTGAACGCCGCTGTTTTATCATTCTGCGCTGATTTAATTTTTCAATAATCTGAAATTCTGAATAATAATCGACGTTTTTATAGTTCAATCAAACATCTATCAAGTGAGTATCCTGAGTAATCATGAAGTTAAGAATATCCTATTATTCAGAATTTGGTGTCCTGCGCGGCTGGTTTCGTGGATGGATTGGCCATGGGCCACAATTCAAAGGCGGCTGTATTTCGATTGGCCACCAGTGAGATGATTGACGTTGGTTTCTTGCTAATTTTACCGATCTCAAATTCAGTTTTAATGTCAATGATTGGTTTACATGTTTCGTTAAAGACACATTTCGTAAACCAGACTTTTTGAATAAACCCTAAATAGTTTTTATGATCGCAGCTTTAGAAAAATTGTTATTCAAAAAATTTCGTTTGACTGGAAAGGAAATCAGTTACAAGGTCATCTTTTTGTGTGTAGGAAACAATTTAAAATAGGACAACACAACATTGTAAATATAAAAATACGGAATCTTTTTTAGTTTGCCAAGCAAAACTACCCGTCGAGTCGACTGGAGACGTTTACGCAGAGCTGCGGCATCGCCTCGCTGATCGCTTCCAGTTACGGTGGTAGAAACCGTAAGGTCTGCGAGGCATTCATCAAGACCACTAAAGTTGGTCGACAGTTTTTGTCTTTTGGTATTGTGTTGTAGATAAATCTGAACGGCTTTTATGTTTTCTTTTCTATTGATTGTTTGCACATCCCAACCATGATTTTCTGTATCGATAGTTTTGATTAGTTACGACAGAACAACCAAAGTTTAGCGCATTTCACCGTAATCTAGGGAACGTTTGAGTCCGTCGTATTTTACCTGAAAGTTTATATTTATTGTTCTGTTCTTCATCTTTGTAATTTACTTAATTTAGTAATTCGAGCACATATATAAATTTTAATAGTTTATTTGAAAATTCCCGGTGATTTCAGACGATCGAGGAGTTGGAAAAGGAGCTGCTGGCCGGACAGAAAGCGGCCGGACCGCATTCGGCCTACCAGGTGTACCGGGTCATCTCTAATAGGAATGAACTACATAAGTTGGTTTGGACTATCATATTAATTGTTTTATTTTCTGAAGGCTCAAACGGTAATAAACTCCATAAGTTGCTATTGGTTACCAACTATTTCATTTTATGAATGAATCGTCATGAACGATCATTTTGACTACATATTTAGGAATAAACTTCACTTTTTGAAATAACCAAATTGTAGGTGAGGGGAGGGATCACAGTCTTCCCTTCTCGTTCCGTGTCAAGGAAGAAATATTTGACAGGACTTTCTTCGAGTATTCTTTATTTTTGATTGAGATCGAAGGCCTACCCATTCTGCAAAAAACATAATCGAAGTCTATTACCTAACTTTTTTGCAGATACCCAATCTTGAGCAGTATTCACTTGGTATTGGAACGCAAGATGAAGGCTGAGGAGATGATTGACCTGTTGAGAGAGAACATTCGGGAGCGTACAGCTGGTGAGTAGAAGATAGATATGATGATTACGGTAATTTGATTTGTAAAATATGGTGCTTTCACTACATCATTTCATTGATTATCATCTCAATCCGTACGTTTCATGTGCACACACACTTGCGAAAGTTTATTTATTTCCTTCTTGTAATAAATCAGAGATTTTCTGAAACAGTGTTTAGAAAGTTTTATACCGCCAACGACTTCATGTAAACATTGTAAAAAAATTCATTATTCATCTTTGTTCTCAATCTACTTTTTATTCTTGATAGTGCGCTTCTGTGGCTAGATTATAGTTGCTTTTGTTTAGTACAATTTCGTGTGGCTTTTAAGTTTTTTAATAATTTTTATTACAGAAGATATTTTGCGAGATAGACTTTTCCAAGACCACCATGACGCCAACGATGATGAGATTTCATCATGTTCTTCGTGTTCGAGAATAAAAGACACAAAGACGGCCAGGGAAAAGAATAAGTGAAAAATCTGAAAATTCATCAAAAGTGTTGCAGAAACAATTAAAAAATGTACTCGACCAAAGAGTTCGTTAAACTTCGAAATAAATAATAGAAAAAATACTTATTATTTAGTATGTTTGCTACTTGGTAGTACGTTAGATGATACATTATGAGTGGAACCTTAATTTTTCGTATTTCAATACTGCTATTATTGGTACACTTCAATTTGATCTTGATCAAAATACTAATCTGAGTGTTAAACTTGTGTTTAGTGTTAGGGCTAACTTCTATGCATAATACTCGTTCGATATCCCAAGCTTGGGTGTAGGAAGTTGGTTTTCAAAAGTATAGCAATAGTATTGATAGTCAATTGTTATTTCTGTTTCAGACATCAAAAACATCTTTAATAGCCTTATCTAGTCATTTCTGTTTGATCCCGTGAATACTTGAAATGATCCAGTAAAGTTATGTTTTGTATTGTGTTCGTTTTTAACTTTTCCTGAGAACAATTGACACATAAAAGTATTAATTATCTGTTCATTATGATAACATATTTATTATGATAATGAATATTACAATATAAATCGTTACTGCGTGTTTTAGTAGCTAACAAATACTTCAAGTTTGCTTGATCGCACATGGTGGAATAATAGAAAGAAGGCGATTTTTTCTCAAAATTAGCAGAGTAATTAAAACTTTGAATTAAGTAATACAGTGAAAACCAAAATAACATGAAAAACTGGTTACTGTAGTTCATTGGACGAGCTAACACTCCAAAGGTAGGACAGTTTAATCAAAAAGGGGGAACAGGCAATTTTCAGTTAATTTTATCTACACCTCGGGTCCAAATCATACTTTTTGAAACTGTCAAAGAAAGGGAATCCCACTATTTTATTCTTTTCTCGTCCGCTCTTGTGTCCAGCACACGCATTCGTCACGAACTCGTCTTTTGTGAAGCATTTATGAAGAACGCTTATTATAGGCAATTTCTCAAGTAGTTATCTCGAGACAAATAAAAAGAATACGTACGTGCAATTCCTATACAGGACAATTCCAGGCATTTGGTAGTGTCAGAAGATTTTTTTCATATGGAATCATGTTCGAAATAAACAAATTTGATTCTTTGTTCAATTTTAAGTAATTTTTAAAATTTTAACTACCACACAGTAATGCGAAATATTGTTAGCAGATGAGTAAGTACTACAGTATGTGCAGATTCCGAGACGGACACAAGACGGCTGCCACTATTGTCGTCCCAAAAAAACAGCATACGACGTGGTTCCACATACCACAACACAAGTTGTTTGGAATGGTATGTTTGTCTTCATCTTTGTCTTGCCACATGCCGTTGGAACACAATAACACTGACTTAGCAGCACTAGCGGACGAGAACCGGAGAAAAAGTAAAATTCCCTTTGGCGGTTTCGAAAAGTAGAGTTATTTTTTTAAGATGTAGGTAAAATAGCCTAATGTCTGATAATTTCCCCCTCTTTGGGAAGATTTCCCTGGCTATGGAGGTTTAGCTCGTCCGCGAGTGTTTAGCAGTACTTGCATGCAGCGAATATGTGCCATTCAGTCTGCCAACGGAATCGAACACTCCTGTCAGAAACCATGGTAAATAGTGTAGATACGTGGTATATATGCCTAGGATGACACTTTTCGTGAAGTAAAATAATTAGATTCATCACAAGTTCATGAATGGCAAAAATCCTCTTCATCACAATTTCGAATCTTGATTATCCGGTTGGGGTCCTTTTGTTTAATTAATGGATTGAAAAGACTGTTACATGTCGTATTAACAAGTTTGTATGGATTTATGTTTTAGTTTTTGAAGTTCCAGGAGCATCGCATCTGAAATAAAAACTGTTTGTCAGTCCTACAGTATTGTACATAGATCTTGATGATGGTGGCAATGTTTGCAGAGCGTCAATTAAGGCGTAGTTGACTTGACAGCATCCACCCGATTCATGTAGCGATACATACACAAGTATAGCTCATCTAGGGTTTCTTGGTGGTACTTAGAAAGTTTTTAGCTCGCAACTTGAACTCAAATCTGCTCTTGGCGCGCTTTCAAATTTTTTAAACATTTCTCACTTTACATTTGAGCAACACGCGAACATTGTCTTTTATCCATTGCTTATGTGCGTTATGGGTCCGTAGAAAACATTTATGATAACAATATACCCCAACCACACTATACATTGTGATGCCACAAACACAAAATGTTCGGGAACGTTTATCCGGGCAGTATTTTCAAAGATTGATCGACCAAAATCAATTACACATTTATCTTTTAGTTGTTCGTGCATTCCTCGCAATGCAGTTCAGCCAGAGCAGGGCTTCATTTTTGAGTCGTTCGATCCGTTTGGTCAATCGCAGTATAAGTCAGTTTTCAGTCAGGAAATCAGTTGATACATATGTTTTCCGTTCTGTCAGTTTAGTTCATGTATGTAAGTTTATCAGTGACGTTTTTATAAGCTATCTGAAGTGTTTGAAGTTACATATCTGCAAAAATTATTCTAGGAAATCCTCATTTCACGGACCTAACGAGTATAACTTGCATGCCTAAACCAAAGCCAGTTTCAACTACATAAAAAGCCGACTCCGGATTTTTTACAGTGCAAATGAGAAGGATTCAAACATGTTTCCAGTCAAGATGTACACGGAAAACGTTTTGTGACAATCTTGAGACACCGCACCGCAGTATATCATACTTAATGTTCACATTGAGCTGATTGATGTTGGAGGGTTTCTTTTGTACCATAACTCTTGGTGACCCGTTTGACTATTCCCTGAAGACCTCACCGGAGGGGAACATGAGGTCTTCCTGGTCTCCCTCCCTTCGTAGTGGTAGTGAGAGGTGGACATCGCTGTATAAGGTGTACGTAAAATAGCGGGAAAACTTCCACTTATCTCTTTTATGAGGAAGTTCCATGAACTGCTTTTGAACACCAGACACCAATCTTTACATGGGTGTCAAAAATACATATCGAAATCTACACATTTCATTTTCTTACTGTGGAGTGTACAGTACATGGTACATAAAAATGTAACTCTTAACACTAATGTAACTAATACCTTATAATGTAACTATATAATTTTATATATTTCCCTGCAGTCTTATAGTTGCAGACATTTTGGTTAGTCAGTTGGTTTCGTCAATTAATCTTGCGGTGTCTCTGCACCGGTATGCAAGTAAACCAGCATTCAGTAGCGGACGAGTAGG
Organism: Daptonema setosum; assembly: GCA_964036265.1. Classification (NCBI taxonomy): domain Eukaryota; kingdom Metazoa; phylum Nematoda; class Chromadorea; order Monhysterida; family Xyalidae; genus Daptonema; species Daptonema setosum. Next base: position 11,161,245 of record OZ038443.1, read on the forward strand.
GGAGGAAAAAGTGGAATTCCCCCTCTTTGGTATTTTCAGTAAAATTTGTTCCATAAGGTGCAGGTGGAATAGCCTGAAAACTATCAGTTCTCCCCTCTTTGGCGAAATTCCCTTCCCTTTGGAGGTGTAGCTCGTCCGCCGGTGCCAGCATTATGTATGTATTTCCGGTGTCTTTCTGTTCCAGTTCTGTTCAGAAAAACATGTACGTATAAAAAGTTTGAATCTTCATAAACGTTGATAAAAAGTTATATTAAATCTTAGCTTCTTTTGTGGAAACTCGGAAGCAAAAGACGAATCAAGTCGCTACGAAAAGTTAGTCATCCTTTTTTTCTTTGTTTGGTTTAGATTATTAATCGTGTGTGATTTATTTAGAAACCAAACTTTTCTAACTTAGAACGACACATAAAAATGATAACCGTAATAAAAGTAATTGCTCGAATGTATTCAGTTTTGCCATTCAGCTTGCTGATTCAAAATCATTGAGCCTTCAGTTTCAATGTACATCTGTACTGATTGCATGGTATCATTTTATCACTTTCAATCCGGCATTGGGTATGTTTATGATGTTCTGCTTCGTTGAGCATGACAGTAATTCACTCACTCACATTTCCTAAGAAAACCTACATAACAGATAGTACAACAAACATTTTCATAACCCACTAGTCATATCTATGTTCCGATTTTTTTAATTGATTCTATCCTTTGCCCATTTATGATTATACCAATAAACTATGTACTTTTAATACGTATACACCGTCTTCGTGGCATGGAATCGGTCAGAACCTTTCCGATTTTTGAATCGTTAAACTCATGCCTCTGAAGACTTGCCGATTTAAGGATAACAATGCATTATTCAAACTACATTTACCGTAATAAGTTTCTGACAAGTGATCATCTCATGTATGTTTACGATCCCGCTGTTTACTACGCCACACCATTTCACTGGTAAAATGGCAAGACATCAACCTTTAGTACCATATTCGTGCCATTTTTAAAGCTGACCTCATTTCCGTTAGGTATATGTATATATCAAAGCACCTTTCAAGACACTAGCGGACAAGTGAGGAAGGGGAATGTGGAATTCCCACTCTTCCGAAAAGTATAATTTGTTCTTGAAAGTGATGGTAAAATGGTAATTTCTTCTTTTTGGAGGATTAGTTTGTCCGACAGTGATTCAAAATGAAATGCCAATAAATCCCGTCAAGTCCAAACCAAAGCAAACCACTTGACTGCTCGGATGTTTACGATTCCATACTCCAAGTCACTGGCACAAAAGCAAGACATCAACTCTCCATCTTCCACCAAGAAAGGCACCAACCAACCGAAATCAATTTCGTGTGCCGACACCATCAAGGGGGCGTGCCTCCTCTCAAGCACCATCATTGTGCAATAATGGTATATGTATTTGCGATCACTAGCGGACAAGAAGAGAATGGAAAAGTGGAATTCCTCTCTCTTTGGTTGTTCCAAAAAGTGAAATTTGTTCCTCAAGATGTAGGTAAGTGGCCTAGAAATCGCGCTCAAAATAATCTGACGAAATTCCCCTCTCTTTGGAGGTTTGGCCCCTCCGCCAGTGTTTGCGATGGTCGAGGCACCACCACCATCCAATGTTGCATTGTCCGAATGTCAGTTTTATGATTAGCGTTAACGGAATCTTCCTGTAAAATTTATGATTTGTAGTTAAGATCTGTTTGAAATTCCAGTGTACAGGTACCTTTTTAGAATATTATACCCGCAAAATTTTGTCTTGTCACTATGGACCGTTATGTTGTATGATGGAAGGTGATGATTTACATAAAAAGCAGAAGCAATACACAAAAAAATATATAAACTCAAAAATTTTGCTCCACAGGCCAGTCGCTTTTTACGTTTAGCGTTCGTTTTCATTCATATTCACTCAGACACATATCGAACATGTTACAGAAAAAAAAATTACAAACAATCACCTAAAAAACCGCAATCCGTAAAACTAAGCTACCCGCTTTTTTATCATGAATATGACTTTCCGGTCATTTCACCAAATAATATCATAATTCCATAATCCATATGGAGATCTACTGTTTTTGTATGTTTGTAATGATATGTCTGATCAAAATGCAATGACACAAACATACCGTACTGTACATATTCATACTTGAAAACTGTTTCAGTGCCCTCCCAGTGTTCATGCCACGTTTGTTTCAGTTGACATCAGAAACTTACCATTTGAGCCAAATAATCTCTGTTATTGCTTTCTTGATGTTCAATGTTCCAGGAAAAGTTTTTGAAACACTTGCTAAAACGTCAACTGAACTCGGCGTCAGCAGGCTTTGGTTTCAAACATTGGAAGAAAGTTTCCACGTGCATGAAAAAATACATGAACATACATGTACATACTGTAGGATACAATTATGGTGTTTCCTCTAATTACAGCTACACTATGTACCCGTGAAATGATCGTTATTGAAGATTTGTTTGAAAGTACGTTTGTTATGTTATTGGAATGTAGAAGCTTACTGCATGTGCTACCATTCAGGCAGTCAGCCAAGTACAAGTCTATAATCCAGGGGTTATGTACCAACAAAATAGCAGTCTACCAGTCTGATACAACTCTATCAGAGTAAAACCGTCGACTACAGAATCACCGGTCGGACACGTATCTTTTCATCTCATCAGCTTTGAAGCACATACCGATTCGAGTCAAGGAAAAAAAGATAACCTCTAGTAAATCATTTGAGTTTAAAAAGAGCTACATATCTTGATATGAATCTCTGAATCTCCTACTGAAGTCTTGAATGGTAAGTTAACCTTTCTAGTACTTTTACATACCATTCATTGACTTGCTAACAGAACAGCGCATAAGTTTCCCATCCGTTGAAAGACATTCTTTCATAGTCTTCTAGAAACTTCTAGAATCTGTGAATCCTAGAAATTTTTTATAAGGTTACAAAGTTTGTTTGTTCAGTTTGACAGAACTTTGACGGATGGGTCGGACCATTTCAAGTTGTGGTTGTCCCGGCCCGGGGCTCGGGTTGTGTACAATGACACGGTGATCTGAAGACAGCCGAAACACTTGAGACGGCGAGTCGGAAAGGTATCATCACTCAGATCCAGATACCTTGACATTACACTTCAAATGACATTGTTACACTCAGACATAAAACAGTTTTTATTTGTTACCAGACAGACATAAATCACGTTTTGTTTTCCTTGTCTCATCCTGATTAAGGTTTTGCCGGAAGTTGAAGTCTTGTACGACCATCAGCTAATAGGTCACACTAATAAAAAAAAACTAACAATGTCTACTCCAAGCATGTATATTAAGCTGTGTCAATGACTAGTTTAGACACTGATTGATAACAAGTGTAATTCACTAATTTCACTAAATCTGTTTTATGTACATTGAAACTTATATTTTACTAGAGTTGAGTGATAGGTCCGAATTAACGTATATATTCCAGTTGATTAACGGTAAACTGTTAAATCTGTGAAATCCTAACACCAATTAACTCAAAAATTAATTTACTGACTAGCGTAGAAATTACCGACTAATACGCCGAAAATGCCGACCAAATCCGGCGGTCCCACCGGCGGTAAGAAGGGTGAATACACCCGCGTTCCCTTGGCCGAACCACCGTCAGACGGTGGAACATCAGGTTTGGTGTCGCATGGTTATGGTATGAACAATAATATGATTTTCAAAATCAAGTATGTTATAATAATATCATAACGCCTAACCTTGGTCGGGAACCATGTTATCAGCTTTGTTCACACTACAGTACTTAACTGAGCACATTCGTGAATACTGGGTTGACATGAACTTAGTAACCGGTTCCAGCAGAATAGTTAGCCGCTACAGTGAAAAGTACAGTAGTCAGGAAAAAATCTAAACCTAATTTATCGAACTAAATTGGATACAAAATGGATAAAAAAAATTGTTCCTGTTTTGTGCGGGTTATCTAATTCCAATCTTATGATCAGGTGCCGTGGGATCGTCTGATACGATGGTGTCGGCAGGTCAGATCACGGCCAGCAATGCCACCGGTGGCTTCAAGAATCAGGAGCCAGATGAGGAGGTGAGTTGTTATTTTTTTATTTTTTATTTTATTTTTTTATTCTTATATATAATTATATTTTGATGTACTTTACATTGTAACTGGTTCACATTTTGTGGGATACAATGAGTCCTTGAAAACTTGAGCTGATTTTTTTGTCTTCAACTTTCTTGGTGTAAGAAATACATTATTGAGACTATTTTAACTACACAAGTACATTATCTGAGCTTCCTATTGTTTCCACAACCGTGTATAAATATTATCTGACAATGTATAGTCTCTATCTTCAGGGTGTCTCGGCTAGGTGTGATTGTCACATTTATTGTCACTGTTTTCTTCCCACCTTGCCTTGCCAGTACACCCTGTAGTTTATAACTAGTAACAAGCAGTTCATTTCTCAAGCCAACTAATTCAACTAAGTGTTTCTATATAGGGGCACATTCTTCGATAAATAATGCAGTTACAGTATGCTACTGTTCCGAAAGCAATATTTAACATGGGCTTTGCAAACACAATAAAACAAAATTATCAAGCAAGTGCAGTTGTTCTGGTATTATAAGTCAGTAACAACAACAACAACAACAACAACAACAACAACAACAACAACAACAACAACAACAACAACAACAACAACAACAACAACAACAACCAAAACAACAACAACAACAACAACAACAACAACAACAACAACAACAACAATAGTAGATTCTTATTTAAAAGTGAGACAAAAAAGATGAGACAAGAATACTTAATACTTAAAAATTGGTGTGTCAACCATCAATTTCGCGGTGGAGATGGGCTCCTGGGCCGCACCCATTGAGCCCTGCACAGTCAGGGTGGGCGAATCCCTGTATGATCAGGTTGGTTTCATGAAAAACTGCCTTTTTGAATACGGATACAAACTTTTTTGAATTTTTTTTTATTGTTTTGGGGGTTTGTGTTTGAGTTTCAATTTTGATTTTTATATAACACTGTTTTGTGACTTGTTTTTTCATCGCATGAACATGTATTACATTATGGTATGATCATCTACACGTGTTAAAAATTCCGCAACACATGTTAGTCGTTACTCTACAATACGGTATATTAACACCCAACTTGTGTACAACTAAATTTTATGACACACATGTCACCAACTATTTCAGTCAGTCAGTTCACCAGTCGCTCGATCTGTCAGTTTCATACACACGTTAACCAGTCAGTCATAGTCAAAAAATGTGTGAGTCATTCAGTGATTAAGTGAGTCAGTCATTCAGTGAGTAAGTCAATGAGTCGTATGATGAATTCATACTGTACATCCTTGTGCAGTCAAGCCATCATATCGAATCCTAGCGGAACGATTCGCTTCGCTGCTTTAATAGATTTGACCAATGCGATTGCCTGTCTGTCAGTAATTTGGTTAGACTTTAAATAACGCATTTTACATATCTTACCATATTCAGAGTTGAAATTCTTTCCATCGGTAATGAATCAGATTCAACTACATAGCTCGTGAATTCAACAGCCAGTCAGTCAGTCAGTCAGTCAGTCAGTCAGTCAGTCAGTCAGTCAGTCAGTCAGTCAGTCAGTCAGTCAGTCAATCAGTCAGTCAGTCAGTCAGTCAGTCAGTCAGTCAGTCAGTCAGTCAGTCAGTAAGTAAGTAAGTCAGTCAGTCAGTCAGTCAGACAGTCAGGTCAGTCAGTCAGTCAGTCAGCCAGTCAGTACGACCAGTCAGTGCTCTACCATATGGAAATCCCGCATGATGATGACCCGAGATAGTCAAACGCTGATCTTTCTGAATGGGACTTCCGCATCTGTCGTCGTTATTTCAGATTGTCGTTGTCAGCTAAGTGTTTGCGCCTTTCACTCCACTACTGCATTATGTATGTAGTAAATAGTTTCGTTGGTGTCGCTGTTTAAAAAAATTGGACTGTGATTTCAGTTTTATTTATTGTATGTAGTTGTTTATATGAAACATGAGCTGGAAAATATTTTGGAGAATGTGATCATTGGCCAATTTCAAATGAACTGCAGCTTTATGCAACAATTTTATGGCAGCCTGAAACATCCTTTTAATTTATAATAGCTTAAGGTGATGTTCCATGTGTTGGAATAATTAACGTCACTTGAACAAACCACTAGAGCCCTTGGACCGTCTCTTTCTTTTATTATCTAATAAGTCAGTTAGTCGGTCATAGTTAGACTGTTAATAGATTTAACTATCGATCAAAAAATTATGCAAAAACCGTGAGAAGATCGAGAAAAATCTTACCTTCAAGTGGCTATCATTACCATCAAGTTTACACAAAAAATATAGTAGTTACATATATATGTGTAGTTCTTTAACAGATTTGGAATTTCCGTCACTAGAAACTGAACCAGTGGAACATGCCATATCGGGGGGACTTGAACCGGGATCCCAATGTTTGCCGTAGTCGAGCGAAAGTACGCATTCCACGAGTTTTTGTTTACGACAGCCGGCGACAGTGCAAATATTCAAATCTGTATATCAGGATGATGACGACTCTGGTCTACTACCATTCACAACACTGATTAGGATGCCTTTATACAGTACATAGTCGGAGTTACAACTTTTTTTCGTAACTTTTCTGTTAAACCTGTTTTTACGTCAAACATCTTCGTAATCGAGATATTTAGGAGAAAATGAAGGAAAATAAACGAAACAGAAAAAGACTTACAGAAACGTTCGAAGGCACTCTTACCACACTATAGTGATGATAACTTCTATTTGTAATTCACCGACCGAACCTTTTGCACAGTATAACTACATATATTCATATATTCTGCATTTGATTATTTGATGATGTGTTTGCAAAAAAGATTAAAAAAAACAAATCGAATCTGGTGCGAACGAAAGAACTACCTGTTAACTTATATAATGGTTTATGTGACCGTATTGGATTTTCACTGATCATGTCAAACAGTCAAACACTTAAAAGTCAAGTATCATTTGGACAACTCCAAGTCGTCATTCGGCTTTCGTGTTGCTGTTTTTTTTCAATGTTTTCTGCAACTTTTATACAATTGTTGTATACGCAGTAAGGTGTGATTCGTTGAAAACATTGTTGAGTGTTGACTTGAATCAAAACTTTAATCTAAAACTTGAGTAACAAGAAACTAATCCAATTCGCACTAGACGTAGAAACTATGTAGTGTTACTACAGTGAGAAAACTTACCAAGTCTTCGCAATACAGAGTTTATTCTGCAAGATGTTCCATTCCTGCATGATCACCCGGATTTCGTCCAATCCAAATGTTTTGAATTTTTTTAAAACCATTATCAATGCATCAAGTACATAGAAAATATGCTGAAGTATGAAACAGGTTCTACACCAAATTCAGGGGCCATACTGGCTATGTTTTATGTTACACTAGGGTAAACCCGTTGCTACGCAACTGTCTGTTAAGTTTACAAAGATTATTATTCGAACAAACCCGCCGATATAACCCGTTGTTTAAATGCGTACCCGATCCATTGAAATCTGACTCAATTGTTAACGTTTTCATTTTGATATTAGTTCAAATTAGAAAATTACAGTGAGAAAACCCGTGGAATATTTTAAAGCCACCTGTAATTTCAAACATGCCACCACTTGTTTTTCGTTCATGGAATACCGTTTTTAACATTCTCGTTGGTAACGCCTAACATATTTTTAATTCATCACCTGACATGATAATCTGTAATGAAGATAAGCTTGAACAATTTGAATTGTCTTAATATGAGTTCAATTACAGTAATAAAAACCCGTGGAAAAACTTACAGCCAACCATGAAAGTAACAACTTTTTAGCGCCTATTTTCCGTCAATAAAATATCATCTTTTCACTTGTCCCGTTGAAAACCATAGCCTATTTTTATCTCATTACCCGACCTCTCATCAGTAGTGAAGAGTAGTAGTAGCTTGAATAACATGACCCGACCCGTTAAAAATGAATTAATGATTTTATTTCATTACATAAAAGAAAATCTGTTGTGAAGATAAGCTTGTTTAATCTGACTTGTCGTAAGATAAGTTCAAATTCAAAAATACAGTAATAAAAACCCGTGGAAAAAAGTCAGAGTCACCCATAAACGTTTTTGACAACTTTTTAGCGCCTATTTTTCATCAATATACTTTTATTAACATTAAAAACCATAGCATATTTTTATCTCATTACCCGTCCTCTAATCAGTAGTGAAAAGTAGTAATAGCATACAAAACTTCACACGACCTCATTACCCAATATCTAATCAGTAGTGAAGAGTAGTAGTAGCTTAAATAACTTGACCCGACCCGTTTAACATTAAAAACCATAGCATATTTTTATCTCATTACCCGTCCTCTAATCAGTAGTGAAAAGTAGTAATAGCATACAAAACTTTACCCGACCTCATTACCCAACCTCTAATCAGTAGTGAAGAGTAGTAGTAGCTTAAATAACTTGACCCGACCCGTTTTTTATGAAATGATTTAAACACAGATTTTCAGTTGAAAAATATAATTTCATTCAGCAGTTCAGCATATTTATTCCATGGTGGTTAATGATTCTCGATGTAGATGAACAAATTAGTAAGATTGGCACCCGTGGCACAAAATTTACGGCGCCTTTAGTTGAAGTCAGTTCAGTTGAGGTTGGTATTTCCAGATGAGCAAATTGGGAACAACCTTCAAGGGTGTCGATGACCATCTCTCCTCAACTTTTATGAAAGTAGGTGATGATGATTACACCCGTGGAAAGAAATAAATAAAAGAGTTTTTCAGCGTTTCACTTTTGATATTTATACCTATTGCGGACTTGCGGACATACATACCCACCCTAGTGTTTTAGTATATAAGATGACGTCATTTATGTGTGAGTTGGGTTGTTAAACTTTTTTGTGAAATTTTCTGCACACAAAACCTGTATTACCCGTTCAATTTTCACATTTGGTTGCTTTTTATGTAGTTCTCCTTTTGCCCAATCCAGGGATGGGGTGTTGTTATACTCGTTCCACTAGTGTGCTGAAAATGATTGTACAGGGTGTCCCACTTAATTAAGTGTCCATTTTTTCAAAGTTAAAGTTAGATGTTTTGTAAAAAAATGGCATGACTACGGGAAAAAATTTCCAAATTCGTTATAAGCAAACAATATCCTTAGGCTTACGAATGAAGTTAGAATTTTTGAAATCAGTAAAACATTGCCGAAAAGAAAACCGGACTATTAAATGGGACACCTTGTATTTATGTGATGAAACTCGCCATGAATTAGGTTTCATGGTTCAAACTTGAACTATTCCTTTTTCACTTCAAACTCAATCGTTAGTTTTTTTTGCCAGTTTTGCTCCCATTAATTTGTGAGCGTCAAACCGTCGTTAGGCGTCAACGGTCGACTGAATATCAATGCATTGATTCATTTCAGTGATGGATGAAACAATCTGCCACGGTAAGGCAAAAATCCCCCACGAGGGGGAATCCATTGAATCACTTCAACCAACTTTAGTCTACTTTGAAGAGCGAATCCTAGTTGAATAAATCTCTAAGAAGGGGGAAAATCTAGCTTTCCCCACCATTTTCGTCCGCTAGTGGAATCATCGGCAATGATAATACGATCGCAGCGGGTGGCCACCGGTGTCGTTACCTCTACCACCGAAATTACCGCTAATATGGACGAAATCATTGATGATCGTTGGGTCGATTCGAGAATCACCCTTCAGAACCGATTCTCCATTGGGAGGGGAAATTATTTCAAAGAGGGGGAATTATCAATTTTGAGGCTATTTCACATACACCTTAAAAAACGAAAATTTTACTTTTTGAAATTGTCAAAGAGGGGAGAATTTTTATGTTTTCGTTGTTCCCTCGTCCGCCAGTGTCCAATGGTGACGCTCAATCAATCATCCGGTTATAACTGGTTGTCTGTCATTCACATTATTGTAACCATCGACTTTTTAAGCCACCGTCATCAGCCGTTCTTGTCAGCCGAAGTGAGTCACAGAGATTCTACTTATGTATGGTGTGTCAGTTCATAACAAGTCGATCACTTAAAAACTCTAGAGCAATTCCTGATGTCATCACATGCAGTACATGTACATATAACATCTATAATAGCTTAGCACTCTCAGTTCATTAGGAGATTGAATTTTCAAAATTTTGTATTTTAGTTAAACTTTGCACCTTTGCATGCATGCGCATACCTACGTATAGGCCTCATAAATGATTATAAGAAATGGTTTAAACTGCGAGAACCCATGGCATGGCCAGAACCAAATTCTCAAGTCCAGCACCGGATTCTCAAGTAATAAATTTTCTGTGCCACGTTTTAGCCACGTTTTGAAATTTCTTAGAACCAGATTCTCAAGTCCAGAACCGAATTCTCAAGTAAGGAATTTTCTGTGCCACGTTTTGGATTTTCTTATACCCAATTACGAGGCCTATATGTATGCAATAAAATCAGTGAACGCTCATGAAACCATGTTCATCATCTCGACTAAGACTTGATTTGACATATCAGTAGCTCAATAAATCTACACTTAACGATTTTAAATACTTCACATAAAAATAATTTTCATAATAAAATACAAATAACAAGTCTGGTTTATTACTTCCCTGTTCTAAGCCTTGAAAAAGGCGCGTAATCGAATTCAGTCCCCTAATCATTTGAACTTGCTATATTCACGAAATATGGCAGTATACTGCTCGTGTTTCATTATGCAATACGTTGTAAGACTTTCGATAATTGTTGAAAGAGAAAAATCTTATTGAAGAAATTTATGTGTTCATCTCTTCGAGGCCACAGGCATGTAAAACTTTAAAAACTGCATAAAAATATTAGAATTTCGGGTTATTTTACGGAAGATTCGAGCATTTCTGAAAAAAAAATATTTGCTTCATTTTCGGTCATTTTCAGAATTCAAAATCTCGTATGCAACTGACACGGAAGGCAAAATTTACGACTGAGTTTTCTTTAGTTGTAAACCATTTTCGGATTTTTTGCATAATCAATCATGAGCAGTATAACGTGGAACAGCTGTCTCATGTTTTATGGGCGCTCTGTGATTCCCACTGAATGTTTGTACCATGAACTGGTCTCGCATTTTTATATCCAGATTTGCAAATAATGCATTGCTATAATATGCGTATGGATAATCAAAAAACTGGTGAATACAAGATTTTTGTCCACTTATTTTGAGTGATTGTCCATGATTGTCTGAAAATCAAAACATTATTTTCCTCCTTCTTCAGAATCGAAAGAATTCGTTATAGTGATCGCGATTCTCCATAATTTTTGCAGATAAACGAATTGAATTAACGCAATGTGAAATTCATGTTCCATATCTGGAATGATAGCTCTAATGTTTCAAACACTGTTTCTGATCTGATTTATTTGGTAATTGTTGAGCCATGCTAGAGAGATACAATACTTTTAACGTGCATGGAAACACTGTTACTAAACGTCAATAAAATAGTCATTGAAATCCGTCAAATCCCTGTAAGTTTTTGTTTGACAAGCCGGTTTGATTTCGTTTGTTGACCAATCCATCTTCACATTAAATATTTGATTTTCAATCCTATTGAACAAAGTTACATTCAATCACAACGCTCAGTTAAAACGCTTACAACCTAAAAACCCGTATAAGCAGTTTGTTAACAACTATAAATCAATTGTTTAATAATGCTTACGATGACGAAAAAGGCAAATTTACCGCGAATATTATTTATATCCTATTACATCAATTAATTAATGAAAATTCAGGATGTTTTGATGTTGTTATTCAGCACCCATCTACATACATTGAAAAAAAAAATCTGTTGTTTTTGACCACTCCTTGAGCTGAAGTACGTAACTACGTAGAAGCCACCCGACAATAAACAGCGAAGAAAACACTGTTTGGATCAGATACTTCACGAATCTCACTGTCATTGTCAATAAAGCACCGACGAAATTTCCGGTTTTTCGCTAAAATCTCCTCTTCACCGAAATATGTTTTTCCACGACGATTTTTTGGTTTTACACAGTCTGTGTTGGTTTCACTAAAAAAAGGTCAGGTTGAATACAATCGCGTTCAGATACTTTATTCGCTCTTGACCTCATTCATCCTAACCAGCATTAATAGGATGGGCAAGTACATATATGTAGGTAATCATAACTTTTTCAAAAACGTCGGGGAAAAATATAAGAAAAGGTAGAGTCGGTGAGATTTCATGTCTTCAAGTAATAAACAGTTTCACCTGTTGCGCTCCTAATTGTAAATGTGCATGATAACATGCATAAATATCTGACTTGTCCTCCCCGAATCACACACAACGGCATGACATGTATGTAAAGCCCGTTTGTTGTTTCTGCAAGCAAAAATACTGCCCAAAACGTCTGACAATTAAAAATCACTAGCCTCAACTCAAGTCGTAGTTAACCATAGTTTTACATGGGGTGATTATGATTGATGTGCGTGTTAATACTGATTTTCTGTTTCATTATAAGACGTTTTGGGCAGTATTTATGCTTGCAGGAATAACATACAGGCTTAACTTCCACTTGAGTAGTGTGTATATTACGTATTCTAGAATTTATGTACAGTATGTCTGTATATTCTATGTAAGTATGTACTTTGTGGTACTGTCTGCTTTCACCATAGCTCACGTATCGCCTTCGTGAATTATGTATAAGTCAAAAACCAAGTTACAAACCACTAGCAATGAATGGCTTGCGATAAATGAGACTTCAAGGTTCACCCACGGATCTAACATCAATTCCTTTCAACTCAGTGATTTACACTTCCCCAATCTGAGATGTTTTTTTTCAACTTAACATAATGCTTCCACAAAAGTTATAACTTTCTTTAGTTGTCAACTCTCTGTACACTGAAGTTGTATGCTTACCGAGGCGTGTATTCGCGAACCCAAAGGGATTATATAAAGGGCGGTTCATAACCACGGACTTTCCTATTCTCGGCATGTTATCGAGAAATGCAGCCTTTCTAATCAAGTCGGCTTTACGCAGTGAGAATAGTGTGCCAATCTTGACGGCATTCATGTATAATTAAATATAGGGAAAATCAGGTGCAAAATAGTAAAACCTTCATATATCATTATTGCATAACACCTGCCTGCTCTCCTTATATTGGACCGAATAGAAATACATTTATGACCATACAGTACTTTAGATTGTTCCTCCATGTATACTGCTCGTAAGTCAGTAAAATGGTAATGAGACCTGAAAGCAAAGGTTAAGTAAGTATATGTACATATGTAGTGGTTCTGCTCTGAAAATGTTAACGTTCACGAGCAACAAGAACGTCTGCATAAACTATCGTCATTGCTCCAGTATTACGCCTTTCCCAATTCTGCTAACGGAACGGTCTACCGTTTATAATACTTTTTCATTTATCTTTATATCTAGAGTGGTCTCCGAGCATTCATTTTACGTCCACATAAAAAATCTTACAAAACTCGGTATGCTAATCAGTTGAGTGCTTTGTATAGGAGAGCCAGATTTTCTCCACCATGACTTGATCAGAGCTGTTCATTTTGGAATACCAGTATGGACAAGGCAAGCTGTTCAATCAATCACATCGGATTACATGATACAGTACCACTTACTTTCATTACTGTACTGGTGTCGAACATGGCGCATTACAGACAAGGATTTACGTACATATTGCTTACCGAACGACTTTTAAGTGTCATTGATGTTTTTAAGGAGAAAGGATATTCCACGATACAAAATTTTCTTATCATGTCTGAATAAGACTCTTCGCGGAACGTGAATATTCGTGAATATCCATGAACTGAACGGAAGGTCGTGGGTTCAATTCCTACAGAGAACTTGACATTATTCACTTTCTTGGTTGGACTAGATTTCGTCATTAACTCAACCTAATCCGCAGAATTTTTTATGGGCTATGTAGAAAACTGCTTGAAAATGTTGCCACACTTATGGAAAATGGCATGCTATATTAACATAACCCGTTAAGTATTTTCATAAATTTTTATGTTCATGTAATAGAAAAAAACAGTTCATTCCGATTATATTTCTGTCTCATCTGATTGTGTTGACATTTCCATCCCGGTTAACCAGCTGACCCCCTCCCCCTTCTTTCCCGCTCCATCCCGCGGGTGGGGGTTTCAATTCCGATCCGATCGTTCACATACATTTTTACGAGGTATAGACATACCAGAAAACACCAAACATGTGCCATTTACTTGGCGAAACGGTCTAATCCACAGCAAATCCATGTGGCCATCAATGGGATTTACACGCATTACCAGGTTAAACGCATTTCCACGCCCATAAAACTTAAATTTCATTGGAAGTCCGTGGTACATACAAATCGTAGTTGCGATGAGTACGGTATGTACATACATGCATATTTGTGGCAGCGTTCCCTGAACCTGGTGAAATGCATTTCCCAGCGTCCGTACGTTTCACAACGCCATCATTCAGTTTGGCACGTCCGTAAATCCACTCCACGTCGTCGCGCGCTCCGGTCACAGCCAATTTATATGCCACCCGAAATCAGTGCGTTTCGCTCAAAACATACGTTGACGGGTGTTCCGATTGAAGTTTGGATTCAACTCTAATTTTCTTTTTTCAATTCATCGTTTCCTATCGTTGCGATTTGTAAGATACATACTATACTCATCATGATTGGCTTACAGTTCGCTCATATGAGCCATAAAAAGCCCTGTTTGAATGAATATGGAAGTTTTTTCATTGAGTCGTTCCATGAGATAGATATTCAAAGTTACATACTATGAACTTTGTTTAATGTATTATTGATTTATCACGAATTTTCACGACATACTGTTTCGCAATTGTCATTTGCGTTAAACCTGATTTGATGCCCGGTTTCTAGCCAATTTTTCGTTGCTTGAACTTATAAATTACATCTACACCAGCCCAGATGTGATATGACGTCAGTATTCCAGTCTGCAGAAACTAATTTGACAAACGACATGACAAATTAAAAAAATATATAAAAGCTTTATTCCAATCAGAATATCATCAATCTTTTCTCTCATTAATCAGTGAAACGGCATTTCAATGTGTGAAAAACTCATTTTGTAAAAAATCTGATTCATGTGCGTTTGCCCCTTTATTGACACGGGCAATCCAACAACAAAGCAAGTGCTCTTCTGAATTGATAGACCGATATCATAGTCAATGTCAAAATTTGACTTTGTACCACAGTTTTTCTCATGACATGTAAAACGTTAAACGTTCGATTATACGGGAACCGGTTCAAGAGGTGACACCAGTACGCAGAACTGAATCTTGAAACGATAACGTTCTAAAGTGCGAAAAGTAAGATAAAGTTAACGAGTCATTCAATTTAATGAGTGGACGAAATGAGATGGCAGTTAACTTTTAGCACTTGACGTTGATGATGTGACTCGGTAAATTATTCCGGTCAGGTCGTGCTTTCTTTACCGTTCCGAGTGTCCGATAACGACCAGTCAGTCCATTAATGCCAGCCAACACTCTTATGATGCCGTAACTGGTTACTCAACAAAATGACTGGCAACCAACAGTGCAACTGCTATTTTAGAGTCATTAAAGGTCACACTATTTTAAAGTCATACTCAATTTTGTAGTCATTAAAGGTCACGCTATTTTAAAGTCATACTCAATTTTGTAGTCATTAAAGGTCACACTACTTTCAAGTCATACTCAATTTTGTAGTCATTAAAGGTCGCAATATTTTGAAGTCATACTCAATTTTATAGTCATTAAAGGTCATACCAAGTTTATAGTCGTACCAAAATAAGGGAATATAAGTAACACATATTGTTGATATACCAGAAACGACATGCTGTAGCAAGTCGTTGGTATTTCACTGGATTTTTTCCGTATCATCATTTTTTGCCCAAACTTGCGGATTTTTCAGTTCATGAAAAATTTTTACATTAGAAATATAGTGTCAATGACAATATGACAATATATTGACATATAAATCTGTGGCACACACGTCATAAAGCTGAGAAACAACGTCACTCCAAGTCTCATTCCCACACTCCAAAGGTTCATTCAGAAATCTCCTAAACTGGTGGCGCTCAAACTCATCATTATTGCCATCTACGTGCCGTTGCAATGAACGCCGCAATATTGGTGCCAGCAACACGTTGTAAATGATATTGGACATATTGACACATTGTTGCACAGTTACATGTTGAGACACAATTTGTTGCAAAACTAGCGGAAGTTGGAAAAACGAAAGGTGGATTTTTCCTTTCTTGGGCAATTCCATCCACTAAGTCGAATTTGTTTCGTTTACCAGCACTTACCAGAACGCTGAATATTGGTGCCAGCAGCACGTTGTAAATTGTATTGGACACATTGTTGCAGTGTTGAGTCACACTTTGCATAGGTTGCTAAAGCTTGGTCAAGGTTTCTTGTTATAAAAAATATTATGAACCCATGCACATTTACAAACCACCTAATATGGAAAAAAGATTCTCCATCGAAAATTTTTACCCAGATCAAATACTTTTCTGATTAATAAGAATTCCTGGACAGGCCATATATAGAAATTCAACGGTGTTATGTACCTATTCAGAAATTAGTTTTATATTTTTGTTGTTGATTAAATAGGTAAAAGTAATGTTCTGATTGTGAAATTTATAACTGAAAGCTTTGTAGGTTAGTTCTTTGATTTCAACTTACAGTATGTATATATTTACCTATATTGAATGTCAGACATGTTTGGTTGGGGTTTGATTAATAATAGATATTGATGGAAGGTGCTCTAACTTATTTACGTTCATCCGACCGTAAAACGCATATTTACTGACATGTATGTATTATTGAAGTAAAACATGGGGTTTCTGGTCGAGGGTCACAAAAGACCTGTTTCGCGTTTCGGGCCCGGCATAGCCGCATAAGAGGACATTAAAATTGGAATATGTATTTTGTCACATATGCGGAATACAGTTTATTGTAGTGGGATAAGGAAGTTGCTGAACTCGTAACTATTTTATATTCGTGTTCCAATATTTGTTTAGAATATTCACTTTCCAGTTTGAGATATTACTGTCCTCGCGTAAATTTTTATTCGAAATACTCTCCACTTTCTCCCGGCATGAAAGTTACTCGACATGTTGGTTTTCTCCGCTGACTATTAGGAGCAAAGCACTGTTTTGTACTTGCTTTTAAAATTCGTTTCTTAAGAGTTTTTCCCGAATTTATAAGCCTACATATTATTGCGCCTCACTAACGGACAATGGTGTATGCATGTATTGATGAGAATTTGATGCCATATGCTTGAAAACAGGTACTTGAAAATTGAATTATTTAAAGACCAAAACAATCTGTTCTGCCGTACCAATGTACATAAGTGAAGTTTATCACCTATTTGTGGATCTCATTCGGGAGAAAATCAATCTTTATTGATCAAACCAATGGTCAATTGCGTCAGATCGGTAATTCTACGAACCGTTCCATTATCAACCATAACTACGGTACATATGATACCGACTGTATGATGATGTATGATACTACGGTACCTATGATGTTCGTTTTACCCGAATGACACTTCTGTAGTTCCATCCTTCATGTATGTATTTCCGACGTACATACATCTAAAATTACACATCATTCTATATTGATGGATGGTTCTGACCAGCCAGACAGACGTGAATGACAACTTCTCTGTAATGACGTGCCAGAATGGGATGGAAAACATTATGACAGTTGAGGAGACTTCTTTTTTTTGGTGGGAGTGAGGCAGTAAATAACAGCATTCATTTGATTACTTAAACGTATACTTAAACAAAGAAGCCTGATGCATGAATATCAAAAGTTAGCAAAAATGAATTCATACCTACATACAGTATAGTATGTATATAGTTCATGGTTTGTGAACCGGTGAAAAATTGCTTCGTGTTTCTCTTCGCATGACTAAACTGTAATCGCTGTTTTCCAGACGGATTTTGTGTTGTCATGATCTTCATGTTAGCCGGAGGTAAGATTTCAACAAAGAGTTCTTCTACGTATGTACACCTCTGAATTATAGTCCGCTTAAAATTTGTTCCAAGTGAAAGAGAGTCAGTCGATAATAAATTAACTCTTCAGATTCCCAATCAAAACTGATTGACTCTGCTCTATTACATCCAATGACAAGGGACGTACATATATGTGAATAATCTGACACCCGTGTATACATGATCTGTTAAACAGGCCCTTTACTGCTCCGTATCACTCACGGTAAATTTGTTGGCATACAAACAAACGGCTGGAATGAATTTTACTGTTGTGATACATACTTCCTTCTGGTATTATAACGTGATTGCGGTTGTAAGGTTAAAATGTGTTGTATTCAGAACATTTGTATGAATACTTACAACAGAATGTTTGTTATTCATATTGTATGTTGTCTGGGTCTATCCTATATAGTACGATAATACACGAGTAGAAACATTGAAGTATGTATCCATGGCAGATTATTGAAAGATCTAAAACTTCGATCCAAGTCTGACGTCTTACTATGGCGTTACCTGAATAGTTTATTCGTTCTGCCCATAATGGACCGCGTGGGCGGTGGTATAGAAAACCAGCGAAAGATTGTGATTTACAACTGAATGATCGATGCAGTCAACGATATATGCCAACGACAATGAGATATATGCATTCGCGTATCGGGGTCTTAATTTATGCTGGCGATAAAATTATAACGCTAAGTTATTATCTACCAGAATCTATGGTCATCGAGATTCCAGGCTTACTGTATGTCCATCAAAGCCGTGAACTATTGGTGGCTATAATTCTAGCAGATATCTGCAAATCATAATCTGATTCGGTCAGTCAGGAGATCTCGGAGTTGAGAAATGAGGTGCGATATCTCAGAATTCAGATAATTTCTGCCAGTTCTTGTCATGTGGCCAAGTTCATACTGTGTTATCGTCATACAGATCCGAAATCTCGTAATTTTTTTGTTGTAAAAGTATGTGGTACCATTAATTTAGGAGATTTAATTGTTAGTCTTATCATGCTGCTAATCAGGCGATCTGTTATATGAAAAATTATGCGTGATTTCTGAGAATTCCCATACTTTCTGCTTGTACATGTCATGTATCACACAGATCCGAAATCTCGTTATATTTTTTTGTGAAAAGCTTGGTAGACTTACTTCAAGAAAAATCATTGATCTCATCATTCTGCCAATCAGGGGAGGGGATCTGGTATTTGCGAAATGAGGTGTGATTTGTATCTAAGAATTCACATAATTTCAGCCTGTTCATGTCATGTGGCTCTACAATGTGTTATCGTCATACGAATGTGAAATCGAAATCTCAACTCATCGTTTAGTTTTTTTTGTGGAAAACTGAAAGCATTACTTCCAAGAAAAACTGTTTGTCTTATCATTCTGCCAATCAGGTGACCTGGATTTTGAGAAATGAGATGTGATATTGAAGAATTCGCATAATTTCAGCCTTTCAAGTCATGAGGCACTACAATATAATCATCTCATACAGAATCCGAGAATCTCGCTGGAAAACGTTGAAAACTTGGTACTATTACTTTAAGAGGAATGGATTACAGATGTTTAACTAAACAGATACATATCGGGTCATGTGGGTCGATGTATTTTCTCCAAGAAATTCTAACTCTTGCACTAATTTGGAGCCGGTCAAAGTACGTATGTAACCACGAACACAAAGTTCGGCGTAATATAATACTCCAACCAATATCTTGACTTGTTTTCTCACTGAAAATACATTTCCATCATGTGTGCAAACTTGGAACATTTTTGCTATGACTATGTACTTAATTATGTATGTACGTACTCAAATGTGCTTTCACTATTTTTTCATCGAGTTTTGGCCATTTAAAGTTCTCAACGAATGGTGTTCTCAAATGTTGCTAAATGGATATAACTAAACACTAAACGTAGCTTATTCCTATCTGTACTAATGATATTTGATTATTGTAATCTAAATTGCAAACATGAAAAGTTCACAACTCCATCGCTGGTTGAACTAGACAGAAGCTTTATCTAGGAACCCTTTTCTCCTTTCATTAAGGCCCGTGACTAGCACACTAAAAGTCTGCATATCATATTTCTAATTATTCTAGCTAGAGTTAGTCATTTGAAAAACATCACATGAAACAATTCAACAATGTTATTATGACCTTCATTTATAAGTCTGTATGCGCAATATTGAATATGACTTCGATTTGAGAGTCTTAACATGAACATGTGTTTGCATAAGTTTTCCATCAGTATTCTAGTGCGACACTTCTGTTACCCCTGGGACTTTGAACTTGATTCAGTTCAGTGAGTCAACACTGACGGCTTCATTAAGAATGCTTCGTTGGTCGGACAAAGATTTGCTCAGCCGACTTGTTTGCCAAGTTCTTTATAGCAGGTATTAAAAACGGCTTTACTTAAAGGCAGATTCCGAGTAATCGTATGTACTTGATGAGAAATGTTGACGTATAGTTCAGTCTGTTTTATTTGGTTTTACTTTGTCGTATGTAGTTGAGAAAAAATATTCAGACATTAGCGTTTATCAAAACAGTTTTGGTTTGCGCTTCACATAAAAGAGCCGTGCTGAGCAGTGGCGGACGAGCCGATTCTCCAAAGGGAGGGAAATTTCTTCAAAGAGGGGGAACTGGCAAAGCATCTAAGAGGAAGGAATTTCACTTTTCCCACCCTTCCTCGTCCGCTGGTAGTGTCCGTTTGTTCGTATTTTAATTAATTGACCGTCCAATTTGGCACACTTTTAGCGGTTGATTGTCATCACAATCTGACTGACCAACACCCAACATATCCACATTCGTGCCTTACATTACTACATGAGGTCTGACACCTATGTATCAACTGTATAACATTTTTCAATGACAGCATAGAAACTATCATTATCATCATCAACAACTAGAACAACAACAACAACAACAACAACAACAACAACAACAACAACAACAACAACAACAACAACAACAACAACAACAACAACAACAACAACAACAACAACAACAACAACAACAACAACAACAACAACAACAACAACAACAACAACAACAACAACAACAACAACAACAACAACAACAATGGGCGACACGGGCGATCCCATGCTGGATTATTCGGATGAACCGGTTTGTTAACTTTGATTATTTCGGTAGAATTTTTTGTTTCACCATCTTTTGGCCATTTCGATTTTTTACATTACGTAGATTTGATTGGTTACAGTAGATCTTTTTTTAATTGTTGAACTGTGTTCTCACTGTTTTGTTCTTTTTGGAATCGAGTTCGCTGAAGGAGGAAATGTTATACAGCACCTAGTAAAATAACAAAATTTTATTACTGTGAGTACAAAATCGTTTTGTCATAGAATAAATTGTATGGTAAATAAATAAGATCACGGTACAGCGTTATTATTTAGTTAGGATTATGAACCACTTTGGTTATTTACGGCTTAGTTTCATTTGAAAACAAATTTAGGCCCATAAAAGATGATTTCAATTTATTGCTCTCTGTTGTTGTTTCAATCAATCTTCAAATTAATTGTGTCAGTTTACTCAATTCGAGGAGGAAAAATCATTGCGAAGTAGTAAAAAATCGACGAAATAAACTAACGGATTCACAATCCAACTAAGTAAACAATAATGTTATATAAATCACCCGTTGCATACGTTTGAGCACCCGACGAACTAATGTATCGTTGAAATAATACAGTTAGTTAACCAAAGAAGTTGATTATAATTTGTTCGTAGATATCTATGACAGACACCGCCAATAGTAAAGAACATTTCACGATTCTAGTGAATAACATACTTTCCAGCTTTTCCTCCTCGGGAAACATCACCTTCTCAAGAGCGTTGAAATGCTGATTCCTGACTCTTTGCCTTTTTCATGCAGCCGACGAATTGAATTGAGATTATATTTTTTTTCCTTGACTTCTCCATTAACTGAAGTCATAAGGCACACTAATACCATATCAGTATGGTGTTTTCGTAGTGGCCGGAGAGTTGAATAAACTGACGGGCAATAGCAGAAACCCCAGAGCAACGCGTCAGGCAGGATCTGTGTCTCAAGTCAGGTTTCGAGGCCGGCGCCCTACGCACTAGACTAGACAGGCGACAAATGGTTCACCAATCATCTTTTTTCATCAAATAACACTGTCAGGCAATGTTTCACTGGCTGAAAAGGTGGCATATATGTTCTTCCCAGAAACGTCATTATAAATCTGCAGAAAGTAAGCGTCTAATCATTTCTCGAAACTTTAAAAATTTAAATTAATTATTAATTTAAACTAATTAACTAATTTATTTAGCAATATAAAGTACAACCGAACGAATTGCAGAAAATTTTGCAAATATGTACAAAACCACAATGACACTCCATATTGCAATGATCGATCGCCATCGTAGTTTTCGAAGATTAAAAAAAAATTAAGTTATAACAATGAATTTTTAATTATAAAAAGTGTTTAGTGAAGAATGACTCTAATTATATAAAAACAAGCATTCAATAAAATGATCGTTTTCTACGGCACCCACAACGTTTGGTGATCGTTCGGAACGCTCGTTGAAAGTCGGGTGAGAATACGGTATATATGATGGGGTTGATTGTTGAGTTGGCATAACCAAGCCACAGAGTCACCGATGACAGTGTGTCGTCCACGTATCCGATGAAGGGCCTGAGTAAATCAAACTAACTTAACACGTTTCTGGGGTAATATTGATAATGGGGTCACTTGAATTTACATTAAATAAACTCACGTCAGACTGTCGTTTCAAATTTTTTCATTCCGTTTGCGGTTGATTTGCCTATGTAACTCTGTATGAACCTCTCATTCCTTCCGTTATGAACTTGAAAATTTCCACGTTCCCAAACTATTAACTCTT
Source organism: Daptonema setosum (assembly GCA_964036265.1). NCBI lineage: Eukaryota > Metazoa > Nematoda > Chromadorea > Monhysterida > Xyalidae > Daptonema > Daptonema setosum. The sequence goes on from OZ038443.1 coordinate 11,184,082, forward strand.
TTTTTTAACCACTACCTAGAGATCAGTTCACCGTCATACCCAAGTTCCAAACTTCAATCGCACACCAACCGAGCAATGGCGATCATGAAGAAGGGCAGCCAGCATGCCACGAAGCTTCCGGTAACGACGGCTACCGTACGCCAGGCCTTGGTATCTGACATCATGTCACGTTGCTGTGGACTGCGGGTCAGACGTTGACGAATTGACTGAACAGATTACAGTAGGGTTACGGTACGGATTTACCTGATTACGTTAGGGTTATGGTATACATAGATAGTATTTTTGTTGGTAAACGTTCAATGCTTTAAGATACGAACTCAACTTGAGATGGTTCGCGGAGGGAGCCTACTCACCTGCAGTCTGTATCGGATGGATATGCTCCTATCGAGTGTGGACATGGACGACACTGACCACTTGGACGTCTGTCTTGTGGACGTGGAAAAGGCAGTGGATGGACGGGAACTGATGCTGGATGATTTGTGTTTGGTGTAATCGGCCCTCGTGAATTCCGATCTGATTTGTCTGACTTTCTGATGATGATTGGCTTGGGTATTTTCTACATCCATGGAGACTTGAGTGTACATACGTCCAGGTTTGGGACGCTGGTGGACGGGTCGGTGGACGGATGCGTGGACGGGATCTGTGGACGTATACATGTGGTTGGCGTACCTGAAGATCCACACTGGATTCACTAGTTCATTGACGTCAGTAGGAATTGGAGGTTGCAATGATTTTGTATGCAATTTAGTTATTTATGTTATCGTTGAATTGGCTATAAATCGTGTAATTACAATGATTTTCTAAAGTAAACAGATCAACCGTAGGAAACCAGAATAACTCCACGCACATCAGAGGAACTCATGCTAAAAAGTGAGATGTCCCAAGATGTTTCGTCGTACTTACCTGATATTAGAATGCGTTTGAGACTTATTAGCGGGTCGATTGAGCAATGGAGCACCACCGTCCAAGGGACATTGAGACTGACTGGCACACGTCGGTTCGTTGGTGTCCAGATTAGCGATCGGCATTAACATGGCTGCCTGTAACGGTCAGATCTTGTAACAACAACAACAACAACAACAATAACAACAACAACAACAACAACAACAACAATCATAAGATTATATATACCTAACTCATGCAACGTTGCCAACTCTGTCGAATAAATCCGTTTCATGAATAATTTCAATGAAATTAAATATAGATTTTTTTATATTACTTGTTATAAAGACTTAAAATATTAAATATTAAGTCTTATAAACTTACTGTGAAATTTTCAATGCAATACCTGAATAATCTGCCGACCCAGACGTTTCTGATTGATCGTGCGAATCCGGGTTCTGGCCACACCGTGCAGTTTCCAGTAGAGGATTATGAGAAAGCATAATGGGATGTAGAAGGCGGTCATCGTGCTGAAGATCTGGTAGCTGATCACCTGTAAGTATCGTAATGGGTTACGATAGCAGACAGCGTTTCGAGTATTTAAATGGGGTTACTGTAGTGTATGTATGTATAACGTTTCATGTATTGTAATCGTGTGTCAGCAGGGTCATTAATGTACTTAGGGGTTAGCTTCGTGGCATGTGAAGAAAACATGGTGTGAACTTTCAAGTTTTAACCCTCAATTTTAACATGAATGCAAATTCTCACGTTTGATAACATGTAAACTCATCTGTCTTGTAGAGTGCATGTTGACAGTTTTTTTTTACCAAATCGTACACGAATGTAAGTTATCATTCGTGATCAGATCTATCGTCTTGAATTACCTGTGATATCAGACACTCACATCCATACAGTATGCGATCGTAAAACTGATCGTCGTTCCATCCGATATATGGCGCGGACGATACAATCAGTGATATCGACCAGATCAGCACCAGCATTCCCATTACTGTACGAAATCTAGAAATAGAATCAAGGTGAAAGTAAGGGGAAAACCAGGTGAAAGTGTGTGAAAACAAGGTGAAAGTGAAGTTAAAACAAGGTGAACGTACCTGAGACGTGGTTGGCTGATATATCGGACGCTGGTCACCGACCAGTAACGATCGAGGGCGATCGCCACCAGATGCAGGATGCTGGCCGTACATACACATACGTCGATCAGCAGCCACAGTTCACAGATGTGCACGCCTGTTACAGTATAGTCAGTCAGTCAGTCAGTCAGTCAGTCAGTCAGTCAGTCAGTCAGTCAGTTAGTCAGTTAGTCAGTCAGTCAGTCAGTCAGTCAGTCAGTCAGCCAGTCAGTCAGTCAGTCAGTCGGTCAGTCAGTCAGTCAGTCAGTCAGTCAGTCAGTCAGTCAGTCAGTCAGTCAGTTAGTCAGTTAGTCAGTCAGTCAGTCAGTCAGTCAGTCAGCCAGTAAGTCAGTCAGTCAGTCGGTCAGTCAGTCAGTTAGTCAGTCAGTCAGTCAGTCAGTCAGTCAGTCAGTCAGTCAGTCAGTATGTCAGTCAGTCAGTCAGTCAGTCAGTCAGTCAGTCAGTCAGTCAGTCAGTCAGTCAGTCAGTCAGTCAGTCAGTCAGTCAGTCAGTCAGTCAGTCAGTCAGTCAGTCAGTCAGTCAGTCAGTCAGTCAGTCAGTCAGTCAGTCAGTCAGTCAGTCAGTCAGTCAGTCAGTCAGTCAGTCAGTCAGTCAGTCAGTCAGTCAGTCAGTCAGTCAGTCAGTCAGTCAGTCAGTCAGTCAGTCAGTCAGTCAGTCAGTCATTCAGTCAGTCAGTCAGTCACACTTGAAAAAAGTGATGCCATTAACCGAAATCCCATCGTTTCTGCAACTCAGTGACGGCGGCGATTGGCATAACAGCCAGACCCACAATCAGGTCGGCTAAGGCCAGCGTGAAGATCAGTGCGTATTGGGCGCTGAGACACGAGGATTTTTAATGGGGACTCGTTCATTACTGAACCAAACAGGCCGCTTTTATACCAGAATGGTGTTTTCATAGTACGTTTCATCTTTACGCTGCTTATTATTCACATTCTTAAAAACGTAACTCTTTGTAATGAAGTTCCTTATTGAGAGTAGATTTCTATCACTTTGAAACATTCGGTACCTTGTACTCGATATACGACCCAAAAAGGAATAAAACTCTGAGCGCTCATCTTTTATGGATTCCGATACAGTTTCATTACCAGTGAAACTGACATGCATACTGTGTTTGCTCCTCTATTCTTTTCCTCGGTTATACAGAGTTTGTTCAACTGTAACATACACAGCATGTTATGTTACGCTATGTTACGTTATGTAATATCATGAAATGTTACTCTCAGCGACCAACCGTCTCAAATGTGGTTCAATCCAAATGGCGACCATGACGAAGATATTGCCCATTACCGTAATCACGTTGAGCGAACCCAGCACGACCGCCAGTCCCAGTGTGCCTTGAATAAATAACTAGTAAAAAATCATATTTATTTATTAATATAAACATTTTAAACTGAAAAACCCATTTTCCGCTGAACATGAAAAACTTTTACTGTCACTTCTTTACTGAAGCTATCAAGGTGCACTGATACTTACATACCATATCAGAATGGTGTTAAAAATATAGATTCTGTAATACAATACAAAATCTGTTTCAAAAGTTTGTGACTAATTGTTTTCAATACAAAATGTGGCACAGTAAATCATACGAATCTGGCAATGGTATACTTGCCTACGGTCCAGTCCAAGTCTTCCAATGGCCAGCTGGTCGACGCACTGCACGTATGGTTATCAAGTTCCAGTGCACTGCCGTTAAACTGCATCGTTTCTGGCCGGATTATTGAATCGATGTCTGCATAATCAAAGTGCAGATCAATTCGATCGCTGTATTTTGTCAGGTGTTCATTGTTCTGAAAATGATATAGTAATCTTGATTAATTAAGCGACTGAATTTGAATGGGGTATGTTGAGTGAGGCAGATTTCCATAAGTTACCCTTTTTTCATCTTCACATTTTTCAAACTGGTCATATGCCTAAGCCTAATACGGAGTCAAAGTGGATTCCTAAGCCTAAGCGTAAGCTCCAGGCTCGGAACTAAGCCGAAGCCGGAGCCTTAATTGAGCACCAAAATAGGAAAAAGGGTTGGGTTTGGCGGTTCCGCCGGGTAATTTCCCAACCCTACCTTTTTTCATCTAGAACTTTTACTAATCATGATGCATTTCGGTCCGTCTTCTTGGCCGAAACCAAATACATAGCAGAAAGGTATTTCTAAGCCTAAGTCAGACACAAAAGCATGTCAAAAAGCGAACGCATAACTCTGAAATGACTTTAAGCGAGAGAAAATTTACAAAATAGAAAAGGGTCGCTTTTGTAATTCTGCTTGAGCGAGTGGTTGAGTTGAGTGGACACGCCCACGTGTCATTGCACACATTGGTTGGTATCTTCATTAAAATTAATAAATAAAATAGTGACAGTGCGAGTTTTGCCTCCCAATCAATTGCGAACGTCATATGCTTGATTGATGAGTGAGAAGTGATGGTTTCAACATCTATTCTAATATTTACAGTGCGCATGGTGGCTGACCAGATGATAAAATTCCATGTTCCATTATTTTCAACTATTCGCAACTTATTTTTATGCGATTAACGCTGAACTCCGAGAATATGGAAATGAAAACACATGAAATTTTCGTAAACTCTTGACAGACAATTCCGTTGGGAGGATCCGTGTAGACCAGGTCATCTGAAAATGCAGCTCTATTTGTGGGGTCCGGCTGACTGTTTGACTTTATTTTCATCCATGGGTGGTCCATGAGCACTGGAATATGGCGAAATAGCCTCTAAATATTGATGTACATACATACACTTGTGTTCATTTGTTAATAAAAAAGCAATTCACCTGGAGACCATTTTTGGGTTTGACTCATTCATCGCATACTCGAAGACAGACAATTAACAGATGGACAAACGGACAGTAGGATAGACAGACAAACAGACAGTTAGACAGACGGACAGACAAACTGTCAGTCATAAGTGAACATGCGTACAGAGAATCCGACTTGTACGTAAGTTTCTAAATTTGAGCCCAAAAATCTACGGTGCTATCGTGAACGGAGAAAATGCAAGTGCGAGAATAAACACACACACATACAGTAAATAAAACGGCACTTCTTTACTCCAGGGAAATGGTTCATAAAAGTTTATGGTTGTGTCCGGATTTCATGTATCGTGGGGAAGATAGGAAATAAAATTGGGCACACGTCGCTTCTTTACGATTGACTCTGGTTTGAAGACTGCGTGGTTTACAATATAGAACAGAGTCCAGATTATGTTAAGGCTGACTCAGAGTCCGAGTTGCAACTTTTCCTTTTCCTTTCGAAATTTCCTTTCATTTTCTTTCGAATTCGAAACGTTTTTTCGGAACCCACAAAAAAGGTTTACAGTAAACTTCCAAAAAAGTTAACTTTTTATTTATGAAGGCATCATAACAAATCAGGTTACTTAGATCAGAATCAGACGATTCATAGAAAAAACTGTTACTTATGCATCAAAGCTGAGTTAAATTACATAGCTGAATGAACTTCTTTTTTTCATACACACAAACGTTTTTTTCCTCTGGTTGCCAGTATATGTTTCATCGCAGTTTCGAACGGTCTTGTATTTGTTGAAAACATTGAAATAATTTGTCAACTAAAGCACAAACCGAACCGAACCGAACTGAGCGGTTAAACAATGGCCAAAATGGTATCTGAAAAACTAGCATAGAAGCCTTTTGTGTGACCAACAATCCATCATTTTAGGCAAATAAGAATGACACGTAGACCACTGATACATCTTCAAAATGGAATACTTATATGTAAACATCGAGACTCAAAATGACTGAAAAATATGATTAATGACCATATGAGGAACTACATAGCATATGTACGTACAGGGTGTCCAACTTATAATTCTGTTTTGTTACCGGCCTGCTTTTTGCAGTGTTCTACTGGTTTCAAAAAATACAAACGTCATTCGACAGACAATTCTTAACAGTTTCATTTTCTGGAAAGCTTGTTTTGGAATCAGTGAAACACTACAAAAGTTAGAACGAAAACAGAACCGGACCTTTAGTGGGAACACCCTGTATAAACCAGAACGTGATGAACAGTACAGGTGTGTCTCGAAGGTCATTAACTTCTTGGAACACCATGGTAGAATCATATGAAATTGTTGTTTATATCAAGCGGCGAACACTGAACACTATTATGGACAGATAAGACAATTTTGTGGGCCACAACAGGTGATTTCTGATAGTTAATTTTTATAAACAAATGGATGCATGGGTGCCCAACACATGGTCGCCTCTTCACAGCTTCAGGTGACTGCTGTACTTAATTTAAAGTAGTTAATTAGCAGATGAATTTTAAGTAGATGAAAGTCAATAATGTACCCTGATTGAATACGGCCTAACTGAATATATAATTACTGTTACAAAAAAGAGAATTTAAGTGATCACCAACTGTATTATTTGATACATACATAGTCAGGTAATCTTGAAGAAAATAATCAATTTATAGATTGGTATGTCTGTTGGTGGGTCCTATTTTCAGTTAAAAAGTGGCATTGATGAGGATGGGTGAATTTGAGTGGAATTGAATTGATTCTATCTAATGATTTCATTGAAGTTATTGTGTTATAAGTAAATTTTTCAGTGAACAAAAAGTGGTTTTATGGAACGATATTGGTACAGTACAACTGAAGTTATAGGAAAAAACTCACCCGGAGGTCCCATTGACAAAATCAGTTTCATTTTTCAGTTTCAGATATTTTGTGGCAAAATAAACGACGCCAGATGCAGTTTCCGAGCAAATATCTGGCAACAGAAACCAAAATGTAAAAAATGTTTACGAAAAAAACAAAAATTTCGAAAAAATTACGTTTTTAAGAAAGTTAGGTTTCGTTTTCAAAATGATTCCATTTGATGCAATACTCTCTACTCCATACACTTTCACTAATAAAAATGAATTCGAAGGTATGTAGAGAGTATCATCTTGGAAGCTGCGTTATGCATGTAGTTATGTATGTGAAATCCTCACTTTATCATGTATCTGGGCAGTAATGTATTGTGTAACTCGGTTTCGGGCATGAGAATAATGGCTGAGTTTGTAATTGCATTTGTACATACCGCACAGGATGAAACACTCAAAGTTCGCGCAACTTCGTTACAGAGTATCTTGCAATCGGTGGATGCATACTGTAATATACGACAGTTAACGATATTGACGGAATCATATAACTACAGAAAAATATAAAAAAGCGGCTGCTGCACCGGAAACACGTCTGTAAACACGTCTGTACGTAGTTACATTAAAAAGCATATAAATAACTTTTATTTTCTAATGGGTATTATACTTCTGCGACTATACAGACATGCGACTGCTGTGACGTTATCCGTAGCGGATACAGTCTGTCTGATACTGGAAAACTTATGCGTATAAGAAAATCCGTGAATTCACCGCGTCCTATCTTGTTATATAATGACACAGAAATGCACAGACAAACACTGGATGTTTTCGGTTGAATTGAGATAGCGATTGTCGAAGTGTGAGACTTTGCTGAAGCGGAAATCATTCGTGGTTTGGCGCTCTGCCCTACCGTACATTTTTATGTTAAAAAGTACGACGATTGAAATATTGCACTTCTCGCTCACCATATTGCTCACTCATTCACTCGCTCACTCACTCACCTACTCACTCACTCACTCACAAACTCACTCACTCACTCACTCACTCACTCACTCACTCACTCACTCACTCACTCACTCACTCACTCACTCACTCACTCACTCACTCACTCACTCACTCACTCACTCACTCACTCACTCACTCACTCACTCACTCACTCACTCACTCACTCACTCACTCACTCACTCACTCACTCACTCACTCACTCACTCACTCACTCACTCACTCACTCACTCACTCGCTCGCTCACTCTCACTCAATATATGCCACATACTATAGGATTCATTCAATCAGGTCATGAAGTGGAAATCGAGTTGCAACAACTGACTCATCAATGAGTGACTGATTGAATAACGTAATTAATAATTGTAAACAGACTTTTCATAGAATTGCAAATCATTGTATACGTACGTACGTATGTATGTATGTAACACGTGACTCGAATCATCGTGTACCATCGACAGTGAGCTGATGAAACATGATGGGTGCATCCTATTTACGGAAGTCACACAGCTGTGTCACAGGGCACACGTTTATAAAAACTAATAGGATGCCAAACGTCGATGTGATATCATTATTCTGAGGTCTGACGGTTATTTGAGACAGTCTGTTCGGAACAATAACAGCAAAAAACAATGTATGTAAATATGCTTTGTCATCAACATCAATTGTAACGTTTCGCTAAAACGGATAGTTTCTTAATATTATTATATAATAGTAGCTATGTATTTATGCTCGTGAAAGGAAATGTGGTCCGAGGAGCAGCGTGATAATGATACGAATTCGATTTTTTTTTGGTATTCGAAGTTATGGTATTGCGTTAGTGATTATGAATTCAGGTCATCGTAAACAAGCAGACTCATCATTAATAAAACAGGTGAAGATCTAATGTAACAACTGTCTGTGAAGACATGTGACTCGTTTTGAAGTGAGATTTACACTCTAGAGTCTAGATTCTGCTAATTTCTTTGTACAACAACTGGTACCAGGCAGTGGCTCTTCTAAGTCATGTTACAAATATAATTGACATGTACATATTCATGAACTGGTCAACAACTTCACTGTCGTATTTATACAGTATGCCTGATTGCCAACAAATTTTCATATTCATCAAATTTATTACTACATCATTACATAGGTACAGTATGTATGTATGTACATACATATACAGTACTTATTCATTATTGTATGTAATATGTTAATCGAAACGTGAAAATGGGAAAGCAAAGAGAAATCCTACTTCAACCATGTTTGTGAATTTTTGTGGCCAGAACGAATCATGTCGATTCAGGTTAGTTCGAAGGTATACAAACACTAATCCAAAGTGACTGTTGCAACTTGAACAAAACAGATCATAAACATATACCTAGAATCGGAATGTATTATAATCATATACCTACAGGGTTGGCGAGATTAGAATGATAAACATATTCATCGTTAGTCGCATTACTAAACTTGCTCATTTTGAATTATACAAGTTTTCTCACAGGAGACAACAAGACGCACTGATGCGGGTGATGCCATATCACAATGATGTGCTCGTAGTGGCCACAGAACGAGTTCACCAAAAGTTGAACCAGTAGCGTCAGTTTTCGAGACTAACGCTCAACGCATTGGCAAGCTATGTACGATTCAGTTCCAAGCCAAGAGCTTGAGGTCACATCAGCCCATCAATGGAACATGAAAACAGCTTTACCATAATACCAAACAGATATATCGTATTTTATGCATACATAAAACCGACTATGTATGTACTAAAAATACTGAAAATACCAACTACAGATTCTCGGCAGTTGTTGTAGTAGGCAAAGACGTCCCTCCCCAGGTTGCCTACGCTTTCTCGGCAATTTTGTGGTGTGTGGAAATGAATTTCATGACCGTCCATTAAACAGAAGGACTGGTCATAGCAGGTTACGGTCTTATAAGACTGTTGAACTTAACATATGAAAAACTCATGGATGTTTCTTTGGCAGAGGACTAAATAAAGACTAACAAAAACAGTATAAAGTTCTCGAAAGGAAGATTCTCTCGCAAACGTACTACGGTTTTTTTAAAGTTGCGGTCATTCACTTTTCATTGAACTTTATGCTCTTTCAGATACCTGAAGTTGCATTCGTTGGATTCACCGATCACAAACCGTGAAAAGCTAATTATTCAACAAAAGTCGAAAACTATTCAGTGTCAAGAGGAAAGTTTCAGTGCCGCCCACAAGTGATGCTGAATTACAACCACACGAAAATTTTTAATTATAATTATAAATAAAAGTATCATATTTGGCCGAGTTTCCAAATGTTCGAAGCGCAAACAATCTGGGGTGTGATGTGAGGTGGCTGGCACATAATAAGCTTCATGACCATTCGACGGAATGACCTGTGCCCTTTTACATTTTACATAAAGTGCATGTACGTACTGCTATGTTTATACGCAATCTGCATTCGTGCAGCTGTGCTAACAAACATTAAAAATGGCATTACTGCGATCACAATTAATTACGAGTTCAAATTCAAATGCGCGCCTGTTCTTTGGTTCGGTAAGGCTGTTCCCTGCGTAGATACTGAATGACTGAAACACGGAATGTACATAGTCTCAAAACGATTATCATTCTTACCAGCGTCTGAAAAGCGCGTGCCGGGAAAATTCTTATCCAATACCGAGCAATATGGCGCGCATTCAAAATTCAAATTCAGTCTCGTTATGAATTGTGAGTGCTGTATTATGACCATGTAAGAGATCGGTCAGACCGAATCACAAACGGATGTACGCATAATTGCGGCAATAGCCGAACAATAAAACACATATTCATATGTTCGGTAACTTAAGAGTCAGAGAGCAAAAGTATAAAAATTTACAAAATGATCAATTTTTACCTGAAATATACTGGATGGTTATTTCTTGAAAACATATGCTTCGAAACGTTATACTATATTTTTAGCTATTTCAACCGAGCATGATGATATGATTCACCTCTCAAATAATTAGTAATGTATTACGAGAACCATAATCAGCGAAACCCTATAATCAAAAACGTAATAAAGCAAAATCTGCTTGCATCGGGGAAAATTTTGAACCTGTATATCGTTAAAAAAAGATTACGGTAGCTGTGGTATAGGCAACATAAGGATAACGAGGTAGTGGCAAACATTCAAAATGTATATTTGCATTTTGTATATTTGCAATTTGTAAATTTGCAAACTGTATATTTGCAGTTTGTATTTATTAGCAAATTATATATTTGCAATTTTTATATTTGCATTTTGCATATTTCATTCGAAATTTATCTTGAGTTCCTGGAGTATCGATGCGATCTAAATATTGTGGAAGGGTGTTGATGATTGGGCTAATCGTGACTGGTTCATTGCATCCCGTCCCGTCTCGCATAGAATACAATATGTACTGTATATATTCTTAGATGTATCTCACTCACGTATGCATATGCATGTTGTTAATAATGAATGTAGGCTTTTAGCGATATCCCTGCAGGTCTGGTATCATCTACAGACATTTGCCATAAAAATCTCAACCAACATCTGTAGCTTTACTCACGAATCACAACCAAAACAAGCAGCAAGTGGGTGGGTTGCTATTGTCCTACATATGTATGTATGTATGTACATAAATTTTCATATGTACATACATCTCTATTATACATGTAAGTATGTATGTATGTAGGAACACAGCTGTTTTGTATTTAAAAACTTAGGCATAAATATATGTGAATCTGCATGATAAGAGCATGCATTACAAATGTACGTATATCATAATATGTACATGTACATATTTGGCAAGCTATGTACGTGAACATGACATAAAGAAATGATAAAAATACCATGTTACGACTATAAGATATTTTTGTATTTGGTTCTCGAGGTAGAGTAGTTGATCGGGGCATGCCATGCCATCAGATCATGTCTTACGGTACCATCTACGTGTTCAGCAAGGAACTGGCTTTGGAAGAAAAATTACTGCAGATATGTAGTACTGAATAATTACCATTGAATCAACTAAGTAAACCGGCTCAGAGTTGTTAGGTTTCTTGATTATGGTTTAATCATGTTCGATTGGTTGGTTAGTCTCGTGATGGACTGACTGAACCGAATGAGTCATCTTGCAAACGGTGAACGGTTTCAAGTCTATAGTACTGATAGGGTTGCAGTACTGATAGGGTTGTTTCTCAATAACATTCAGGCTTCCTGTTCAATGTGTACATTTTCGCATACAAATGTAATTCATTTTTAACATCTAAAAAAGGAAAGTAAAGTGAATTATTCACTATTACAGAGTCAAATACAGGCTATGTATAATCATATGATCAGTTAATTTGTCACTATGATTGATTGCAACGCCACGATGGCTTGATTCGGTACGATGATTGAGTGACACCATTCCAGGTACATGAAAGAACCGTGTGACGAACATGGTTCTTCATCACAGGAGTGATTGAAGCCAAAATAAACGTCTAAGGCTATGTATTCAGAATAGGATTCTGAAAATTGTGCTATCCAATCCAAACAGTAAGATGGTTGAAGACTACAGTAAGTACTCGATGCTTTAAGGTCAGTCAGTCAGTCAGTCAGTCAGGCAGTCAGTCAGTCAGGCAGTCAGTTTGTCAGTCAGTCAGTCAGTCAGTCAGTCAGTCAGTCAGTCAGTCAGTCAGTCAGTCAGTCAGTCAGTCAGTCAGGCAGGCAGTCGTTTTGCCCGAAATTAGTGTTTTTACATAACGAATACAATCACACACAGATACAGTAGAATACATACAAAATGTATCAACGAAATGTAACATACATACATCGCGTCATTATGCCACACTGCATACAAGTTTTTTATGAAGCTATAATTTATCAGTCAGTCAGCCAATAATTAGTTTGTCTGCTACTGTCAATAAATCAGTGCTGTGCTGAAAGAAAGAGTCTGAACAACATCATGGAACATGATAAAGTAAGTGATGCGCGTACATGTTGCCTGATTGTTTGTGTGCGGCATAATACTAATTGGATCCATGCAGTCAGTCACCAGCTGTGCCACTATAATAAATGTGCCCGTGCCACTAGCGGACGAGACTTATGGAATATTCTATTCTCTTTACTAGAGAATAAAAAGAGAGAGAAAATAAAATGAAAAACAAGTGATGAAAGAAAATTTTATTAAAAATAGTGTAAAAGTATATACTTTCCCTATCTTTGAATGACTGATGATCAGATGTCAGACTGTGCCTCATGCTTGCCACTAAGAGAAACAGTTTAGTTCAGGCCCATGTAGATAATGCACATTTTATATTTATAATAGTACATTTATATTTTGTGGCTGTTTATTTATAGTACAGGGAAATTTTTTTAAAAGTATTTTACTGTATACTGCAGAGACATTTTTATCTATCTGAGCCTGTAATACCAACATCTAAAATATTGTGAAAGGCACTTCAACTAAGTATTCATGTTCAATATTGATTGAGTGGAAGATTAAGTAGTGATGTATCGTTTGACTCGGAAGAAACGTTTTCTTTTCCAAATTATTCTTTGGGCACCTATCTTTGTTAAAAAAATATATAAAATATTAAATCAAACTCTATGCTACTGTACTCTATGCGGGTCTATGTCTTTTGCAACAAGGAAGTCAATGGTCCAACGAAAAAAACCGTAATCCATTGAAAGGTACATAAGGCAAGGTAAAAAGAATTGTATGACTTACTGTAAGCATTGAAAAAAAGGTTGTGTACATGTAGGTGTGGTGCCCTCAGAATTTTGTATACATTCAAGCACTGGCGGAAGAAACTTCCAAATGGAGGGTTATTCTTCCAAAGACAGGGGAATTATCAGAAATTTTGCCACTTACCTATTTCTCAAGGATCATACTCTACTTTTTGAACCCGCCAAAGAGGGGGAATCCCACTTTTCCCACCCCGTCTCGTCCACTAGTGCATTCAACCAAGTATACCGGAAGTGTCCGACTGCTGATTCGGTAATACGCAAGACGGAGTGCCAATGGCTACAGTAACTGAAACGGGTGAAGTTCTTGTGATCTGAAAAGTTTCCAATAAGAAACTGGTTGAAGTTAACGTTACAAAGTCTAGCTTGATGTAGACATTTTCAATGAACTGGTATGTTTCACTTTTGAGAAAATGTCTGAACTGACCCCCATTTACAGTTTACACGGACCTCATCTTCTGTACTTATGACGACCAGGAAGCAAAACTCAGCGACATGGAACCGTATATTTCTAGATAGAAGATAGTTAATTATCATTAGATACGGTAAGCAGGATACACCATTCGGTCTCACTTCTGATTCCGTGAGTGCCATCCGAGAGGCCGCAATTTCCTGTCCGAAAGTTGCAGACTGTGAGATTCGTGGTAATTCTGATGGGAAGGAAGAACCTGCAGGCTTGGGGACGGTCACCAATTTGGAAACTTGAACGGCAAACATTTGTTTTGCCAATTTCGACTAGCCTGGAAAATCTCCCTTTGGAGATTCACACGGAACGCGGCATTCTACTTTTTTATCTATGCGTGGAAAGAAGGGGAATTTATTCGCTGACGAGTTGGTAGATAGTTGGGTTGAACACTTTTATATTGTTACCTCATTTTCGGGCAAAATGGCTCAGTTTATTTGTAATGGTCCTCAAAACCCATTATTTATCCAGCAGTCGTGGGTGTCCCGGGGTATGTAATTGAATATCAAACATTTAAAGCATTGGCAGCAGTGGAAAGGTGATGTCTAGTCAGGACTCAGGAATAGATATAGTAAAAGTAAGTTTTTACCCGAAAAAATTAGCTAAAAAAGTAAAAAGCAAAAGTTATTCCATCTTTTAGAAAAGCAGAACATACAATACATGTTTGGTTGATACTTGCAATATTTTGATAAATTATACATTCTAATAAATGCATAGCAAGAGAACTGGTTTCCTTGATTCAACAGAGAGTCAGAGATTTCAAATCATTTTCCCATAGAGATTCTTCACGTACATACATGTACATGCATCTATTTCAAGTCGCCTCACCATCCTTGCCACCCCTGCGCCTTTATAAATATTTATCTAGAGATTATCAGGTTTCACGAACGGTGGCCTGAAAAAACACGGCTGATGTTTGACGTGGGAGAATTTAAAAAATTCGGAGGTACGCAGGATAAGAAAAACCTTTGTACAACCCAAAAAATAATCAATCATAGTTAAATTATTTTGAGTTTAGAGTTCTACAAGATTTATCTTCTATAACATAAGTTTCAGTCACAAAATAAATGATCAAGCTGTAATACCAGTCAACAAAGTAATAAATAAATTACTGCTTCGCCGACAGTTTTAGAATACTGATTACATTATTACTAGCAGATTTCTTGTTCTCGTTGAGTCATCCAACAATCTGATTGAACCTCGGGCTGTTGCTTCATGGAATTCGATTCAATTCCAGCTTCTATTTAAAGGTTTTGACTGAGCACTGCAAACGATTAACACAAACGCAATTACATACAGTATTTGCAATTTAATTACGGAATTTGATTGAGACAATACTGTACATACGTGAGCAGGTGATGTTGAGTATTACAGACGGGAAAATCGAGCTGAAACTATAGGATGGGACAAAAACATGACAGTTTATTAATTGCAAATTATAACTAAAACATCAATTTTCAACGTACCGTACCACACCAGAGTAAGTGCCAATATTCGGATTTCGGAAAAGTCAATAAATAAGTTACAACATTACAAACACACAAAACACATTTTACAAAACTAACAAACAAACAAACACACAAAACAAGCAAGCAAACAAACAAACAAACATAAAAAATAAACAAACAAACAAACAAACAAACATAAGAAACATGTAAAGAACAGAGATTCGGTAATTCGGACCATATCCGGTCGGAGAGGCAGACAATCGGAAAAGTAAGACAACAACACCATTCGGCATCACACAATAAATTCTATTAGTTTATTTACTTATTGAACAATGACATTGAGATGGTTTTGATATCAAGTTCCTTAAATGAAAGAACATTTCCACCAGAAACTTACGTACGTAATTAACGGAGAAATAGAGATGATGTAATCTCATTTAGGATACTTCAAGCTCAATTATTCCAGTTTGGATGTGATTTGACAAATCTCGGCTTGATTGAACGAAGTTGGCTGGGATTGGAAAAATTTGTGTGCGATTAAAAAATCGGTTGAGATTGAACAAGTTTATGTGTGATTGAGTGAATTTGGATGTGATTGAAAAAAAAATTGTTTTATTAAGTTCAAATTTGGGTGTGATTAAACACATTCGAAGGAGAAACTTTTATGAACTGTAAATACTGAAGTGAAAAGTATTTTAGAGAGAATACAAAAGTTTTAATGGAGAGTTCGACTTAGTAGAACACAAAACTCTAACTTTCGCTTATCGGTACGGTATCATTTCCGGAGATATGCGATAACCGTAAACTGTAATTTTCATACTGTAAAATTACTGTTCTATCCGTAATTAGGGACGAAAGGACTACATAATCAAAATTCAAACCTAATCGAAAACCTATAATTATCGGCGTGCGAAAAGTTTGATGGTTTCGGACTTTTTTCTCGAATAGTTGATGACTATAGACATGCTGTAATTACCAACTACATAATGCCGAAACCGGATAGAGTTAGTCGGGTCGGGGCACCATCTAATAATGTCATGTATATCCCAATAATCTGCAATTACCTGATGAAACTGATTTTGACACTTGTTTTCTGCTATTAACTAATAATGAAACAGAAAACATGACCTGGAAAATTGAACATGATGTCAAATTACGGTAAATTATCACATGTTCCCACTGATGTCATACCATAAAAAGGTTTAGTTCAATGTTATTTAGAGTCAAGCTCGTTAAAGATGAAAATTATTATTTCCTCCACTACGCTTTACAATGCAAAACAGCGGCGAGCAGCCACGGTAGGTCAGTCAAATATTGCATTACGTTAACTGGGTTCTTGGTAAGTAATTGAACATGTGATAAAGGCCATTCGCATTTTAGGAACTTTTTTCGGTTGGGTGCCAAATTGCTGAAAATGGCATGATGCAACGGGCATAAATATAAAAGATGCATGACAAAATTGCTGAATTATGTCCTTTAACATTAGGATATTTGGACAGTTACATATTCATGAGGGTTCTGCAGATTCGTTCATTTGTCATGTTATATATTTAAACGACATAAAGTATCTATGAAAAGCTCATTTGTCATACTGATTTATACTATTCCATATGAAGTACAGTATGAATGTATATAAGAAGAGTAACATAACCCCGAACGGCGTAAATCTGTACATTCAAATTCTTGTTTTCTGCTCACTTAACGAAATCGGAAAACGTTTTATAGCAAGAAGGCCTGATGCCGTAACCACTGGAAGCATGTAATCCGGTGACATGGTCCTGATCAAATTTGGGTGGTCAAGAATACTGGCGGACGAACCAAACCTCCAAAGAAGGGGGAATTAGCAGAAATTGGGTCATTTTATGTATGTACAGTACCTATACGTCATGGAACAATCTCTATTTTTACTGTCAAAGAGGGGAAATGCATCTTCCCTTTTCTTCCTCATCGGCTTTTCTCTCTCCTTCTCGCCCGCTAGTGGTCGACGATCCGACATTCGATGGTAATGAAATGCTATTAAAAAGACGGAGTTGGTCTCTGATAGGCCGTTGGCGTGAGAACCTGACCAGTTGTGTCTCTGATCAGTTTCTCGTTACCATTGACGCACGGAAAAGATAATCTCCTTGTAGAACCTACATAAGTGGATTAATTAAAAGTCAAAATACATTGTATAGCTTTGTCATTTGCTACCGATTCTGTATCAGCCTGCATCTAAGGATTCATCCTCTTGAGTTTTATTGTCGGAAGGTACATACATAAAATCGAGAATCTAAAATTAACATTACTGATTCTTCTAGTTAAATGACGATGCCATAGCTTTTCATCATGTGGACTATCATGATATAGAGACTGCGGACTCTAAGCAAATATGTACGCACACTATTATCTATCATGTATAAAAAACGCTTCCTAATGGGCCATCCATTGTCTGTGTGAACGTCAACATAAGTATGTACAATGGCACACAAAATAAATAAACAGGGTTCACCATCATTGAGAAAACAAAGAGGGAAAAATCACTTCTGTTTCGGCAAAGTTAAACTCACGGGATTTTCCTCTAAAAACGGGGTCCTCGAAGTTAAAATCACCGATTTATAACACACAGAGTTTGATCTCCCCGAAAAATAGTTCCCGAATTAATCGAACGAATGGGGGCAACTCGCCAACTGACCTGGAAACTGACAATTCAAATATTTCGAGAGTAAACATTTTTGTAAATATGTGGCTCGTTGAACCCACCGTTTTCCCTTTTATCGTGTCCTGTCTCAATATCACTCCCTTTCCTGCCAGCCACATCGGGTCGGTACCATTCAACATGTGGGACCAATTATACTTGAAACCAACATCACGACCTCAAGAAGAAAAGTCAAGCAATGATGAAATCTGATTGGGGCGAAAAAAATTTCAAAACGCAAAACCTTTAGTTAGAAAAATTGAATTAGTTCAAAAATCGATTGTTTTCTGTTTCGTGCCCATTTATCAATCAACATTACAAAATTACGACACAGGAAGTTAACATCAACAAAATGTGATTGAACAAAAATTAAAAAAAACTACGATTATTAAGAATTTTGAAAAATTATCTTAACTGTGATCGGTTGCTTTGGGCATCCGAAGGTGTGGCCGAGCGATCCACCGAATAAACATGGCACTGCCATCCGTTAATTGAGTACGTGAATTTTGGAATAACATATGTATGGCATACTTATTCAAATAGTTTATTGATAAAATATTTTGTTCAACATTATATATTTTGTTCAACATTATATATTTTGTTCAACAACAACAGCAACAACTCTCAATGCCTTATGTACAGAATGGAGTATAACAAGTCTGATTGGGCATATAAATTTATTTGAATATAATTATAAACCAGGTCATGTGGAAAATCGAATCTCATTAGGTAAACTTGCAACAAATGTGAATATCTCATAATTCTATTACATTAAAATTTATGAATTCATGGTTTGTTAATTGTGTTTATATGGCGTGTTCAAACGATAACGAACGGTTGGTGTATGTGAACTGTGGTGTTGCAGCAATGCAAGTACAAATTTGAATTGGGAGGTAATGTGAATAATACAGAAATATTACGAACTCATTTAAAGTGTAAAAAAAACATGTTTTGAAAATCAAAATACAAAATCAACTCTTAATTTTGTTTGTTAAATGTCACGGAAAACATTAAGAACCTTTTAGGACTGATTTTCAAAGGAACATTAGCGATGAGTTATATGTAAGCTTCGTATACTTCATTAACCTATGTACATAGTAGCAAATTGAACGGAAACGGTGGGAAAGGCAAAAACTAAAGATTTTTTTCCATGTTTAATTTATCGCTGGCAAAACAATGAGAGTTATGGGGGACCTTATAAGATCTGACCATTTTTACCAAATAGGATTCTGAACAATACTGTAAATTTGAGTTTACAACAACGCCGATTACATACGTTAAAGCTTACATGTACCATCTTACCGTAACCCGTTTTAATAGCGAAGTAAATATAATTCGTTGCAGATGTTGTGTGTGGTCTACTGCAGTGTCTAGGTTTACGGTATGTAGTTCAGTAAATAATTACAGTGAAATAGTAAATAACTATGGTAGCTAACTGAAAAGCGTGGACTACAGTACATAGAATATAATACATGTGAACCATAACATCTGTTCAACTACATATGACCCGGGACATACATACTTTTGGCATATGTGGGGTCCAAATGATGATCGATTGACGGGTTATGTACTTTGGTTGATTGATCGCTGACTGACTGCCTCACTCCACAGATACATTATGTTTATACTTTTTTATTTTGAGGTGGTGAATGAAAACCGACAAGACTGATTGAGCAGTGGATTGTTTTACTTGAGTTTTTTTGCTATCGGGTCCCCTTTCAACCAGAGTTGACCTCTTTGCGTGTTTTTGTTATGTTCGATGAAAAATCTATAACAACAATAAAGGCATCTATGAAAACTCAACTACAGCAAAAAGTGCCCGACTCTAACTTCTCAACACGTTACATTTGGTGATCTGAAAACCGAAATACAAGCGAATTCAAACGTAAAACGGGGGTTGTTAGTCGATGATGAGTTTTTGCAATAGTAAACTTTTCTCAAACAGTTGCGCACTTTTTGGGCATCTGCATATGAAAAATAAAATTTTAGATCAATATTTGTTGGTTTGTGGATATCAAAAAAATTGCTCTGATTTTTTTTGAATAATTAATAAAAAATTATTGTTATTATTCATTCAGCTTTCGAATGGAGAACATTTTCAAATGGTACACAAATGTTTGTACGGGAATTTGACTGCATAAACTCATGATGGACTATAATACAACGCATTGGCGGACGAGCCAACCCTCCAAAGGGAGTGGAGTTCCGTGAAAGAGAGGGGAATTGGCTGTTTTCAGACCACTTTACCAACACCTTATGGAACAAATTCTATTTTTTGAAAACTTCAAAGAGGGGGGAATTTCACTTTTCCCATCGTTTCTCGTCCGCCAGTGATACAACGGTAATGAATGCACGACACGCGAGACGGATGCAGCGCTTTGACGCACCACCAAAATGATACCATTCACTTCCTAACTAACTGACTCACTGACTTACTGACACTCATGCTTACCAACTATAATTATACCATGAGAAAAACTGTTCCACACACAACTCACTTGACCTTTCTTGGCACTCTGGCTCATCGTCACTGAACTACAGTATGAGTGTACCATGAAAATAACTACTTAACACTTGTTTTTGAATTTATATTCAAAAGTAATCTCATTCGTTTAGGAAATGTTGATGAAGTTACGGGTCAGTTAACTATAATTTCAGACTAACATACATACATAATTCAGCCAAACAGGTGAAATCAGGCCCACTTGAAGATTGATAATGAGCTATGGATGTCTTTTCCGTACGATAGTTTAACCTGAAATTTATTATAACCCCAAGCGTTTTCCTGTATTTTTTTCTTAATCAATGCCATACACAATACAGACTTGTCAGAGCACAAACAAATGTGCATGCAATTCCACAAACAAGTATCCATGCGTAAACCAAATCTTTCTTTATGTTAATTAAGTAGAATAGTTCTTAGTTAAGTAGAATAATGTTTGCTTGCTATGTACATACAGGGTGGGCCAGAAAAAACCATACAATTTTGAACGTTAATAACTCGATCTATAGAAAACCGATTCAATCGTTTTTGCTTTCATTTGAAAGCCAATATTTTAACTTAAAATCCCTCTAGTTTTGGTTGTGTTTTATGGAGTTGCTCAAAAGTTACAGAAGAAAATTAGAAAAATCGTGTATTTTTAGCGAAAAAGTGCATGGGCTATTGAGTTTTAAAAACTGTAAACGGAGTATTTCAGTTTATGAAAAAATTAAATGCATCACATAACAACTAGTTAAACCTTGTTGATCAAAGATAAATAAGTGTTACACTTGATTTGACCATTTTCCTGAAATAACAAAGCCCGAGCTCAGGGTTGAATTTTGTCAATGGCGGCTATGACATTCGCCATGAATTTTTATTCCAAGCACTAAATATGGTATTCCAAAGTTTCCAAGTTAGAATTGAGCTCAGCAAACTCTATTTCCATTATTGAACTTATCAAATTTAGAAATTCGTTGCCCAAAAGGAACATTTTGCTAAACCAAAAAAAAATCGGTTTTTCTCGTCCAAAAACACGATTTTTTGGGGTTTCTTTTGTAACTTGAGGAAAGCTCAAGAACGCTTGGCCAAAATTAGAGGGATTTTAAGTTAAAGTATTGGCTATCAAATGAGAACAAGAACGATTAAATTGGTTGTTCATAGCTCGAGTTATTCACGTTTAAAATCGTATGGTTTTTTTTGGCCCACCCTGTATGTATAAGTTGCAAGAAAAACCGCCACGCAACAATATTTGTTGAAAGAAGTTTGGCTCACATTTTATAGTGAGAAAAAGCTCTTAGCTGAAAAACCAGAACCGGATACGTTAATAATACATATAATGATATAAGCTTACACATTATGTTGCATACATACATATGTGTACATATATGTATGAGTTATAAATTCGTAGTTTCAATGACACACAGAAACTGTACGTAATGTTCTGATTGTTCATGAATGGATTTGAATGACTTTTCTTGATTTTATTCTACCACTTATCGTTTTTGTACGTTTTTGTATCATCCACTGACAAACGGTTGAGACGAAATAATTGCTGGTTGAGTCGGTTCCGCATTCATTCAGTATCTACCACTCTTTGGTCGAAAACCCATTTCATCAATTAATTATTTTCGTTTTATGTTTTCTAACTAAACTTCAATCATAGTAAATCATTTTTGCAGGATTTCTATCACGATCATCTGTCAAAACATCCTGATTGAACAACGCTGGATTAAAATGCATTATCTACATGTAAAATGCATTAATTCCTAATGATCTGCTCCACCTATACTGTAGAAATCCACCGAAACAAAAACCGTTCATATTGGTCGTTCATTCATTTGTGCTGCAAATAGATGTGAAACATCAAAATTGAAAGCAATAAATTTTGCAAAAAAAATTAAATCATATACTTTATTTGTTTTAATCAAACTCCGAGCGTTTTATTTTATCAAACTGTTATCGGAATTATAGATGCGTGACGATTCACACGAAATTATGCAATACGGTATGTCATACAATATGTATCTTATACGGTAAATGGCACTTGATGGTATGTAGCAACAAGATTATCGTGAATTCAGCAATGGATGCGAGTGTACTGTCATCGCCGACTGACTACAGGGTGGTCGATGTATGGGACTACAGCGATGCATCGTACTGTACCGTGCCACACAGTAACCTCTACTACAATCTACCTAATGTTCCACAGGTTGGCTTAGCTTGAGTTTGGATACTTGGTGTTTTTTTATTGTCCACAGGTTGAGTGAACTTAAGTTTGAATACTCGTTCTTTTTTACTGGGGTTTGTACTTGGATATCTTCTTTACTGAAACCGTCATTGCACACTGATACCAAATTGGACTGTTGTTTTCATACTTTTTACCCTTTATTTACCACTATAGGTTAGTCGAGTCCAGTTTGACTTTAGATAAAGACATTTTGGTTGTTAATAGTTCATGTGCGGCCTCCTTTTGTAAATGGAAATCCGTTTAGTTTATTTGCTTTGTACAAGATCATGAAATAAATAGTGATTTATTAGTTAGAATCAGAAGACCCAGCTAATATATTAGGTCATTCAAAAAGTTCGTGACCTGAAATAAGTTTAGCAGTGATATAAGCCAGAAACTTGGTAGACTGAAACAACCTTTTAATAATATGAAAAACCTCCATTCTTATGTTCATGAAGTTTCTCCACTTTGAGTTTTTCATAATTGTAAGGAGTACCCCGAGGGTAGGTGAAAAACACGTGGTTAGGCTGATGTAACATTTTTTTCGACGTTTTACTTCACTGCAATGGCTTCATGCAATTCAACATTGAATGTCCCAAAGTTGGAGCATTCGAAACGGTAGGCGACTTCCGAATTACACGTTCTGTGTGCATTTAAACGGCAAAAAAATATAAAATTGCGAAAATTGCAAAAATCAGGGTAAAGCAGAGTTTTATTTTTTTCTTCCTTAGATCAGTTTTGAAACTTGAAGTGGGGATATTGTTATGGCTAATAAGGTTTGAAAAAACCTAATTTGATTGATTGTTTGATTTTTTCGATAAAATGCAGAAAATTTTCAAATTTCGATGATCAAACGAAAAAATTGGGATGATTTCGAATTGAAGGGTCCTGGCGTTGCAGAAAACCCATACCAGAACAACTGAGTACGGACTTTAATATACCGCACTATAGTCTAACTTTGTGCGAAAATTCGCCTGCTTACGTTGGGTTTCAAAAAAATTATAGGTCACTTCCCATTCAAGGTGAGAAACGTCCAATTTCACAAATCTTGACTGTATGAAGTTGACCGCCCCATATAACAAAGCATAATAACACTATACAGTTGAAAATGGGTGTGTGAAGTACCATTGTCCTGTAGTATAAGCACATAAAGTGCCGATTGTCTGGGACCAATCAACGCTTATTGGGTCACGAACTTTTTGAATGACCTAATATGTATGTATGTAGGTGTGTGATGATTATCGTGGCAAAAACTCGCTCGATGAACTTTTAAACAACCAGAACTTCGTTTCCCGCACAAACCAGTTAATGTTTTTCTAGTCCATCTGTCATTATAAAATACCGGCTCGTTAAGTTTACTTCGTTGATAACGGAACCAGTATAACGAACTTTAGCTTATCGCACGCCATTGAAAAGTTTTAATACGTTTCCTAAGCCATAACGTTTAATGAGTTTGCTAGAATTTCGGGTCGTAAATTACGTTGTATGTCGTCTCGCTGTCACCACCAGACATCGTGGACAACTGATGCCATTTCCGACAAACAGGGTGGCTCAATATTAGCATTAAATATCACTATAATGTTTAAAAATTTTGTCTCTCATATGGTGGTTGTGTTTCTGGCTTTATATCCACTTTTTTTTGTTATTAACCATGTTTTTATCACACAATAAGCAAAATTTATGCGAAAATTAGGAATCATCTTAGATGGACTTGATTCGAATGAAACTTCAGTAACTCAATATATTCTAGAAAAAACATGTTTTTTTGAATGCGCTATACCGTTGTCACATAGCTTTTCTAGAACTTTCACAGAAATTCCTCAAAAGCACAAGCTTTTTTGAGCCACCCTGTATGTATGTATGTAATACATATCGTTTCGGCGGCACTACTGAAGCGAAGGTACATCATACATACAATGTTTGTATGTCAGTGAATTTTATGTAAGAACTTATAAACTTACATTTTATGGACGGCGAAAAATTTATCCACATTTTTGTTGAGTCAGGTATTTTACGTAAGAAATTCCTGTTCGAAACTTTTTATATGCCGGTAACGAACGGTCGTCGCTGCTGAATATTCATTTGGAATGATATCCTTTCGCTTTCAAAGAAAATCTGCATTTCGAACAACTGAAAGACGAAAACATGTTTCAATCCAAACCTTTATGATAGAATTTTGATTGAAAATCTAAAAGCAAACTTCTGTGATTGAAAATGTTAAATTCTTCGTTGATTTTCTTTCTAATGTATGTTATGTGAAAAGTTATTAAACGTAGAATTCATAGATAAAATAGTAGGGTATAGGCCTCCTAATTGGTTATAAGAAATGGTTTAAAAATGGGAAAACCCATGAAGTTGAAAATCAAGTTCTGGCATGGCCAGAACCAGATTCTGAAGTCCAAAACCAGATTCTCAAGTAATGAATTTTCTGTGCCACGTCTTGGATATTTTTTCCAGATTCTCAAATTTAAGATTTTGTACTGTACATAACACTCTCAACTTCAAGATACTGTACATAAAATACTATAAATCCAATGTCGTCGGCTGCAGTCGGGCAAGCCGGCGTTAACAAGAAGCTATCAACCGTTACTGACCCTGATGATCCGGTTAGTCGATTATTTTATCATTATTACTATAGATTCAGTTTTTTTTATTATTATGACTTATTTTCACACAGATATTTATTCTGCGTTCATGTGTTCATGAACAGTAAATCTATTTCACCGAACAGTGTTGTTGCGGACACGGGAGTACGTTTTACGACCGCACTTTCATTAGAGACTTTGAAGCTTACGACATACAGGGTGTCCCATCCTTAACCGCTGATGTTGACGGCTTCGCATTTGAGTTGTACTGGGTCTATATAATTGAAACTTCATTTTCGAATAGAGAAGTCTTTGGCAATTTGTTTGACACCTACCAGAAGTTAATTGGACGTCTGTAGCTTAATTTACAAGCAACCGAAAAAAGGACCACTTTTGGACTATATTTTCTCACTATTCCATGAAATTTGCACCATATCTGTAATGATAAAGAGGCGTGAAACGAGACGCAACTTCTCGGATATACGCGATCCTTCAAATCACCAAATAGGAGGCAGAATCCAGATTGGTTAGGTCTGGCGACCTGGCAGGACACATAACCTTTCCTGGTTCCAGAATCTCTGATGGTCCAGGAACCAGGAAAGGTCTCATTTAGCCGATCCCGGGTGATACTGATATAATGAGCCGCAGCACCGTATTGTTGGAACAACAAGTCACCTTCCGAAACTCCTATACCTGCCTTAGACGAGGCAACAGCCACTTTTGCAAGAAAGCCAGGACGGTTCGGTATGTCAGCTTCACCCGAGATTGGCTCAATGAGAACTTTCCTGGTTCCTGGATACTCAACGGAGGACAACTTCTGTGGCCTACCAGGTCGCCAGAGCTGATCCACTTGGACTCCTGGCTCCAGGGTGATTTGAAAGAGCATGTATATCCGAAAAGTTCCGTAGATACGTCTCTGTATCCTTGAAGGGTGCAATTCCCATGAACTCAGGTTATGCAGCCGTGGAAGATGTGCCTCGCCGCTGGAAACGATGTCTGAGCCGATAATGGAGTGAATCCCTTCCGGTTCTTGTTCTGTTCCATTCTGGGTTGTGCTACTTCATGTGATGTTCTGCTCTTGTATTTTATTTTTCATTAAATTTCTTGACAAAAATTTGTACTTAAGGAAGAAAAAATAGTCCAAAAGTGGACCTTTTTTTCGATTGCTTGTAAATTAAGCTAGAGACGTCCTATCAACTTCTGGTAGGTGTCAAACAAATTGCCAAAGACTTCTCTATCAGAAAATGAAGTTTCAATTACATAGACCCAGTACAACTCAAACACGAAGCTGTCAACATCGGCGGTTAAGGATGGGACACCCTGTAGTTGTAATTCTTCATACATAGATACCGTAACCTGGCATCCAAACATGAAACTTTCGCAGCTATCCGTTACATGATTTCCAACTAATATTGCCCACCTTCGAAAGTTTTCCCCACGTTGGTTTTGTTATGTAATTGTTGTACAGAGAACAGCATGCATTTTACCTTGACGGATTGGATTATAGAAAGGCTGAAATACTTGGTGAGAGGTACAGTACTGCCTGCATGCACATGCCAAAGTCACAACTGTGCCATCAAACGCCCAAAAGCGCAATCAATATCATGAAATTATCAGCCATCTGTGTGGTATGCCGACATGCATGTTGCCGCACTGGCGGACGAGATAATCCTCCAATGGGTGGGGAATTTCCCCAAAGTGGGGGGAATTGGCCATTTTGAGGCCATTTCACCTACACCTTAGGGAACAAATTTAACTTTTTGAAATTGCCAAAGAGGGGAGAATTTCACTTTTCCCTCCCCTTCTCGTCCGCTAGTGTGTTGCCGTTGTATCATACAGGTACCAGCACACAGATATGCATCAACGATGACTACAATTAATTATTTCTGACTGAGAACAATACTAGTTACAAGTTTCGATGATGGAAAAGATCAGCTATTATACTCTAATGTATAACGTATTTTTATCTGATTTTGAGTTATGTAATACAGGTTTCATGTTTACATGTAAAAAGAACTCTATGTAATTTTACTTTTTTCCTAGTAAATATAGATGTATCAACTATCCTACAATTAATCATCTATCGGCAGGTATCCTGAATGAGCTGTTAATACTACTGACTCACTAAAAATGATTGATATATGATGGAGCGCTTTTCGGACAGGTGGTACTTTATCAATGGCTCATCTCCCGGTGTCCCAATAAACTAGTGATGTGTAATATGATGGTGTCCTCCCCTGCTCCAATGACTCCCTTATTTCATTATGACATTATTGGCATATCTGTGTTCATGGGCTATATTGTTATTATTAATGAAAGTCAGAATTTTGGTGTAGAATAAAATAGATTGATTTTACGGTGTATAGATTTGAACACTCAACATTTCTATTTTCAGTTCAATCGATTTCAACTCCATGGCCTAATTTGAAGCTCACTTTCCAATTATCTTGATGAGTTTTGTTTTATATATAGTTTAATTGAGTTAAATTGACGTGGTTGACATTGTCTGTCTGCTTGTGCTGTCTATATGTCTGTATAAATATTCCACAGATCTTTTCGTAAGTTCAATCGATTCTGTATTTTGGAAATCTTTTGGAGCCTACTTTCCAATTCTCTTGATGCTTGATTTTTTTATAATTGAGTTTAATTGAGTTAAATTGGAGAGTTGACACTGTGGTATCTAGGTATCTGGGAGTGTATGTAAACGCACGTAAAGTCCACCTTTGAAATATTGCTTAATGTACGCAATTAAATTAATTTATTTTTAGAAACCTGCCGCTGTCGAATTCAGTTACTCTGTTATTTGTATTTGTAACTGGCACATTGGCATTCGTTTGTGTTTAGCGGGGGCAATTAACCATGCACAAATATCCTTCTGAGCTTCCAACATTCATCCATGAATTAGTTCGAAAGAACGACTCGATTTCAGTCGTACATATCGATGTTTAATAATTTCGATTATCAGCTTTCATATGTGAATTTTTCATTATGCTAATCATAATACAAGTATATGCCACATGTGTTGTATTGTAGTTTTTACACGTCGTTCCAGAAGAAAAAGATCAACAAAATTCAGACAACCAATTGGCTGAAAACAAAATGCCTGATCTGACTAAGTCGTCGTTTAACCAAGTGCGATGTAACTGGACATTGGTTGATGAATGTTTGCGTAGTCCTAGATGCCCATGTCTGACAAGCTCAATCTGGGTAGCCAATAACGGTCAACATGGTGTTGCCATCTGACGATATTCAATCACATCCATGTACCACCATGTACTGAACCACAGATTGAACCATGTACCATGATACCGTAATGGCGTGACTCGTCTGATTGCTTTGGTCATGCATTGAAATTCATTGTAGATCCTAGAGAACTCTGGCTGAGAGATTTCGTCTTTCTGAACACAGAAGTATTTTATCAGACTATGAGGTAAATTGCCTGTTTTTCAATAATGACTAGCCCAATTGAGCTATCAAAGGAAGTTGTTCGGACTTAATAAGTTTTATTTGTCATTCTCACGAACAAAACCCAGTTTAAATCAAGCGAGATTCATGTAAATTTTTGAGTAATTTTTTTACTGAAGTTTCGACAGTATGCTGATAGATTTCCTACATGTGCCAAAAGGAACCTCATAAAGACCGGACTTGCAATTTGATCCGGGGTATTGTTTGACTCCCACTCAGTAGAAACCCATCAACTTGTCAATTCGGCCTGACATAGAATACATACCTGGCATATGTATGTACATACTGTATTCATTTGTGTGACGAGCGAAACATAAATGTGTTCGGTTTTTGGCCGATTATGTTCTGCATTCATTGTATTTATTCTTCATACATAAATTGGACCAAATATTTCAATTCGTGAACTTTTTGATTTCTGAATTTCGGTATCAAATTAATTGTTAAGTTATTACTTATCCAATTTCAGTTATTCATAGATCTGTCTTGGTTACTAGCATAAATATAGTCAAACTAGCCCTTACATGAATTTTTCGTCCAGAAAACTTAAATTGTGTGCCATAGGAACCGAGGAACATTGGGGCACTTGGATGGTATTGATGTGTCGCTTCCCATGTACAGTAAGTATGTACAGTGGCCATTGTATAAGGACTTGTTCCGCTTCATTTAATACCATCACATCCATTCCATATCCATGCTATCTTATTGAATATAGAAGACTCTTATGTACTAGTACAATCCCTCTAACAAAACCTAAAACATATTAAAAGTGCTCCGAATGAAATGGATTTGAACCAAATGTTCATTTTTGACTAACAAGAACGAAACCTGGGTTTATGTACATATTGTATGTATGTAGGTGTATAAAACGATAAGCTATTCAATCCACTTCCCGCCGAGTATGGTGAAACAACCGTAGTCGTATCAAGCCAAAATGTATTGAAAATCACGGACTAACATGGTTTAATCTGATTAACCTTGATTGGAAACACGTCTGAGTATTTTGTGGACGTCTGTTCGATGTTCATTACAAAAATTCAACTGTATTATCTTGAATTTTTTTGTTAGCCCAAAATACTATTATCGACTCGTCTTTCCGACAGTTTTAATGTAGTCTCGTTACGAAAAACTGAGTGCCACTGATCTTAGAAATGTGATTCGAAAGAGATAAGAAAGAATCCGGGGTTTGATTTAGAGTCGTTTATCCCTATGAGAGGAGCCGTTTATCGGAATAGATTGTGGTTTTGATGTACTAAATCGACATAGTATATCCTTTGTATGTCCTTAAATATATATTCCTATACCGTCGTAATCCGTAATCTGAACAAAAACATCATTCAGCGTCATGGAAAAGTTTTAAAAAACTTTCAAATCTTCCGGCATGAAAACTGTTTACCGGAAGTGACCGTCCGGATTTGTCAGTTCCGCCAAGCCCCAACCAAATGCGCATGGTTTGTTGTCACAGTACATTAGCGCCAGACAAACAAAGTGGCGCATTGTGTATTATACGGTCTAAAATAAATATTATCATCAGGAGTATGTGATATTCTGGTTATACCGTTCTGTTGCATTTGGAAATACCGGTTGGTTTGAATATAAATGCATTAGGACTGGTCGGATTCTGACTGTGTCCAAAATCTATGATGCTTTGAGAAGAATTATCTGTTATTGAATTCTCGATCTGAACATCAGACGGTACCCGGTATGTCTCTATAGGATAAAGTCATGAACGAGTTGATGTTCGTGTTCTGTTGCTTTTATGTTCCATAGAAAGGAAGATTTTCTTGTGATAAGACTATTCGGTCTCTCTGAAATAGTGGTACCTACTTAGATACTGTATAAAGTAAGTTGGTATATAAAGTTATGATGCATATGAAACGTTATCCTGTGTTTCTTCACACTCAACATACATACTGTATTTATGCATTCGCATTCTATATACAAATGAATGTACTATAATTCTATATACCACCAGCATCGGTCTCTAACCAAAAAGACATCGGCACTTGTATGGCACTACCCGGAACGTTTGGGGTTCCATCCAAACTTGGTGGTGGTGCCACGACCGTCTGGAACTAAGAATTGTTGTAGAACATGTTCAAGTCAATCTTCTAGATGATGGGTACAAGCTAACTCGAACGTCCATGAATCAATAGGATAATCCAAAAGTTCATATTTTATTCGGTTGTATTATTGTACTTAGGCGACCGAACATGAATGCGCTTTGTGTTCTCATTGTAATCTTCATATGTGTTGTCAGATGCAGACTAGGAATGGTGTTTCGCACATTGAGTATTGAATTGAACTTGCCAATACTCATGCGGAAACGACAGTGAAGACTTGGTTTTTATTTTGTCATGTCATATAAATAAAAAACAAATATTTAGACACTATTTCGATCATTTCTCCGATCTTCGAGTACCATTCGACATTTGGTAATAATGTGGATCAGATAGCGGATCATCCTTGATCATGTACGCTGGTGGGTCGAGTGCCAGCGGTGGTGGGTACAGTGAGGACAAGCTCATACAGGTCAGTCAGTCAGTCAGTCAGTCAGTCAGTCAGTCAGTCAGTCAGTCAGTCAGTCAGTCAGTCAGTCAGTCAGTCAGTCAGTCAGTCAGTCAGTCAGTCAGTCAGTCAGTCAGTCAGTCAGTCAGTCAATCAGTCGGCCATTCAGTCAGTCAGTCAGTCAGTCATTCAGTCAGTCAGTCAGTCATTAAGTCAGTCAGTCAGTCAGTCAGTCGTACCAAGCAGGTAAGCTGAAGGTAACGTCATATTACAATCAGTTTTAGTTTTACCTTGAAACACGGACAATACATTGTTTTGTGAGAGTCAGCTTCAGGGCTGCTCAATTTGAAGATTTTATGGTTTTATGTTTTTTATATTCTTTTTTGCGCGCTTTGTTGCATGCTTTGCTCACATGTTGAACTCGTTGGAGGACGAGCATTCCATTGTAATTGTTGTTGTTGTTGTTGTTGTTGTTGTTGTTGTTGTTGTTGTTGTTGTTGTTGTTGTTGTTGTTGTTGTTGTTGTTGTTGTTGTTGCTGTTGTTGTTGTTGTTGTTGTTGTTGTTGTTGTTGTTGTTGTTGTTGTTGTTGTTGTTGTTGTTGTTGTTGTTGTTGTTGTTGTTGTTGTTGTTGTTGTTGTTGTTGTTTTTGTTGTTCTTGTTGTTCTTATATTAATGTGGGCGTTCAAGAGCTTTTTTTTGATAAAACGAACTCTTGCGCAAAATAAACTTATTTTGAGTGTCAGATAACCAATGCAGTAGCTTAAACTGCCAATGTGAAACGTCTAACTTTTTTTTATCGAACAATGATTTTCTGTTTTGTTCTCAGTTCAATTTTATAAGTCTGGTCTTTGTAAAACTGTTCAATCGAATTAACGTTTAACTAATCAGTCTCCTAAAAAATTTTCTATTCTACATTGCAAACCTGTTTTAGCAAAATCAAAGCTCCCAGATTTGCGTACAGTACGTACTGTATGTTGTGAAAACGTGTTCTGGTCTGCAGAAACATTATTAGTCAAGCTAACAACTGAAAAAAACAGATTTTTACATGAATTCTTCATGTTAAAAGCTAAATTGTTGTAAATTAAGTGGTTGAATAAAAAAATTTCTAAATTTCAATCACATTTCGGATTAACCGAAATCAGTCGCTCAACTTATGTACCATTCAATAATCGACGACTCAACAACAACATCATCATCATTGCTGTCGGCGCCAAGCGTCTGCCACTGTTTTTTTCTTTTAATTCGTCCTCAGTACTGAGTAATTTTTGGTCGCTTATGTCGTAATCGTTAAACACCCACAAATAAAACCAATTTATTCGACGAAAAACATGGAACGTGAACGTAATGCTGTTTCCTTGACAAACAATCACATAACAAAACCACAATCATGCGACTGCTTTCGCTTTCTTTCACGTTTCACGCCGTCCATTTGTAGCTCAAAACAAAGTGCGGTCACTCCGGTGTGGGTGTTTCGTCAACTCGACCTTCATTGTCATCGAAACGAAACGGTTTTGTTCGAAACCGACATAATTCTGAGTTAAGTGATCGCAATCGACAAGTACATAATATCTAACAATAACAATACCGCCTTTTTGTGTTGCGGTTTCCTTCCTTCCGAGTGTTGCGCCTTCGCGTCTCGTTCGGCAAAACATTCAAAACCCGTTTTGCGCGTAACACTTTTCCCCTATCGAAACACAATTATGCATTATTATTCCAGTTGCGCAATATCATTAAATTGTGCAAAAGTTCTCCATTCTTGACTGGCGGAAGAGCTAACCTTCTGCTAGTTTTTATCAAAAGTCGAAACTAAATTAACCTATTCCAAATCTCACAGCCTCCCAATGCCCACCTGTTGAAACAATTAAAACTCTCAATCCTTTCATGACTGGCCCCATTTATCTGAGGAGTTTCAATTTCGATAAGTCAGTTTCTGCTTCCGAAACGAATGTGTACAGACTTTTGGTGTCGACTAGCTTTTTTGACGAAACAAAATAAAAATTGACGGACGGAACCCGAAACGAGTTCAATCAGATTTATGAGCGTTTTTTTGTTTGTCCTTAATGTTGTTGTTTTCGTTCAAACGGTTCTGATTTGATTGTTTTCGTTTTGATCGACTGTAATAGATTTTGATTTCGTTAATTCAATTTTGTCTTGGCCCGCTGTAAAAACTGGACGTAACATACGATTGAATATCTGACCTTGTTTCAAGTACAACTATCACACGGTGTTCGAAACATTTATAACTACTCCTTCAAATTTTCGAGTACTTTTGAGCACACAAGAGAACGTAAGATTTACATTACGTAACAACATTTTACCACGACTGTTTATGCCACTGAAATAAGTGGTGGTGTTTCAATTTGTTTTATCATAGTTAGTTATTTGTCTACGTGTTTTACGTAGTTTGTATTCCACATAAAACTGTGGGAACATAGATGAAAACGATGATTCCGTTAGGACTTTACTTAATCAAAACCTGTTTTTTCGCGAACAACAACATCATCTTTGTTTGTGTGAACTCGGTACTGCACCCAGTGATTATGCAATGTTAAACATAATAAAATCACTTTGTAAAGTAAATTTAAACCTTTAAAGTTATTATACTTGAAAAGTTTTATTTGTGAGAAAATTTTGTCAAACTAATGAACTTTAAAATAGAGTGAACTTTTCCATTCAATTAGTTCTGACAGTTTCAAACTTAATTGATTGATGATCTCTGTTGTACTTAACAGTTTTTACGCTAGTTAGACGGACAGTAAATCACCGTCTTGGTTTTATCAATCACAACACATTCATTCATTAACTTTGTTTACACATAAATCATAAGTACAGGCCTGATTCAAGTGTTACCTTAATAGTGTTTGGGCTCTAAATTTTGCCAAACTGTACTCATTATTTCTAATCTTCCCTGGATCTACTGGTATTATTAAAACTTTGAACTGTTGTAATATTCGAAGAGTTTCAGAACTTCATAAACTTGCTCAATGGTTGTTAGGTTTACGTTTGACGCTGATTGTGTATGTACGTAGTTACAAACCTGGCCAGCTCGCTCTCATTCGTCAAAGCATCACACTTCAAACCACTCCTAACTAAAATTGTCATACGTACGATTAAGATTTTAAAAAGGAAAAAAATACAGGATTTATCGTTTGAATAATAGCCATGTTTTTATGTGGGTGTAGCTGAGTATAAATGAGGGGCGTTCCGTCATTCATAAACACAATTTGGTTTATATAACAAACTGTAGTGTTTTACACCGTAGAACTCTCTCGCATTTGTTCAATATACATGGATATTTGCTATTATTGTGATTCTTTCCCTGAACAAAGCTTCTGAATGACAGGCTGTACAAAATAGTCAGTGTATATCAAAAAGCCTAACATGACTTCAAACTAATTTGTACTCTCGATTATTCCCAATCTATGTACTTGATAAGTTTTAATTACACATTCAGACAACAAACTGGCGTTTTGCTCACCCAATCAAAATGTAAATCACATCGAAGAAAACAATAACAAAGCATTTTATTTGTTTATAATAAAGGTATTATTATGATGACTGGAGAAATCATCGAGTCAACCAGAACCTGCATCAAACATTCAACAACCCGTCAGTAGCCGCTGCTAAACCAGGTTTGTTCAAACTTTGTCAATTGTTAACTATTTATCATATTTTTGTTCAATACTTTTTTAAAAACTTTTTGCCAATTTAGAAAACAGTTTTGCATAAAAAAATTGTTTCGTTTTTAGAAATGACTTGGATTGGATTGGGTTGTTTGCTACGCATTTGCCGTAGCTTGAGTTTTAGACTATTTATACATGCAGCATAATTAGATTGCGCACGCCAATTTTCTTACTGAAACAGTGTCAGAAAAATAATCTTACGGGTTCCATATACAGATGCTTGATTACCATATCCTTCCTGTACATTTATTCTTTTTCTGGATGTTGAATTTCGTCTTCCTCAGCATGTCACGAGTCACGACACATTCAACAAGCTCATCCAGACGTTTCGTTTCGCTCCTTGCGATTGGTCGGCTTGTTGTTGTTGTTGTTGTTGTTGTTGTTGTTGTTGTTGTTGTTGTTGTTGTTGTTGTTGTTGTTGTTGTTGTTGTTGTTGTTGTTGTTGTTGTTGTTGTTGTTGTTGTTGTTGTTGTTGTTGTTGTTGTTGTTGTTGTTGTTGTTGTTGTTGTTGTTGTTGTTGTTGTTGTTGTTGTTGTTGGAAAAACCTATTAAACCCTTTACTAAAATATTGCGTGAAACATTATTGAAACTGAAACATTGCGTGAAACATTATCGAAACTGAAACATCATGTGGTACGATCGTCAAAAATCGTATAAAATGGCGGAGCGCAAGTGTAGCTACAGTAGAGACAATCGGATAATGATGGTTAGATTTTTTTATATTCTCTCGTTTTTGTAATTTTTCTTGAGATCGAGATGAGATACATCGTAGTGAAGAATGTGCATGACATACAACCTTAATGTACCCAGTGAACTGAGGATGCCGGAGGGTGTGGGCCCCAAATTAAGTTCATTATCTGCTTCTGTACCACACACATCAGTTTGTACATTTGGCTGTGGTTTGTTCGCACTTCTTTTGGACCATCGAATCGAAATGCATGACACAACATCTTGCTCATAACAGTAGCAATCATCATAGCGTCATCTACAATTAAGAAAAAGCACAGTACAGCAATCATTAGGACCACGATTAGAAACGAAATTCAACGAAATTCAACTATGTAACGATACCTGAGTACCTGACTTACACGAACTATAAGTTACGAACTTGAACTTCCACGAACTGTAAATCACGAACTCGAAATTGCACGAACTCGAACCGTAAATGACGACTGCGTACATGACTTCATCGATCGGCAAGTGGCTGAAGACGGACAGCTCGGATGGGGATCGACGCCATCACGAATCCACGTCCAGATATACCAGAAGCATGTACCACAGTCGATTCGGTGGAACGTCCAGTCAGGCTGGTTTCTGCTAGCATTTAGTCTATAATTGTGAACGGATAATCATTTTCATTTTTATTTTCACTCTTTTTTTTGGTATGAACTTTTTTATACTGATTGCATACCGGTTAAAAAAGATTACCATTTGGAAGCCATAAGTATGATACAACTGGCATCCCTGCAGCATATTATTCCAAACCATATTTCCAAAATTTGTCTAGAAGAAAGAAAGGTGGGTAACCACTGAAATACCACTGCTGCGCGGGCCTAACGCGCTTATCCTCGCTCTCGCTCGGACAAGCAAGCCTCACGATAGGTAATCGGGGGGTTGACGATCAGTAAAACTTCATATGGATTATATTTTTGGTGACAGAATTTTGGCGTTTAGAAAAAAACTCTAGGAATAATGATAATAATAAACCTTTACCATTAAATCTTATGTTCACAAAGTTAATCAGCTAATT
Organism: Daptonema setosum; assembly: GCA_964036265.1. NCBI lineage: Eukaryota > Metazoa > Nematoda > Chromadorea > Monhysterida > Xyalidae > Daptonema > Daptonema setosum. The sequence goes on from OZ038443.1 coordinate 11,220,702, forward strand.
TAATAATGTATAAATCATTGGGTGTATTACAGTAAAGGTGTTGCTTTATGTCAGAGCTCATGAATGTGTGATGCAATAATGCAAATGTATCCGATGTTTTGACGAACGGGACATGGTTGCATCATAATGGTGTTCATGACTATTGCCATCTGAATCACAGGCATCATCTGTATTGTATGTATGTACCTCGGAAAAGGATGGCATTCCCTGCCAGATTCTCACACATTTTTATACCATGTTAATGTGTGATGTATATGGTATAAATATTTTAATCGTCTGACATCTTATACCATACCATGCTAGAATATAAATAAGCCCGGTAAATATTGAAAATCGAATTGGTAGAAATACTACTTATTACAGTTTGTATAACGGTGTGTAAAGCCACTAGAACTAGAAGGCACCATTGTCATATGATAATTGGGTTTCTCACCGGCATCTGTATCACTGGTACATCGAGGATGGCATTCTCTGCCTCTGCCAGATTCTGCCAAATTTTTATATCATGCTATCATAGCAGCATGGTAAATAATCTAAATCCGATTGGTGGAAACTCGACTTCATATACCCTCTAGATTTTTGTCTCTTGAAATTTTTTAAGTTTGTCTAGCGTTGTTGTGCGAAACACTACTACTAGAACACATTGTAATATGATAATTGTTTTATGATGTCACTAGCATCTGAATCCTTGGTACATCGACGATGGCAATCTTTGCCAGATTCTCCTACATTTTTATACCATGTTACAAATCCGCACTGTAAATATTCCAAATCCGATTGGTAGAAATCCTACCTCGTAGTCATCTGAATTGATGTCACTTGAAATTTCCTGTTTGTATAACGTTGTGTGAAACCACTAGAACTATATATAAGGCATTGTCATATGATAATTGGTACGGATTTCAAGCCAGACTTTTATACCAGTGTTGAATTCAACACGGCAAACATTGGTAATCCGTCTAAAGACCCTTTCGGGAATCTAGTGAAATTTGACAGACAAAAAGAGTCAGACCATGAACCATTAGGTTGAAAACTTGTTGTGTGAAATAAACGCTAATTTTGTAAAAAAAAATGTAAACATGAGCATACAAAGATAATATACCAATTCCAATTAAAAAAAAACATCATAGCCCGTAAAAATACACCTTTTACGCTTAACTCAGATCTTGGGCTACAAGCTAGTTCAGTACGTGAATCATGCACGTGTGGAACAAAAGTGAAGTTGATGTTTCACGGTCTGAGCAAGATAGTGTGTGTGTTTTTCACTAGAATCTCGAAAGCGTCTTTACGGTTAACGCGCATGCGATGAAATGTACTCAAACTCTACTTAAATAAAACTCTACGAAATGAAAAACTTTGAGTTTACTGGAAAATGAGACTATGAGTTCGATTTAGCGCTTTAAATGTATTCTTCAGAAAAAAAACATTTTGTTGTTTTGTGCATGTGTATACAAGATGCTTTGATAGTTCCAATAAAACAACATATTTGTATTGAGAATTATCGAACTTAAGACCGCCGTTCTTGTGGTGGTCTATTTTCAATACGAATAAACCTTTATAAATTATCCAAAATCGAGCACGTGTTCACGAAACTAGTATGACCCCAAATGTATTGCACTATCGCTGCGGGTGGTAGAACATGTACCATTACCTTATATTTTGACTGTACTAGATGGGATATAAAAATATTACATATCTCTGTATAACTGGTTAGGGAATCAATGCGCGCCTACCGCAAGACATCAATAAAAAAATACATGTTTTTGTAGCAGACTGCATACATGAATAGCATTCATTAACGGTTAGGAGACAGAATTTAAAAAGCCAGCCGGCATTTCTCGTATGTCCATTATTATATTACGGCATACAATTAAGTTTATTTTATATAAAAAACACTAAGCATCGTACCTACATGGATTATAAGCAGCTTTGTAGATATTTATAAATATGATACATGCAATATAGTATTTTTTACGATCGCTCTATCATCGGATGTCGTGCATCGAGTTTTATGTACCGTGACACATGTTGGCTGCTGCAGATCGTGGCAAACAGTACCATCCCACCGAATTCGCATATCAAATAGCAAGCACCGACCATTTATTTACCGAATAGCTGGTTTTGGTTTAACAGTTTTGCTAAATTATATCAACTAGCACCGACTTTTTATTTACCGAATAGCTGGTTTTTGCAGGTATTAGTTTTGTCAGTATATGTGGGTATTTTAAATAGGGTACGTATGGTATGGTATTTTAGTGGATTTTCACTTCTACACATATCAGTTAGAGTATCTCAATTATGCTATCAAGTTCTCACATCGATTGTCTACTGCTTCAATGCGCAGGTAAACAACACCAACTTTTCAAATTCAGTTCAAACTTTACCGAATTCTTTGATGTAGGTAGTCAAACTCTAGGGTTCTAAGTAACTCAGACTGTGAGCTCAATAGTGATTATCCTCGTACCAGTGTCCTGTCATTTGGTACGGTAAAAACGGCGACATAAAAGTCGGAATATCCGGTACCATCGAGATCTCAAGTGGGTATGGATGAATCGCCGAGTGTCGACTTTACCGTTGCCACACCTCAGGGCGCGTTCAAAATATCCGCGTTTCTTGATGAAAAACTTGAAAAAAACAGGTAAAATATTTTGTTTCCTATAGCCGCATGAAAACTCCTCCCTTTCGCGAAATTTTGTATTCTCGCTCTTGTCAAAATTTGTATGACAAAAAATTTTGAAATTGTCTTGAAACTTTTTCCTTATCAAAATGATTCAAAAAGCCTCCAAGCAAATGAATCCGCTAGTCTGCAGATGTACTGAACTCACATCCGGACTTCCTGTTTAAAGTACGGCTTCTTGTGTTTTTGTTTATCTTTACAACACATCTTGTGAATGCATTGAGCCACACATCGGAGTGTTTTCGTTCCACGTTGGTTGCTGATCTTTTACTTGGATTGGATTGGCCACAACATCTACAAATAATCGAGTTTTTACTCTCAAGTCACACTCGCATAATTTTTTCACAACTTTCTAGTTGAAACGAATTGATTTATCAATTATCCGAAATGTTCCATTGAAAATCAAAATCTAGCCATCCGACAGTTGATGTTCAGATTTCTGGCGAACATCAGTATAATCATATACTATATTTATATGAAATATTCTGAAAAGATAACATATGGAGACTCACGTTTTCGAAAACGGATTGACCGAGGATAAAACGGTCATAAAAATTCGATCACTTGTGGTCGCATTTCATTCGTCTTCCATTTTGTGTTATTGTGCAGCATGTATCGGTATATCGCATTTTTTTCTGTACCAAGGCACGGCGTATACATGAAGTCTGATTTATGACATCCAGTTTAGAACGTCGTATCCAAACCCCGATCCTGATAAGTTGGCATACTCTTTCTCCTGACTGGAAAGAAAATACATACTTTTACGTTCTAACGGAAACATCTTGAAGTAGGTTCACACGAAACAAAACGGTCATGACATTTTGGTCACTCGTGGTACAGTGCAACATGAATTACTTTACCATATTCATTTTCTCTACCACGTTACGGTGCCACAGTTTGGTACATATCTGATATATGACATCTCGGTTCAGAACGTCGTAGCTGAGCCCTGATCCAGATAAGATGGCATGTTATTTATTCTTAGAACACGCAACCGCTTTATGCTCTACGCTATTACATGGGGTCACAAAGACATGCACCCTCTTAAGTGGACCAAAAAGGTAGTTTTTTGTACTTTCTTGTGGTATTTGTTACGTGGTGTTTCGACCAAATCTCAAGACACCAATATCTGTACCAGAATGTATGCGAATTCAACATGATGGTATGGATATGGAACTTATGAATGTCTGGTTGCTTGCTGGCAAAGTATGGAACCGAGTTTGCCATGACCCTTGGGACCTGCGGCCCCAAACTCGATGGTTTGTCAAGTTATGTCGGCCCAATTTCTTCCACTGGCGACTGGCAGTGCTGCCAATACCGGACCAACTGTCGTCTGTTCTGTTGCTTTTACTGTTTGTTTACCAAGATTGGCATTGTCGTCAACTTAAGGAACATAATTTAGTGTTTTCGCTGTATGAATTTCTTTTTTACTTATCTTATTGACCCCGTGAACAAAGAAGCAATGGGTATTTTATCAGTTTATATAGCCTGGAAATTTGGTTTTAGACGAACGAAGTATGTATTGTCCACAATATTTCGATTAAGAATAATCTTCAAACCAATCGCCCGGCAACTCGATGCAAACGTCAATTGAACGTATAAGCCTTTGAGCCGATAAATAGCCTTGTACCTAGCCCACAGCTGTCCCAGCTGTGGGTATTTAGCCTCAGTCACGGGGGGGAGACTGAGGCTAAACGCGCTTGTGCTTAAACTGGGCCAGACTGTGCATAAACGGTACTGTGGCTAAACGGACTGTGGCCGAGATGAGGGATGACTGTGAGTAAACGGTACTGTGGCTAAATGGACTGCGGCCGAGATGAGGGTGGACTGTGTCAGGACGTGACTGTGGCTAAACGGGCATTGCCAGGACTGGACTATATGTGGACGGGAAGCATTAGCAAGTGTTTGTACATCATGTGACTGTGGCTAAACGGACTGTGGCCGAGACGAGGGTTGACTGTGTCAGGACGCCACTGTGGCTAAACGGGCATTGCCATGACTGGACTGAATGTGGACGGCAAGGATAAGCAAGTATTTGTACGTCATGTGACTGTGGCTAAACGAACTGTGGCTAAACGGACTGTGGCCGAGATGAGGGTTGACTGTGTCAGGATGCGACTGTGGCTAAACGGGCATTGCCAGGACTGGACTATACGTAGACGGCAAGGATTAGCAAGTATTTGTACGTCATGTGACTGTGGCTAAACGGACTGTGGCTAAACAGGCTTGGCAGGACTGTAATATAAGTAAAAGGTAAGGATTAGCAGGTGTTTGTATGTCATGTGACTGTGGACGGGAAGCACTAGCAAGTGTTTGTACGTCATGTGACTGTGGACGGGAAGCATTGGCAAGTGTTAGTACGTCATATGACTGTGGACGGGAAGCATTATCAAGTGTTTGTAGGTCATGTGACTGTGGACGGGAAGAATTATCAAGTGTTTGTATGTCATGTGACTGTGGACGGGAAGCACTAGTAAGTGTTTGTACGTCATGTGACTGTGGACGGAAAGCACAAGCAAGTGTTTGTACGTCATGCGACTGTGGACGGGAAGCATTATCAAGTGTTTGTAGGTCATGTGACTGTGGACGGGAAGCACTAGCAAGTGTTTGTATGTCATGTGACTGTGGACCGGAAGCACTGGCAAGTGATTGTACGTCATGTGACTGTGGACGGGAAGCATTATCAAGTGTTTGTAGGTCATGTGACTGTGAACGGGAAGAATTATCAAGTGTTTGTATGTCATTTGACTGTGGACGGGAAGCACTAGCAAGTGTTTGTACGTCATGTGACTGTGGACGGGAAGCACTAGCAAGTGTTTTTACGTCATGTGACTGTGAACGGGAAGCATTGGCAAGTGATTGTTCGTCAAATGACTGTGGACGGGAAGCATTATCAAGTGTTTGTACGTCATGTGACTGTGAACGGGAAGCATTGACAAGTGATTGTACGTCACGTGACTGTGAACGGGAAGCATTAGCAAGTGTTCGTATGTCATGAGACTGTGCACGGAAGCCTGGGAAAGTGTTTACAGGTCATGTGACTGTGGACGGGAAGAATTATCAAGTGTTTGTATGTCATTTGACTGTGGACGGGAATACTAGCAAGTGTTTTTACGTCATGTGACTGTTGACGGGAAGCATTTACAAACACATGATAATGCTTCGCGTCCACAGTCATATGACGAAAAATCACTTGCCAATGCTTCCCGTGCACAGTCACATGACGTAAAAACACTTGCTAGTGCTTCCCGTGCACAGTCACATGACGTAAAAACACTTGTTAGTGCTTCCCGTCCACAGTCACATGACATACAAACACTTGATATTGCTTCCCGTCCACAGTCACATGACATACAAACACTTGATATTGCTTCCCGTCCACAGTCACATGACGTACAAACACTTGCTAGTGCTTCCCGTCCACAGTCACATGACGTACAAACACTTACTGGTG
>OZ038443.1:11227032-11272032 GCA_964036265.1 Daptonema setosum
ACAAACGTTATTCAAAATCTTATCACTTTGTTATTTTCATATCAAAATAAAAATTAGCAGAATGATGAAGGTATTTTATATATAATAACTTAGTACTTACATTATGATAATCAACAATAAATTTATGATCATCAAATTCAAATCTTCTTTTGAAACGTGCATTTTGACAACAACAACAACAACAACTACAACAGTTATAGAAGTGAATATGATTCTCCAAATGAATATAACCCGAGATTCGAACTCGCCCAGCGTTGGGGCTCGCAATGCAAACAAGATTGGTATTTGCAGAGTGCCGAATTGCGCAAATGACAATGCAATTATAATTACATCGTTGATTCTGAAATTGATGATGAAATTTCTGAATTAAACGCTTTGATCAAGCTTTGAAATTGAAAAATAGCAGAATCTCAGATACATATAAATTGCCTTGATGGCGCGATAAGCAATAAATATTTATATCCTATTATCATAATCAAGTTCTTTCCGAAATTTTGTATGCAAAGCTAAATGGTTGACATCGTGGTTCTATAAAGTGGTTCAGGTGGGAATCACATAATCAGTTTCTAGGTGGATAATGCAACGCAGGTTGAAACACAAACACGGGATTAATGCAACCTCATTCGTCCCGCACACTGGCGGACGAGCCAAGCCTCCAAAAAGGGGCGAATTTTCCTAAAGAGAAGGGAATTAGCGGAATTGGGCCATTTTACCTACACCTTGAAGTATAAATACAATTTGAAACCGCCAAAGAGGGTAAAATTCCACTTTTCCCTTCTTTTAATGTCCGCTAGTGATCCCGCGACAGCAGGCAGGGTGACCGGATCGACCTTGGCGAGTGAGTACAAGTCACATTTTATTGGGTCAATGAATTCTGGAATCGAACATGTAAGTAATGTTGCTAGATTCACCATGTGTGAACAACAACAACAACAACAACCACAACAACAACAACCACAACAACAACAACAACAACAACAACAACAACAACAACAACAACAAAAACAACAACACTAACAACAACAACAACAACAACAACAACAACAACAACAACAACAACAACAACAACAACAACAACATCAATAACAACAACAACAACAACAACAACAACAACAACAACAACAACAACAACAACAACAACAACAACAACAACAACAACAACAGCAATACCAATAGCAACCACAACAACAACAACAACAACAACAACAAAGTAAACTACTTTTTAGAAGCAAATGATGAAACTAAATGAGATGAGAAGCGGGACACAGGCAAATAAATATCTGGCTGGTTTGAAGTGGCTTCACGGCACAACCAGCATCTCAGGTTGATGCACTAGCGGACTAGAAGAGGTGGGAAACGTGGAAATCCCTCCTCTTTAGAGCTTTCAAAAACTATAATTTTTTTCCTAAGGTGTAGGTAAAATGAGCTGAAAACTGCCAATACCCACCTCTTTGACGAGATTTACCATCTTTGGAGGGTTGGCTCGTCCGCCACGTAGGTTGATGTCCGTTGTTTGTTTACTCGTTAGCGCATTGGTGGGTGGATGCTGAATTATCGGAACATAATTATTTTAGAAATAGAATAATTTGTATTTATATATAATAAATAGTATTTTTCAACATACACCATCGGATCTCACCCACAGATGGAGGAGATTCGAAAGGTGGGAGAAAAAATTTAATCAACCATCCAAAGAACACTGACGGACGAGCTAAATCTTTAAAGGGAGGGGAACTTCGCCAAAGAGGGGGGAATCGGCAGTTTTCAGGTCATTTTACCTACACTTTAAGATGCGATGCACGTAAGCGTCAACCAAAACATCATGAAAATTGGGACAAAATGAAATTTTAAAATTTTCCAGATTTAAATGCAAATCGACTCAGTTTGTTCCCGCGAACTCAAAACTACCTTTAGTTCACGTTAAAACCGCGTAAACAAGCCAAAATTGGCATGGCTAAACCGTGCACCCTAATTTCTCTATACAAAACATGCAAAATGTAAGGCCGATTTTCTCGTTGAGTTCGCAACGAAAAATAAAACCAAATACATCATGAGAAAGCTGAGACTCTCCGCTACAAAACCTGCCAAACTAGCAAATGAACTTTTGACTTTTTTTTAATTACCGTAATCGAAAAAATTATTTTTATTACGGTAATAAAAAAAGTCAAAAGTGCATTCGCTAGTTCGGCAGGTTTTGTAGCTGAGAGTCTCAGCTTTCTCATGATGTGTTCGGTATTTTTTGTCGTGCGGAACTCAACGAGAAAATCGGCCTTACATTTTGCATGTTTTTGCGTACAAGGTGTCCCATCCTTTTGTCCTGATGTTGACGGCTCCGCATTAGAGTTGTACTGAACCAATATGGCTGCAAATTTTTTCTGGAGTAGAGGAGACTTAGGCAATTTGTTTGATACCTACCAGAAAAATATTCGACGTCTGTAGCAAATTTTACAAGCCATCGAAAAAAATTCAATTTTTGCCAAAATTTATTCATTATTTTTAATTTCTTGAGCACGGCACTTAACAAAATAACATCAAATACAAGGCACCATGAAAAGGAAATCATAGGTTATGATAACATAAAAAGAATGAAAAGAAAATAACACGACTTGTTAACTTCTCGACTTGGGTACCACCGAGATCTCGGCATCGTTCCCATCGATGAGGCACGGCTTTCAGGGCTGCATGGCGTGTGTCCACAGAAATGGCACCAATCTCTTCAGTGATAAAGAGACGTAATTGGTCTGAAATTTTGTGACTTTTCGCTTACACGCACCCCACAACCAGAAATTCATCGGGTCTAGATCTGGTGACCACCCGAGATTGGCTCGACGAGACCTTTCCTGACTCTTGAGTCAACAGAGGAGGACTACTCCATTGGCCTGCCTGGTCGCATATTTGAAAACTGTACCGTTTTTTGTCAAAATCCCGAATTCGACTTCTTCATTTTGGATTCACGGAGAGGCTAAACTAGGCTATCTCCTTCACTAACGTACAGTCTATGCTCGGAACTAAGCCTAAGCCCTACAAACAATCAAATGGTTATTAGCTGTCGTTGGGTTGCACGAATTCGGACAAAAAGTGGGTGCAGTTTACAAATATGCTGCCTGGTCACCAGATCTTACCCCACTGGACTTTTGGTTGTCGATTGATTTGAAGCAGCGCATATACGTGAGATATCCCGAAAACTTAAAAACTTTATCACTTAATTAAGAGATTGGTGCCATTTCTGTGGACACACACCATGCAGCCCTGAAAGCTTTGCCTCGTTGATGGGAACGATGCCGAGAACTCGGTGGTACCCAAGTCGAGAAGTTAACAAGTCGTTTTTTTTTTCTTTTACGTGCTTATTACCCATGATTTTCTGTTCACGGTGCCTTGTAATTAATGCTATTTTGTTAAATGCCTTGCTCGAAAAAAATTGGCCAAAATTGAATTTTTTTGATGGCTTGTAAAATTTGCTACAGACGTCGAATATTTTTCTGGTAGGTATCAAACAAATTGCCAAAGTCTCCTCTACTCCAGAAAAAATTTGCAGCCATATTGGTTCAGTACAACTCTAATGCGGAGCCGTCAACATCGGGACAAAAGGATGGGACACCCTGTACACCAAAACATGCAAAATGTAAGGCCGATTTTCTCGTTGAGTTCCGCACGGCAAAAAAAACCGAACACATCATGAGAAAGCTGAGACTCTCAGCTACAAAACCTGCCAAACTAGCGAATGCACTTTTGATTTTTTTTATTACCGTAATAAAAATGATTTTTTCGATTACGGTAATTAAAAAAAAGTCAAAAGTGAATTTGCTAGTTTGGCAGGTTTTGTAGCTGAGAGTCTCAGCTTTCTCATGATGTATTTGGTTTTATTTTTCGTTGCGAACTCAACGAGAAAATCGGCCTTACATTTTGCATGTTTTGTATAGAGAAATTAGGGTGCACGGTTTAGCCATGCCAGTTTTGGCTTGTTTACGCGGTTTTAACGTGAACTAAAGATAGTTTTGAGTTCGCGGGAATAAACTGAGTCGGTTTGCATCTAAATCTGGAAAATTTTCAATTTTCATTTTGGTCCGATTTTTGGGTGACTTTTATGTGCATCGCATCTTAAAGAACAAATGCTAGTTTTTGAATCTGGCAAAGAGGGGGAATTCCACTTTTCCCTCCCCTTCTCGTCCGCTAGTGCCAAAGAGAACGTTTTTTTTCTTTGGAGAACAAAATTAGATTTTTTGGATTTGTGTACTCTCTAGGACTTTTTGCTCGCCAAGCCGATTATCTCGATCGTTTAGAGTATGAACTTTGAAATACGTGCAAGCTTACGTTACGTATATTCGAATTTTTTTAATGGAAAACCGATAAGAACGAGTCAGCGCGAACGTGAATGAGTGAGTGAGTGAGTGAGTGAGTGAGTGAGTGAGTGAGTGAGTGAGTGAGTGAATGAGTGAGTGAGTGAGTGAGTGAGTGAGTGAGTGAGTGAGTGAGTGAGTGAGTGAGCGAGTGAGTGAGTGAGTGAGTGAGAGAGTGGGTGAGTGAGCGAGTGAGTGAGTGAGTGAGTGAGTGAGTGAGTGAGTGAGTGAGTGAGTGAGTGATTGATTGAGTGAGTGAGTGAGTGAGTGAGTGAGTGAGTGAGTGAGTGAGTGAGTGAGTGAGTGAGTGAGTGAGTGAGTGAGTGAGCGAGTGAGTGAGTGAGTGAGTGAGTGAGTGAGTGAGTGAGTGAGTGAGTGAGTGAGAGAGTGAGTGAGTGAGTGAGTGGGTGTGTGAGTAAGTTGAATCCGTTTATGCATCAGTTTCGAACCTGGGACCTTTAGCTCCGCCCTCCAACGCTCTAACCGACTGAGCTACGCTTGACCGCTAACGTAAAATGCGTCGACAAAATTTTCAAGCGAAATTAAAAAAAAATTTATATAATAAAACAAATTTAACATGGAATCAATAAACGATTTAACAACAGAAGAATTAATAGGTCAGATTGAAGCAAATACCTCCAATCAATATATATCCGGATATATATGAATATATCCGGATACTTTGAAAGTTTGAAATATATCCGGATATATAGCGAAATTGCAATATATCCGGATATATATCAAAGTATCCGGATATATAAAAAAATTCGGCAAGAATATTTTGTCAAGGGTATACATTTTAGCCGGATTTTTTTATGCGAACCAATGGATTTAAATTGTGTGTTTTTGGCGGAACTTTATAACCCGGAAACTTCAAAAGCGGAACTGTTATAAAAGCAACGTTCATGAGTATTTTGCCTCATATTTTAAGTTCTGGCTAATGGTTCGGCTCGTGATCACAAGAAAAACCACGCTGAACACCTCCGCTTCGCGGTGCTAACGTTCCAAGGCGGGGGCATAAAACTTAGGTTTCAGTGTAGGCTTAGGCTCAGGCTTAGCCTTTGGAGAAGGGCTCAGGCGCTACGCGCCCAAGCCCTTCCCAAAGGCTAAGCCTGATCCTAAGCCTAAACTGAAAACTAACTCTTAGCCTCATACTCGGCGATCTCGCTTAGAACGAACAGTCTGTGCTAATGACTAAGCCGAAGCCATACAAACAATGAAATGGGCCCTCCGAATGTTAAAAGCTGACAAATTGTACTCCACCGAACTCCGCAAAAACTTACTTTCGAAAATATACAAAAATTTATCAGGTTATATATTTGCCGCAAAAAATCATAAATTTTTTTATATATCCGGATACTTTGATTTATATCCGGATATATTTCAAAGTATCCGGATATATTCATATATATCCGGATATACAGGGTGGTCCAAAAAAAATGACAACACTTTGAAGCTGAATAACTCTCGGCACAAAGATCTGATTCGATTGAAATTTTCAGGTATTATCATCAACATACTAATTTATAAAAATATATAAAACCAAGGGAATCGGACAATCACAGCGGCCACCACGCATCAATGTTTGCGAAAATGCGCATGGGTCAAAAACCGAGCGATTCATATATGAACATTCAGGACATGGTTTACCCGTGATTTGTGAAACAATAAACTCAGTTATTTAAGCTTGTAATCAATCAAGAGTCTTTTTTACTCATTCTGAAGCATTTTTGGTTAAAAAAATTCGTAATTTATTTTTCGTTGGATAAAATCTTGTTTCAGAGGTGAAAACTGCGTGTATCTTCTTCTGATATTGAAAAAGCGCTTAGTTAGCTAAATTTAAACGAAAAAATTAAAAACCAATGAAACAAAATGCTAAAAAACCAAAAATAAACAATAAATAAACATGGAATCGTACCAACGGCTAGAAAAAAACAAATGCTTCATTTATTACGTGCATATCATCCCTTGAATATGCATGCCCGATTAGGCGGTTTTTGACCCATGCGCATTTTCGCAAACATTAATGCGTGGTGGCCGCTGTGATTGTTCGATCCTCTTGGTTTTATACATTTTTCTAAGTTAGTATGTTGATGATAATACCTGAAAATTTCAACCAAATCTGATTTCTGTGCCGAGAGTTATTCAGCTTCAAAGTGTTGTCATTTTTTTTGGACCACCCTGTATATTGATTGGAGGTATTTGCTTCAATCTGACCGAACTAATACATATAATTTTTATCGTGAAACGTAGCAGATGATGGCTTGGGAAGGTTCATTCCGAGTCTGAAGCTTTTCGAAAGTGAAAAAGAAAGCGAGAAGAGAAGATAAGACGTTCGAAAACAAAATCAGATCGAATCTCAAATGATGGGCTGGAGTGAGGATGGATCTCCTAGAAGGTCCAACAGGGACGCGGTCAGGAATTATAAGGTTATTTTCGCTCTGTATTTTTCTTTTTTATCATTCGTTCTTTTGTTTTGCCCGTAGTTTATTATTATATTGAAACAAATAGAATTTTTATGCAGGGTTTCGACAATGGTCGACGTCTGACCTTCAAGCATCTGGCCGGCAGCATGGTGTTTTGTGCCTTTCTCGTCGCCGTTCTCAATATTTACATGAATATCGTGTCCACGTACTCGGTGCCTTCATTACAACTGGATATGAGCCCGGATGGCGACGTTATTGGCTTCCATCAGTTTGATTTTGGTTGGTTTTATGCCGCTGACTGAGTCTTTGTAATCAGGGGATCGGTGATAAGTTAATTTATGTTTATGAAAACTCGAGTCAAAATAAAGTCGTGGGCGGTATTGATGGGAGGATGAAGTCTTATCTCTGCTGGTTTAACAAAAGTTGTTTCGGGAGATCAGAGAGGTCGCCGAAACTCTCAACCAGCCGTCATTTTAAGAATCTCGGAGTGGCCATATTTTCGTACCAACAAAAGTAAACTTTATTTTTTTGTTTACACATCAGATACATCTGTGATTATAGCAATATAAAGTTAATTTTTCAGGTGATACGCACGCACATTCGGCCGGTAACAGTGGGCAGGTGATGCCCGGTCATTATGTGGCCGTGGGCACCAGGGGCAAGGAACGCGAAAAGTTGAAGAAACAATCGCGGGCGGAACGGGTGGCGTTGGATAATCCAGGTTGGTTGGGATGGGTGCTTTCCGAGTTCAAAGGAAAGGAAAAGAAAAATCTGCAAACCTTTTGACCGAAACGTTAACTTTGTTTCCGGATTTTTTTTCAGATCGAATTGTTTTACAGGTTTTTCTTTCTTTTTACTTCATTTTGAACTGTGAAAGCACCCGATCGAAATTCTGTTTCTTTTTGTGATTTTGAACGAAAATACATGTGACTTGCTGTACTAAAAGTTCAATAGTTCAATCCATGAAAAATTTCCACTGGTTTTCTTTATTGGCTGCTATTTATTAAAGCGGGAGTTATACTTCAGCGCACGGCGCACGGAGCACGGAGCACGCGTGCTCTGCACCGATTTCGGCGCACGTGCGCAGCGCACCATTTCAATAGAAGGTGCGCGTGCGCTCGGAGAATTATACTTCTTGAAATAGTGATCTGGCGCACGCACTGAAAAACTCATGGAAACACATTGAAAAAGAAATTTATGTCGAACTTGATTGTTGGCAACTGCTGGTTACCCCGGAATATTGTTTTCAGCGTTGAAAGCGGACCAAAAAGACATTTCACCAATCTTTGAAATTCCGGTGCAAACATGCTAAAATGAGCTCTTTCTTCATGAAAACATGTTATCCCAGTTGTTTTAGTAAACTTTCAAACATACTTTCCCAAATTCCGTAGACAAATTAGTTTCTTCAATTTTATTGAGACAGCGCACGCATGAAAATATCAAATCATTTTGATTTTCAGCGCACGGGAACAAAACGGGGGAGCGCACGCGTGCTGGCGCACATGCAGGCTGGTGCGCTGGGTGCGCGTGCGCCGGAAGTATAACCACTTTGGCGCACGCAGCGCACCCAGCGCGTGCGCGTGCGCCGAAGTATAACTCCCGCTTAATCGGTTTTATTTGTACTGTACATGGACTAGATTTAAACCTGGTTATCATTGATACTGAATCAATCAACGATAGTATGAGCTTTTAAAAACTCAGCGTCAATCAGTAGTATCTTTTCTATAATATATGCATGCGATGCAGGTATCGATCTATCAGCCGTTCACCACCCGTCAATTGTTGGTCATATGCGTCAAGATATTCTGGTGGATGACAATGAGCAGCAGCAACAACCAACGGAGAATACGACACCCAAACCACCACACTGTCCCGGTCTGTGTCAGCCCGTTGGCTCACCGCAGATTCAGATTAACTATGTTAGTTTATAGGGTACGGGTACTCCGTTCCGTACCTATATGGATGTTGATGTTTTCGATACTGTGTTTTAAAATAGATTGATTATTTTGATATTCTCGGTACTACCTCTCTAAACGGATTCTACTAAGTTAAGGCCTTATCAGCCCAGCCATTTCCCTGATGGGTTGCTTTGCTCAGTTATCTCTCATATAGATGTGATAGCTTATCATTGTGCGTTATCGTTGGTCGTAGATTATTCGAAACTCAGCATGTTCTCTTTGAGTTTTCAGCGTTTATTTACCCTCGATAAGATGAATTAACGTGGTTTTATCGTGCGTTTTCTTTGGTTATCTAAATGTTCATCCAGGTTCGGGGTCTGATCACCCAAAGAATGCGCAACCTGCCCCCGTCCACGTTCAGTGTCGGTGGTCGACAGGCCCATGACTGGCTCAATGAACGCGGTAGCGGTCATCACATTGATACCAGTCAGTACAGCACCATGTGGAAAACGGTTGTTTTATTATTCATTTTAGTAAGTTTTATCTATCAAATTATTATGCTTGGCTTGGCTTTATATTTGTCGGTATTTTATCGCATTTTTTCATAAAATCACACGTATCCAGAATTTCTGTAGACATATTTAATTTATGGGTTTATAAATGGCTGGATTTCTGGTTTCGCGAACTAATAACCAACCTGAAATACTACTTTCCAGCTGCAAGATTGGGTACATCCGCGTCAGATATTTCCCGCCAATCTGTCGCAGAAAACGCTGGAATCTGTGGTGAAGATGATGGTGACCGCCAACATCACTGATGCTGGGGTCCCCAAGAAAGGTTATTCATAATAATACTGTTCGGTTCAACAAATCGGCTTTTAGTTATGGCGCAATAGATTGAAGGAACCAAATAAAGTTCATGCAGAGAAGAATTGACATCATTTGTTCGAAGTGCTTTTACGGCACTTCATGGTTTTCTGTTTCAGGAACGTTTTCTTTTTCATAATTGTAAAAAAATGACTCCGCATACCTCAATCATTTATTTCGGAAGTTATATGATGGTTTGATGGCAGGTACGCAACTAAAAATGGCCGTGCGCCTCGAGGGTGATCAATACGCACTCTGGAAGCCGCAACGGTACGCCTCGTATAAAGAAGTGCCGACTGACACACCGTACGCGGGTGCCGATAGACATTACGCCGAGATTGCCGCTTTTTATATTGGTTGGTGAAATCTCTAGTATATCAACGTAATTTTTTTGTCATGAACAAACTTTGGTCAGTGTCATAATTCATAAATAACAATATTTTGTTATATAGCGCGTTATCGTAGTTATCATTGTTATTAAGTAGTTTGTTGTTTTTAGTGTTGTTTTTATCGTGGTACTGTTTTTCATTAAAGATTTTCACTCTCTCAGGCATCACAGTCGGTCTAAATCGAGTGCCCATCGTTGCGGGTCGATTGCTCAACTTTGCCAAAGAAATTGTGCCGCTCGCCGAAGGTGATCTGAACGCCACGTTTTGGTTCGTTTTCGTTACATTTACCGTTTTACATTTGTTAAAGTTAGATCTCAATTCACACTAATATTGAACATCTACTCAATTCTTTTCAATTGATTTAAAGTTACAAAACTTTCAGGCAAGATGTGTCAAAAGCTGACAGTCGGCACGACAAACCGGAGCAGAAGCGCTGGTGCTTCTGGGGAAAGTGTCTCTACTGCAAGAAAGAGGATTCGGTGAGTTCCTACTAATATAAAATTTCTTACACTTGCAGGTCTTCAGTGTCTCCTCTTCTCTCAATAGTTAAATTCGTTAATGCGACAGTTATAATAATTGTTATTTCTTGAGTTCAAAGCCAACTCTGAGACTGGAGTAGCGAGCCATATCTTGGTGAAAGCGGGACAAATTATAAACAACTTTTCCCTTACGTGGTTCACCGTCCACTAATGTTGTGAATCAAGGGCCTTACTTCACTACCCACAAGTTATAAATATGACTGGTTTCAGATGTGTGCTTCATATGACACGGGTCTGGCCAACGGTGCTCTCATACTTTGGTCCACATTCAGCAATCTACTCAGATTACGTAGTCCGTGGGCGCGCACTTATGACCCCGGCCGACAAGCACCCTGGGAGCTCGAACCGCATTTTTGCAATGCCGTTAGTTGTTTAGTGATTGCAGAAATTTATTAAATCTTGTAGGGGTGAATAAGGAAATTTGTCCCCGATTCCGAGTTTCAGTGTACTTGCTAAAACGTAGAGAAACTGTGTAAATGTAAAAGTCTCAGTGGTAACCCGAATTTGTAATCATTATTTTACATTAATCACACATTGATCATTATTGTTCAATTATTTCACACTTCACAGCCCGACGTATCATTCAATAATGATGTTTTATTGTTGCAGGTGCACAACCACAGTCAGTTTGGTCACGCACCCACATATTTGGACATGATGGACACGGCCGTGTTTGACTGGCTCACTAACAATGCCGATCGACATACTTTCGAATTCTTCATGGGCGTGCCCAATCCAGCCATCCTACTCATTGATAATGGAAAAGGTTGGTTGCTATGATTATTGCGTAGTTACTTTTATCATAATGATTATTTCCTTGGCAGTGGAGAAGTGGTTATTTTTTGTAACAATGGGTTAGTCCTACCATTTACCAATGACAATGGCCTTTTAACGTGCATCTTAATGAAATTAAGAAAACTTGTTTCAATTAGAATCAGCAACAGAAACAATTTTAATTGATATAATTATGCGTATCAGAGTTGATTTTCTTTTCATTCTATGTTTCACATTCTTTTATGATTTGTTGTTGTAGCTTTCGGCGGTGCGCCTGATGTGGATGAGCTCTCAATACTGGCACCTCTGTACCAGTGCTGTCAGATCAGAATGAAGGTGTATCAGACCCTGCTCAGGTTGATTCATTCATCTTTCTTGTTTCAGATGAACTTGATTGTAAGCCTGTGAAATTCGTCTTTCCCAACTTGATTTTTTTATGTATTCATATATAATTGCAGATTATCAGAGATCAACTATGCTCAACAGCTGAATCAGTGGATGAAACTGGACCCGTTGTACCCGGTGCTGGAAGACGCACATCTGGCCGGTATTAACAGAAGACTTCGGAAGCTATTGATCATCATTGCCAGCTGCATCGAGAGGCATGGCACCGATTACGTACTTCAGGATGATGGATTCTGATCTGAGGATAATCCTCACGATTTAATCGGGCATTGTAAATATTATATTTAATAAAGATTTATGTTATTTGGGCAAAAATTCAAAAAGTACCGAGTACTTACTTCAGGGTGACGATTGCCGATTTGGCTCACTACAAAGGTTTTTTTCAATATCATCTCGATCATCCAACTTGAATTCGATTGAATCAAGAATTTCACTATGCATTGCAGCTAAGTTACTTGTTGATTTATTCTTTGTGGGTTAGGAAAGTTTAGGAATAATATCCTGACCTATTGTGATTGATAATTTTAACTTAATCTAACTTTAACTGTTCACAATTTAACCGTCTTCTCTCCCATTCTGTTATCGATTGTTATTTCCTCAAATGTATATTTCTGTGCAATAAATGTTTTCCTTCTTGATATTTGTTATTGTGATTGGGCTGTCACCTTTATTTACCATTGCCATACTCTTTTTCCTTGTTGATTATCTGTTGTTCGACATTCTTGCCTGCATTGCTTGCGTTCACTCACAATACTTTAACATTATCATTTTGACTTTTGGTGTATTTACTCTTTTTCTGAAAAAATGGGTAGCTGTTTTATTTTACTCCATTTTATTTTACCTGTGCAATTAAAATAAGGTTCTAGTCGCACCCTATTGGGGATTCTGTCTCACCATTGTTTTGGTTTTGTTTTTTGTTGTAGCTTGCCCATTTTATGCGGTATTGTTCTTTGTGATGAGCTCTCAATTTATTGCTGCATAAACTGAAAATATATTTCTGGAATTCTGTTAACTCAAATATCAGCTCATCTCAAATATCCTCAAAATCAGTTCAACCCTTCAGTATTTATATGACTAGGGTAAACCCGTTGCTACGCAACTGTTTTTTGATTGTACTAAACTCAACTATTGTATTCAAACTCAGACAAAACCCATTGACTCGTTCATTAGCTTCTCTTTAGCTCATTTACAGGAAATTATCATATGTACGCTGACGTGATATAAAATGACTAACCCTGTTTAATTGAGTATCAATAAAATTTCTTTATTCAGTTGAAATTACTCACCCGTTGAAAATAGTTTTTTTATCCATTACTTTAATAATCTATTTTAGCTTAACGGCGTGGAGTTTTACACACCCAGTAGACTTGTGTTTTTGTTTAAAAACTGTTTTCCTAAGATTAATTCAGAATTTTTTCAAGTATGAACTCTGAGACATAAATTATTGTCACCCGTCCCGTTTCAAACCCAAAACGATTTTTTTCAAATTTTAAAAAAACAGAAACAGTTAAATTAGATTTCAATTGTTTTCACCTCACGGATAATTGAGGTATGTACATACATTGAAGTGGAAGCAACATGTTATGTTATGTTCAGGAAATGGTGTTTATCGATTCTTCAAATACAAAGAACATGAACTAAAACGTTTTTCATAAAGTTCACTCGAAAGTTTTGTTGTCCGTAAGTTCAGCCATTCGAGGAGGGTGCTGATGATTGCAACCTTTTTTGAGAAGAAATAATTAGGAAATGAAATAAAAAAATTAGTGGATCGCAATTATCATAACCTCGCCGAAATATCATGACCTTAGCCTCGGTTGAGGTACCTACATTCTGGTCAGAATGAAGGGAAGGCGATGATTTATTTCGTTTTTTCCATGAAGTAATGAAAGGTTTTTAGTGTTCTTTCGTGATATTTATACTAAAGCGTGACAAACAGACAGACATACATACATCGTCTAATTTATATATAGATTGTGTATGTCCATTCCATTATAACTGATTAAGTACAGTCGTCAGTACTAAACTCCTTTTTGTACATAATTTTGTTGTATGGTTAATTGGTCACAAAAATCAGATGAAATGAAGTTACCGTAATAAACTATCGTAATTGGGTATTTGCTATGCTTAATGGCTTACGCCGACCTCTTTTGCTTGGGCTTTCTTACTTGCTTTTGCTTTTTTTTCAATTTGTTGCGTCTTTTTTATAATTATGTTTGTTACAGGGCTGGTGTGGATCAGCAACGGTATGGAAACCAAGGAACAACCGGGCTGATCGTAAGAATGATGCGACCAAAATGGAGGTGGGTTAGATTGATTTTTGTCTTCTTTAATCGTTGAAGCTTGGTCAAGTTAACTCGCTAATCTGCTTTTATATATTGGTTTGGTATGCACGTTTTGCACTTACACATGTCGACCACTTGTATGCTATTTTATTTTACTCTGATCTAACTGTTTGGTCTGATTTTATGTACTGAATGCAAACCAACAAGGAAAGGCAACAGGTTTAGCAATTGTTACCAACCTTATAATATCTGCTGTGATGTATGTAAAGATTTCAGAGCAAGATAAAACTTGTTAACTGGTCTGTGTTTCACTTACTTACCATACATGTATTTGGCGGATGAGGATGACTGGATTATCATGTTTTGCATGCCAAGACCAAAAACTATTTAAGAAATCCAGTGGCTGATGAGAACGTCTGAAATCACTGGTGGAAGGTAATAACCACGAAAGAGAGAAATTAACAGTTTTAAACAATTTTATAAAAACTTTGACTTGAGGAATGAATTCAATTTTTGAAAATACCTCTAAATCACTGAATTCGATAAATAGGGAAATCTATCATTCCTTTTTTCTTGTTCAAAAACGAACCGGATTATTATTCTTTCTGACCTTATTTTAGATAATGTGGACTACTTTGTTCGATGAAGTTTAGCATCTAAATACCTAACCAACCCTTAACTGATCCGCGAACTTACCACATAGCATGTGACGTGTTTGATTTTACCACACTGCCAAGCACCTTATCTTATTAAATCAGCAATCAGTTATTATGTAAAACAAATTTAAGAAAAATAGTTTGATAAGAAAATATAATTTTCATAATAGCCTCAGTTCTCGGTCAGTCTCATTTTTTCCAGTTCGGCTACTACTAGCACCTTTTACATCTGGTTAAGCTTAAATTTTCAGCAAGATATGGTAAAAACGCTTCTCAATCAGAGTGGCTTATATGATATAATAGGGTCGGCTCGATCGCACATCCGCTATCACGGTTTTCATTAGAAAATTCATTGGTAGTTTATTGAGAACTATTATGTTTAGTACCGCTCATAACCAACCGATTTGTGGGAAACCAATTTGACCATTCGAAACGATTGAAATGGTGTTGAGTTTAAGTAAAACTTAACATAACTGAACTTACCTTCTTATTTTCAACGACGTTTTGTTTTCAGGGTACAGATGAGCTGTGGTGATGATCAGAGGGTCACATGAATCAGGCAATTGCAGCAAATCATGTAATCCGTTCAGTTCACCATCCGTTGGTAACTCACTCACTCTCTTAGAATCACTCACATGATTACTCACAAAAAATATTGAGTTGAGTCAGAGTCGTAATTTGTTCATTCACTCGTTTACTTTTTGTATATTTTGTATATTCTCACTCAGGGGTCGTTCCAGTTCGACTGCGTTCGTTGGTTGTCGTTGAAGCGAATGTTTGTGAGTTTGCTATTATGTGCTCTGCTCTTTGCCATACTTGGTACTACTGTCTTTGATCAACAACAACAACAGCAACGTGCACCACATTCTCAACCCGGTCAACGTTACTTATGTCGCGGTCTGTGTCCACCATCTTTTTTTAAACACAGTCAAAGACAATATGTTGGTTTTTTCAAGCGATAGATAGTATTCTCAAAAAAATATTCGGCAGCATTAGATTATCTGTTAGAAATACTGCTGGTGTGCTGGATCTACGCTTAATTCACGCAGCATAATATATTTTTTTCCCTTAATTACCATTCGTTCTATTTTCTTGAGTTTTGTGTTATTTTAATCGTACATTCCGTGTGGCTTGCTCTAATAGCATCATGATGTCATTTATTTAGTAATAGGGAGGTAAACATCTATATAGTGACATTGATAAAAATTAAAATTTTGATTTTTAGTGGTATTCCAATATTGCAGATTGATTTCCTAGTCAACCGGCGATTGGACCGGACAAAATCTTCGTTAGCTGATGAACGGTTGTTAAAATCGAAGGTACCGGCTGACAAACACGATTTTCATCAAAGTTCTGCCGCCTCCTTGGACTTGGACGAGAGGCAGTATGTTGCTCTTTGGGAAACGGTTAGTTTACAACACTAGTGGACAAGTAGGGGGAAAATGGAATTCCCCAGTCTTTGGCGGTTTCAAAAAGTAGAGATTGTAGATAAATTGGCATAATTTCTCTCTCTTTGAAGGATTGGCTCGTCCGCCAGTGGTTTACAATGAATCATTTGTATGATCTCCACAAAAGATTGAATAATACCTGTCTGGCTTAGACGTTAGACTCAGGGTCGAGCCACGGCTACCCATCATGTTCTATTATAAAAACATCTACTAATCAGTTCTAGTAATCGATACTATCTTGATTCGACAGAACTTTTTATATTTCATTATAAGAGTTATATCTACTAACTACTATTGGGTCATTCTTGGGTCCAATTGGTCAATAAATTATATTGTCAAAGTCAGAATTTCAGTTGCAAAATTGGGTGGATCCTCGCCAGCTGTTTCCATCGAACATAACAGCGGAGAAATGGGGGTCGATGGTGAACATGATCAATACGGCCACCTTAACCCAGGTTGCCGCTCGCAGCAAAGGTTCTCATAATTATCGTAATTACCTGTTAACTGTTTAAGTGTTAGTGTGCAGGTTTTACACCAATTGATTATAGCTTGATCAAATTATCTCGCTGTAAAAATGTTTTTCTGTGAACTCGTTACATCAGCTGCACTAAATTAAGCGCCATGTACGTATGTAGTTTTTCATGTAAATTTTTTTGACAGTTTGAACGGGCGCAAAAATCAGAATTCAAACTGCGCGTCCAGAATATTCGGACTAACAAGACACCCTGTATAGGCCATAAATATAGTATCATGGCAGGTTCACAGCTGAAACTGAATGTCCAACTCGTGGGCCACCAGTCAGCGTTGTGGAAACCACAACGATACGCCTCCTATGTGAGTATACCTTCGTTTTCACCGATATCTGGGGCCGATCGGTATAATGCCGAAATTGCTGCCTTTTATATTGGTTGGCTATCGCGCTTAATGCTGTTGTTGTTGCTGATGTTTTGTTGTTGTTGTTGACTTGTTGTTGTTGTTGTTGTGGTTTTTTATTGATGTTGTGGTTGTGTAGTTGTCGTTGTTGTTGTTATTATGGTTGTTGTTGCAATCAGTGTTGCCTGTTTCAGGTATCACACTCGGCCTGAACCGAGTTCCCGTCGCGATGGGTCGTTCGCTTAATATCGAAAGAGAAATTGTCCCACTACTTGATGACGAATTGAAAACCACATTCTGGTTGGTTACCGTTTGTTCTGAAACCGTTTATCCAAATGAAAAAACGGTAGTAATTGAAAAAAGTTACTTTATTTCGAAGTTATATTTTTTGGTTTACCAATTGTTTTTTTAGGCAACAGGTTTCGGTGGCCAATGACTCGACGACTGGACAGTCACGTTGGTGCTTCTACGGCAATTGCAAATATTGGTGCGAACGGTGGAACTCGGTTAGCATTCGATCGTGGTCGTGGCACTGGCGGACGAGAAGGGGAGGAAAAGTGGAATGTCCTCTTTGGTGGTATCAAAAAATGAAGTTTGTTCCTGAAGGTGTAGGTAAAGTGGTCTCAGAACTGCAGATTCCCCTCTCTTTGGAAAATTCCTCTCCCTTTAGAGGATTAACTTTTCCTCCTCTGGGTCGTGAGGAAAGTGGGAATTGGCAGGAATTAGGCCATTTTACCTACATTTAAGGAACAAACTCTACTTTTTGAAACCGCCAAAAAGGGGTGAATTCCACTGTTCCCACCTTTCTCGTCTGCTAGTAAACCTGAATAAACCTGGAACCTGGTAAATATTTACTCGTTGCGTTGCAGGTGTGCGCCTCGTACGACACAGGTCTGGCCAATGGAGCACTCATTTTATACCAAACGTACCGTAATCTGGTTGAAGTAACGAGTCCTTGGAAACGATCCACCAATGGCCATGGCAAAATCTTGGTGGCACCCTGGCAGCTCGATCCGTATTACTGTAATTGGGTTGGATTGTTATGAGTGAGTAAATGAGAGTGAGTGAGTGTAGTGTATAATGAGTGAGTGTCAGTCAGTCAGTCAGTATCTCAGTCAGTCAGTGAATGAGCAAGTGAGTGAGTGTATGAATAAATAAGTGAGTAACTGCATGAGGTTCTTATTAACCACCCTTTAAATAAAGTTTTCATGTACATATCTGTAATGTTGGAATAAATTCAATATTTGATTAATTCACAACCCGACTTGTCTCTGCATGATGTTTTATTGTTTCAGGTGCACAACCACAGTCAGTTTGGTCACGCACCCACATATCTGGACATGATGGACACGGCCGTGTTTGACTGGCTCACTAACAATGCCGATCGACATACTTACGAATTCTTCCGGGACGTGCCGAATGCCGCCATCTTGCTCATTGATAATGGAAAGGGTCGGTCGTTTATTCTGTCTTGGGTGTTCAAATCACTAGCGGTAGCGGACGAGATAGGGGAAGTAGAACCCCCCTTCTTTGGCGGTTTTTTGTAAAAAATTTGTGCCAACCGCCTTCTTTAGAAAGGTTCCCCTCCCTTTGGATAATTGGCTCGTCCGCCAGTGGTTCAAATACCCTTCAGCGGTGAGTTGTTGTAGTTCGAATTAAGATTTATGATTTAATTTTTTTGCCGCTGCATAAAATAATTACGAATGATTGTAGGTTTTGGCGGTGCACCCTGGAGGGACGAGTCATCTATACTGGCCCCACTGTATCAGTGCTGCCAGATTAGGCAACGGCTATACGAGACCCTGCGCAGGTTGGTCCGTTATTGATTATAGGTATCAGTTAGGTGCTCCGCTCCCGATGAGCCGAGATGCTCTAAAACTCCTTGCCATCGGCAGACGAGAAGGGATGAATTTTCCCTTTCTTTGATGTTTTCAGAAAGTAGAATTTTTTCTTCAAGGTGTAGGTAATATGGCATGAAATTAAAACTGCCGATTTCCCTTCTGACGGAATTCCCGTCCATTTGGAGAATTAGCTTGAACACCAGTTGTCCCTGTTTTTTTGAGTAAAAAACAGTTCTGACCCAATACATTATTCTCGAATGATGAGCCTCAATGAAACTTTTAAAATGTAACTCATAACATTATGTGAGACAACCTGTAAGATGTAGGTTATAGAGCTGAATCCCACTCACATATCTTTGAGAATTTCATGATCATGCTTACATTCCCAAGTTTTCTATCTCTAATTGCTCATGTTTTCAGTCACTCACCCACGCACTCATTCAGTTATTTCATTCACTCACTCACTCACTCACTCACTCACTCACTCACTCACTCACTCACCCACTTATTGATTTGCAGATTATCAGATATCAACTACGCGCAGCATCTGAATCAGTGGATGAAACTGGACCCGTTGTACCCGTTCTTGGAAGAATCGCATCTGCTGGGTATAAACCGACGACTACGGAAGCTTCTAATCATCATTGCCCTCTGCATCGAGAGGCATGGCACTGAATACGTACTTCAGGATGATGGATTCTGATCGGAGATATTTCTTACGATTCTGTATATTGTAATTACTATATCGTAAAAATTTTTGTAGTTATTGTCAATAGGATGAAGATTTAATAAGGAAAGAGTTGCTAAAAAAAACTTGGTGACTTGTCGTGAAACTTTTTATGTATCAGATTTTCATATATACATATGCATGTACATCGTGTGATTTGCGCTATGAAATTTATAACCTTTGGCAGAATAAATAAAATCTCACAATTTGAAAAGGGATTGGCTGTCGTTCTTGGTTTGCTGGCTCACGCCAACCCTTTGTGCTGCGCTTCACCGGGCTTCTATTATTCGTTGTTTTTGTTATCCTGCTTTTGTTCAGAATGAAGTTATTGCTCAAAAGCATTAGTGGTTTCAGAACTTAAGGATATCATCACCAGCCGACACCATTGCCATGTACTCGGAAATTCAGCAGACTGTCGATTTCATCACCGGGTATCTGTATGGCAAGATGCCCAGGAGAAAGGTTATTCCATTCGGTCTGGAAAATTAGAACCCTTCCATTCAAATATCAGTTTCGATTCTTGTTCTTGTTTCTTTTACTTTGTGACAGCCGTTATCCTTTGAACTATGTTTTGTTGCTCATATTTTGAGCGAATTATTTTATTCATCGCCAAATTTGTGATCCCTGTTCAGGTGAATTTGTTTGCCGCTGAACTGGCCAACTGCCTTCGCAATCGATTCCGCGAGATCTGGGATGAGAAGAACCCGTCTTATGGTTAACCATTTTTGTTAAAGTATTTACATTTTTGTGAATTCGACCTTTATATGAAAAAATCATCGCAATTCTTCTGCAGTGAGTTTCTGTCGGTTGCCGGAGGCCGGAAAGTTTCGTCAGCTTGAAAAATATTTCATTCCGAAAAATTTAATTTTCATTGTTGGCTTGGTACTTGTTTTTTTCTATATTTATTGCTTGTACGTGTTTTTTGTCACGATATTTCTTGTATAGAATTTGACCGGCGCACGCTCACGTTCGACCACACGGGAGTGAACATCAACCACGACGATCCGATCGTGCTCTGCTGTCTGTCTGTCGGCATCAACCTCAGGGAACTCAAGGAATTCATGCCCGGTTTGTAATTTGTATGGATATTTATTGAAAAATTAAAAGTCAATAACTGATTTTGGTACCCAGACGTTTTAGTTGTCGACTCGAACCGAATCTCAGCATATCGTCCCCACATTTTGAGTCAATAGGTGTAGTCGTAAACATAAAAAAGGTGAACTATTGTATAATAAGCTTTTACAGACCTCCGAACCAAACGGATAAAAAACAGGCGTTGATTAATGCCCAAAATGATTTATTAAAAATATATCAAGAATCACTTAACTTTGGAACAACAACAGTCCTAACTGGAGACGCAAATATGCCTGAGATTCGGTGGACTGGAAGTTTTTCTTCAAATACCATCTATGCTAATATAAGGTCATCTTTATATAAAGCCGGCCTCCACCAGGTCGTTAACTTCCCAACCCATATTGATAATAATACATTGGACATCATTCTTGTCTCAAATAAGAAGTTAACCCAAAAAATTGAAAAACTGCAACGGTTCGGTGACGGCATATGTAACCCGCCCTCCGATCATTTCGGAATATCTTTGACAACAAATATTGAACTTAATCAACAAATAAATTTTAAATTTCCAAACTTTCATAAGGCAGATTACAACACAATGAATCTAATACTCGATTCCCAGAATTGGCATAATATCTTCAATCAAAATGTGCTCCCTCTCAACCAAATGTGTGAAACTTTCACCAGAATTTTGAGTGATCTAATTAACATCTATGTACCTGTATATAAGAAAACCAATAATCGCTTGTATTGTATTCAGGACCCTAACCTAAGAAATTTAAGAGCCATTGAACTGAGGTTAAAAACAAAATTCAAGAAGACGAAATGTTTGAATATTCATTCCCAGCGGATGGAAATATCTAGACAAATAAGAAAATTGGAAGTGTCATCATACTACAAAAATGAAAACCATATTCTGTCTTCAGGTAACGTACATAAGTTCTGGAAATATGTAAATTCAAAGACGAAAGTTAAAGACTCAATTCCCATCTTAGTCGATCAAGGCAAAGAGCTGGTGTCCGATCAGGAAAAAGCAAACCATTTCTGTAACCACTTCTCTTCAATTTATTCAGGTAACCCGACCAAAGTTTGCCAGGACAATGATAAAAACATTCAGAAAACTAAACCAAAAACATCTTCATTTAACCCAGATTTTTATCCCATTTTTACACCTCAACAAGTCAGTGAAACCATAAGATCTTTAAAAAATAATAATGCATCTGGTTTTGACAAAATACCAAACATCTTCTTGAAAAAACTGAACCATGCAATAAGCATTCCACTGGCCAAAATCTTTAACGTGTCATATCATACTTCCTGTTTCCCTACATCATGGAAGCATGCGAAAATTATTCCAATACATAAAAAAGACAACAAATCTTTAGCATCAAATTATAGACCGATTTCTTTAAATGCAACTATCTCCAAAGTATTCGAAAAAATAATCAAAAAGGCTGTCTTAAATTGTTGCTTAGCCAACAATTTAATCACTCCTGCCCAATATGGTTTTATACCTGGAAAATCTGTTGAAAGCCAACTTTTGAGATGTCATTATGACTGGGCTACCAACAAAGATGCAGGTAACTGCACGGATATTATATACTTAGACCTCACAAAAGCCTTTGATCTTGTACCACATAGTATTCTTATACAAAAATTAAGAAACTTGAAGCTGGCTGAACATTTCGTTGATTTTGTTATATCTTATTTAGACAATAGAACCCAATCAGTCTGCATAAATAATGCAAGATCCAAACAAACATCAGTGACTATGGGTGTACCGCAAGGTTCTGTGTTAGGCCCCCTTCTTTTTATCCTATTTATGAACGATCTACCAAATGTCGTAAAACATTCTAAAATATTCCTCTATGCTGATGACATTAAACTATACTCAGAGATAAAAAACAATACAGACATAGAAAAATTACAGTCTGACTTAACCTCCGTTCAAAATTGGATCTCGAAAAATGGCCTAAAAATATCTGCCCCAAAATCAGCAGTTTTGAGAATAGGAAAATCAAAATTCAAAGGAACCTATCAAATTAATGGTGACAAAATTCCAGAAAATGAGGTTTTTCGTGACCTAGGCGTTTTAGTCGACTCCAAATTAACCTTCTCTAATCAAGTGGAGAAACTTTGCCAAACAGCCGGAAAGCGATCTAAAGTGATTAGCAGATGTTTTTTCTCAAAAAATCCCAACTTTAATATACAGATGTTCTCAACCTTCACCCTATCCACTTTAGATTTTTGTTCTTGCATATGGTCACCATACAAATGGGGAGACAAAGAGTCAATTGAATCTATTCAAAAAGATTTCACTCGATACTTACCTGATGCAATGACATTGTCGTACAGAAACCGTTGCAGTAAATTCAATCTGTTGCCACTTATCGTTAGACTGATTGTAAATGACCTGGTGGTGCTCCATAAACTTATTCACAAAAAGTTCAGGGATTTGGATCCCTCTGATTTCATTTCATTTAATAAATCTAACACCCGAGGACACTCTTTCAAAATTGTGAAAACTCATGCAGGAGCTTCATTGAGAAACCATTTAATATATAGATGTCTGAATATCTGGAATGAGCTTCCTCAGGAATTAGTTACAGTTCCATGTTCTGCTGTTTTTAGGAGAAAATTGATTGATTCAAACATCATATATAAATACGTCGAAGATATAAAACCTACTTTCTTAGATAGCCGATATGCTTGAAACACAGAACTGTAGTTTTATCACATTCCATTCCATTCCATTCCATTTACCTTTATTCGATTGAATCATTACTTTAATTTTGATCCGTTTTACAATTGATGCAAACGCGTATTATACGTTGAAAAACTGTTGTTATTCCTCTCCTTAAACCCTTTCGGTTTTCGAAATGTCCCTTAGGACAATTTCCGTATATATCGCGTCGTTATTCTCTTTTCATGTTCAATACTAGTAATTCTTTAAACTTAAGTATTTTTCATGTTTTTTACCTCTTTAATTCAGGTAATTTGTAATTCGTAATTTTTGTAAGACCGATTATATGCGAGACAAACAAATGAAATCTGAAATCTGAACTGATTGAAGTGGTATTTGTGTTATTTTTGTCGGGTTTACTGTATCTATCTTATGCCACTTACGTCAGCGTCTTTATAATTTCGGTGTTAATCGATAATACTTCAGCTTACCAGAAGTAGTAAAGCCGAGAGAATTTAAATTATGTCGCATTCAAGGTTATAGTAAACCTAAGCCAAGCACTTTCAACCAGTTATCATTGGCTATCGTAGTAATCTGCCTATGACTTTGCAACTTCAGTAGGTAGTAATGGGAAAACGTTGAAGATGCTTTTGAACAAGATTAAGAGTACCCGGCAAAGTCTCAATCAAACTTAATGAAACGCCCAACAATAGAAAAATTAATAATAAAAGATTCAGGACCATTCTGGATTAGAATATCCGTCTTCTTGATCCAAATGAGACAACCCATAACCCAACAATATAAATATATGAAAAAATGACTTATTTTGCAGCCGGTTTCATGGTGCAGGTGAACCCGGGTTCGGTGACGTACCGTATGGCAGCATCGGATCGGGTACATACAATCGGTGGTACGGGACAGTGTCCCACGTCGTTGATAACCGCACAAAATGCCAGTGATCGCGGTGAACCCAAGACCTTCATGAATGCCTACTCGTCCGGCAACTCTTCGTGTTGGTCACATTATAGAATTTGTAATTATATCAATACATGAATTCAAAAAGTGAATTTGAAATTTTCGATGCACATTATAAGTTAAGTCACGTCTCTTGAAAAAAACGCGCATTAAGTATGCGTATGTAATAGATAAATAATCATCGATATTCTAAATAAGACAAGTTTCATCCATAAGTTTTCTCTTCTCAATTGTTAACAATGAACCGTAACTTCATGTATAAGTCATCCATACTACAGTACAACCGGTGTTCCGTTGCAACAGTCCGCTTGAGCTCTCCTACACGGTCGGATCGTTTGCGATGACTCGATTCGGCACCACCAAGGTCAAGCCCGGCCTGCCCAAGAAGTCGCTGAAACCACCGTTTTATGTGGACGAGATCACGGGAAAGGACGTCAGTGTCAAGATCAGCCATTCGGAGGGTCGGTTGAGCATATGAATGCATTCACTCACTTACACCCTCCTTACTCACTCACTCATTCAGTCAGTCAGTCACACTCACTCACGCTCACGTATTCACTCATTTACTCACCCACAAACTCAGACCGTCACTCATTTACGGAACCATTCTCTCACTCACTAATTCCTGCATTCTTGTTTACTCACTCACTTTTTCACTCACTTATTTTTTCACGCACTCGTTCACTAAATCTTTCAATCATTCACTTTTTTAATTGAATATATAAATTGTCATGCAGTCAACCATTCCAAACTCGGTTTTTGCCTGGTTGTTTAGCACTCATTTGTCTTAGTAACATGACATCTGATCTGGCTCACTTTTCAAATGTACTTCATGTTCAGATTCGGCAGTGGGCAGTATCTCGGGTACATCGGCATTGCGGCTGGGTGCCGGAGACGAGTACACAAACGAGCAGATGATGGCACATACGGTGCCCGTCAATGGCATAATCAGACACCAGATTGAGTACTGAGTACAGGCAATTGTCTAAATGTGGTTTTTTGTTCGGTAAAGGTTGTTTGAGTCTTGAATAGAGAATGGTCAGTTTGAAGTTATTTCACCTTAATTACATTCACGGCCTCAACCTTTACCCTAAAGCTTCTATATATCATTGTTCTGCTTTCGCGTGTTATCGCGATTGGGAAATGTGTTAATTGTCGTCGAAATGGTATCAAGCGATATGTTAGTGCATAATTTTGTGTGCCGATTTTGTTGCCTTTTCTGCCATGTTTTGTTTTTATCTACATTCGTTTCTTTCTTTACGTTCCTCTCCTTCTTTAGTTTCTGTCCTGTCCTATCTTTTTTCAGTTTTCCGCAGCGGATGAGATGGATAATGGTTTTATTTGGTTACGGTAAAGCAACAACCATGTATCCTTCTTCAGCCATATTGCACTTCGCTCCTATTCACTTTCACTATCTTGTTATTCTGTATTGTTTTTGTCATATTCTTGTTGAATTATTCGGTCTCTTTTTGTCATATTATTGCGGAGTTTGTGATCTTGTTATTCTAATTGTGATCTGACCGACCTGAAATACTGGTATTGCATATATACCAAATAATCGCTAGTTTTTATCATGTTTTTGGTCATTCATTATACGTTTTCGTTGAACTTTTTCCCTTTTATTTTCTTCTGTGTTTCATTCTACCTCATGTTTGCTTTTCTTTTGTTGATTTCGTTTTCGTTCCAGAAATAAATTTGGTTTTCTGTTGTATATTCACATTTGGTTTGTGTATGTCTAATATCCAAAAGCGTTCCTACATCTCGCCTGAATCAGAAGTGGTTCACATACTGAAACATCACCTTTCGGGCTTTATTCAGCATCGATCGTATGTACATATTTTGTTACTACATGTCTAGAGAATGTTTTTATAGATGGTAAACATCGGTAAGCATAAGCAGGATACAAGAAATTTATTTGACGTAGTTATGGGGTTAAGCGAATTTGTCAAATCGATGATTACAGAAAAACATGGCTGTCTCTGACGATATTGTGGAGATTCATTTCAATGACGAAAATGAAGATTCAATCGTCCAGTCGACGACTTCAACCGCAGCAACTACACTTTTGGCCGCACAATCCACATCCGAATGGTTGACTCAGATGGCCGAGCCTGAGGATACTGAATGTTGGTGGTGTTTTCACTGGTTATAATTTTTTTTTAATCTGAATTCTGAGATTGGATATCAGAATGTTGTGTATGTGCTTATTATTGGTGGATGATAATACGTAGTAGCAAACCGATTTGAAACTCGGTTACATTTTATAATGGAGTATCGTGGTTATGTCGTTTGTGAAACGGTTGGTCTATTTGGGGGTGCAGTCATAGTGATAAGGTTATTCAGTAAACGATCATGTATGCTTTTTTTGCAGTAGCTCATAATTTATCTACAGTACATTCTTTCAGGCTATATTATACCCATTCTGTATCCAGAGTTTTTTTTACTGAGTTTCACTTCCTACACGTTACTTAAGACATTTGTTATTTGCAGGTGAGTACCCGAATCTGGCCAACATTCATATCGGCAACGACAGCCTGTGCTCGCTGCTCAACTGGGTCAAGTTCGACGTGAATGCCCTGATCAACGTCAAGGGTGGCCAGGGCAAGTTGAACACGTTTGCTGGTATTTGGTGGTTAGTTTATATTTATGTAAGAAGCAGTGTTTGAATCATTGGGAAAATTGTAAGGCGCAAAGCGATTAGCTCAACAAGGAAGGTTTTCTAGTCTTGTTATCTGCCAAGTTGAGCATTTTCAATTTTTTTTGTAGTTTGCTTGCTTTTTGAACGGTGTTTCAACGTTTAACTACAAGTAATCCTAGGTAATTTATCAAAATAAGGAACGAAACAATCTGTCTTGTCATCAATCTAACTGGGATATACGTTTAATCATTTTCATTGGTTGACTTCTGTCATTAAGGCAAACTTATGAAGTCAACCGAAATCGTAATGGAGTTTTGTAGTTATGATATAACAGCCATTTTCGTATGAAATTATATTTTCAGGTACATCTTTTTCTGGGTGTTGGTATCGTCGCTGGTGGTGCACACGATCGCAGCCCTCGTCGCAGCCATCGCCCTCAATAAACACAAGTGGAATCCCATCATTACGTTATCCATACTGTGTTGGTGTGGCTTGTCATTTTGTATCGTCATTCACTTCATTCAGCCTATTTCTTTTTTCTTTTTGATTTCCGTCTTTCAGTTCGTTGATTTATTTTTTTTAAATGTGTAATAAGTTAGTTAGTTTAATTTTTGTTAATGTTTCACTTAATATCTTATAGGTTTGCTTTCACTCATCTGATTGTAAATTCTAATTTGGTTATAGCACTACATCTATAGAGAAATTATTTTTTCCTTTTTAGAGGGAATGAAATCCTGTGATGTGAGTAAGTACATTTGTTTGTAGTTTTCTTATGCAATAATTGTTGATGTTTCAGTGGGTGGCATCATGGTTCAAGCGGTCATTATGGGCTCGCTTACATCGGCCGTGTTTGCGTACTTTTTGGAACAGGTTACGATCTATCCGTCAGTGGAGTTCTAAAATTCTGAAGCTAGAATTTCTTGTGGTGTATAAATATAAGAAGTATATTAAAATGTTATAAATATCGAAATGAAATTGAAAGTTGATAATATCAAATATAACTTTAGCATGGTTTCATCTATGCACCTGCTGAGCTGATCCTACGTTACAAGAGTGGTAAATATGGAAAAAATTCAAAACTTTAAATGCCCGTCTAAATATATTGTTTTTGAAAATTACATAATTACGTCAGGCTAGCATACAATTGTGAATAAGCTATAACATATAACAGTTGGATTGCAGATTGTGACGACGAGTCTCCCACCCATGCTGGCCCTGGTGCTGGGTGTCGGACAAACACTCTGCTACGTCATCTTATCATTCACTAAATTGCTCGTTACTTTATGATAAACCTCACTGAAGAACAACTTTTCTTTGAAGATGAAATACTTTATTATTTTCAATGTGATATTAAAATACTAAACATTGTACTATTTCAATGATTATTTGTTTGTTGGTAAATTTATAATACATCGTAGAGGAAAAACTACTTGTCATTGATGTATATACTTATTTTCAATGTCCTATTAATGATGCTAAACATTCCATATATTCATTGATTACTTTATGTCTTTATCCATGTCCGAGTTCAGCTTCATGAACATGTGTTTAAGAACGTTACACTAATTCGTTTAAGTCGCATAATTTATTGTGCAAGTGTTACATACATTTAGATTACATTAAAAAATTACAATATTTTCATTAGTTAGATGAAACTGCCGCTGTATTGCGGATAATTTTTGCATTCATTTCCAATGTACATAACTTAGCAAGATTATATTGTATATGGAAACTAATATTCACCAATCTTCTTTTACCCACATATTATCATGATGAATTATTTGTGAACTATTGCTCAATTTATGTTTTCCAAAGAAATGAAAGACTTTAAATACGTTTGGTCCTGACTATTCGATGCACCCGATATGCCTCTGCACGCGCTGCACTTTCACACCGCACTCATCAGCCATCATGATTTTCTGCACCATTTTATTTATAAAAATTTATTACATAAAATTCTTAACTTGCCTCACTCAACATCGACAACCACCACGGCGGAATGTATCGTTCATACCATGGCACATTGTGAAATGACATGGCATTGATGAACGGCAAACCGAACCGTAAAGTGGTAATTCAAGACTTGAGTCAATGTGCAATAGTGGGTACACTACATGCACATGTCATCGCAATTGAAATCAGGTTGGGTAAATTAAAGATAACAATGGTATTGGACAAGAAAGATTGGGGACATTGGGGATTCCCTTCATTTCCCGCTCTAATATTTATGTTGATGAAAAGATTGGTGATGATAGATAGATAAAATGGCTACTACATACAACTTTTGGGTAACTGAATTCTAATTGCAACATGAAACCGTTTTTCTGGTCTGAAACAGTTTGAAAGACAGTTTTTCGTGTTTCGGTAAGTTTGTTTTTATCAAGTTATTGCAATTTGAAAAATAATGATGATATCAATTTTGACACCAGCCGTTTAACAGTAAGCTATTTCAAAATGCACTATACGGATGTGAGTATTGATTTTGAATTTAACAAGATGAAAGTAAATTATATTCACGTTTACCTTAGAGGGTGCGTATTGTTTATCGATTGATGCTTCTGGCATGAATGTGTCTGAACACTGAAAGTAGTTTTTCGTTGCAACACGTACATAATTGATAGCTGAAACTTTACATAAACACTGATTTTGGGGTGAAACATTTTTTTCACATAAATTTTGTATACACGCGTTGATTGAATCTATGGGCATGGCAAGGTAATGCAAATGCAGCTATTAACGTGTGGTAGCTTTCGGCTATGCACGTTAAATGAATGGCTGTTATGTGAGTTCTAATTTTTTGCAAAGAATTTTGTTTGATTAAAATACTGCATTCAAGTTCAGTTAAGGTTTTTCAAAAAGCATCCGTTATCTGAATAACTCCGCTAAATCATTAATCTTTACTGATGACGAGATATTTAGAATCTTATACCTGCATGTTTTGCATGTACCTGAAAGAAAGGAACCTACCCGTAACCCATCCTACCCCTCCCCAATGATATATCTTTCTCGTCCATTAGTGTTAGCCTGTATTATCTAGCATAGAACTAGTGTTTATGCTATATAATGGCAATTAGTAGCTACACTCATTCAGACAATAGTTAATGTCAATTATTATATAGATAACCTATTCAACGGGTTACGGTAGCTGACTTTTCGGTTAACAACGTTAAGTGTGATAAGTGGCAACTGATGTTGTCCGTTTGCAGAATCGGTCACATCAATGGCATTAGACTTCAGTAGTCCCTGACCTGACGGTCTGCTGATAAGTGAATTTTAGCCATTTCACTCTGAAGCGATTCAGTAGAATGAATTAGCTCATTCAGTCGTTTCATAACTGACTATTGGACCAACGTTGAATTTGTTGTTTTTTCGTTGTCGTGTAAGACTTTTCATCGCATGATTTGAGATATATACAAAGCGTTAGGACTATATTTTACCAAAAAAATTTCGCAAAGTGCGCTTTCAAATTTAGTTTCCTAATCAGGTTTGAATGCTAAACAATATTTATTTATCTCATTATAAAACTCCGTTTTGCGACAGCCGACTGTTTTAGATGTTGCTGTTGCCTGTTGGTCAGTTGGTCACTGCTCAATCGATAACGGTCGGTCACTCACTCATTAATGCCGTCAAATTCAAATCACTTTTGGGCGCCAAAGTTCGGGCAGGTGGGGTGGGTTGGTGTGAGTGAGTGAGATTTTGTTCGTTCGCTTCCATTGTGGTTTTTGTTGTGTGCATTGGCGGATGAGCGAATCTCACCACAGTAGAAGAGTTCCTTCCAGAAGGGGGTAACTGGTACTTTTGCGTTTATTTTTCTTTCCTTTTCTCACATAATTTCGTTTTTAAAACTGAAAACGATAGGGAAAAACCATATTTTCGATTGCATCTCCGTCCGCTATTGTCGCAGCCTGTTATGTTGCTGTCGTTGTGTTATGTAACATGTTGCGCTCCCCTTGTCCCCCTCACCCAAGTAGGGCGCTAATCCTACCGTAGTTTTGGGAGCACGCACGCACTATTATAAATAAGGTGATTTCGCCTTAATAAATCATTCGTGATTTTGATTTTTTCGTTGATAACTCTTCGTCGGTTGGCCCTATCGGACGTAATACCCGATTGTGGCTGAATGTTCTGTTGCCGTTGCTGTTGTTGTTGTTGTTGCTGACTTACTGATCAAGTCAGCAACAGTTATCATTTATCCCGTTTCGGTAAAAACAATGTATGGGTATTCCCATACCGTTTTCAAATCAAATTGTTCTGCTAGTTTATGTCATCATGGATTTAGGTTTTCTCATTCCGGTGTAGGATTTTATTTTACAATTTCATTTATTTTATTACTAATTTGGAATCTAAATGGTTTTATATTTTTAGATGCCTGCGGGTATTTCAAGAAATCAATGCCCACCCTCCCCTTTTTTGAATGTTTCAAATTAGCTGCATTTACTGGTTTGGCTTGTTTATATGGGGTTAGAGGAGCACGGTCTGGAGTCGGGGTGCGTACACTTTTAGGAAAGTGGCATACCGTACTCAGTAGGCTGTTAGACCAAAGTTTAATTAGAAAAATTGTTTATGTTTCGAAGTTTGAAAGTGTTCTGTTGTTTTGCTGGTGAGTTTTGACTCTGAAATCGTTCCTGGTTCGAAGTTTGAAAATGTTATTTTGTTTTGCTGATGTGTTTTGATACTGGAATCGTTTTGTTTCAAAGTTGGAAAATGTTCTATTGTTTTGCTGGTGTGTTTTGACTCTGAAATTGTTCTTGTTTCAAAGTTTGAAATTGTTCTGTGGTTTTGCTGGTCTGAAATTGTTTCTGGTTCAAAGTTGGAAAATGTTCTATTGTTTTGCTGGTGTGTTTTGACTCCGAAATTGCTCTTGTTTCAAAGTTTGAAATTGTTCTGTGGTTTTGCTGGTCTGAAATTGTTTCAAGTGTCACAATAAAAGTCAAATGCCCTGGTCCGGGTCTACGCACGGGGAAGTGTAGGAGTCTCGCTAATGTGAGTGCCGACCAGACGTGCTCTGCGGTCGCTTTTTCATGTTTCATATTGTCCTGTTGCTTTCGCCCTGACCGCACGCCATTACAAAAATATGACCGAAAAATCAAAAGCTCAATATCGATATCACAAACATGTATAAAACTTATATGGAAATTTGAGTAAATGCAGCTTCTAAAATTATTATACAAAAACAAAATTGTTACTTATATGAAAAAAATTTCATTTCAATATTTTCTTAATTCATTGATGCCATGTCATCTACTAGTCCTGGGTCGTACCAATGGGACTTTGGCTGACAGTTGGAACGCCGGTGGGCGCCAGGCGAATGGGCCATAGGGTCACCTGGCTGTCCCACCGAGTCTAAACCAGCGCCCAGCCCTACATTATTTTATGGCCTTTTCCTCTTCTCAATCTTTCATGATCTTTTATCATTTATGATTTTTTGATCTGGCCATAAAAAAGAAAAAACATTCAATTGAAAAACTTCAAATCACAATGTAGGTCCCGGATGGTCATGTACCGTGTCACAACTTCTGGTGTGGCAGGGCAGGTGGCCGTTCTGGTTCATGTCCTTTGGACAGTCCGAGTTTTAAGGGCTGTCTGGGATGTGAACTATTAGGGAACGCTTCGGCGTTCCTGGTATGGCTCATGGACTAGGTGGCATGGCATCATCTAAAATGGGTAATATTGTCACATGTTTTTTTCCAATTGTTCCTATGTTCTTCATACAGTATGTGACATGAAAATTTCAAATTTGGAAATGCTGAAAGGGGTGGGTTCCTTTTGTCCCCAATTGGCTGTCGTCGTCTTCGTAATTGTGCCGTCATTGTGCCCCGTCATCCGCTCAACATCAAATGGCATCGTGCAGCGAAGATGAGGTGAGTTTTATTTTATTTTTAATTTTATTTCTTCCTTTACTTTGACTCAACTGATACTCCTTTCTATTGTGATTTATAGTTGCTACTCGTTCGAAATCACATGATTTGCATAACTTTTCAACCTGATCAGTTAGTAGTTTATGATGTCGACTTGAGTTTGTTTGAAGTATTGGTTATTCACTCACTTTCGTAAAATCATAAGTTAAACCATTCCTCATTCATTCACTCACTCACTCACTCACTCACTCACTCACTCACTCACTCACTCACTCACTCACTCACTCACTCACTCTCTTACCTCTTTCAGCACGTCTACGGTCTGTCGTCTCGATGGTGTCACTCAGCCAGCGATCGTCTCGTCCCAACGATCGGTCATGATTGGGCTGCAGACCGATGGAGGCCGATCGATGGGATGGAACGGGCTGTTTGGCTGAGTGATTTGGCGGCAAGCGAGGGTGGCAATACAGTGAGGTTTGTTACTTTATATTTTTATGTTACTTGAATTTTTTTCATGTTTCATGTATGTTTTTTGTATGCATTAATCTGCCGATTCAGTCAGTTTATCTTGCCATCGATGTTAGTTTTAATTGATAAAGTCATTGTTTAATCATCAGTTTGCTATATTATTGACGTTTAGTTTCTTTTATTTATTTAATCATTAGTATTTGGAGAATATTGTTCAACAAACGTCTAGAAAGCTAGCCTGTTGGATATTTTTTTGCTCCAATTATTCTTACTCACTTACCTTCTCACTTCTATATTACAGTTTGTCGCTGCCCCGCCGTCCGAAGCCTCCAACCAGAAGAAGAAGAAAGTGAGGCAAGAAGAAAGAACATTGAAGATACGGCCGCCTGGGTGGTGATTTTTGAGGTGAGTTACTTTAAATTTGTTTATTTATTCATTTTTTACTTTTCGATTTAAATTTATTTATTTATTCTTTCGATAACCACTTTCGTCTTCGGCTTTTTTCACTCGCTCATCAACTCACTCACTCACTTATTACTCACTTATCACTCAATCAATCACTTGCTCCCTGAATTACTCAATCACTTATTTCTCACCAACTCACTCATTCACTCACTTCAGATCACCATCCCAGCCGTTCGAGGCCTCCGCCCGTCGAAGAAGAAGAAAGACGAGGCCAATGAGGAAAGAAGAATTGAAGGGGTGAATTCGTCACCCAGCCGCAAGAAAGAAGATGAGGACGACATGGGTAAATGCGTTACCCATGGAGAAGAAACCAAGAAAGAAGGTGAGCCCAGCAACAGCCCGGCTCAGTAGTCGGCCGCTCCTGTCGATCAGACAGATAACGTCGACCGGGGCTGCGCTCGTATCATCAACATGGAGCTTCGGTGAGTTGCGTTTATTCATTTATTTACTAGTTTCTTTTGTTATTAACGTTTGCTTATTTATTCATTTCATACTTATTGTAAATTTCACATTTACTTGTTTTTAAGATTAACATTGACATGAACTTTGACATCTACTGTGTACTGTGAAAGCGATCAGTTACCATATCACTCACTAACCCAAACATTTCAGCTCCATCTTCACCGCGTCGACCGTCGGGTCCCACAACCTGTGAAGCTGACTCCAGGCCTGCGCCAGCCGCTGCCCGTGGTATACCCGCGGGTAATGTTGGCATGTGGGATTTACGTGCCATATGAGGACAAGGAACAAGGTGAGATACGAATTTTTTTGTTTAGTTTCTTTTTTCTCCTTTTATGTTTCGTGTCAATAGTTCTTCGGGATAATGACTCAATCATGAATAGAAGTAACTTTCTTATGACAAGATTTTTTCATTCATATTACTCAGTCACTTTTCACTCATGATTTTATTCATACACCCACTCATTCACTCACTTACTCACTTACTCTTCGACTCGTAACTGAAATGACAATTCATTTCAGTTACATCTCGTCACGTCCGTTGACGTCGTCCGTCCCACAACCTGTGTCGCTGACTCCAGGCCTGCGCCAGCCGCTGCCCGTGGTATACCCGCGGGTAATGTTGGCATGTGGGGCGATACCGATTTTTCGCTGCAGAAACGAGGTGCGTTTATTTTTGATGTTTCATTTAATCATTCTTTTTGGACAATTATGAATTTTTGTCACTAAATTGTATGCTACATTGTTGACTGTACTGAATTAACATACTTCAGAGTCATTTCCAAGCTCACCTCCATGGATTTACTAGTTCAACAGGATTTTTTTCATTTCAGCTCGCTCCTTGCCTCTACACGATCCTGACTCGAGCTGCTTCTTTATCGACGGCCCAAACTGGATGATGGAAGTTAATCGGGGCTGCAGTGGGTCAGTGATTCCGTCACCGGCAACTGGGCGTGAGGTGGGTTCATTTAGATTATTCATTATCTAAAAAAGAAATTCAGTGCAGTACATTTTTTTCTATTGTGATGGTGTTTTCGTTGTTATCAATAGGCTGGCAACACGTTTTTTATTGCGTATTGTTCTCATCAACATTGAAAAAAATGTTTTCCGAGTTTTTGAAGGCCTTTAAATTTGGAAAACATCCTTTCCAATGTTGATGAGCAATATAGATGAAAAATGTTGATGTTGATGTTGCCCGCCTTAATATAATATTGTCAGTTCAGATCGTTATTTTATTTTGTCAGTTCAGATAGTTATTTTATATTGTCAGTTCAGATAAGTGTCTATTTTCAGGCTCGTACATTCGTGGTTCCCGATTCAACGGCGTTAACGATGTCTACGTTGATGGATGACACATTCTTGGATGAAAATCTGCTAAACCGGTTGCTGTATGCGCGCTGTGATATTTTTTAGTTTATTTTTGGTTTATTTTAAGTTTACTTTTAAGTTTATTTTCAGTTCATTTTTTGAGTTTGATTCGGTGTATTATTCAGTTCACATTTATTAACGTACATTTCCATACTCATATCATATATTCATGCTGTTATTTTATTGCATTGTTTGCTCTGTTTAATCATTCATGTGCATGCATTTCGGTTGCATTTACCATCTGCCTGATCTCATTCATTTTGGTTTGTTTTTGATATCATTTGCA
Source organism: Daptonema setosum (assembly GCA_964036265.1). Lineage (NCBI taxonomy): Eukaryota > Metazoa > Nematoda > Chromadorea > Monhysterida > Xyalidae > Daptonema > Daptonema setosum. The sequence goes on from OZ038443.1 coordinate 11,262,768, forward strand.
TTTTGTTTTTATATCGATCATATTTTTTGTCCACATTTTACTCATCGATACATACGACGTTTTTTTCACTTATCCGTGCATTTACATATCGAATTACCTCATTGATTACACGCGCTTTTTGACTCATTGGTACATTTACATTTTTACTCAAAATTTTGGTACGCTTACATTTTTACATAAATCCGTTTCATCTTCATTTTTACTCAACTCACTTACATTCTTGCATTACTGTTCATTTTATCATCATTCATTCATCATCCTGTTCATTATCATTGTGTGTTCATCATGGTTGCATCCTGTCATAACTCATCTGATCATCTCATCTGATCACCTTAAGTAAGTAAGGACCTCACCCTAAGTAAGTAAGGCTTCCCCCTCAATTAAGTAAGTAAGGCTCTGTCTACTCCACTAATGGGACCCGCCTTCACGCGGCGTGGTGTGTCAGTAGGGACGGAGCTGGCTTGACACCCAATTCCGTCCTGAAGCTAAGAGGTCCCAATCTTTCACACCGTTTTTTTTGACTGACGGGTTTTTTGGTCAACTTTTTAACTTGGAATCGACTTGATCATTTTGTTTTTTTTTCATTTTGAATCATTTAATATTTTATCACAGTTGTATTGATACATCAACATTGTTGGGTCTACTCATTGTCAACATACCTTTGCATCTTTGTTCATTTTATCACGTGATTCACTATCATTGTGAATCAACTCATTGGTACATCCACCATTGTCATTCTTGTTCATCTTGTTCATCTAACTCCTGGTTCATTATAATTGTGTGCCCATCATGATTGCATCGTCTCATGCCTCATATACTCATTAAGTAGTTAAGTAAGGACTTCACCCTAAGTAAGTAAGGCTCCCCCTCACCTCAATTAAGTAAGTAAGTCTCTGTCTACTCCACTAATGGGACCCGCCTTCACGCGGCGTGGTGTGTCAGTAAGGACGGAGCTGGCTTGACACCCAATTCCGTCCTGAAGCTAAGAGGTCCCAATCTCTTACACAGTTTTTTTCGACTGACGGGTTTTTTTGTCAACTTTTTAGCTTGGAAACGACTTCATCATTTTGGTTTTTTTTTCATTTTGAATCATTTAATATTTTGTCATTGTTGTATTGATACATCAACAATGTTAGGTCTACTCATTGTCAACACACCTTTGCATTTTTGTTCTTTTTTATCACTATCATTGTGAATCAACTCATTGGTGCATCCATCGTCATTTTTGTTCGTCTAACTCCTGGTTCATTATAATTGTGTGCCCATCATGATTGCATCCTCTCATGCCTCATATGCTCATTAAGTAGTTAAGTAAGGACTTCACCCTAAGTAAGTAAGGCTTCCCTTAATTAAGTAAGTAAGGCTTTGTCTACTCCACTAATGGGACCCGCCTTCACGCGGCGTGGTGTGTCAGTAAGGACGGAGCTGGCTTGACACCCAATTCCGTCTTGAAGCTAAGAGGTCCCAATCTCTTGAACAGTTTTTTTGTCTGTTTTTTTGGTTTAAGATTTGTTTTTTTTTCCTAATTACATTTGATTTTGATTTTTGTATTGATACATCTACATTTTTAGTCAACTCGTTTGTTTTCATACATTCTCATCTTTGTTCAGTATCACACCTGGTTCATTATCATTGTGTATTCTCGTGGTTACGTTCTCTCACAGTTCATCGGCTTATTAGTAAGTAATGACTTGTTCATTATCATTCTGAATCAACTCATTGAAATAACATTCTCATTTTTGTGCATTCATCTAACACCTGCTCTGCTTCATTATCATTGTGTTGTCATCATGGTGGCATCCTCTCACATCATCTAATCATTTAAGTAAGTAAGTAAGGACTTCATCTAAGTAAGTAAGGCTCCTCCTCAATTAAGTAAGTAAGGCTCTCTCTACTCCGCAATGGGACCCGCCTTCACGCGGCGTGGTGTGTCAGTAAGGACGGAGCTGGCTTGACACCCAGTTCCGTCCTGAAGCTAAGAGGTCCCAAACTCTCAATATGATTTCACTTCAGGTTTTTTGCTCGACTTTTTTTATTTCATTCACATATACTTCGACTCAGATTTTTCATTCACTATTTTTGACTCACCATCCAATTTTTTCTCAACATCTACTCAATCAACACGATCACTACTTTCCATTTCACTTCGATTCATCTGTCAGTTTGGTTCTGACTTTTCTCTCATCCATGTTCCACTTGTTTATAACCGCTTTGTACTTGATTCATACCGCTGTTTACTTCATCTCAGTTTTTCATCTACTTTTTTGGTTCATTGTTCCATTTTCACTTTTTTATTGAGTGTACAACTAGTTTGCGAGTGCACTTTGTTTTTTCAACTACATACATCTACTTTTTGACTGAATTTTTATTTTTGTATCTTCTATCACCTGGTTCATTATCCTTATGAATAAATTCTCATTTTTGTTTATTCATATAATATAACAGTTGATTCATTCATTATCGTTTCATGCGTGTACTTACCAAGGTTGCATTCTCTCATACCGTAAGTAAGGCTCATAAGTCTCATAAGTAAGACTCCTTCTGTTCCACAATGCAATTTTTTAGTCATCTACTCATCGCATTTGACTGGCTCACTCCCTTCCATTTCACTTTGACTCATCTGCATGTTTGTTCTGACTTGATATGCATTGTTTTACTTATTTTGTTCGACCCATTTGTAATTTTATTCACTCTGCGGTTTTCCAACCATTTTTATTTTTCACTTTTTTATTGATACAAATACATATTCATTTTTGTTCATTATATGTGTCTATCTACCTCCTGGCTCATTATCATTGTGTGCTCATCATGGTTTCATCTTCTCATACCACTGTTTTTTCTAAATAAGTAAGGCTTTGTTCCATTTGGCTCATATTCCGTTTTTGCATCGATACATTTTAACCCGTTTACACTCATGATAAGGTTTTCTATACTCCATATGAATGAGTGTTATTCTATAATATTTTAATGTGCTTTTAAAAATTGCATTATGTGAAATAAAAGATGTTGTTTCAAGGTGTTGTGCAAGAGATTGTGTTGTTGGGCAAGAGAAATAAATTGGCATACTATAGGGAAAATGAGCTGCGTCGGTTGTTGTTTTTTGTGGACGAATTGAGGTGCAAGTAAAAAGCGTGTAGTGTAGTCGTAGTGTCCGTTAATGGTCCATATAAATGACAATAAACCTCGTGTCATCCAGCCGGGTACCATCAATATTGTACGGTCCGATACAAACAGGCCGACTTTGCTATTATTTTATTAATGTTATTAGCGTATGAGGCGCTAACTTCGTTTAAATTGTTCGAGTTTGTTTTAATTTTGTCATGAACACGGTAGCTCAGACCATGAACGGGCTTTTGGACTCATGTTAAATTTATGTTGTTATTGTATTTTATGTTTTTATTGTATTGGTTGTCGTTTACATACCACTGACATACTACGGTGCTTCAAGTATTGTAGATTGGATTGAGTATTCATCATATAATCTATGAACATTAACGGAACTCGTTACAACGTCAAGATATTTGGCAGTGACTGGCATATTTCATCATACTGGATTCCGGAAACCGATTACGAATAATCAGATGAATAATACCAATTGAACAACTGTCAGTTTGTTACTCACCTACTGGTGGGTAGCAAAATCCATGAAAAGCTTATTACATATATGAAGATAAATTGACTGGGAAATGACTAAACATATACGAAGGAACTTGTTTTTAAATCATTCACAGACAAAAATGGAAAATTCTTTTTTTTGTTCGTTCGCAAGTGGAATCATCCACCAAAAGTTACGCATAAATCAACAACAATTGAATGGGCTCTGGAAAAAGCGGAACAGTGGAGAGGTATGCTTGGCGTTTTTGGGTTTTATGGTGATGAAATTAGGTGAGAAGGTATTCCATATTATGTTTACAACTGCTTATGCAATCTTCGCTTTATATTTTGTGTTTTATTACATTATTGACTGGTACGATTTTATTACGTATGTCGGTGGCTGTGTATCATTGTTATGAGACACGCAAAGATAGTGGCTTGTGGCTTATGTTTGTATAAAATGAATAAAGTGTCGTCCTATGCCACCATTTCCAAAGATCTGTCGGCTGCCAACTGCAATATCTTTGGTCGTTGCTTATAAAATTTATGATCTGGGAAATATATACATCAGTCAAATCAACATATACGGATCGCCTTGTGGCTAGAATCATTTTGTGCTTGTGACTAGAATAAAAGTAACATTCTAGGATAGTGTGCGTGTAACTAGCTTATATTTAAATTAACAACTCTTTAATCAACTCTTTACTATGTATCTACGTGTGTATGCATCTTGAGTTTCATCATTCGCCAAAAAACGGGTGGATTTGGGATAATTTTATCCTGACAGACTCACTCACTCACCCTGTCACTCACTCATTTTCACCACTCATACTCACTCACTCACTCACTCACTCACTCACTCTCTCACTCATTCCTTCATCTACTCACTCACACATTAGTTCACTCCCTCACTCATTTACTCATTCACTCACTCATCAGTCATCACCTGTTGTTCAGGTTGTTACCCTGGCCAGACGCCAAGCAGACAGCCGTTATGCATAATAATGTCGACTCAACGACTTATACAGGCTCCCAATCAGTACAGGGTGGTTTATTTATCATCTTCTTTAAGAAATTCAGTCATAAAACACATTCCACTGGCTGTTCAATTAATGAAAAACCATAAATTGGCAAAAACCATTACCAAAAGTACTCACTGGTCATGTTTCCCATAGAAAACACGTTTTTTAGGTGCGTTGGAGAAGATATCAGAGCTCTTGACACCCTGTACTGATATAATGCGTCCAAGTGCTACACTTGATTGACATATTAGTGACCACCGACTTCTATATAAAGAGGGCACAAGTGAAGATGGTCAATGCCATTGTGCTAATGGCATATACAGGGTAACCCCAAATTTGTATATCAATGGTTATTTCGGAATTAGCGAATGCAGATTTCAAATTGAACTTGAAGGTGTGACATTATTACGCTCTGTAAAACTGTTGCCTAATTATTGATGTAAATATGTTGCGGAACCTTAAAAATCACTTTTTTCCTTTCTTTGTTTTTATTGATCCAGCTGTCTTGCGTTATTTGCATATTTATTTGTCCCATGCTCATTGTAATAAATGGTCGAGTATAATCTTAGCGTGTCATTATGGTGGTAAAACTGGGTAGAAATAAATTCCAAATTGATCACTTATATAAATACAAAGGTGCCGGTTGAAAATTGAACCAGCTGGCCTCAGCAAGTGTTTCTACTTTTATACATGACGTAAAAATTTGCATACTCCAATATTTTATCAAAGGTTCTGACACCTTCGAACTTCCTACTAAAATTTAACTGACAAGAAACAGATGTATGAACGCAAGACTCATACAGATTCTATTTTATGCCACCCTGTAAAATGCCTCCGGAATAAGTAGCCGAAGCGGCATTCTTTGCATTTAGATTAGTTGCTCCTCATTGGACATGATTTTGAGTGGCAGATATGTAGTACATACATATGTAGATCTCGTAAACTCGTTATGATCGTTTACATATACATAAACGATAGTATGTGTGTTTGTAGTTACTGGGTTTACAACATTGTGGAATGTGAAACTCTTGTACGTGAATATGTATGTAAGAAAAGATGTCATTCAGAGGTTAAAAAATTTAAGACAAATAGTGGTATTGTTTAAAATCGTAGGTTCAAGTTGAAACAATTCCGTAAAAGTGCAAGGTTATATGCTATTACATTTTATTGTTTGACATGCTTAAAAAAACTTATTTGACCATTAAAACAATTCATTACACAATGGCTTATCCAACTCACATTTTTGTGCCCATTTGGCCACTCAATCGAGTGAAAGAAAAAATGCATTACTTTTTTTATCAAAGCAAAGGTTGGAAAATTTAGATGCATCGTATCTTCTTTTGAACAATTTAACCATCGTTAAAGCACAATCGTCCCATGGAACGTAATGGTCTCAAAGCCAACTTGAGAACAAGTCTTTGTCAATCTCTATCTTGCTCTATGGTTCGTTTGTTCCGGAGACCCAAGCAGAACCCTTCCCAATGTGCCAATAAAATCCAATCGGAAGTGGTGTTTAACGTCCGTTCGTGTCCGGTCAGCTTGTCCGATTCCCGATTCGTTTTTAGATTTTCGTCATCCATTGACTTTTGTAGAAAACAAGATACACAAGTATCCATACCAAGGATACATACATAACCATCACTTTATTGAAAGATTTACTTAGAATGAATAATTATGGCCTTTTTACTGGTTTGTTTGACTTTTATATGCGAACACGAAACGCGATTGGCGAGACCATTTATTATATTCCTAAGTACCGGATCACAAATTGGTATTCATTTTATAGCTTTGATTCATAGTTTTGAATAGTGTTTTAAAATTAATTGATCGCATGATAAAGTCAGGTGTTGCTGAAATACACAATCGTGACAACCGAACTTGATGAAACTTGTTGATGATGCATAATGTTTGAACCAGCTTAGTTGTGGGGTTTGATCTTCATTTTGATCTCAATAAGTTATGTAAATACGTTCATTCAAAATGATAATTTTGTCAAAATTGGCTCCAAAATTCGATTACCTAAAAATCAGTTTTTTCATTGCACACCGCAAAAGAATCTGACTTAGTACTCGTCACAGATCGGCCAGTCAGGCAGATTTCCATAAGCTACCCTTTTTTCATGTTCAAGTTTTTCAAATTTCAGTTTGCAGTTCGCTTGCGACCCCCAGTAATCGACTTAAGTATGTAGAATACTTCCGCACCCGTAAGAGAATGACTTACTGACAAAAGATCTACATATCTGGTTACCAATTTATATGTACATACCTGGCAGTAGTGAACGTACATACGTATGTATGTATGTATGTACAGGGTGGTGTAAGAAAAAATTTCTATTTTCAGCCAAGTTGTAGACCACCTATGATACTGTGGAACAACTGTGTTTGTCTACAACTGGCATTCTTGTCTATAAATGGCATTTCTGTCATTAATAGCATTTCTGTCTATAAATGGCATTTTTGTTTTTAAATGGCATTTTTGTCGACAAAATAATGTAATATGTATGAGTGTATTACCTTACAGCAGCAGTGGCATACTATTATTTTTAATGCACGCCCAACGATACTCATAAACATGACCAGACCGTTTGACTGTGTGTTTTGTTTTGTTTATGGCTTGTTTGAGCGTCAAATTTACAACTTACATATTTTGCTTTTCATGATCAAGTGAATTTCATGTTTTCAGTTTCCAAAGTGAACACTTTCAATGCATTGTTCTGTTTGCTGAACAGGATTGGCTTTTTAACCCTGTGTTTTACAGAGTATGTATATAAATGAATGTTGCGAACCAACCACCTCCCTCCCCCCCTGAAAACTGACGAAGAAAGTCAGCCATTGGGGGGTGGGGGGTGTCCGAATGGTTAATTTCGTCCGGTATATAAGAGGAAAAAGGGGAGATGGATCGAATTTCAATCGGATGTGCCGTGCGCTGGCACCGGAACTCTGGACTTCTTGTAATATTAACAGACGAAAAAGTTGAGAAAACTAGAATTCCCTCTTTTTTCATTTCCAAAAGTGAAATTTATCCAGTAAAGTGCACTTAGGTTGGAAAAAAAGAAAAAAGCCAATCTCCGCTTTTTTGGGGAAAACTCATTTTCGTTTAAGGAGTTTAGAGTGATCCGCCCAGGGTGACGTGCAAATCACCCATATTGTATGCGGTCGTCATCGAAATGTTCCTTTTTATAAGATTACATTTGTGATGACTGGGTAACTATCATGTTACTCCATCTTGTTTCTTTGAACCCGAACCGCTTATGTACCTTAAAAATCGTTGTATGTACCTGTGGGACGGACGACCATCATCTTCATCTATGCAGACATTAACATTTTGCAGTGCCTAAAGAATCGTGACAACTTTCTTACCATCGCGTTCTCGGAACGGATTCGTATAGATGCTCAGGGAACATTACGTGTCCCGTGTATTGAATAGAAGCCAATTATATTTTGCCACACACAGTAATGTTTCAGGGGCGACACATCTCTTTATATTGCGCATTAACTGGCGGCTTGCATATGATACATATGTAGTCAGAAAATAAGAACAGTTGTCCTAATTTTGTTCACATGACCATGGCAGTCTCAAAATCCCTATTACGGTCGAAATAATAAGTATGAATACAACCCTTGATTTTGTGTAATATAATTATTGGTTATACCACACGTACTCTTACCATGTACACAGCTGATGTTGTTAATTTGACCTAAGAACTTCTTATCTACCTTGACTCTAGTTGACAGGTTATTTGACTTTCACAAAGAAGCATTAGGTTGAGTTATGTAGTTTCAAGTTAATTCAGCTATCAGCAACTCGTTCAAGAAAACAGTCTTACCTACCCCATCAACTGCTGAGCTGACTTAATAAAAAATTACCCTCCCTGAAAACTATAGTAAGAAACTCAATGTTATGTTTATACATGACCATTTCAGCGCCATGTCTCCACATCACCATAACCATCTATTATTATTATGTATCATCCTCCTGCATTGCATGCTGATCTGCCACGGTCTCCTGGACTACGACTCCTGCTACAAACAGTGTGCCAACGAGTATGAGCGGAATCAGGCCCTGATCGAACGCAAAGCTCGATTTCATGAAATGGACCAAGATACCATTAGGAAATCGTATACGGAAGAACAGCGGAACGCCCTGTGCTGGTTCCATCGCAGCTTCCGACACTGTACCGTACATTGCACGTACTTCGGGGAGAACCCATGGGCCAACATTGACACCATGTGTGCCGAGATGGAAGGTTGGAGTTAATGGGGGTTAGCGGGGGTTAACGGGGGTTAACAGGCGATTTATATAAAGGTTACGGGGCAGTTATCAAAATTCGTCGCAGTTTCATGGGATTCATTTCTTCGAATAACAAGCCAAGTTTTTTTAAAAGTAAAACGTGTTTTTGGGAGCATTCGAACAGAAATAGAAAAAAAACTCAATGAAAGAGCGACATATGTTGAATAAAATTCTTTCTCCATTCCAGGATGAACCTACTCTGTAGGAATACAGTATGCGTGTTAAAATTGTAGGTTGATGACCATTGAGTTTCAGTGCAACAGTATAGCGACCCGAATGTAACTTGTATTTGGTGTAGAAAGAGTCGAATATTATACTCAACTTGCTGCCTAGTGCCAATGTACTTCAAGTACGTATTT
>OZ038443.1:11276057-11308997 GCA_964036265.1 Daptonema setosum
AAGTTGGAAGCTTGAAATTGATTGAGTGAGTGAGTTAGTGAGTGAGTGAGGAAGTGAGTGAGTGAATGAGTGCGTTAATTAATCATACCTGACTGTTATGTTCTCACCGGATCTTATTTTAAAAGTGGTCGGTTTGACCCGATCGATTTCCGCCAACGGGATTTGGTTATCTTTTATTGTTTTCATTGTATTCAATATATAAAATTGAGCTGTAAATTATCAAAACAAGTTAAGCAAACATTAAATTAGCGTAAAACTGCTGTTTTTCGTGGATAATAGCTGCTAGTTTTAGTGAACACTATTTTCAACTTTTGAGGTCAAATAGGACTGTGAAGAACTACGCTTTTTTCGATTACTAATCGTCGCGATATTATTTGGTTGTAGGTTAGTCGTCATAATAGTAGTTAAACGTCAAAAAATGTTTTTTCACTCACCTGAAACAAGTTATGCATCAACTGCCTCTTGAATAACATAAGAAAACAGACCGTGAACAAGAGTGTTTTCGTATAACGTTGAAATAAGTTAAATAAAATCGGCTAGAATGGCGTTGACTTTCTGCCAGAAAATCATGTTTGATTCAAATATTTTAGTGTTCAGTTTTACTCGGTAAACTCCGGTGTTTGGGAAATAAATATGTATCTGATGTAAAACTGATTCGTTCAATATATACTTGGCATCCCATTTTCCGTTATCAGTGTCTAAGGTATGTCCTAAATGTTAGTTCTTCAGAAGGCTGACTGATAATGAAACATTATTACCCATACAACTCCGTTTACTAGACTCGTGAAACATTGGTGGCGATGATTTTTGTGTATTTAACCATAATGGTTGCCTGATGTTTCATTCCATGAGCAGTATTAGTCGCGTTCAGAGTCGTTAAGCTCACGTTATGTTGTTTTAGAATTTGATCTCAAAATTTCCTGTTTCGGAACACACGAAAAACTCATATGTTCCCGGGATTACGCTGAACGGCTGAAGTCTGTTGATGAAAATGTGTAAAAAAGTTTGCGACAGTCAATGAGACTCGAAATTTTCTCTCAATGACTCTTTAAAATAATGGTGGCTCTTTATTGAAAAACTGTTTAATTCACATCCAAGTGTACATCACATCAGAAATGGAGCTCTACAAAAAATATTTGTAAGATATTGATTGCAATAAATGCGGAATGAAAGTTGGTACGTGGTTTTAGAAATACTTCGTACTGTATATTTATTCAGAAAAGAACACACGAAATTAACCATCACTAGTAATTGTTTTTGTAATAATTAATGTTTGCTTCTACATTAACACGGCCAGAATTCACTGGTACAATACACTTTATCAATATCTAAACGTCTGGAGAATTCCCTAGCCAAGTTGTTGCTGTTTCTGATTTCACAATCAGAATAACCCAAACCTAGGGTTTTCATCAATCGCAGTATTTCTTGTCGTTTTGCCAAAAAGGAGACGTAAAGATCCTGTCGTTTTTGTTGTGCTTGTTGTTGTTGTTGTTGTTGTTGTTGTTGTTGTTGTTGTTGTTGTTGTTGTTGTTGTTGTTGTTGTTGTTGTTGTTGTTGTTGTTGTTGTTGTTGTTGTTGTTGTTGTTGTTGTTGTTGTTGTTGTTGTTGTTGTTGTTGTTGTTGTTGTTGTTGTTGTTGTTGTTGTTGTTGTTGTTGTTGTTGTTGTTGTTGTTGTTGTTGTTGTTGTTGTTGTTGTTGTTGTTGTTGTTGTTGTTGTTGTTGTTGTTGTTGTTGTTGTTGTTGTTGTAGTTGTTGTTGTTGTTGTTGTTGTTGTTGTTGTTGTTGTTGTTGTTGTTGTTGTTGTTGTTGTTGTTGTTGTTGTTGTTGTTGTTGTTGTTGTTGTTGTTGTTGTTGTTGTTGTTGTTGTTGTTGTTGTTGTTGTTGTTGTTGTTGTTGTTGTTGTTGTTGTTGTTGTTGTTGTTGTTGTTGTTGAAACACAAGAAGGTGAATGATTATTCTTGAGGCAATCTGCGCTGAATCGCCGTAGACGGGAGATAAATGGTAATATCCATCGCACAAGCGCAGACACCCGTAGCCAATTATAGTGCCTGTATGAGTGAGTGAGTGAGTGAGTGAGTGAGTGAGTGAGTGAGTGAGTGAGTGAGTGAGTGAGTGAGTGAGTGAGTGAGTGAGTGAGTGAGTGAGTGAGTGAGTGAGTGAGTGAGTGAGTGAGTGAGTGAGTGAGTGAGTGAGTGAGTGAGTGAGTGAGTGAGTGAGTGAGTGAGTGAGTGAGTGAGTGAGTGAGTGAGTGAGTGAGTGAGTGAGTGAGTGAGTGAGTGAGTGAGTGTGAGTGAGTGAGTGAGTGAGTGAGTGAGTGACTGAGTGAGTGACTGAGTGACTGAGTGACTGAGTGAGTGAGTGAGTGAGTGAGTGAGTGAGTGAGTGAGTGAGTGAGTGAGTGAGTGAGTGAGTGAGTGAGTGAGTGAGTGAGTGAGTGGTTCAGTGAGTCAGTGAGTGAGTCAATGACCTTCTCTTTTGACCATAGTAGCGTAGCTCATCCTCGGATGCTTATTGGTTTCTTCCCACTGATCGCAGGCCCAGTGACGTAGAAACTCAGACCGATTCAGATTAACAATGTTTCGGTCGTAGGGAAAAATTTCATGGACATTTTCGTGCGTGATTTCGATGAAGTCCACAGCTTCATAATGGGATGCTTGTTGACTTTGAAGGCGACTGATTAACGCAGGGTCCAGTGAACCATAGAATCCTGTAACGGTATTTTGTGAATTAGCATAACTACTGTTAGTCAATTACTCACTCACCTAGTTTCTTGTCCATCCACACGTCACTTCCAGTGAATTGTCGTATAGCGTGCTCAGTACTACTGGCCATAACAGCATTGCTCCGATGATATGTGATCACGGGAAAATTTCGTAGGAGACCGAATTTACGGTAGTCCTGCAGAAACCATCATGAGCATTAACAACAAAACAACAACAACAACAACAACAACAACAACAACAACAACAACAACAACAACAACAACAACAACAACAACAACAACAACAACAACAACAACAACAACAACAACAACAACAACAACAACAACAACAACAACAACAACAACAACAACAACAACAACAACAACAACAACAACAACAACAACAACAACCTTGTGTGTTAGTAGAAGGTATGAGTATCCAGTGAGAGCCCGATCTGGGCACACTACTTCAGTGAAATAATTAAAGATTTGCAGGGCTACACATTTGCCAGATTCATTGAACATTCCCTGCCAGCATTGAGGTGAAGTCTAAATAGTGAAAGTGTGAGGGAAGGAGTGAGTGAGTGAGTGAGTGAGTGAGTGAGTGAGTGAGTGAGTGAGTGAGTGAGTGAGTGAGTGAGTGAGTGAGTGAGTGAGTGAGTGAGTGAGTGAGTGAGTGAGTGAGTGAGTGAGTGAGTGAGTGAGTGAGTGAGTGAGTGAGTGAGTGAGTGAGTGAGTGAGTGAGTGAGTGAGTGAGTGAGTGAGTGAGTGAGTGAGTGAGTGAGTGAGTGAGTGAGTGAGTGAGTGAGTGAGTGAGTGAGTGAGTGAGTGAGTGAGTGAGTGAGTGAGTGAGTGACTGACTGAGTGCGCTCACAACAACTAGCTTTGAAATACATTTTCAAGTTATGTTTGCCCAAACGCCAATCGTTGCTTGCAGCCAACTCGTCAATAGCGTCCACATCGTCTTTGGTCATCAACCTCAATTTGGTTTGGATAAAAGTAATGCAAAATAAATAAACAAAAAACGGTGGACCGAGCATAGCAGCTGTTATTTACAGACCAACCTAATGGTTATACGTTCGCCAGACTTAATCGTAATCTGGGTCGGTTTTACCCGTTCAAGTTGATCAAGCGTGAATCGAACCATCACTGGTATATATTATTATAGGTGACAGATTGCACGGAATATTGCTGGGACTGCCAACTTTTTCTAGTAAAAGTTACCATTAACTTTTTTAATTAATTTTTTTTGTTAGTGTGCATTCCATTTGTGAGACGTGAACAAAATACGAATACTTTGCGTGTCCTATCCTGCCTATTTTACTGTTCTCTACAAACTGATTTACGTACGTTGTTTATGTATGTTGTTGCGAAGGGGCAGTTCTGTTATGAATAGACCGAATCCGTTGCGGTTTACATGTAGAAGAATAGTGAAACTACATACCAGAAGCTACAAAGTTGTTGTTCAAGTATTGCTCCTGGGCGGGGTTGTTATCAGTACTGTCCGAAGTCGTCAATAATTGTAAGGGTAGATTGTAACTGTTATACGTATCACTTTAATGTTGCCGGTTATTTCTTGTTATTAATTTCTATTTGAAACGGGACTAGTAGGGAATAATAAGAACATATTAAGCATGTAGAGTTGAAATAAAATCGACGAATTCCATCAAATTACTCGGAAGAAATGTATTCTAAAAGGTTAGTTCCTTATTCAAAAAAACTATCCAGCAGACATGATCAAGTGTGGAAATATCATGATTGTGCCAAGAATGTAGTGCTTTTGATTTCTTTGATGGCGTTTTATAAGAAGTGGCATATGCACCTATACGTTATGGTTTAGTCATCTGCTAGATTACTGATGAAATATCTAAAAAATTCAGCCACTCAATCGACTTTATACTCAATCACTCACTCAGTCAGTCATTCAATTGTATAAGAAATCAGTCACTCACTTATTCAGTCACTCACTAGCTCACTCAAACTCCGTCAGTCACTCAAATGTATATAAAATCAGTCATTCATCTAGTCAGTCGCTGATTCAGCTACTCAATCAGCCGGCAAAATGACCAACCACAACATAACATGTACTGGATGACACTGGCTGGCACCGAAACTATAGATTTGTGTCAATGTGCCAAATTGTTAAAAGTACCCGATATTGTGCTAATTAGCAAATCCCAGTGTTTTTGCCGAATATGGTATAAAATAATACAAATTAAGCTTATGTAGACCGAATGTTTATATAACTATGAACGAATGCTAACGTATAAATTTCCTAAGGTTCCATTATTAGTGTTTGTGAATACACCCAATAACTGAAACTGAGGTCGATTACAGTGTTATTTGTCCATGTGACTTCCCCGAACGAGCAAACTCTCAATAGAAATACCAATTTTCGTACTGTAAATCAATAAAATGAAATAAAAATCAACTCTCAATATATGTAGTCTCACTGTACTTTGGTATACACTGATTCATACCAGAACAATATAACTAAAAACGTTTCGACGAGCTTCAAAGTACAAAACTTCGTCCCCTCCCCCGGAATGCAGGTATATCAGTGATGGATGACTGATGGACATTCACAGTTAAATTTGAATGTTATTACTATGTTGAACTTTCCCACATTGGAGTTTTTACTGTGCGGCAGTGTCCGCATTATGAAAAATTGAAAAAGAACCGAAACTTATATGCCGAATTTGCAAAAACGGTCTCATAATAATTATCATTACATTCAAAAATCACAATTACAATCATTATATAAAAAATTGTGTACATACATACATATGTACAGAACGTACATATACAAAAAGTCGTATATAAGTTGTAAGAGAAACTAGGTCCATGATTTCAATCGGCCCGTATACCCTTTTACTCTAATTTTAAACGTGAGCCTAGAACTCTTGTTCCCATAAAAAGGTAACATTCCCTTACTTTTAGCTTATTTCCCTCAGTGAGGTACAGAATACATAGTGCTAGACTCATTGCTCAGCAATGATTAATCATGATGACTACATGCATACATGGTACGTTAATAATATTGGTGCACATGTGAGTTAGTACACCAATGGGCAGTGGGCCACATAATACGATGCATGGTTTTATTATGCCATTTGTCTATTGTAGTGCGATTTTATTTCTCTCTCCGTGGGTCTGCGTAATACAGTTAGAATATAATCATATCTTGTATTTATTAGATTATATCAAATTATTAAAACTGTTTTTTTTAAAGTAAAAGTGGTGGTTTTTACTAAGATTTGAGTTGCTCCAGTTGGCAGGATTTCGTAGAAAAAATTCTGAACAATATACACTTTTGAATTCCGGGATTCGTTCTCCAATCTGTTCGTTACACACCTTGTAACTCTCGAAAAACTAAATAGTCCTAGTACTTTTTCCTCAACCGCTTTTGAGACACTTAAAATCAGGGTGTCACTCTCAATTCCGTGAGCCGGAATTCAGGATCCGGTAACAACATGTATTTAGTTTCATATGGTGGGTGTTATAATGTGGTGTACAGGATACACAATATCACCATAGACCTAAGTATTACTGCTTGCGACTTTGTACGATTTTTATACTTTATCTGCTACATATGTATGTACATGGTCAGGTGAAACAATTGTATACATAACCGTATACTACGTCAGCAGGATGTGTTAGTTCGAGTTGATATTTATATACTGGGACTTCTTCATTACGCAAGCCAACATGTGGATCACTAATACCATATCAGAATTTTGTTTTCGTAGTGGCTCGGAGAGGTTAAAAATAAACTGACGGGCAACGGCAGAAACCCCAGATCTGTGTCTCAAGTCAGATCTCGAACTTGGGACCACCAGTTTCCGAGGCTGGCGTGCACACACACTAGACTAGACAGGCGACGATAATAGTCATCTTGGTATGATTAGAGCACACTTACAAATATTTATCAGCTTCATTACTTACAGACTACTGAATCTCCGAGTTGACCACTATGTGAATTTAGCTTGGCGAGTAATTCACACGTCAGGTTTGTCCTGGTATCTTGAGACATGTGACTCAATAACTATGGAGCACCGTTTGCTGTTCACAGCGCCACCACGAAGACAGCATATACTGGTACGTAAGTAGTGACTGAGTTGACTAACTGCTTGACTCAATGACTGACTGACTGACTGACTGACTGACTGACTGACTGACTGACTGACTGAATGACTGACTGACTGACTGACTGACTGACTGACTGACTGACTGACTGACTGACTGACTGACTGACGGCCCGACTGACTGACTGACTGACTGACTGACTGACTGACTGACTGACTGACTGACTGACTGACTGACTGACTGACTGACTGACTGGACTGACAAAAGACTGAGTTTTGGGCTCACTGAGTCATCCATGAACAAAAGTGAACTTTGATTCATCAAAATGGTAACTTACTAGATTAGACAACATAATTGTCAATCAAACACGCATTTCTTAATGATTGATTGTTTTATAGTTTGAACTGTACGTAATGTCGTTATGAATGCTGCCAGAAAATTCCACTGACCACGAACATCATCTGTTCATAGTAACACGGCCTGGCACAAAACTAAAACCAGGCTCTTCTGTCATTAATCATGTATAATTAATTGTGAACAAACTCAAATCGATATGAACAAAATTAAGTATTCGTGAACTGCTTTGGTGTATAGATTCACTGACAGAATGACTGAATGATTGATTGACTGAATGAGTGACAGACTGACTGACTGACTGACTGACTGACCGACTGACTTTTTCGATGCCTATTATAACTGACTTTCCGTTCAAGGTGCCAATCGAAACACCGATTCTTGGGGAGCGAAACATTAAAAAGCAACAGGAATATTCTAGTGAGTTTTTATATTCTTGACGTAAAATACTATATTGTTGTACATTCACATAGTTACATAATGTGTACAACTAGAAAATATATTCAATTGTTTGTTTCACAAAAATTATTTTCAGCCATCCCACCGATCAGTGTCAGCCCATCAACGCACAGTTCTACCGGATCGCCCAGATCTCGTTTCACTTCCAAGGTTTCGGCATCGATAGCCATCGCCATACTCGTCATACTATTTTGCATCGTTATTTTAGCGATAGTTAGTTCACACTGTACTTGTTCAACGTAACGACCTATGATAAGTTTTAATTCACAGCAACTTTGTTTATTAACTCCAATAAATTCACTCACTCACTCACTCACTCACTCACTCACTCACTCACTCACTCACTCACTCACTCACTCACTCACTCACTCACTCACTCACTCACTCACTCACTCACTCACTCACTCACTCACTCACTCACTCACTCACTCACTCACTCACTCACTCACTCACTCACTCACTCACTCACTCACTCACTCACTCACTCACTCACTCACTCACACACTCACTCACGCAGACACTGAATTTCAGATTCTTAGCAAACTCGGCCGCAATCGGACTACGAAGTCGTTAGTTGGCGAAACCATGGAAGACCATCGTCGAATACCTCCGGTTACGGTATGCTCCGATACGACCATCAAGTTGAATCAGTGCCATCGCGCGGGCTTGCCTGAATCTTGCCGTTAGATCTTGATTATTGTCATTCTCCATTTTGGGAAAAATAAATTTATATTTAATTTAATTATCTTAAAAGTTCTATTCATTTTATTCTCACCAAGTCGATGGAAAAAATGTTCTGTTCTAGAAATTGAGTATTGACTGGTCACATGGCTTCTTTGGTGCATTGAAAAACAAAAGCGAGAATCGAGTTCGATTTCCGAAATTCTAGTTTAAGAATTGCATGAACAAAAGAGACAGCTGTAATGTTCGCCTAGTTATGCCATTTGAAAGTAGTTAAAAAGTACTGTACATTTGGCACGTATGCACTGGTGCATGAGCGTACAAGAAATCAATGAAAATATTTTGTACAGTGAAAATGTACGTTCCAGGAGTCGTATGGGACATATGTACAAACTGTAGTCGGTTTCTAATGGCACAGTTAACTTTTTCATTTTGGTGAAACTACTTTAAGTGAAAATTTTTGAGCTTTACTTCTGCGAATTGCTTATTTATAAACTTTAGTGACTTTATACATATTAGTATAACTTATATGTTTACGTAACTTATTAGTGAAATTTATGAATAAATTTATAATTTATTACAGATACGAATTCATCGTTGACCGACACCTGCCTCACAATCATCTTCCCCAATTCTGTCCAAATCGGTGCTCCTTATCAAATCGTTCTGCTGGCCGCGGCCAAAAATATTTCCACTAACATTAGTCTGCCATCTTCTATCAATCAAGGTTGGAAATGTTACTTAAAAATTTATTTTTTATGATTCGTGAAAATTCCGAAACAAGACGTTGTTCGAGGTACTTAAGGTTCGAAGACAGAAAGATACATGAGAAAAAATAAGAATAAAAATGTACATATTTTACATAGCAAACTACATACATGTACGATACAAATGTATGTACATATGTAGGCAACTCCAAACTTATCTGAAATCAATACAAAATTCAATCAAAGAGTTTTTTTCTGATACAATTATGTTGGCGGATTGTTCAAAGCATAAAAAAATCAAAATATAAAAAGTCAACCATTAAGCACGACGACAAAATCAAAATGAGTTACTGTTAAATTGCTGAGTCGTTATAGAATTTTTACATTTCAGTCAATGTTTCCTCGATCTCAACCAATCTGCTACATCGCTGTACCACTTCATTGATACTGCAGTCCAGTATCACGTTAGATGCCGATAATGACCTACCGTTAATAGACAACATCAATTGTCGATCTCAGCCGTGTGTTCAGGTGGGCTGACTGACTGACTGACTAATAGACTGACTGCTGACTGACTGACTGACTGACGGACTAACACCGTAGTGTTGATCGACTACGTAAATTAAATTAGAAATTTCAGCATTTCATCACATCACAAAGCCAGAGATGCCCCACAACAACAACAACAACAACAACAACGACGAGCACAACAACAACAACAACAACAACAACAACAACAACAACAACAACAACAACAACAACAACAACAACAACAACAACAACAACAACAACAACAACAACAACAACAACAACAACAACAACAATAACAACAACATCCACTATAACAACGATGAGTAAAAAATCTCCAACAACAACTCTAACAACAACAACAAAAAACCTTCAACCGTCCACATCTACTGTATTCAATCCGATACCATCATCTTCTTCCTCATCATCATCATCTTCATCTTCATCATCAGCAATGACATCATCAACAACATCATTATTAACATCCAGTATGACAAAATCAACGTCCTCTTTGCTATCGACCACAGAATCATTAGCGAAAACTACAACAAATACAGAAAAACTCACAACATTCTCAACTATACCAACAAATAAAACAACATCCACATCAACGAGCAATTATAAAGACTCTATGCCGTCTTCAACGTCGGTGTTTCCATCTCCAGCTACTGTGTTACTTTTGCTTTTATTCTCCTCAACAACAACAGCAACAACGTTGGATACATCAACAACAGCAACTTCAGCAACAACAACACCATCTGCGTCAGCAACAACGAAAATACCGATGCCAATGCATTTGACCTCGTTATTAGCTGAACTGGAAATGCCCGAATCATCGGAGGAGGTTGCTACATCACTACCAAAAGCACGGTTGGCAGTCAGTCATTTCGTTCATACATTCAGTCTGTCAGTTAATCAGTCAGTCAGTCTGTCAGTTAATCAGTCAGCCCTGTCAGTTAATCTGTCAGTTAATCTGTCCAAAAACCCAGTAATCCAATGAGATTGTCAGTCTACAAAAAGCGAATGAGCGGGTGAGTGAATGAATCAATTCACCAGACTTAACCCATTTAATCAATGAGGCCGTCAATTACTTAGTTTGTCAAAACATTTAACCAGTGAATGTACGAGTCAGTTAAGTAGTCAAACCTGATAAGTAGACATGTTAACGTTTCCCACTAGGAGCTGTTATTTCAACTTTTCACTTGAACCATATGAATCTATATAACAAGTTGGTCAGTCATTCAGTAACTTATTCATTGATTCAGCAGGTACATCGCAATCGACCTATCCGAATTGTTAGCCGAAGTCGATGATTCCTCGACAAGAATGATTTTGAATGAAACTTCAACATCATTTTCAACAACAACATCAACAATAAATCCTACGACAACAACATCAACAACAACAACAACAACAACAACAACAACAACAACAACAACAACAACAACAACAACAATAACAACAACAACAACAACAACAACAACAACAACAACAACAACAACAACAACAACAACAACAACAACAACAACAACAAAAACTTCATCATCGACAACGACAACAACAACCACAACAACATCAACAATAACGGCAACGACAACGGCAACGACAACAACAACAACAACAACAACAGCAGCAAAAACAACAACAACACCAACAACATCAACAACAACAACAACAACAACAACAACAACAACAACAACAACAACAACAACAACAACAACAACAACAACAACAACAACAACAACAACAACAACAACAATAACAATAACAACACCAATAATGACCTCATCAACCACAACGTCTACCATGAAACCATCAACCACGTCGTCTGTAACAGCAACAACTACTACAACAACAACAACAACAACAACAACAACAACAACAACAACAACAACAACAACAACAACAACAACAACAACAATCTCGGCTACAAACATCAATATAGACAAATCGATGTCAACTTATGAACCGGAGTTTTCCGATCGCAACTTTGAGAAACGAGAGCAAGACCCAGATAAGAGTGTCCCTGATTCGGAAGGCACAATCGTCAACACCATGAAGTTGGGTATGTTCGAGATTGATGGTTCTGGTCAAACAACTTTACCAACAACAACAACATCAACAACAACAACATCAACAACAACAACAATAACAACAACAATCATTGAATCAGCTACAAGACATCGGTTTACGAACCCACCACCTCTGAACTCAGTACTTGAAACTGTTCCACCGCCACCACAACCTGAACTGGTCACGCTGAAAACTCTGCCACGTTACTCGAATCCCTACGCACCATTTGATGATCAACCGAAACCAACAACCACCGTAAAAATGACCACAACTTCAACAGGTTACATAGATTCGGATTTGATAATTGAATTTTGAACAGTACATGTTTTGGAATTCAGAAGTGAGTGAACATCAACTTACTGATTATTGACTTTTCCTTTGGATCGTTTATCTTCATTTTCAGTTAAACGTGTAAATTTCCGGAAACGCTGTCTTTAAATGAAGCCATCATTTAACCCAGTAATTCCTTCGATTCCAATTAAAAAATTCATCAAGTCTAAGCTTTTTAGCCTGATTACAGAGTCTCCCTTCTCCACCGATCGGAAGTTAATGCAACGGCGTGGTGCACCAGCCCCCTTCGATGATACCGTAATACCTACAGCTACTGAAGATTGGTTGTACGAGGAGTTTTTACGGTGGAACGAATCGATAGCTTGGACAACGACCCTGGCTCCGGTTTGCGTTGTGACTGACCGACTGACTGCGTAATTGACTGATTGGCTGACTCCTCGATTGACTGACTGACTGACTGACTGACTGACTGACTGACTGACTGACTGACTGACCGACTGACTGACTGACTGGCTGACTGAATTACTGACTGACTAACTTATGATTCTTTCCTTGTAGTTCACGCCCAGCGAGAAGCTACAGCAGATCATCCAACCGATCGTTCCCATCGTGACCCGAGGTCAATCGTCGTCAATCACCATTGATCGCTTCCTTCGACGAGGCAGTCGAAATCGACGTTCGGTAGCACAGAATCATCTGAATTTGAAAGAAACACCATCCAGTCATAACTTTATGATATCCATGAATGACAACATGCGAGTGAATGAAAAAGTAAAGAAGAACTCACTGGACAACCTGGACTGGCGGGAGCACGTGATTGAGATCATGTACCCCAATGAGGAGAACTACAAGCTGCTCGTTGAGGTCAGTTGAGACTTCTAAGATTAAGCTAAAGCCAAGACTCCGTTCACTCACTCACTCACTCACTTAATCACTCACTCACTCACTCATTCAAAAGCTGCAGGAACCATCGATGACCGTGGTCGATCTACTGGTGGCCGCGATCTGTCTGATCGCTCTGCTGGTTGCCATTGTGGTTCTGGTCGTGGTTTGTGCCAAGGCACTGTGCGTTCGTCAGACTTACGTTCAGGCCTTATGATTTTTTTATAATCAATGAAACAATTAGTTTTTGAGAAAATATTTATTTACAATCATAAATACATACATACATGCATATTTGTCAGGATTTTTATTATTATCGATTATTCATATTCTGTTGTTGAAAATATCAGGAAAATTTCTGCTCTCTGATACAAGCCGAGTGGTCATTTGTTTTCAGTGATTGAATGTCCTTGCGATGTATTGTTTGTACGAGTGATAAAATAAACAATATCATTGACCTTGATGTTATGCAGCTTTATTAATATGATCCCGTGAAAATAATAGTACAACATCTTTTTACATTCGCATACATATGTATATGTACATCTTCCAATCCAGGTAGTTTCTCTACTGCTGATGAGAAAATTCATCTAAATAGATGTACTTTCCAATACAAATATAGAACGTGGCTCGTGGTAAACGATTATGGCACCTAAGTTAAATAACGAAGCGAAAATCTCAGTTCTCAGCCCAGGAAATGAGTTATTAACTGTTCGTTACGTTTAATTCGAAACAGCTGTATTGAACTCGATTTACTCAGATGCAGACACTGGCCGACGATCCAATCCTCCAAAAGTTGGGTTTTTTAAGAGCAGTTTTGAGGCCATTTACCTACATTTTAGGAACCAAGTTATACTTTTTGAACAGCTAGAGAGAGGGGAATTCCACTTTTACTTTCCTCCCTCGTTCGCTTGTTAAACTTGTGAAGCAGTTTCATCGATCTTTGTTATCATGCTAGATTGTATGTTAAAAATCCCAATGGAAGCAGTTAAAAGTACAGACCAAATAATTATGGATATACTCATTTTAAGTTCACATCTTGTTTTACAGCATTTCCGACATCATAAAAGTAGCCATCGAATCTGGATTTTTGTCCAGACGAAAACCAAAAAGTTCGTCTAGATTTCTGATCTTCGTATTTCACTGGCCTGGTCTCATTGAAACCAAGTACATACAGTATGTCGACGGTTATGACCGATTAAATGAAAAGGGCAAAGCGCCATTTAATTCGTTAAATGATGGTTCTTGTTGAACGAAATTTTAATTTCCAAGGTTCAGTTGAACATTTATAGTTTTCACTAAAAGGTCTAAACCTATCAAACAACCATTACCACAGATATTTCAGAAAACATTTCATCCAGTCAGTTGGAACTGCGTTCACATCCTTGAACCCCCGAACAGGTCCGTCAATACTAATCGTGTTTCACTCGGCACATGTCTGTACTGTAGTCCATATATGTACTTCAGTCACTTCGTGACTAAATCGAAATTTCCTGACATATCCGGCGAATAAATGAGTTTTACTCATGTCTTAATTTATATTTCGAAAATGATTACCAAGTTCCACCACGAAATCTCAAACGTGTCAAACCATCGTCACTGGTTGATTCTGTCAGTTCGAGTGACAAATGTGGTGAGACGTTGTTACACATTCGGTCACGAAGACGAGCAATGACAATGACGACAACGCGATAACACGGGAACATTAGTCCGGCAATACGTCATTTCAGTGTATTATTGGTGGCACAAGCGGACGATGGAACAACGAATACATGGAATTCCCCTCTCTTTAGCAGTTCCCAAAAGTAGAAATTGTTCTCTAAGGTGTAGATGAATAGCCTGAAAACTGCCAATTCTCCCTCTTTGACGAAATTCCCCTCCCTTTGGAAGATTAACTCGTCCACCAGTGATTGTTGGTACATCTAACGGACACCGGCTCCGTATTACGAAAACACGTTGATCGATATTACATACATTGACTCTGTATATTTACGGAATCACAACCTGACGAGAAGGGAGGGGGGCAGTGAAATTCCCCCTCTTTGTCCTATTCAAAAGAGCAATAGATTCTTGGGGTAAAGGAACAAAAAAAGGCCTCAAGACGGCTGATTCCCCAGTCTTCGACAAAATTCCACTAATACTTTGTAGGTTTGGCTCATCCGCCAGTCTGTGGAATGAATGCTTTAGTGGCACTTGGTTGGCTCAAATCACCACTTTGGCACATCGTCAAAGGCGATATGGTATTGCCCAAGGGGTGCAGTGGAGAGACATTCAAACTGGGCAAAAAATTGGTATATTTTATTGACACCTCACCTCAATGGATTTTGACCCCCTTAATCGCTCAAGATAAGAATATTGAATTGTGTATTCCCATTTCTTTTTCTTTCTTTCTGGTCCGCTGGTGAATATAATGGCATTCTGGGTGAGTTGATTTAGCAAAGTGGCCCATATTGCTTACTATTACTATGC
The DNA here is from genome assembly GCA_964036265.1 of Daptonema setosum. NCBI lineage: Eukaryota > Metazoa > Nematoda > Chromadorea > Monhysterida > Xyalidae > Daptonema > Daptonema setosum. The sequence continues at coordinate 11,291,289 of OZ038443.1, forward strand.
GATTCAGTAATATGTATATATGTACATATCTTCAGCTTTTCCCATTCATGAAGGTCAAAGTTAGTTAAAGGTTGTGTTTTCAGTTATCATATTGTTGTATTCCTGGACCACTTAACGTAGATGATTATATGGTAACTATTCTACGTAGAAAATGTCATAGGATTTTGAATCGCTATATGTATCATAAGGGACGTCATTTTACGTACATATTTAAAGCTTCTCACTTCTTCTTTTTTAGTTTTTCCTTTAGCAGCCACATGGGTTCAATAAATCAAATGCCATTTAGGATTCTTCTTTCTTAACTGATTTATGTATGTACATAAATACCATATGTATTGGCCTATTACCTCATAGTTGACCTCATTAACGCGTCAGACGAGTTTGGACGAAAAGCTTGGTCGGTTGTTGATGTAAAGTTTGGCGCGTGGGTTGCCTGGTATATGTGAATAATGGACACTTATGTATGTAGACATACGTTAGATGTATTGAACAATATGTATGCGAATATGTATCTGTCATGTTCTTGTTTATATAAACTTTACATAGTCTGAACTTCACCTTTCTTTAGGTCTTGCGAATGCTAGATCTTTTACAGCTGAAGTTTCGAAAATGTTTATGAATGCGTTCAAGTTGGCGTATAACGTATGAAATTTCACTCTTCATTTGGTGCGGTGCACACCTGGTTTCAATCAACCAGACATTATGACTGGTTTCTTACTATATTTTTCATACATCGTTGTTTGTTTTACTCACACTGGGCACAATATCATAAGCATGTATGTACCTACATCTCATTTTCCATTTCCCGGTTTGGTGAATAAATTGATTCAAATTACATATAACCTAATAAATGGATTAACCAAACAACATTCAGTATGTTTATCTCATAAACCAATCAACGTCCGCTCAGCTGAGCAGCGTCCCACATTCCACTGACGCCGATCCCACCAGTTCAGTCGTTGCGTCCGTTTGTATGCCGACGCGCAACCACTCGAAAATGCCACCGAAACTGAGCACGCTTTAAACTGACGAGCGCTGCAGTGTAAAGTGCTGGTCACAGTGAGTGTAAAGAGATTTATATGAAATTTGAGACAGAAAAAAAGTTGTAAACAATATGGCGCTTTCGAACGCTGAGTTGTGTGAAGGGGCGGTGGGATATGTATTTCGGCAACTATGTATATGATTAAAAGATGCCCCCAACGGGTGTGTAAATTGAAAACTTGAAAATTAAAAACATGTGGGAATCAGAAAAACAGTGCTGCAGCTGAAACTGTCTGATATTATTCAACATTTGGTGTTATAACAACTGTTTCATCGTGCCAAAGACCTGATTGCAACCATAATACAAACAAAAGCATACAGTAGCAACTAATACCGGTATTGCTTTATATCGTAGAGTCATCCCGTTTTTCTGTTGATCAAGTTCATTACATATGTATTAGGATTATGATGTTAATTAGGTAACTATGAATGCTTATATGCCCGGGTATCCGAAGTGGTGTCTCGCTGCCTCGACTTTACTCAACGGGTGTGGCTAACGGTGATAGCAACAGCGGCAGCCAAGTTCTCAATGCGAAACAGCAGTTGCGCCTGGGAATAAAAATTCCCCTACAGCACTTGTCAGCAATAAAAATTCCCCTACAGCACTTGTCAGCAATAAAAATTCCCCTACAGCACAAGAATTAATTATTCACGAAAATTTGAAACATTGAGACAGGTACATACTTCAAAGAAATTACCATAGAACGAGATAAACAGAGAGAGTAAGTGTAGTTCAGTTTTCATCACTCGCTAATGTTAAGCTTACCGCGACAGCTGTTTATCTGCAACGCTTACTGACTGAATGGCGCAACTACCGGTCGTGTGTTGCAGATTAAGCGAAGTTGCAACATAAACAACAGCAAAAACAATAACAACAACAATAACAACAACAGCAACAACAACAACAACAACAACAACAACAACAACAACATCACGTAGTCTCGGAAGCCCCCATACTTTCTTGAACCAGCCTGGCGGTATCGTAAAAATGAAGAAAAAAAGCTGAAATGCGTTTCAGTTTCACATTTCATATTCGCTAACTTTTGGTGAGATGCGTCTCAGCTGTTGTTTCAGACGCGTTACGTTTCGGTTGCGATTCTTCGTAAGCAAGTTCCTATAACTAAGGTTCGAATATTTCGCGACAGTTTTCCGGGACATTGTCGGGACAGTTTTTTTTGTAAAAATATTTCAAGCACGCTTTTTTTTGTTTTTTTGTCAAATTTTTGATTGATATAATAATTTTTAATTTAGGGTGTGTGGCAAGAGTCTTACAAAAAAATCCGTGAATTTGTCGCCTTTGTCGCGAAATATTCGAACCTCAGTTATACATACCGAATGTGCGCATTGAACTCTTTAAACGTGACATTTAGTGCCGGAAAGTGTTAATGTCAAACCAAGTATTATAACTCTACATGTGTTTTGACCGAAACAGTAGAAACTGCTCTCTGGGGGAGTGTTCAGTACTTTAGAAATGTTTTCGTCATTGTAGATAAATTAATCCCTCTTCAGTAGTCCAAAATTAATGTTGGTTTCAAAACCATCCTTCATCGTTCACATTAACATTTCTGTCAGAAAAGTGTCATTTCGCACTGCGGTTTCGGCGTTGAATGGTCAGAAAAGCAGCAGGGCCATCTGGTTCGGTGGTTTGTGCGTCATCAACTCAGATGTGCCATTCACTTCACCTTTATGGCCATTTCACTGCCCCCGTTATTGTTGGTCTTTATGGACAATACCTAAAAATGCGGAAATGTTTTTTTCGGCATTAAACAACTGTCGGTGGCTCATTCGAAATTCCTGATGAACGGTGTGACATAAGTAAAACAATTTTTACAGTAGGTCTTCATTCACTTTGTAAGTGTCGAGTTAAGAAGATTACTTAGCAGTACGCAAATGCATTATTAATTAGGTGAGTAGAATCCTCGATTACTTATTGTTGTCCCATTCCGTTCCGAATGAACTTTCCTGGTTCAGAGTTATAAAGCAAGCAGTACGCACTGACAGAACTTTTCAAATATTAACAGTTCCAAATTTTTTATGACGCACACTTTGTGAAAATTTCCGTCTCATTCTTCGAATCACCATCTGTTCATTTCCTCAGCATTTTATTGGGTTTCAGTTGAAGATCGACATTTATTTTCGAGATATTTGAACTTTGAACCACTAATAAACATAAAACTGCGGTGCTCTGACATTGGTTACTGACAGTCATTAATACATATTTGTTTGAGCTTCAAAGTGTCACGAGGCCTTCGTTAACTTGTTTGTTGGCTGTTTTCCAGACAAATGATAAATTATTCGTTGAACGACTTGAGATTTTTCTCATTAGTATTGACCATATCGCTTAACCACTACTTTTCGGAATTACACTGTTACATTTTCTCTCTGAATATTTTATTCACGTTAACATTGTGGTTTGAAAAATTCTCAATACTTTCAGGTGATTTTTCAATAAGTGGGTCCGGTTCGCAACTGGTGTACCAGAACACATCAACTACCTGAGGACTGTGAAAACGGTGAGTAAACAAATAGTACTTAGTTATTTAATAGAAAATAAACTTTTTCCATTGGTCCGTGAAAAACTTCAAATGTTAGTTTTCAGATCAAGTTAGCAAAATACTCGGTAGCAGTGACTGTTCTCGTTTACCTAAGTCTTTTCTGATTAGAGACTGAAATCTCCGTTTCAGATATGTATCTTTGTATACCAAGAATCCACGTGAACAATAAGACGATCATATGCATAGATTTCACTCAATTTACAATATAGCAATCAAAATCACACTTTCAAAAGTGCACAACACTAATAATACTTGTCGGCCTCAAACTGTATTGTATCATTTCATGACACAAAAATAGATAAATACAATATTTACAAGATACTACAGCTGAAATAAAAATTCTAGAAACTAAGTGAAAAATAACAAAGTCGTATAGTACAAAGTCAAAAGAATAAATAGTTTGTAGTCTGAAGAAATAAATATCAACCCAATACAGCTTTGTATTAATTGTTATACAAAATATTATTAAACTAATAATACGAATAACTTAAAAAACATTCGTTTAATATAAAAATCTGTTAGAAAATCAGTACCATTTTTCGATGCCATGTTTATGCTTCCTTGATGGCAGCCGGGTGGTCATGACCCTTGGTTGCCCAGTCCGGATTGTTCCAGCGGTAACTGAAAATAGTCATCTTATAATGAGAATATCAAGAAATTTTTTTTAAAGAAGAAATACCATTTCATTATAATTTTAGCCATGAGTGTGCCAAATACGCGATCGTCGCCGGTGGACGGCGCCGAGCCCGTGGCCGCCCACATGGACGAGTCGGGTCGGGTATCGCCCGATACGTCGCTGCCGTTCAAGTCCATCAACAAAATCGCCACAGGTGAGTTTGTTGAAAACTCAACGACTCACGAATAACTATGTTACATAATTTTATGTCTTATCATTATTATACGACATATTACACAATTCATTTTACACTGCAGGCAAACAACCGACAGCACCGGCGTCGCACGCCGACACGCGCTCGTCGCCGATCGACGAAGCTCTGAACAAAGACAACGATCGTGTGATGAAGTTGTTCCACATCTATGAGGGCATGCTGCCCCATTTCGTTGAAACCACACATTTGGTTGAGAAGAAGCGCCTTAAAGCCATCCCGACGTTCAACGAGTACCTGAACATGCTGCCACGATATCCACCAGCCAACACCCAGCTGGTGCCCGATCCGAGCATGCCGCATATGGCGTCGTTTCCGTGCTTTGAGGGTGAGTCACTCAAAAATTGGAATGCTTCAGTATATTCTGAATGCATCAGTTCATAGTTAAAACTACTTTAACGATAAAATTGCAGCACTGGTGCCGCATTTTGCGTTTGCCGCCGTCAATCAGCTGGTGCCGCAGGTCCATCCGATTCCGTTCGACACCTACGCCAGTCTGATTCCCGTTAAACGGAGCAACCTGGAACAGCCGATGGCTGCGGTCCCGCCGGTGGTCGACCTCAGCAAGTATCAAGTGCCAGCACAACGTGCCAAGACGCCCGATTCGGAAATGCCAGGTACCATATCACAAAACGAGGGTTTCTTTGATTTGTATAATTTACTCATTTTAATAATATATTTTCTTATATGTTGTTTATGTGAGTACAAAAATTATTAGATCCCGCTTCAATCCCGATCGATCGCACCGAATCCTCGCCCATCGATGGCCAGGAAGTGCAACGTGTCGTCAATGAACAGTTCAACGAAGCTTCTCGTGTGTCGCCCGATCTCGACTTGCCGTTCAAGGCCACATCGCTAGTCAAAGGTGACTTCCAAATGCAAACCAAGATTCCAAATGTCAAACCATCTTTTACAATCAGAGTAATTTTATCGCAATGTCAAGTGTAAAACTAATTCAAATTCCAGCTGAAACCAAGCATGTGGAGATCCGCCAGACGGCTTCGAGCCCCATCGATGAGCATGCCAAGGAAACACCCGATGTCATCTACAAACCGATCATCATCGGTGTGGATGCCAAGGGACGTCCACTGATCGCTGGTGTAACGGTATACAGACTGGCATCATCGCCATCCAAGGTCCCGACGGTCGTGGCACCAGCCGGTGCACGTTAGACCTCATTTTCTATTACAAAACTTTATAAACTTCACCGTATAGAATATGTATTAGAATATAATTTATAATATAAAATGATGTAATATAATACACAATATTACAGGTCCGTCAAGCCCGAACACGCGCGCCGCCTATGACACGTACTTGATGACGCTGCCCAAGTTCAACCAGCAGGCGGAGAAGGCACCGGCTACGGTTGACTTCAGCCGTCCAGTCACCTACGATGCTTATCTGTCTCTGGTGCCCACCTTCAAGCCGGAAGAAAAAGTCGAGGCAAAAAAAGTTGCCAGCGCACCGGAACCAGATGCTTACAAGGGCTACTTGGCCATGATCCCCCACTTCGCCGCTAAGGCATCCGGAGAGCAGGTAGATATTCATTGATAATCACTAATTAATTAACGATATTTTATACGCGAAGGTATATATCAGTCAAACATGTTAAACGAGGACAGTTTTAGTTATTTCTCTTTGAATGCACTCACTGTTTTTCTTCATTGTTCATCCATTCATTTCCATTCAAGTGCCACTGAAACAATCTGTGCAGGCCACCAAGTCCAACGAGCCATTATCCTACGAAGCCTACACCGCGTTGATCCCCAAATTTCCCAAAACACCGCCATCATCACCCACGTCATTCGATGCTCACGGTTATGTAGCTACCATGCCCACTTTCATCAACGCCAAACCCGAACCGCCGAAGAAAGCAGCCGGCATTCTGTCCAGCTACGAATCGTACTTGATGACGATGCCGTCCTACAAAACCAGCAAGGCCGCTGATGATGAAGTGGCTTCCATAAGTTTGTGAAAGTTTGATTCTTTCTTTGTAAATGATTAAAGAAATTAAAGACAATTAGTTAGTGACAATGGTACAACTTGCAGATGTGAAACCGGCGGACCGCGCCGAACAGTATGCGGCCTACCTTCAAACCGTGCCCAGTCTGCCACGTATCGCGTCGCCTAGTAAAAGATCGTCAAGCAACTTGGTCAGTTTGTAGATACCGAGACACCGATTTTTTAAGGAATATTGTATACTTACATAAGTAACAATCAATTCCATTGAAATTCAACCGGTCTTCAACAAATAAAAAATATTGCCAGATCGTTTCGGGCGTGGACGCCAAGGGTCGTCCTTTGATCAGCGGTGTATCTGGACAAGGCGCCTCCAAGGCTAGCGCATCGGCAGATACTCGTTCCTCGCCGATTGATCTCGCGCAAGAGACCAGTCAGGTCGTCAAAGACAATTTCAACGAAGCCACCCGTGTTTCGCCCGACTTGAGCTTGCCTTTTACGGCTAAGGCTGCCATCAAAGACAGTTGGTATGCATTGCATGACACTTGACAAGTGATAAGTATGTATGGTTAACCCATTTAAATAATGATAAACTGCAGGTGCCAAACAGATTGACATTCGCGAGACTGCTTCAAGCCCAGTAGACACCGAGGTGCACAGCACTGGTTAGTACGATCATAAATGACTAGATGATTGAGCCCTCATAAAAAACATTAACAATGTTTTTTATTTCATTTTGATTAATAATGAGCACGGTTTAGCTGTCTCATCGAATGTGATCGTCGCCGGTGTGAATGCCAAAGGCAATCCGTTGATTGTTGGTGTGGCAGGTGGTCAGAATTCATCAGTCAGTTCTCAGCAGGCTCCCCGTTAGTTTCATTATTCGCACACATTCTCTATTAACAAAACCATAACAGTAACTAAATGCTCTCTAATTAGCTTATCACACCAACGAAACCCTATTTACCCCAAGCTTATTGCATATATACATCTACCAGTTCAGAGTTTCCCTGCTTTAACATTTTCAATGCAACGGTTTGGCTTACATCCATTCCTTACTACTCACTACAGGCCCTTCAACGCCCAATTCACGTGCAGCCTATGACACATATTTGATGACGCTGCCACAGTTTAAGAAAGAAGCCGCTGCCAACCCAGCAACGGTAGACTTTTCTCGGCCCGTCACCTACCAGTCATATCTGGCGCTCGTACCTTCATTCAAGGAACAAGACACCAAAAAGCTCTCAAGTGCTCCGATTCCCGAAGCATACCGTGCCTATCTTTCTATGATCCCCCACTTCGCGGCTCAAGGTTCCGGACAAACTGCCGCCAATGAGCCGTTATCCTACGATGCCTACACCAAGCTGATTCCTCAGTTTCCGAAATCTCCTCCCGCATCCCCTGTGCCTTTTGACCCGCATGGCTACGTTGCCACCATGCCTAAATTTATAACCGAAAATAAACCTGCTGATCAAAAGCCAGCCATTATAACAAGCTATGAGTCATATCTCAAAACCATGCCTTCTTACAAACAAGCTCAGCCGGTGCCCACGTCGAAATTGGGTTGGTATCACTGATTTAACAAATAAACTGTCACTTGAAGTCGAAATGAATCGCAAATTTATGGACAGGATGATTTGTGTTTGTATCCAGATATATATTTCAGCGGCAGCAGTGGACAGCAGCGAGCGGGCCGAACAGTATGCCTCCTACTTGCACACTGTTCCCAGCTACAATAAGCTGTCGTCCAGCCCCCAAACTGGAAGCAAACCGTCAACCGGAACATCCAGCAATCTGGTAAGTAATATGTCGACCAATTGAGTGAAAACGCGACTCATATGATAAAGTAACAGCTGGTAAATTTCAGCTGGTAACTGGCGTTGATGCAAAAGGCCATCCGTTGATCGGAGGAGTAGCAGTGGGTCCGGCTATTGGCAAAGGTTTGGCGGCCAAATAAAGAAGCCATCTTCAGCTTGATTCAAACCTATTTTTCGTTTCATTACCGGTGTTTAACGTGTGGAAAACATTTTCGGAACTAACTGGGTTTATTTTTTAGTGATATAGTTACCCAAAATACGTGTAGTAGTCATTAATGTATGTCATACCGGTTTTATTTGTTGTAGATAGTCATAATATGTTTATGTTAACATTAGCTGAATATTGAGTTAAGAGACACATAAATTATTAGTCTTTCACTTTCTGTTTAATCTGCATATATTTTTTTTTTATCTAGTGTGGTTTGCTGTACAAAACTCTGTATGTGACTGAATGAAGTCATCATTTTTACTCATGGAACGTATCGGTTTATTTACTTAATCAACACCAAAAATTCAGCTATCAAGCAGTAGAGTGAAAGACAAAAATGTTCAATATGTTTTATTTGCAAGGACCGTTAGTCAAACAGTTAATATTTACAGTCAGCCGCCCCACTGCAAGCAACGAAGTCGTGGCTTGTGTCAATAACGACGGCCAGCCAATAATTGTCGGTGTAACCGGATCCCAAAGCCAAATCGGGCACGCCTCCAGTGCCAAACCACCACCCGATTCAAAGTGCCCACCTGTGTCGGTCGACAAATCGTTGGGTGAAAAGGAACATAAGCCAGACAACAAGCGAAGTGCAAATCAGCAACCCGATGGACAACATGATCGTCCCATTATCACCACCACGAACACCATCTCTAAAACTTCTGATTTGACTGTTAGTTCGCTGCAAAAGTCAACCAAAAATCTTGATACAGCACTGACGACGACTACGGATCCGACACCACCAAACACGCCGGAGATGCAACTAGTCAAAGAAAAGCAGCTGCACTTATCCGACCAAAAAGCGTTAATCGACCAAGCAGCCGAGCAACTCTCGAAGGACACCGTTACAAAAGCTCTATCTGACATAAAGGAAGGTAATCAAAACGCGGAAAAAGGTTCGCTGACAAACGTTGTCATGGTTCAAGATGTCTATCACAACAACCAAGGAGAAAACGTGGTTGAAGCAGCCATCAAGAAAAATGTTAAAAACGTAGAAGAAAAAGTCTACAACCCCGTACAAGAAGCCATTACCCAGAAGAAAAATGTTGTCGATCAAGCGATAAATGAAAACAGTGACAAGGCGAAAGCGACTTTCAATGTAGTTGAAGATACAATTAAGCAGAACCAGAAGAGCGTGGTTGATGAAGCTGTTAAGGCTAATCAAAAAGCTCATGAAGAATTGAACAAGGTAGAGGAGACTATCAAACAACAGCAACGAAATGTAGTTGATGCAGCCATACAACAAAAGCAACAGGCCCAAGAAACTTTCAACATCGTTGAACAAACCGTAAAACAAAATCAGCAGAACGTCGTGGAAGCAGCTATTCAGCAGCAACAGAATGCCGGCGATGTCGTCAACGTTGTTGAAAACGTCACCAAAGAAAACCAGCAAAACTTAGTTGATTCAGCTATCAAACAAAATCGAAGAGCAGCAGAAACACTCGACGATCATGTGCAACTTGTCGTCGCAGAAGTCAGCGCCACCGAATCAAAACAAGGTCCCAAACGTCAGGACACGACAACCACAGCTAACGCCATTGCAGCCAGCATCATGGCCAACAAATCAAACGTTGTTGAAGAAGTGATTCAACAAAATGTGAAAGCAGAGACAGTCAAGAACGTTGTCGCTGAGGCTATTGAATCACATCAGCGACCTGCTGTGACAGCTATCTGCGACAGGGAACCAATTCAAGCCATATGTGACCAGCCGCCAACTCCAGCCATCGAATACAAGCCCATCAAAAACGTTGTCGATGAGGTCATAAAACAGGAGAACAAAGATAATGTCAACATCCCCAATGTGCTAGACGCCACGATCAAAGACAACCAGCAAGATCAGGAAGTCTCTAACGTCGTGCAACAAACCATTACCTCAGCCAGCCAACAACAACCAACCGATCGCTCTCGCATTGTCGAATCAGTCGATTTAACGTTTGTTAAGTCGGGTGAACCAGCAAAACCTGCGCAGCAATTTGTTGAGAGCGTCGAACTGACTTTTGAGAAGGTGCAACCAGCAGCGTCGGCCAACAACCAACAACCACAACAGTCATCCAATGGTCATGTGATCGTCTACCCGCAAACCGAATCGGAACGAAACGCGGATCGCAAGCTGGACGATGCCATGAAGGACATGGAGCTGAAGATCTTGCAGGCCGGCAACAGTGGCAACAACAACAATGAAACCGGTGCCACGGCGCAGTCACTCAAAGACATCCCCAAGTTCCCGCCGGTCAACAAACAGGAGGAAGCCGAGGTGGAACGCCACAGTCAGGTGGTGGCCAAGGAAGAGTTCGAGCGAGATGATGGTGCCCGAAGTTCACGTACATGGCCGCGACCAACCAACAACGTTACCGAGCAGTCGCCCAAACCGGGTCGAGTCCGAGCGGCCAGCGAGAATGCCAAAGACACTATCACACCCGTTCCACCATCTACGTTCAAACGATTCCGACTGTTTGTTCGCGAGCGATGCACCATCTTGTAGTCAGGCTAGTAAGACTTGATTGTCGGCAAGCTTGGTGTCTTTGTGAATCTTCTTATACATAAATGGTATGGACTATGGACAATCTTTTCTAAAAAAGTTAAATCTATAACCATAGAAGAAAGTTTACAAAGACTGACAGTGTTAGAAACTGCTACAAACAAAAAATCAGCTATGTACTTCGTGATAAATGCTTGCCTTTTAAGAATATTTTCGAGTAAAAAACACATGATCCAAGAAGAATATTTATGAATTAGCTAAGCAAACTTTTGATGCATAATTTTAATTGTTTTCCGTTGTTTAATCCTAGTCAATTGCGAACATTTGGGTGCAAATATAAATGCATCTACACCTATAATTAACTCTAATAGTCATCATAAAACATGATCAACATGATAGTGAGAATCAGTGATGGAGACTACCACGCGATTATGCCCACAAGCTCTACGCGTTTTTTACAATATGTTCTCATATGTAAAACCATAGCTCCTCGACTGATTAATACACTGATTTTACTTTACATAAGATTTAATAGAATCGTGTGTTTTGTTAACTTTCATATGCAATTAAAATGTTTTGTTATTTTGTTCGCTTAATGGAGATGGAGAATATTCGACTGACGACTTTTTATACTTCAACTTCTTCCTGATATGATACGTTTGTTTCATTGTTTTGTCAACCATATTAACTACTCAATTACAAGCGTGCCAAAAATGCTCACAAATGATATTTATGAATTATTAATATTGAAACGAAGATCGATTCAATGAATTGTAAATCAAATACCACTATCAAATAAAGGAAATGTTTCTAAGTAACAGGACATTTCTTCAATCTTCAAACATTTACCTAAGAAAAAATAAAACTATGACTGACTAAACCTCCAAGCCCAAACGAATGCATTAGAAATCTGAAATAAATCTGATCAAAAGCTGGACTGCGAAGAGCCGAAGACCGTGAAAGCCACAAACCTCTCTCTCTATCTGGCCTGATGAAGAACAGATACACGTTGAACAGAACTCAAACAAACCGAACCCATATGTCTGACCAAACTACAAATTATCCGCCTTATCAACACAAAATAGTTGTTTCAAACATCTTCATGCAAAAATTATAATAAATTTTTATAAAAGCTCGAAGTTAAATCTAAATAATTTGAACCAAACTCACAAAACGAAGTTTGTTAAACTTAAAATAGGATAATCAAAGGTATAAACTGACTTGGCAACGCGAGCCAGCTGAATGTAGCCGGATAAGGCCACAAACACATTGACACTGCACAGGTAGTAGTTCTTTGGGATTATAACCAGACAGTAGCGAGCCCAGATCGTACCTGCAAACAAAACTTTCACTCAATGAGTCACTCAATAACTCACTCACTCACTCACACACTGACTCACTCTCTCATCATACACAAACACTAACTCACTGACTCACACACAGACTTGTTTTACACACTCACTGACCAACAAACTACGTACTTCACTAACTCACCCGTCACTCACTCACTCACTCACTTAATCACTCACTCACTCACTCACTCATTCACTCACTCACCCACTCACTCACTCACTCACTCACTCACTCACTCACTCACTCACTCACTCACTCACTCACTCACTCACTCACTCACTCACTCTCTCACTCACTCACTTGCTCACTCACTCACTCACTCACTCACTCACTCACTCACTCACCCACTTACTCACTTACTCACTCACTCACTCACTCACTCACTCACTCACTCACTCACTGACCGGTAGCGGCCAGCGCACCAGACTGGTTGGGCGATAAACGATCGGCGGGTCGGGCCAAGTCGGCGAGACCAGCGAAAACAAGGCTCTGCAATAATTATGCGTATTTGATTATCATGATACTAAAAATTTCAGTTCCTAAAATAATTATACTGAACTTATTATTGCATTGCTATCAAATCAAAACGTTAGAATACCATACCAATATCGAATACCAACGAACCACAGTATACCACGGTTTAACATCTTCTATTCTTTAATGGAATGAAACCAAAAGCAATATTAAATACACAGAATACTATTCACACCGCTTCTCTAATCAAGTAATACAAAAAAATTGGCGTTATATTTCATTTTCTCAACTAAATCTAACCCATTTAATAGTGGGCGCCCAGAAGAAAACGGTTTTGGGACCGGCCGCGTGCTCGTAGGCGGGTTTTAGTTTGCCAGGCAACATCGGCAGCACCACCCGATCCATCGAGGCACAGACGGCACGGTACATGGCTGATGTCATCGTCGACGATTATCTAGATCACTCACATTTATTATAATTCATATTATAATCATTGGTAGGCCGAAGATTCATAACATCGGTGAACTACAAACTTAGGGATAATCATAAATTATAATCATTTTACGACTTCTTGGTATGTTTTACTATTATGATGAACAAGTTATAATCATGAATGACTTGAATACGGACGTTCAGATTTCACGTTTATCACAAGTTATAATCATGATTCGAGCATTTGTATTTTACTATAGTGAAGAACTCAGAATCAAGATTATTTCACATACATAGAATTTATTATAAATATTTGTACTTTACACTTCCCAAAGCTATGCAACCTCAATTGCGGACAGTAAGTTAAAATTATTTTCTACATAAATAAGAAGCACTACTTAATTCACAAACTAATGAAACAATACTGTAGGTTTATATTGCAATCGTTTCTTTTACTCCATTCAGTTATAAGTATCCTGTTGCATGTCTTACAACTGGTATGACTGGTTACAACGACAAGCTTCCGTTACGAAATGAAGTTCCCACTAGTCAATATATAAATCTTTTATTAACTCGTAGAATATATTCAATTTATATTTATAAAAACTCACTACTAAAATGTTTAACAATAATAAAATCAACGAAAGTGTAAAAAAATAACAGGATGCCGAGACATTTAAAAGCAATGCAACATTCCATCGTCCACTATAACAGCAAACAACAGCGGAACAACGTAATGATATCTTTCACAATTAAAGGTAAAAACTATAAAATCATAACATAATATTTTTTCGTAAAAACAATTGTAACATGAAAAATTAAAAGGATTTTCTGGAAAAAGACACAACAAAGTTCGGATTCTTCTAGATGAAATATATTTCAACGCAGACAATTTTGAAACCAAAGATTGTTTACGCCGTGCAGAAAGCGCGTTGAAAAGACACTAGCGAACCAAAAAACTATCCAAAGAAAGGAAGGGGAATTTCTCCCACTATAGTGAAATTGGCAGTTTTCAGGTCACTAAACTTACCCATTAAGAAACCAAATTCCACGTTTTTTTCAAAGAGTGATTCCTCTTTCCCTTCTTCTTCTCGTCCGCTAATGATGCCAGGTATGAAATTGACAATGATTGGTGGTACACTTCAGTTGAAAATGACGACGAAAAAGGTAGCTTCGAAACTAACTACGACACTAATAGACAGCTATTTATAAAAACACAATCCTCTTACAACTATTTTCTGTAATAAGTTCGTTCCGTTCGAATTTCGAACACTGAAATAACCCAATTACATCCTCGAACAGCAAGGTTTAAAATTACAATACATCGATTTCGAGAATAAAAAAAACAGTGAATCTCAATCCGGAATGACGAGTGAATCGACGGCGGCGTGCAACTCGGCGTAGTCGTCCGCGTAGCTCTCGTGCTTCTTGATCATCACCATGATTGATGGTCGACGATGACCTGCAAGTAAACAGTTTCAGTTTCAAACACGACACGATCAATGATCGAGTTTCTCAGGTTGCATGTAGTCATCGCAAACCATTTTGTATCCATGTCGAATGTATCAAATCTAATATTAGAGTAACAAAGCGACGATGAGGAAATGTCAGGATGGGACGGACGAACTATTAACTTGCATAAGTAAGGAGATTCGTTTTTCAACAGACTCAAATTATACACTAGAGCCACTGGATTGTATTTACTTTACTATTATAGATATAGTTATACCACGGCTTATGTTTGATGATTGACGGCGATCGGTTGTATACCATACCAAGTAATTTTTTGTCTCCTTGGCTGTTTCCGCAATCGAAGTCTTTCATACATAGTGTGTTAGTTATCACAATCGTTACGTATTCCGTAAACAAAATCAGGAGAGAATTCTATAATTTATGCTGATACACTAAGTTTTAATGCACAAAAACTTACCCGATTTCAACAGCAAGTTAGGATGTTTGGGCTCACTAACCAGCAGCCAATCCGAGATGATGTTTGCTGGGTGTGTAGCAGTAGGGAATCGATGCCTCTTCGCACATGGCCGGGATGTGAGCGTAAATGTCGATCGGTGTCACGTCCCCTGAATTTACATATAGAAAATAAAGTTTACCACAAAACAGCCAGCTAAGTATTGAGTGATTGACATCTACTCATTTTTTCAGCCAGCCGGTGGAACTTTATGATTATAATTTATAAAAATACTTTTTCACACCGATTGTAACTTGTTATTCACCGTTATGCTGATTATAACAAGAAAACAGTAAAAACCTATGAAAAACTATATCTATTCTTTGTGTAACATTGAAAATACGAAACGAGAAGTAGTAACGAACCGGCTAAGATGACGATGCCGGTTTCTTGTTTCCTTAAGGCACGCTGTACATCAACAATGCCCTGTCGGCAGTGGAATTTGACTTTAGACGACTTCTTTACGAGTTTGTACGCTTTCTTGGCTAGTTTTCGAGAGGCCATTGGCTGAAATATAAAACGAACATGGCTTAACTGTCACATAGTAAAGCTCAATAATTGAATTTGATTGATTTTATGAAGGGAGTGGTGGTGGGGACTAGTGGATGAGGAGTGAGAGAGTGAGTGAGTGAGTGAAAGACTGAGTGTGTTTGAACGAATGAATGAGTGAGTGAGTGTAAGAGAGAGAGAGAGAGAGGGATTTGCGAGTGCAAGAGCATGTAAACGGATGTAACGGATCCCACATCCAGTTCAGATCCAAATAATTTTGATTCACTCGGTCTTTAACAGGTTGTGATTACTTAACAGAATTTCTTAAGCAAGCACAATAACAAGCGGCAAGCTAAATTGAATATTCGTTTGTTTCTAATTGAGCATGACAAACCTGAGCGATGGGATTGCAAAACTGAATGAGATCTTCGTATTCACCCTTCTCTGTAGTCGGTGTGGGCAACGGCTCCTTCCCGTTCGTCTGTTCACTTACCTGAAAAGGAGAGATAATTATATGATGTATGGAAAAATGATCAAAAATACAGTAGTTATTTTCAACTATAACTACAAACGGAGGTTCTTTCGGATCAATGTAATTCTTTACGGTTCTAACTCAGCTTAGCATTGTCGCTTTGATAGCTTCAATTTCAACTCAAAACGTTTAGAATTTAAACAATTGTCAGTCTCTTTACTTCTTTATCATCATTGGGGTGTGCTGATAAGATGGATCTACGAAATGACCCTCAGTATTTGCTTAACTACGTATAAACGAACCAAAGATTCCCATACTCACTGGAGCGAAACGTGCTCGCCAAACTAAAGGTGATTAAAAATTTACTTATTTACAATGCCACAAAATCTTGCTTCCTAACCGAGAAATGCATTTCAATGATTGACTATGATGCAAAAGAAAAAAAATATAATAAAAATATATTCTAATAACCTGAGTTTCGGCTTCTCCATCAACGTCCATCTCGCTCACGCTCTTCTTCTTGCTTTTGCCCATTTTACAAACTTTTTGTTTTTCTTGTTTTGACGAATGACGAATGAACTCTAGAATAAAATTACCAAATTAATTTTTATCTGAATAATAATTAAAAGTTGATTCTTCTCTTCATTATTTTTTTGTTTTTATTTATTTATTTTTACTTTTGCGCCGAATTTTTTCGCCAAATTTTTGAGCGACCACGCAGTGTAGTTCAGTCAGTTAACGCGCGTGTCGCTCACGCGAGAGGTACTCGGTTCAAACCTGGATGATGATCAACTTTTTGTTTTCTTTGCGTAATG
This sequence comes from Daptonema setosum, assembly GCA_964036265.1. Classification (NCBI taxonomy): domain Eukaryota; kingdom Metazoa; phylum Nematoda; class Chromadorea; order Monhysterida; family Xyalidae; genus Daptonema; species Daptonema setosum. The sequence goes on from OZ038443.1 coordinate 11,308,239, forward strand.
ATAGAACATGGATTCAGTATTTTTATAAATACATTCTTTAACATTTATTTATTACATTACGGTTGGTTGATCTTCTGTTTGCTTCTGTGTTATCAACTAGACGAGGCGCACTTATTCGGCTGTTTCTTCATTAGATACTACTCCAAAACCACAGTTTTAAATAGACGAGTGAAAACGTATGGGAAAAGACGGAACTGACAATACGGGGTAGACAATGCGCACTGATCCAATGCGTACCACAAATATATAGCGTTATAGACTTATAGTATAATCTATTAATATTGGGAAAACGGGGGCGTCTAAATAGAATTCTACACGTAGACAAGTTAGCAAGCAGTAAACAACTGGGCTAGACAAATATGCATAGAACCAATGACTGGGGAATATGACGTAACACTAGCAGTAATAGTGGCGGACGGGGAGTATTGGGGCACCAATACTGCACTTCCCCTTCCTCCAATAAAAAATAAGTTGTGATAGTAAAAATGTAGGCTTAGAATGGGGTAATAAATTATGGTTGCGTAATGTTTCATACTCGTATCTTTTCATATTCGCTATTTTTCATACTCGTTATGTTTCATACTCGTACTTTTTCATACTCGTACTTTTTCATATTCGCATGTTTCATATTCGCATGTTTCATACCCGTTATGTTTCATACTCGTATCTTTTCATATTCGCATGTTTCATACCCGTTATGTTTCATACTCGTATCTTTTCATACTCGTATCTTTTCATACTCGTACTTTTTCATACTCG
>OZ038443.1:11309197-11330303 GCA_964036265.1 Daptonema setosum
AACGTTGATGGTGAAATCAGGGTTTGTAGGATTTATGATGAATGCCTGTATTTATAACCTACATACAGTATGTATTGTGACTGACAGTTCACGTGATGATCACATGTCAAAGACATGTATTGTTTTGATAAGATCATATGCATGTAACCGTCACTTCTGAAACATTATGTTGTAGATATAATGGCTCCATAATGAATCTTCTTCAGGACTAGCTGTAATGTTTTAGAAGTGACGTTTCTTCATTTCTGTCAGCACTGAGCTAAACATTAGTCTACAACATTGACCAATCCAACAGATTGTACAAACAGTCTAAGTAATGAAATGAAGGATCGTTTGAAATACTGACTGACTGACTGACTGACTGACTGACTGACTAACTGACCGATGGTCAAAATTTATATGACCGTAATGTACAGCATACATATAATATAAAACATGGACTTTGGACCCGCTCTTTGTCACACGCTAATGTGTACATAACGGCGTGATTATAGATAGTATTTCTATTCATAAATATCGATCTACTACACATCCATTCATTGGTCAAGTGTTTGCATGAGAGAAAGCGAGTGAACAATTCAAATGGATATTGATGATAAGAAGACTAAAACTCTAACTTAAACCAAAATCCAACTGATAACATTAGTGACTGAAATGTGGACCAATTAGTAACAACAGTGTATGTTTTGCATGATAATAAACAAATGTTTTGTATGTTTCCCATCTCCTAGTCTCCGTCCGCCACTCGCAGTACCGTAATCTTGCGCTCGCGCTCTCCCGAATTTGCAGCGCAAACACCAGCGGACAAGAAGGTCAGATAAAGCGGATTAACCCCCCCCCCTCTTTGAATGTTAAAAGAAGTGAAATTCATTCTTCCCGTTATGAGTAGAATATCCGGATAACTGCCCATTCATCCATCCTCAAGAAAATGGCTTCCCTTGTGAAGGATGGCTCGTCCGCCAGTATGACCGGCAAATGTTTGTTTGATCAGATCAAAACCCATTCATAAAAGAAAGTGACCAGTGCAACTGGACGCCGTGAAAAGTCTAGAACATTCTAGAAGAAGACTAATGTCGATTGGTCATCGAACGACGTTATGAAGTGCATTCACTTTGTGCACTTACTCTCCCCCGATACTTTTTGATGATTAAGGGCAATCAGGATATTATCCAGACTTTTTTTGTTCTTAGTGATTGTAAATCTTGTTCCAAAACCAGTTTCAGTCCTCGCCACATCACATCGACTTATGATGAGAATTACACTTCAGAAAACCCTAATTAGAAAAAAATTGACTGATAAGAAAATGGAAGAGAACCAATATATTCTATGATACCTGAAACAACTAACTTAGAAACCATAACAACGCGGGGGTCACACTTTCCACTCTTGTTGTTGTTGTTGTTGTTGTTGTTGTTGTTGTTGTTGTTGTTGTTGTTGTTGTTGTTGTTGTTGTTGTTGTTGTTGTTGTTGTTGTTGTTGTTGTTGTTGTTGTTGTTGTTGTTGTTGTTGTTGTTGTTGTGTACATTGAATACATATGTTTCAAAATCATTGATGATTATGTGGTTTGCCAGTTGCAAAACTTTCAACAAGCATGTGGTAGAACGTTTGCTGACACTACGAACTCATGGACAGGTGAGTGAGTGAGTGAGTGAGTGAGTGAGTGAGCGAATGGTGAGTTCAGAAGTTTTTTTAAAGCGAATTCTGAATAACACAGGTCTGGCTTCGTCATCGTTTATTCGCTCAAGTCAAAGAACGTGTGATGCAGTTGCTACAGAAGCCGCAGGTGTTGCATCAATGTTACGAGTCGATGCGCAACCGAATTGCCGTGGCCACGAGGACAGACATTCAGCGTCCCGCCATGCAGAAAGCTGCAGTCCGGTGGTGCTCGTGGTGTCAGCGATTTTTGGGGTGATAAATCGAAGATGGTTACGTTTTTGTTGTAACGTTTTAAATTAATTCCAATAACTTTAATTACTAAATCGTTTTGCATAATTGACTAACACAAATGTGTTGTTGCCTGATCCCATTGTATTCTTTACAACTGTTTTCACTTATTATGAACGACCGTAAAAGCATACATAATTCGAGGATTTCATTTTCCAAGGAAAATCTTGGCATAAATATCTTAAAATAAATCAATGCAAAATGAAACATTATGTCATGTCATGAAAACAAAAGTAAAAACCATGCTAAACAAAAAACAATGCAAAGTTTGAACTTGATTATATCATGGAAATCTCACAAACAATATAAGATGAACGTGAAGATTGCAAGTTTTGTCCTGAATAAAGTGCACAAAATGGAATGAGAAATAAAGTTCTATGTATATGAATAGGTTTGTCATGAAGACTAAAATATCTGCAGTATATATAGATAATAACTTCTGAGTACAATGACTCCTGAGCTATATAATAGCTAAAAAATCATTTTAACATCCAGCGTTCTTCTCGGGGGCATCGACAATCGTGGATGGCGCCAGATCGCCCAGTTGAGGCTGAAATTGTCATAAACGACTCACTCACCCACCCACTCACTCACTCACTCGCTCACTCACTCACTCACTCACTCACTCACTCACTCACTCACTCACTCACCCACACCCACACCCACTCACTCACTCGCTCACTCACCTTCTTCTCATCAATCCATGTTTGAACGACCTCGTCCACCGATTTGCCCCTTGTATCAGGCATCCGACAGTATAAATACCAGAAGCACACGATCTGCGAGATGATGAAGATGAACCAGGCATACGGGCCGACGGTCAGCTCCAGTACCGGGAAGAACAGTGCTTGCAGGATGTTGGCAATCGTACCTGAGTGAGTGTGTGTGTAAGAGTGAGTGCGTGAGTGAGTGAGTGAGTGAGTGAGTGAGTGAGTGAGTGAGTGAGTGAGTGAGTGAGTGAGTGATGTGAGTGAGTGAGTGAGTGAGTGAGTGAGTGAGTGAGTGAGTGAGTGAGTGAGTGAGTGAGTGAGTGAGTGAGTGAGTGAGTGAGTGAGTGAGTTAGTTTGCCACCAACCTATCCACAATGAGAATGTCATAGTGGTGGATGTAATCTGCTGCGGACACAGCTCGGACACGAGCAGATCCGGTATTTTCTCCAGACCCAGTACGAGTGATGAAGTCATCAGGAATGTGCCGACGGCACCCAAGATCTCCGATGCCAGAATCAGATCGTCACTGGCTGTATCACCGTGATAGACGAGTGTTTTACTGAAATTCAGTGATTGCCAGACAAACAGACCGATGGACAGACAGATAGACAGACAGACAAAAAGACGGAGAAACAAACCTGATAAAAATCAGGAGAAGGCCCACCAAGTCGACGACGATGGAAAACAGCAGAACGTTGCGACGACCGAATGCGTCGATCAGATAAAGGGCGACTAGTAACGCGATACCCTGTAAAAAATATATTTTTAACTGTCTGTCTGTCTGTCTGTCTGTCTGTCTGTCTGTATGCTAACCGTCTGTATCACCAGCTGGCTCAGCATCACCACATGGGCACTGTGTTCATTGAATCCGAACGACATCACCAACGTCAGCATGAACTGAGTGCTGATGGTGTTGCCTGTTTATGTGAGAGAGTGAGTGAGTGAGTGAGTGAGTGAGTGAGTGAGTGAGTGAGTGAGTGGGTAGATGAGATTTGTACGAACCCGAGAAACTGTCCCACGTAGAACGCAGTACCGGCAATAGAGATCAGCCAGTTCTGAGTAATAACGTCCAGGGTGCCATCCTGTCATGATAAATAAATAAATAATTAATTAATCAAATAAACGAATCAGAAATTATTATAATATCTGCATGCATATGGTATAAATTGTACATCAAAAAAAGTTTGTGCACATTCAAATTTTATCTCTTAATCAACTGTGAATGCTATAAAAGAGAAATGAAATATAATAATATAAATAATAATAAAAACATATAAATAAATTCAACTATCCAACCGCTGTGTTGTTGGCAAAGTGTCCGAGTTCCACGGTCAGGAAGGACAAACTCCTTGTCATGTACTTGTAGCCAGATACGATCGTGATTACGGTAACCAGGTACAGGCGTAGCGGATTGCCCGTCGGTTGAAACACGGAATCGGAATTCGCCATTTTGATGATAATCTAGAAAAAACAATAAATTTGATCAATAAATAAATAGTGAATTTGACCAAAACGCTGATTCACATAAAAGTAATCATTGAATGCTAGTTGTGAATACTAGCTTAGTGAAAAAAAACTTTTCTTATGGCGTTTCATACTGAAACGTTGAAATCGTTCGGAAACGTTAAATGGACACTGGATTACTATATGATGGCCTGTATTTATAACCTACATACAATACGTATTGTGAATGACAGTTCACGGGATAATCACGTGTCAAAGACGTCTATTGTTTTGACAAGATCATATGCATGTAACCGTCACTTCTGAAACATTATGTTGTAGATATGATGACTCTATGATGAATGCTGCGTCTTCTTCAGGACTATCTGTAATGTTTCAGAAGTGACGTTTCTTCATTTCCTTCCGCACTGAGCTGAACACTGTTCTACAACATTGACCAACCCAACAGATTGTACAAACAGACTAAGGAATGAAATGAAGGATCGTTTGAAATACTGACTGACTGACTTACTTACTGACTGACCGATGGTCAAAATTTATATGACCGTAATGTACAGTATAAGGTAAGACATGGACTTTGGACCGCAAAACTGTTGCCATTCACATCCTAAAATTGAGTTTTTCTCTGATTATAATTTATAACGGGAATATGATGAAAAAATTGGTTAGGATACGGAAGACATAACCCGCTGCACCGACTGTACATAACGGCGTGATTATAGATAGTATTTCCATTCATAAATATCGATCTACTACACATCCATTCATTGGTCAAGTGTTTGCATGAGAGAAAGCCAGTGAACAATTCAAATGGATATTGATGATAAGAAGACTAAAACTGTAACTTTGACCGAAATCTCGAATGTTGACCAATTGATAACAATAGTGAATGAAGTACATGATAATAAATCTATGTTTTGTATATTTTCCATCTCCTAGTCTCCGTCCGCTACTCCCAGTACCGTAATCTTATGCTCCCGTATTAGCAGCACAGACACTAGCGGACAAGAAGGTAAGGTAAAGTGGATTTACCCCCCTCTTTGGAGGTTACAGAAAAAGAAATTTATTCATTATGGTGCAAGTAAACTGTCCGGAAAACTGCCCATTCATGCATCCTCAAGAAAATGGCTTCCCTTGCACTAGCGGACGAGAAGGAGAGGGAAAAGTGGAATTCCCCCTTCTTTGGCAGTTTCAAAAAGAGTTTGTTCTTTAAGGTGTAGATAAAATGACTTAATTCCTGCCAATTCCCCCCGCTTTGGAGAGATTCCCCTCCCTTTGGAGGTTTAGCTTGTCCGCCAGTGTTCGGCAAATGCTTGTTTGTTTGATCAAAACCCATTCATAAAAGGAAAAGACCAATGCAACTGGACTGGACGCAGTGAAAGTCTAGAACATTCTAGAAGTAAGCTGATGTCGATTGGTCATTGTATGACTAAATGAAGTGAATTTACTTGATGCACTTACTCTCCCCCCACTGGCGGACGAGCTAAACCTCCAAAGGGAGAGGAGTCTTTTCAAAGAGGGGGGAATGACAAAAATCAGACCATTTACCTACACCTTAAGGACAAACTTCATTTTTTGAAACTGACGAAGAGGGGGGAATTCCACTTTTCACACCCCTTCTCGCTAGTGTTCTCCCCCGATACTATCAGATGATAATGGGCTGGGCAATCAGGAAATGATCCAGGTTGTTTTTGTTCTTAGTGATTGTAAATCTTGTTCCAAAACCAGTTTCAGTCAGTTTCATTCCTCACCACATCACGTCGAATTATAGCAAAAATTACAATTCAGAAAAACCTAATTTGAAAAAGAATTTCTGATAAGAACATGGAAAAGACCTAAGATATGATTGATACCTGAAACAACTAACTTAAGAAACCATAAAAAACACGGGGTCACGTTTTCCACTATTTTACTCCTCGAAAAATGAGATATAATGAAATACTAAACAGTTTCCATTGAATAAAATAAGGAACACTTCAATGAATAGAGCTGGTTGCCTTTTATAGTGGGTCCATCTGACTGGCCATTGGTCAGTCCGACATCGTATGACGTCAATGTTGTTTACACAAATCCGGTGTTATACAGGTTTGGACAGGTCTGTTCGAGAACATTCTACGTGAGATTGTTGATCAATCCAGTACCCCTCTTAGCCCCTCCCTCCTCTCTCCAGTACGTACATATACGTGAAAAGATCGTTAAACATGTTCTGACCCGTACCCCGGATACATCTAGATTAAAACGGATAAGACTTGCGGATGAACCCATTAACGGATGAGAAGAGGCGAGGGGAAGACCGATGCCATTGTTGAAATATTTTCTTACCTTAGCAAAACGCGTATATCTCAAACTATTAATATAGTTCTCTGGTTAAATATAAGGTGCATAAATTCATCCGCCAGTGTACTGTATACAGTGTAAGAATGTATAATGGAAAAGGTTTTTTTCAACTAGCAGACATTTGTCAGGTTCTGAATAAGAAGTAAAATTTGTGTTCCTAATGAGAATAAAAGTGTTCGCAGCCTGTTTTTCTTGATTTCGGAGAACATCAGATGAGCCGTTTTCGCCCCGAAACAATGTCATTTGTGTCAGTTGCATTTGAATAACCCAACCCAACGCATTGAAGATTAGAAACTTTATTTCATTCGAGCTTTATGAATGGGGATATAAAAATTTAAGGGGTTAATATCTAAATAGGGTAATAGTCAATTCACAGCAAACAGTGTTAACATGTGGTTCTATGGTACTTTATGTTTGAAAAAGCGGATTTAACTCTAATCAGGGAAAGCGTGATTACCACGTGAAGTGTCAGAATCAGAACGTTCACATTACCTACTGAAACTTACGTCTAATATTGTCGATCTTCACGAGTGCGTAAAAGCCGTTCAGCCTGTCGAGAAATAAAACTGAATACAATCGTTGCAATAAAAATGGACTGAATAACATAAAATGAACAACAATACACGTACTGTGAACTTTAAATAGCCTACATACAACGTTTTTTTCTATTTCACATGCCATGACACGAAGAAACAGTTAACTTCTATTTTCACATTTTGTACCCTTCTTCTATATATCGTTGAGTTTTCTTCCCTATACTTCACGGAGCCTGCAGCTGGAAAATCATCAGTAACACAAAACTATTACAGATATATAGATCCATCTCTCACTTGATTTTCAATTAATTTCCACCAAATCTTCCATTATGAATGTCAATAAATGCGGTTTCTACGCAGATCATCTTTAGCGAGGAGCGGTGTCTGTCCACCACTCAATATATCACTGGCCGATGTAGTGCTCGGATCGCTGGGCTGTTTCGGTGGCAGCTGCACTTGGATGCCTCCGTAGGCGCCCGATGGTTCCACGATCAGATTATCCGAGGTACCCATGGACTCTGGCAGACTCTGGTATTCACCGACCGGTGCATCGTCGATCCACGATTGCACGATTTCGTCGACCGATTTGCCCCTCGCGTCCGGCAGCCACCGATGCAGATACCAGAAGCACACGGCTTGGGCGACGATGAAGATGAACCAGGCATACGGTCCGATGGTCAGCTCCAGTAGCGGGAAGAACAGCGTTTGCAGGATGTTGGCGAATGTGCCTGTGCAGTGAGTGAGTGAGTGAGTGAGTGAGTGAGTGAGTGAGTGAGTGAGTGAGTGAGTGAGTGAGTGAGTGAGTGAGTGAGTGAGTGAGTGAGTGAGTGAGTGAGTGAGTGAGTGAGTGAGTGAGTGAGTGAGTGAGTGAGTGAGTGAGTGAGTGATTGACCAACCAATCCACATGGACACTGTAACAGTAGTAGAGGTAATCTGCTGCGGACACAATTCAGACGCGAGTAACATTGGCAGCTTCTCCAATCCAAATACCAACGCTGACGTCATTAAGAATGTGCCAAGCGCGCCAAGAAACGTGGAGGCCAAAATCACCGATCCACTGGATGTATCACCATAGTACACAAGCATCTTACTGGAAATAGTTTCATAAGTAGAATATCATGAAATTGTTTAAAAACGATTTTAGATCCGTGACAAAAATCACATTTTTGATACCGAATTGTTTGGACATTATACCGGGCCGGTGCCATAATGAATAGACTGACCTGAGGAAAATGAGTACAACGCCGAAGAAGTCGGTGGCGATGGCAAAGAGGAGTACATTGCGCCGACCGAACGTATCGATTAGATGCAGGGCGACAAGTAAAGCAATGCCCTGTGAGTGAGTGTGTGAGTGAGTGAGTGAGTGAGTGAGTGAGTGAGTGAGTGAGTGAGTGAGTGAGTGAGTGGTTAACTAACTGTCTGTACCAGCAGCACAATGACAATCACAAGTTGAGCATGTACTTGACTAAATCCGAAAGAGATTACCAAGGTGAGCATGAACTGCGTGCTGATTGCGTTACCTGCAAGTGTTGTTCACTTATTACAAACTCAGTTTGTCTGTCTGTCTGTCTGTCTGTCTGTCTGTCTGTCTGTCTGTCTGTCTGTCTGTCTGTCTGTCTGTCTGTCTGTCTGTCTGTCTGTCTGTCTGTCTGTCTGTCTGTCTGTCTGTCTGTCTGTCTGTCTGTCTGTCTGTCTGTCTGTCTGTCTGTCTGTCTGTCTGTCTGTCTGTCTGTCTGTCTGTCTGTCTGTCTGTCTGTCTGTCTGTCTGTCTGTCTGTCTGCCTGTCTCCCTGTCTGTCTGTCTGTCTGTCTGTCTGTCTGTCTGTCTGTCTGTCTGTCTGTCTGTCTGTCTGTCTGTCTGTCTGTCTGTCTGTCTGTCTGTCTGTCTGTCTGTCTGTCTGTCTGTCTGTCTGTCTGTCTGTCTGTCTGTCTGTCTGTCTGTCTGTCTGTCTGTCTGTCTGTCTGTCGTTCACCAACCGCTGATTCTGAATGCCATTCTGCCAACGAAAATGATGCTGAACGGTATCCTGAAGTGTCTGGTTGTGAGAATGGTCCACAATCCGAGCTGTCGTCGGTCTTTTTCAGCCGAAAGTTCGGATTCACGTTGGTAACCGTCGAGAATCTTTTCTGTAAAATCATTTGCATTGTTTTGCACATGCGCATTTTCTGTTTTTGAAAAATAGCCTTAAATTAGATGGTATACAGGGTTTCTCTTATAACTTACCTTGGGCGATTCATCAAGCACAAGTGAATTAATGGGCAGTAACTTTTTTCATTTAAGGTCAATCTCATTTGACTGAATTTTTTTCGGCGATCTTTATTTGGCGACTCGAACAGGAAGTTTGAATATTTTTATACTACTGTTTCAAACTGAGAGTTTCGAAAAATTCAGCAGATCTAGAAAACCTATTACTACTCACCAATATTTTGATCGTCCTCCACTCCATTGAACCATACTACCGACATTCGGGCATCGGCCGGCCGTTTGGCGGTGATGTATAGAAATTTCGGCGAATTCGGAAACAGAAATGCACCAGAGAGTTGAATGGTGCTGAGCACTATACCCACCTGGAAGTCGTTTTGTTTACTGAATAACTGACTGACTGACTGACTGACTAACTGACTGACTGACTGACTGACTGACTGACTGACTGACTGACTGACTGACTGACTGACTGACTGACTGACTGAATACACAGGTTTTTTTAAGACATAAATGATGATCTAACTGAGTGTCTCAATAAAAAGAATGTTCCATTCATTATTGCTAACCATTGGATACAGATACCAAAGTTTATCAGTGCCGAAACACCAGCTGAACGCGAATATCGATCCGATCATCATCATGAAGTTGTTACCGACTGCCGTCATCATTGAAGTCTTACCTGCAGTATAGCTTGGTCAAGTCTTACCTGCAGTATAGCTTGGTCAAGTCTTACCTGCAGTATAGCTTGGTCAAGTCTTACCTGCAGTATAGCTTGGTCAAGTCTTACCTGCAGTATAGCTTGGTCAAGTCTTACCTGCAGTATAGCTTGGTCAAGTCTTACCTGCAGTATAGCTTGGTCAAGTCCTACCTGCAGTATAGCTTGGTCAAGTCTTACCTGCAGTATAGCTTGGTCAAGTCCTACCTGCAGTATAGCTTGGTCAAGTCTTACCTGCAGTATAGCTTGGTCAAGTCCTACCTGCAGTATAGCTTGGTCAAGTCTTACCTGCAGTATAGCTTGGTCAAGTCCTACCTGCAGTATAGCTTGGTCAAGTCCTACCTGCAGTACAGCTTGGTCAAGTCTTACCTGCAGTACAGCTTGGTCAAGTCTTACCTGCAGTATAGCTTGGTCAAGTCTTACCTGCAGTATAGCTTGGTCAAGTCTTACCTGCAGTATAGCTTGGTCAAGTCTTACCTGCAGTATAGCTTGGTCAAGTCCTACCTGCAGTACAGCTTGGTCAAGTCTTACCTGCAGTACAGCTTGGTCAAGTCTTACCTGCAGTATAGCTTGGTCAAGTCTTACCTGCAGTATAGCTTGGTCAAGTCTTACCTGCAGTATAACTTGGTAAAGTCCTACCTGCAGTATAGCTTGGTCAAGTCTTACCTGCAGTATAGCTTGGTCAAGTCCTACCTGCAGTATAGCTTGGTCAAGTCTTACCTGCAGTACAGCTTGGTCAAGTCTTACCTGCAGTATAGCTTTATAGCTTGGTCAAGTCTTACCTGCAGTATAGCTCGGTCAAGTCTTACCTGCAGTATAGCTTGGTCAAGTCCTACCTGCAGTATAGCTTGGTCAAGTCTTACCTGCAGTACAGCTTGGTCAAGTCTGACCTGCAGTATAGCTAGGTCAAGTCCTACCTGCAGTATAGCTTGGTCAAGTCCTACCTGCAGTATAGCTTGGTCAAGTCTTACCTGCAGTATAGCTTGGTCAAGTCTTACCTGCAGTATAGCTTGGTCAAGTCTTACATGCAGTATAGCTTGGTCAAGTCCTACCTGCAGTATAGCTTGGTCAAGTCTTACCTGCAGTACAGCTTGGTCAAGTCTTACCTGCAGTATAGCTTGGTCAAGTCTTACCTGCAGTATAGCTCGGTCAAGTCTTACCTGCAGTATAGCTTGGTCAAGTCTTACCTGCAGTACAGCTTGGTCAAGTCTTACCTGCAGTATAGCTTGGTCAAGTCCTACCTGCAGTATAGCTTGGTCAAGTCTTACCTGCAGTATAGCTTGGTCAAGTCCTACCTGCAGTATAGCTTGGTCAAGTCTTACCTACAGTATAGCTTGGTCAAGTCCTACCTGCAGTATAGCTTGGTCAAGTCCTACCTGCAGTATAGCTTGGTCAAGTCTTACCTGCAGTATAGCTTGGTCAAGTCTTACCTGCAGTATAGCTTGGTCAAGTCCTACCTGCAGTATAGCTTGGTCAAGTCTTACCTGCAGTATAGCTTGGTCAAGTCCTACCTGCAGTATAGCTTGGTCAAGTCTTACCTGCAGTATAGCTTGATCAAGTCTTACCTGCAGTATAGCTTGGTCAAGTCTTACCTGCAGTATAGCTTGGTCAAGTCTTACCTACAGTATAGCTTGGTCAAGTATTCAAATATAATTATTTTGTTGAACATATCCATAACTTAACGCTTATTTGGGCTATGTATATATTTTTTACCAACCTCTATACTTGTTTGGCATACACTCGGCCAGGTACATGATGATGGCAGATGAGAATGATGATGCCATGCCACATAGACCATGACCTGAAACAGACATTTAATTGATAAACAAAACTTGATGGATTAAAATTGATATATGAACATACATGTAATTCTTCAATTTTGACTGAGCCCACACAATACTCGTTTTCCCAGATTTGCAGTCGAATTAATAAAAAATTAAGTTTATGAATTTTGCATTTTCAGTATTCAGGTAGACAGGTAAATAGTATTACACAGTATTGTATGTATTCTATGTAGGTAAACAAATAATAGTCAGTTTGTCTCTCATGGTGAAGTCGCTCTATGAAAAACTAACATTAGATATGTACAGTTATGTAACAAGAACATGTAACTCAGGAGGATATAAAGGCAAATAGAAAGTTTATCTTGAAGAAATAGCAAACACAAAAATTTATTTCAAGAGAACATTTAAAATTATAGAATGAAACTTGTTCGATATACGTTTAGAAAACTTGTTTGATACACGTTTCGAAAACTTGTTGGAAAAACTTTGATAAACGTCTCAGGTCAATCTAACCGATAACGAAACACCAAAACGTGTTAAACGGAAACGCGAGTATTTCCATCAAACATCCGAGAATATTGCAAATATTGAGTACAAGTAGACCGGTGCCACGCGTGCCCAGGTAACCCAGCGCCCAGGGCAAAAGAAAATACCTGAAACACAGAACCGAGTCTTGGAGAAAGGGATGGTAGAATAATAGTAACTCAGTGTCTTTTTAACGATCCCATTCGGGTTTAGGGTTTTGTAGAAATATTTGAAAGCGTGGTTTGCATACTGAAATAGGGTTCCATGCCCGTTGAACCTCTAGAACCCTGGAACCTCAATCCACAGCTGGAGATCCAAGCCTCGAAGTAGAACAAGGTACATTCACATCTCCAACACTGAGCCAGACTTGTTAACTACATGAACAAGATTTTACTTTTTTTATCTGTCGAAAAATTTTGAATTTTTCAAAGTTAACCAATAGAACAGATTTTAATAACCAACCCTGCAAACTGACCGACGTAAAAAGCCGTACCAGCGATCGAGATCAACCAGCTTTCGGACACGACTGTTAAAGTACCGTTCTGGAATTTAACTCAGTCACTCACTCACTCACTCACTCACTCACTCACTCACTCACTCACTCACTCACTCACTCACTCACTCACTCACTCACTCACTCACTCACTCACTCACTCACTCACTCACTCACTCACTCACTCACTCACTCACTCACTCACTCACTCACTCACTCACTCACTCACTCACTCACTCACTCACTCACTCACTCACCACAGTGTGATTAGCGAATTCTCCGAGTGGTACAGTAAGGAATGACAGACTTCTGGACATGTACTTATACCCGGACAGAATCGATACGATCGTCACGATGTATAGGCGCACGGACCGCGGCATAACTTCGAAGCAATCGGACGGCATTTTTTCAAGTGCAAGATGTAAAACTGAATTACTACCGATTCATTGACTGAAATACAATTTATGGCATTCGAATGAGTGTGTTTGCGTTTCTTAGTTTTATCTTATTTGATTCAAAGGGCATTTTACCAGTGGAATTGTATTTTGATGTCAGGTATATCTTTAGGTGCATGACATCTACCTCAATTGAAATTTAGTAATTCGGTTGTAATATAAATTCAGTTTAGGGACATTATAAAAGACTATAAATATCAAATTATGTCGAATTAACCGATTCATTCAAGAATTATACGCTTGATACCCAAAGAGCCTGTCAGCCTGTTTGCTCTATCTTTAGAACATGGCCTCTCAATGAAATAACAGAAATAAAACAGGTGCTGACTGCTGATAAGAGTTATGGGACGCTAAGTATTTAATGGAGTATTTACCATCTTTTGACTGGTGTGGATTGACAAAACAACTGGCATAAAAAGTGAATTAATTAAACGAACTTATCACAAATATTATTACACAGGTAACACAATAAAACCCCAATAAAATGACTCATAAAAGCAATAAAAATACAATAGCATGGAGGGAATGAAAAGTAAACGAGTCAACGGAACGCACCATTTTATACAACAAAAAGGCGAGACTTGTCTGTCCGAGACAAATAACGATAACTGTGTTACGATAAGCCGTTTCACTATTTTTATATTTCGAAACCAATTCCACAAATTTTTATTCCTGAAACTCGGATACATACTGTACTTCTTTGATGTTCTATTATACGTATGAATAAACGAGTCAGATGAAATTTTTGGAAAACTCATAAAAACTCAGTGAAATATTATTAAAAAAAGTTACAAACGAAAAATGTTTGAAGTTTAAGGAACTTTTCGTAAGTTGAATCTTTGAAGCAACGGATGCTATTGAATATGTTGAACGTTGAATGACGCAACAAGCCTCTATTCACCACACGGGTTCTTGGACAGGAAAACAACCAACAACCTCAAACTCGTGGCAGATACATTTTTCGGCGATGAAAACTTCTCCGTGCACCACATTTTTTTCGAGAACAGCAGTATACTAGTTTTAAAATTTTTTTTGCATTGCATCGGGAAGTTTTTAAAACTTATGAATGAATGTGAAATAAAACACGTGAAACAAAATTTCGAAACTGGCAGGTTTCCATCAAGTTTTCAAATGTCGAAATTGTTGACGGAGTCATTATTATTATTACGGTTGGGTGGGGAGAAAAATGTGTTTGAATTTTCTTTGACTTTGGCTGTTTTGTTTTTCACTTTTTCTAGATAAAATTGAACTTCTTTAACAAACAATTGTTTAACTTTGTTTTAAGTATTATGGTTAACAGTCTGTCCGGTTGTTTTATTAACCACGCTTAAATGTTTTTTAACTAACAAAATTTGAAAAAAGTAGTTATTTACTGGAGTAAATAGCGCACGGTTTGAAACTAAATAACAACTCTATAGCAACAAAGTTCCATAGGTAACTTACCAGCGTACAACACGTTTATTACTTCATTTTACACGAACATCAAACTGACAGTTCGATATACTGCATAGTGTACAGTAGTGTTGATGCATGCTTCAGGCTCACTAGCGGACGAGAAGTGGAGTGAAGAGTTGAATTCGGCCCTCTTCAACGGTTTCCAAAAGTTGGGTTTGTCTTTTTAAGGTGTAGGTAAATGGCCTAATTTCTGTCAATTACCCTCTCTTTGGAAACCTTCCTTTGGAGGTTTGGCTCGTCCGCTCAGGCTGGACAGTACAGTCTTAATAAAATAATTAAGACTGTAATAATGATTTGTAGTGCAACTCTAAAGTGCGTACGGAATTTTCGATAAAATAATCTAATTTATAAATTTTTTGATGAAACAAGGTTTTCAGTAAATTACAGTTGCCAGACGTTTTATAGTAACGACCTCAATCATCCGCTTTTATTATAAGAGAGTTGTATGCATGTGTTGGTCTGTAAGTGAGTGGCAACCCGTCATTACTGGATAGAGATGTTACGTGATTTCTTTACCTAACCAGATATGTAAGAACTCGAAACTAATATATAACAGAAAATTTGCTTAATCAATAATACCCAGAATGTGTTTTTCGCTTCCAAAGATTGAATCAATCATTTCCTCGAGGTACAGTAAGTGTTTAGTGGAAAAAGTTTCGTGTATTTATTAGATTTTTTTGTATAATTGGTGTGATTTATACTTGACAACCACGAACGAATACCTAATGAAAAACTCGGTAGCAGGTAATAACATCCAGGTTTCATTTTTATCTTGTTTTTTAATCACTTTTGCACTGATAGTTAGACTGAAAAATCGTTGTCTGAAAAGACACTTACAATAACATGCAGGGTGATTCAGCATTTCCAGGGTTTCTGCTCACTCAGAAAAAATAAATTTTCATAACGTAAAAATTTTGGAGATTTTTTAAATTTCAACATTATGAACCCAACAAGTTATTTTAAAATGGTAACGGTTTCCTAATTTGTTTTTTTATAGCAAGAAACCCTGACCAAACTATATCACCAACGCTGATCCCATCACAAGCCAACAGCCAAACTGGATGAATTATCTGCAAAATTCTGCCCCCGTGGTTTTTTTTGGGGCGTCTGCTGGTGTTTTTTTTTCCGATTTTAGATAATAAAATATATTATATTCCAAGGGCCGTTGGCTTTTGATTCATCCTATCGGATTATTGATACTGGCATTTTTTAGTTTTTTCAGTTTCACAACATGTATGTAATAAATAATACCATTCCCGGTAAAAGAAGTATTACTACGTGAATTGAGAAAGTCCTACATAAACAATACTTCCCATGTGTGAACTACTTCCGATTCCACTTGACCGTGGAAAACTGGTGAACATTCAGCTTTGATAGTAAATAGATGTTCTACAAGATATACTTTCATGGTGCATCATGAAATTCAAGACTCCTAACCAGATAATTATGAAAAAATCCCCAGTTAATGCATCATGATGACAATTTACAAACTCGGCAGAAATTTTAACGAGTCCCTTTCGTAATTGGAAAGTGATAAATAACAGTGTCTGTGAACGCAGAAGCAAAAAACACCCGAAAGTGGCGCCAATTCAAATTCAATTGCTTTAAACAATGGTGAATGGTTTGGCTTATCAGCTCAGTGATCGAACACCATTCAAATATCATAGAATTCCACTGGCGGACGAGCCAAACCTCCAAATATAGGGGAATTTCACCAAAGATGGGGGATCGGCAGTTTTGAAGCCGTTTCCACTCACCTTGGAAACAAATTGCTCTTTTTTAAATTCACCAAAAAGGGGGAATTTACACTTTTCCCCTCCCCTTATCATCCGCTAGTGTAGACATCAGCTATACCACGTCGACCAATACCACCAACTCCACATTGACTGCCTAAATGCCGATCCAGCTAACATTTCGTTCCATATTTTATTCTACAACACCCAGCAATAGACGAAAAATGTTAACTAATGGACAAAAAAGCATATTTCCATTAGACTATAGGCAAATTGCTTTTTTTATTTGTTGACTGTCTGACTGGCAGACAGATAAATATTTTTTTCCATTACAATATCATATATGGGAAACAGTATAGCCAAAAGTTAATCAGATGTTAACTCGGATTGTTATTCAGTCTCTGATTTTTGTCAGTATCTTAATGTTTTATAAACTTCCGTAACATAGTACTTTCGAAAATCTTATCCATGTTTGTGGCCGCGTCCAATCAAGAGTCTTCAACAAAAGATTTGACAACGTAACAAAATCAACTGATAGCTCTTTTTAAAAACAAATTTATTTCAGTTTGAGTAACTAGGCATTATTCAACATCAACAGAAATGGGCCCCAACAAGGTCATCATACGTGCTGTTGGCTATACTGACAGGTAAATATTCTATATACTAAACTTCCAGTTGCTTATAGAGCAGAACATAATTTTTAAAACTGAAGTTCATTTTTTTTGTAGATTTACATTTCACATGTTCATGGGTCTTCAAAAGCGAGAATTTTATAACTGGTACTTTGAAACAATGATAAAAAACTGTATGCTACTAAGATAAACTACTTTACGTACCTAAAATTTATAATGTGTTTCAGCTCACCCAGTGGTGACAGCCGGCAACGATGCAGATATCTTCATCACTTTTACGCCCCAAACTCGTTATTGAAAACAGTTGGTTGCAATATTAAGTGAAAAGAAGTGAGGCGAGGAATACTGAAATAATTTTGTTTCAAAATACATTTAGTAGTGTTATTATGATTAACATGTAGAAATGAACCTTTTGAACCAAACTTTAATGAAGTATGAATATGGAACTTTTTTTCCAGAGCACCGCACATAATCGGATAACTTTTATCACTCGGCTACAACTGATGGTGAGTGAGTAAGTGTGTGAGTGAGTGAGTGTGTGAGTGAGTGAGTGAGTGAGTGAGTGAGTGAGTGAGTGAGTGAGTGAAGTGAGTGAGTGAGTGAGTGAGTGAGTGAGTAAGTGTGTGAGTGAGTGATGCGGTGAGTGAGTGAGTCAGTGAGTGAGTGAGTGAGTGAGTGAGTGAGTGAGTGAGTGAGTGAGTGAGTGAGTGAGTGAGTGAGTGAGTGAGTGAGTGAGTGAGTGAGTGAGTGAGTGAGTGAGTGTGTGATTGTGGTGAGTGAGTGAGTGAGTGAGTGAGTGAGTGAGTGAGTGAGTGAAGTGGAGTGAGTGAGTGAGTGAGTGAGTGAGTGAGTGAGTGAGTGAGTGAGTGAGTGAAGTGAGTGAGTGAGTGAGTGAGTGAGTGAGTGAGTGAGTGAGTGAGTGAGTGAGTGAGTGAAGTGAGTGAGTGAGTGAGTGAGTGAATGACTATAATCAATTTCAGACGAAAAACTCGAGTTTATACCAACGGGCGCACGGAGAAGATCTGATTCAGTGTCGAATGGTGGGTTGTGAAATGACGTTCACTAAGAAGCAGCATGCCACTACTCCGGAAGGATGGAACATGTGAAGTGTGTGAGTGAGTGAGTCAGTGAGTGAGTGAGTGAGTGAGTGAGTGAGTGAGTGAGTGAGTGAGTGAGTGAGTGAGTGAGTGAGTGAGTGAGTGAGTGAGTGAGTGAGTGAGTGAGTGAGTGAGTGAGTGAGTGAGTGAGTGAGTGAGTGAGTGAGTGAGTGAGTGAGTGAATGAGTGAGTGAGTGAGTGAGTGAGTAAGAACAAAGTTGTATCAATATGAGCCGCGTGAAGATCTGTTTTTTTTTTATTAAGTACGATCAATGTTAAACCAGTCTGTTTCTGCTGAACTGATTAAGAGTCATTGAGCATGAAAGAGAAACGTGAGTGAGGCAATCAGTGAATAAGTTACAGATACGACAGTGAAGTGCTGATCGTCTACCACATCAGTGAAGATCTGACTGTGAGTCAACGAATGCGTATTCCGCTCAATTTGGCCCTGCATCCGGGCATCGCCAAATGGGGATTGCTCAAGTGAGTTGAGTGAGTGAGTGAGTGAGTGAGTGAGTGAGTGAGTGAGTGAGTGAGTGAGTGAGTGAGTGAGTGAGTGAGTGAGTGAGTGAGTGAGTGAGTGAGTGAGTGAGTGAGTGAGTGAAGTGAGAGAGTTGAGTGAGTGAGTGAGTGGGTGAGTGAGTGAGTGAGTGAGTGAGTGGGTGAAGTGAGTGAGTGAGTGAGTGAGTGAGTAAGTGAGAGAGTTGAGTGAGTGAGTGAGTGGGTGAGTGAGTGAGTGAGTGTTGTTGTAATTGTAGTTGTAACTGTTGTTCATCCTGATGTCACAATAAAGTGCACACATGTCGGCCATGGAACATGTTGTTTGAGAGAAGATCTCTTTCCACTTTGTAATGCACGCAAGCCGTGATATTTCATAGCTGAAACTCTTCCACAAACAGCCAGATATGCTTTATATTCAAAGCTGAAAGAAAATTGTTGACAAAGTTTTGAACCATTATCAACTGAAATACTGTTAATTTATCAGTCGGATATTCCACCCACCATGTAACTGCAGATTCCGTGACATGGGTCATCATCAGTTACTTACTGCCGAGCCACTTGGCCGCGACTGGAAGTTAACCGAGTTGACTCGCAGCTTACCTAGCGCGTTAGTTACTGTTTGTTGATGTTTTTTCTTGTTATTTTTTTTGTTGTTGTTGTAGGTGTTGTTGCTGTTGTTGTTGTTGTTGTTTTTTGTTGTTAATGTTGTTGTTGTTGTTGTTGTTGTTGTTGTTGTTGTTGTTGTTGTTGTTGTTGTTGTTGTTGTTGTTGTTGTCGTTATTAACAGAGTAATGCACTTTTATTGTTACATAGGCATAAGTTGGTGGGTGTATATGGAACTAACTTTGAGTCGGGTTCCAACGTATGTGCAGATCACCAATCAACGTCTGATGTGCCTGCAGAACATGCTATTATCAATTTCAGCTCTCGTTGCTTTACCACTAAACTCCAAACGGTTAGTTGTTGTTGTTGTTGCTGTAGTAGTAGTAGTAGTAGTAGTAGTAGTAGTTGTTGTTGTTGTTGTTGTTGTTGTTGTTGTTGTTGTTGTTGTTGTTGTTGTTGTTGTTGTTGTTGTTGTTGTTGTTGTTGTTGTTGTTGTTGTTGTTGTTGTTGTTGTTGTTGTTGGTGTTGTTGTTGTTGTTGTTGTTGTTGTTGTGATACCGTCTCTTCTCATCGTCTTCGAGTACACAGATTCTGCGCGTTACACTTGTTAGTTATTCAGTGGCTTTTCTTTGTTCATTACATAAACTTTACATTATATTTTTAAATTTTTTAAATGTTTTATTTACATTTAAGTTTGTTATAGGTGCCTGGTTGCAACAACTGCACATCTATGGCTGGTGTACAGTACTGGCGTGCACATGCGTGCTGCTGGCATTGTGTAAACTAAGTCAAGCCCGTATATTGCATAACCTGCGTGCAGCCATGCGCATGCAAACGCAAACACCGGCCGCTGCCTTACCTGGGGTACATCAGGTTAATGAGGTATAAGATTTGTCAGTCAGTCAGTCAAGACGTCTGTCAGCCAGTCAGTCAATCAGCTCTTGTTGCTCTGCTGACCCAGTGAGTTATAAGACACACGTCACCCTATCTTTCTTGCAGGCTTCGTCCACAACCAGTAGTTCAAGTCCTTATGACTTGGAAATGATGGACTCGTCTTCTAGTGGTTGCTCGGGTTAGTGAGTGAGTGAGTGAGTGAGTTAGTGTGTGAGTGAGTGAGTGAGTGAGTGAGTGAGTGAGTGAGTGAGTGAGTGAGTGAGTGAGTGAGTGAGTGAGTGAGTGAGTGAGTGAGTGAGTGAGTGAGTTAGTGTGTGAGTGAATGAGTGAGTGAGTGAGTGAGTGAGTGAGTGAGTGAGTGAGTGAGTGAGTGAGTGAGTGAGTGAGTGAGTGAGTGAGTGAGTGAGTGAGTGAATGAATGAGTGAAAGAGTCATGTGTTAGTGAGTGAGTGAGAGTGATTAATAGAACGAATACTGTTCAGCGACGTATGGGATGTGCCAGCACAACGTGCAATGCAGCAAGTCCCTTCTGAACGACAACTACGGTGGTATAATTCAACCGTCGGCGCCAGCTCCCGTATCTGGAATGCGTCGGGTCGCTTCTATGAATCGAAAGTTGGGCCGAAACGACACGTACTTGTCGGTGAGTTGTTGGGTGGAGTCAAAATAGAGATAATACAATACAAGATGTAAAGGCCCGTACATACTCCACCATAACACGTAACATAACAAAGGCATCATAACATAGCAAGTTATGCTACGGCAGGGAATGTTATGTTACGACGCGTGATGTATGTTCGGAAATCCACCATAACAAGGCAATCGATTTCTTACCTACCTACCAAATAATGAGTTTTCTAATTTCAATTCGATTAGCCATTTATTTTGAATAACAAAACTCTAAAACGTTTTGTATTGCCTCCTGATGAGAACATATCGTTTTTATGGTTTAGCTCAACTGCAAATGCCAGTCAGCTCGCTTGACTAGACTCGGGATGGATTACCTAATGTTTCGCCCTTGGT
>OZ038443.1:11333003-11410416 GCA_964036265.1 Daptonema setosum
ACGAATTGTACAATATTGTGAATGCGTAATCTAAAAATCTGCAGGCTGCTCCAACAGTGCCTTCCCGGGTATAACCAACGTTAATCCCTATACGTACACGAACCCGATTGGCACACTGTCCACTCAGAAAGGTTGCATTAACAAAGTACATAAGCTTGTCTTGGACAGAATTTTTTAAAACCTTTTTGAAAAAACGTTTCATAACTGTTTTTATAAAAATTTCAATGTACATTATTATGATAATCTATATTATGATATGTTTTACTATGTTTAATGTTTTTCATTTTTTATTTTAACAAACTACAGTATTAGTTGCAGCCAAGAGCGTTGTATTTAGATGGCATACTGTCAGCCACGTGCCAAAGTAACTACGCTTGGAGGGTATCGCCTCGTACTGGCACCGATCCGAAGACTTCCGTATGTCAGAGCGGCGGTACGTGGACGACACTGAATGATGCATGTTGTGCCAGTTGGTTTCAGAATCAGTTCTCACTCACTCACTCACTCACTCACTCACTCACTCACTCACTCACTCACTCACTCACTCACTCACTCACTCACTCACTCACGTGTTATTTGCACAGCCTGTGACCGACCAACGGCTACCACATGGGATCCAAATGCTGCGTTTGTAACGTATTCCGCACCGGTGAATGATTGACTGACAAACAGGCTGACTGAATGAATTACTGACTGACGGACAGACAGAATGACCTTATTGAATGACTGACTGACTGACTGACTGACTTATGTAACTCTGATGTTCAGGTGAACTCTAATCGTGTACCAGCCACAGGTACGGGCTCCGTAACCTGCAATACCAACTACTACTTTGCTTCATCAGGCAGAAGAACCAAAACCGTCACTTGTCAACCCTCTGTATCGAACGGTTGTGCTCAAGCAGAAACAGCCAGTTGGACCGCGCTAGGAGAGACCTGTGTCTATAGTAAGTTGGCTTTAATGACTGACAGGATGGCTGACTGACCGACTGACTGACTGACTGACTGACTGACTGACCGACTGACGGACTGACTGTCTGACTGACTGATTAACTGACTGACTGACTGACTGACTGAACTACAAATAAAAAAACATACTGTATGCAGGCTGCGTTCAGCCGGCAACTCTGTCGGGTACGAACGTGCAATTGGTGGCCGCACCGGCGTACAGCATGTCGAGTGTCGGTTGGGAAAGCCTAACTAAGCTGCTTTAATATTTGACAATTTTCGGTTTTGAGTTGCAAATATTGAAATCTAAGTTGTAAATGTTGATTATTCTGGATTCTGAGTTTTACCTATCGATTCGTCGTTTAGGTGGCCGGAGTCCGATCGGCGACACGGCCACGTATGAATGTGCCACGAATCACGTCTGGTCAACCGATCACACCACGGGCACTAAAACGGTAACGTGCCAGGCCGCTGGTACATGGACCAGCTCCCAATCGTGTGAAAATAGTTGGGTGACTTTATGTTTATTTATTATTTATTTTTTCGTTCGGACGAAAAAGCAGACACTGATAAAAATGTAAATATCATCAATTACAGTAAGACGGCCAATAACTGCATGTTGAAGTCTTCAATATCTTTATCTATAAATGGTTCACGTTGAGCATCAAACATTTTTTACCAACTAAGAAAATCGTTGGCTTATCTTTATTATCAGTGACTTCATCATCATAATCTGATGAATCAGTCAGTTCTCCAGTTATGCTGTGTTGCTGTCACATACATATGTAGACATCTGTGAAGAATTTGGGTACGTAATCATGAACTTACAAAACAGATATGGAATCACTGCCAGGATCCCATAAACAAAGTATTATGTTGTTAAATCGTTATCTCCACTGAATTATAGCCAATGTATGTAATTGTAGCTTGCGCCACCCCACCAACGCTGGGCACCAATGTGAACACACCGACTTTGTATACCAACCAGGTCACAATATCTGGCGTGGTTCGAGTGTACGAAGGTAAGTTATGGATTCGGGTCTGATTTGAGTAATCATCAGATCATGAGTTTTTTTACGGGTTTTGCGAACCTAAAAATTCGTATTCGTTTCATTCTGCCCTTTCACGGGGAGACTTCTTCCTTTCCTTGGTGAGCTGATTGGAACGTTTTTTAAGATCACATCACACCCTTCAACGCAATTTAGTGACTATAAAAACACTTCAGTCGGTCAGGCGAAATTGCTCTTTGAAATGTTTTTGCATTGTGACGACCAATGTAAACACATCTAAGCCACCAAGGCATTATCTTTCATATCTCATTCCGTTCCCATGACTCCCTTATTTCTTTTGTCTTGTGATCTAGGCGGAACGGCTACACTGACATGTCCAACAATGTACAAGTGGTCATCGGACGGCTCGACAATCAGCAAGACCATCACGTGTACATCAGCCACCTGGGGAGCCAGCGACAACTGTGAGCTGATCGGTTAGTCTCTTGAACAGTCTTCTTTTGCATCCACTGCATTATTATATATTGTATTTTGAATATTAAATATTTATTATTATGTTATATAAATTATATCCGAGTTCACACATAAAAAGAACGGTCTGTTATTGGACATCAGGTTGTACAAGGATAAACGCTGGTTCTAATTCGAAAATTTGGTTGAAGCAGTGTTTGAAAAAAACACCATCCGTTTCAAATGGCAACTAATTTGACTATGTATATTACTCGTAGATTCCTTACAGGATGTGCCAAAACGGATATCGTGTACGGCACCAACGTGGATTCGGCAAGCCCAACGTACACGTCCGATGCGGGCACCACCGTGAATATAGGCGGAACGGTTACGTCTTGTCAAGAGAATGAGAGCTATTATCAAATGTTTATTTGTTCCTAACAGGTTTTATGGCTTTTAGGCACTTCGGTAAGCATGATAAGCATTTCGGTTTTTAATTGAAAACTTTGTTAATACTGACACTGTGCAGGTGTCGGTAAGCTGCAACACCAACTTTGTCTGGTCATCTGCCACGTACGATTCGTCAAAGAGTTTCCCATGTCAGCCCAATGCCACCTGGGAAACGATACCCGACTGTCAGCCGAGTTGGTGAAATATACTTGACCAATCACTGACAGACTCAACTGACAAACCGAAGCTAATTGAAATATGATAGAAATAGGTTTCTGAATTTTTTTCTCAGTAGTTGTTTATCGATGCCCGTCTTTCCAGCGTGCGATCAATCAACATCATTCGGTTCAAATCTGGACACGCCGTCATTCAGGTAAAAAAATCTGATTTCAATCGCTAAATCTTGTGCTCGTAATCCCTCAATAATGTACGTAACACAAAGTAGACAATCAATGGGCCACTACAATCTCAATTTAGGGAAATCCTAAATGACGAAATGTTATGCGTTGTCTTTGGAACTTTCTTATGAAGTGTATATTGTAGTGTAATAATTGTTTTGTGGAATGAGCTAATAATTCAGTGAGACCGTGTGGACGAGTCGCAGCCGAGTGGGCACAACCGTTACGGTGAGCTGTGCTACCAACCTCGTTTGGGGCACTGCTACTGCTGGTTGGTCATTTGTCCTGGTAGTTTATCCTGGTATTTGTTCTCTGTAATCTCGTAGCTTGAGAAACAGAAAGATGATCTTCAAAAGCTCGTCGTTTTAATATGAAGAGAGTAGATATAGTGATTGATGGTGATTGATAGAAACATGAAATAAAAATATATTATTGTTAATGACATCGCCAACAGTCGACAAATATTTTTGGTAATTATCGCAGGCTCCTCAATCACACTGACCTGCCAGTTGTCGGGCACGACGGCCACCTGGGATACGCTGACCGACTCATGTCAAAATAGTTGGTCATCTAAAATGATTCATGCCAATCATTAAAAGTAACAGCGTATAACAGATTTCAACCTTCCAAAATCAGAAGAAATATTTTCCAAATTTCTAAATATATTCAGCGTGCGCTCGACCACTAACAATCGCTCATAATGCGCAACAACCGAGTCCAGCCATCTATTCACAGTCAGCCGTGCTAACCAACCGATCACCGATAGGTGATCTGGCAACGCTGGAGTGCGTCAACCCAGCATACGTTTGGTCAAACGATAATAGCCTGGGTAACAAGCAGCTGATGTGTCAAGCTGATGGCACCTGGCAATCGCAGGACTCCTGCCTTCAAGGTAAGCAAGTGAGACCGTCATTTGCTTTATGTTCTTTTGGAAGCGAAAATGCAGACTTTTACCTTATATATTCAGCTTGCCATACGTCGGACATCTCATATGCAGCAAATATAAACCAGGCAGCTACCACGTACTCTAACAATCCGGTGCCAGGAATCGTACTACCTACTGGTTGGGTATTTTGAGTTTTCGAACAGGTTATTAACTTTGTATCTTTTTTATCAGGCCAGGCCACACTGCTGTGTAACACTAACTATGCTTGGAATAACTCCTTCACCACTGGCGATGAACAAGGCCCACGAACGATTAGTTGCAATGCGGCTACTGATCCGGCAAACGCCACCTGGGATGGAACGGCTTCATGTTGTGCAAGTGAGTTAAAGTTTTGAATAAAATGTAAGGTTTACATTAATTTTTGAGTAGAGTATTTTGTAGAACTATTAAATGGGCTTTTCACTCACCGTTTTTGAGGCTACTCTAAAAACTTCTCTATGTTTCAGGTTGCGATCATCCCGCAGCATCGGTCTTCGGTCCAAATGTGGACAGCAGCATGACCTTTCATGACAATATCGAATCAAATACCAGGACCAAACTTAGTGGAACCGTTGATCTTCAATGTGGCGGTATGTTCACTATCCATCCTACACAGTTCTCTTGCTAGTGCATTTAAAGATTACGTCTCTTGATTCAGGTACTTACTACTGGCATGTCGAATCATCTACTCAAATCACGCTCACATGTGTTGCCACGTCAGGTGACGGATGTGGTGCTGGCGATACTGTTGCCTGGCAAACGTTGACTGATGTATGCCAGCCAAGTAGGTGGTTATTTATATATTTTAAAGTTTTTTTGTAGTTTTAAAGTTGAGCCGAAGGATTTTCGTAACACAAGTTTCTCAGTCAGAAGACTTTCAGCTTGTGACCAAACCTCCGTAACGGTGGGTCAAAACGTGGTCTCTCCTCCATCCTCGTTCAACGATACGGTGAAGAGCACTCGATCCCGGATCAACACGGCGGCTACAATTTCATGCCAGACAGCTTTCGTGTGGACTGGCGAAGAAGCTTCGTGTTCGAGTAGTTGTCCAACGAAGGAACTGATTTGCCAAGGCCCTTCAGCTACGTGGTCGACCAGTCCCACCTGTTCACCGAGTTCGTTTATCCGTTATCTGGTAAAATAGTTTGAATTAAATAAGTCAATTAGTTAACAAAATTCAAACACATTCAGCTTGCGACCACTCTCCCACACTTGGCACAGATGTGGACGCATCAGTGGTATACAACGGTGATACGTTGTCGAATAGTCGGAGTCTGGCAGGATCGACAGCCACTTTGACCTGTCAAACCAATCACGTCTGGGTGGGAGACATTGCGTCAACCAACAAGAACCTTACTTGTACGGCTGCTGGCGACAATTTATCAGCGTCGTGGTCTGCAAGTCCCAACTGTGAACCAAGTCAGTTATAAACAGCAGATTCCACTATGAGCCATGATAACTTTCAATCAGTCATTCGAAACCCGAATTTACAGCCTGTGTTCGACCATTGACTCTGACCAACAATGTACAGCAGCCCAGTCTAGCAGTTTATTCACAATCCGCAGTCCTAACCAGTCGCTCACCCGTTGGTGACTTGGCAACTGTGCAGTGCGTGAATACGGGTTACGTCTGGTCGAGTGATCACTCTGTCGGATCCAAACAATTGGCGTGTCAGCCGGATGGAACTTGGCAGACACAGGACTCGTGCATTCAGGGTAAGCAATTCAGCCCTGTGTGGAATTGTTGAAAAAATACAAGTAGCGTTGGTGATGGTTTCGTTGAATAAGAGAAGGCTTACTGACTGGGATATTTAGTTTGCCATACCTCGGACATCGCCTATGCAGCGAACATCGACCAATCGGCCACCACGTACACTAGCAATCCAGTTACCGGAATCGTACTACCTACTGGTTGGTTCTCAGAGAACCTAGATTTTTTCAGGTCTAGGGAACCTCATTCTCAAATACCATTAGTTATACTTAACAGGCCAAGCCACCCTGATGTGTAACACTAACTATGCTTGGAATAACTCCTTCACCACTGGCGATGAACAAGGCCCACGGACGATTAATTGTAATGCGGCTACTGATCCGGCAAACGCCACCTGGGATGGAACGGCTTCATGTTGTGCAAGTGAGTTAAAGTTTGAATAAAATGTTAGATTTACATTACTGTATGAGAAGAGTATTTTGGAGAACTATTAAATGGGCTTCCGTTTCACTCACCGTTTTTAACACTACTCTGAAAACTACAGGTTGTGATCATCCCGCAGCGTCGGTCTTCGGTCCCAATGTGGACAGTAGCATGACCTTTCACGACAACATCGCATCAAATACCAGAACCAAACTTAGTGGAACCGTTGATCTTCAATGTGGCGGTAAGTTCATTAAATTCTCTTGCTAGCGCATTATAAAAATTTTGTCTCTTGATTCAGGTACTTACTACTGGCATGTCGAATCATCCACACAAATCACGCTCACATGTGTTGCCACGTCAGGTGATGGATGCGGTGCTGGCGATACTGTCGCCTGGCAAACGTTGACTGATGTATGCCAGCCAAGTATGTGGTTATTTGTAAATTTTAAACATTTGGTTTTGTAACTTAAGTGTCTCAGTCAAAAGACTTTCAGCTTGCGACCAAACCTCCGTAACGGTGGGTCAAAACGTGGTCTCTCCTCCATCTTCGTTCAACGATACGGTGAAGAGCACTCGATCCCGGATCAACACGGCGGCTACAATTTTATGCCAGACAGCATTCGTGTGGACTGGCGAAGAAGCTTCGTGTTCGAGTAGCTGTCCAACGAAGGAACTGATTTGCCAAGGCCCTTCAGCTGCGTGGTCGAATAGTCCCACCTGTTCACCGAGTTCGTTGATTAATTCTCTGCTAAAGTAGTTTAAAGATTAACTGAATGACCAATTACCTACTTCTAATTCGTTCAGCTTGTGACCACTCTCCCACACTTGGCACAGACGTGGACGCAGCAGTGGTATACAATGGTAATACGCTGTCGAGTAGTCGGAGTCTGGCAGGATCGACAGCCACATTGACCTGTCAAACCAATCACGTCTGGGTGGGAGACATTACGGCAACCAACAAGAACCTTACTTGTACGGCTGCTGGCGACAATTTATCAGCGTCGTGGTCTGCAAGTCCCAACTGTGAACCAAGTCAGTTATAAACAGCAGATTCCACTATAGCCATGATAACTTTCAATCAGTCGCTCGTCCCGACTGCGAGAAAAGTTATTGTGCCTCTTCAAGTTGATCTTGTGTTGTTTTAGTTGGGTAGACAAGTAGAACGACAAATATTCGTTAATACAAAAGATAATACAAAAGCGTTTATTAATAAATATATACCAATTGCAGCTTGCGCTCACCCGCTACCGATCTTGGCTTCCGATCATTTCGCTACCCCGATCTCTCACAGCCAGTCGACAGTGTTGAGTGGCACACGATCGCCCGTTGGTGATGTCGTTACGTTGGTCTGCGAGAATCTGTATGCTTGGGAGACAACCAGACCGCATACCACGACAAGGTGGGTGGAGGAAAACTCAGTTTTCTTCATGTGATGAACTTGTGTTCATCATATACATATAATAAATTTTGGCTCAGGTTTTTATTATTAACGATGTTTTCAAATTCTTTTTCGACTGGGGCCATTTTTCCAAATTTTTCTGTTTAATATGTTTATCTTTTTTTGAGAACTGTGCAATGTCTGTCAACCGGCGATTGGTCAAACGATGGCACAAGCGGACAATGGTCTACGGGCTACGAAATATGCAAACCAAGTAGGTTCTTTGTCTCGTTCTCGTAGTCTCGTGAATAAGATCTCGTACAGACCATTCCTAAATATTGGTATTGGAATAACTTATAGGTAGATATAATAAGATTTACATAAAAACAGAACAGTATAATGTATAATATACAGTTGATTAAACGTTGCCAGCTTGCGATCACAACCCTTCGATAACGACCAACGTTACAACCCCAACAACCAGCGATTATACGTTGACCATCCTGACCAACCGAACACCCTTGAGCTATCATGTCAATCTTACATGTCAGGTTCGTCATAAATATTTGAGCGTTACTGTACCAAAATTTAATGCAGAAAAAATTTTGCTTTGAAATAATTATAAGCAAAAAATCAAAGGAAAAAATAATAACATATTCCATTATTCAAATAATAATTTTTCTCATTGAATCGAAATCTTATTCAGGCCGGTTACTTGTGGCATAACGAACCCGCCACAGATGTTAAACAACTGGAGTGTCAGACTGGCGGTGTTTGGGAAGCGAGTCCCAACTGCGAAATCGGTAAGCTGATTTCATTGATTTGCAAATTGAAAGCACAAAGAATGCGTTGCATTCGCAGTCTAGTCCATTGCTTTCTGTCAGTATAGTTTCGGTTTCCACTTGATCGCAATACCATGGTGTTAGGTTGCTAAAAACATTAAGGAAGCGAGAAAGCGTCAATTAAAATTACCTTATGACCCAACTAACAATTTTAAGGATGCGCCCACCCGCCACCTGTCGGTTCGCAGTGCAATGGATCCAATGATGCCATTGTGTATCAGGCCAATCAATACTTGAACGAATACAGCGCCGTTGGCAGTACGGCAGACGTCAAATGTAATGTTGGTCAGTCTTGTCATTGTCATTTCCATTTTCATTGACAAAATTTTTTATGGTTTTCTCTTTTCAGGATGGATTCACGTTCGAAGTTGATCCGAACGCAGCCACTAAGGTGGTAACGTGCCAGACCGATGGCACTTGGGATACCACGTACAATTGCATCAAGAGTTGGTTACTGTTACTCAAAAGAGTTGATGCGTGCCCTAGTTCAAATTTGGGAAAAAAATTTACATGACATTTGGACAACATACAAACGTTGCGTCTAACGCGTTGTATCCATAAACATAAGTTTTGATACCAAGAAACCCAAGTTTGTTTTAGCTTGCGCTCCCGTTGAACCTGACCTATTGAACCTGCTCAACATTGTTGGTGGTACAGTGGCCTATAACACCACGTCCATATTAGCCGGTGCTGCATTGGGCAACTATCTGGGTGGCACCGAACTGACCGTGACCTGTGATCAAGCCAATGGTTGCCATTTTCAGTCGCTAGTTTTTTTTATTAAAAAAATTTGTTTAACTAACATATAATCGAAACTATCAAATTACACTTGAATAAAACTTTAACTTCAAAATTCTAATTTCGATAGTGATTCAACAGGTTTTTATGTGGAGGACTGGACTGGCACGAGTCCGCTGAAAGGCGTATGCGACCAAACGCTCGGTGTCTGGTCACGAGTGCCTGTATGTGTGCAAAGTTGGTAGGAATTACCGGTATACAAGTTAAATAGACATTCAGTATTGAGAATCATCTATGAAACTGGCCACTGACGCTTTTTATTTTATTTTTACTGATTCAGTTCAATTTTTTTAAACAATTCGTTGCAGCGTGTGATGAATTCTCGAAGACGGTACAACCGCCGGAGATCGGCAACAACGTTCTGTTTAGCCAGATTCAACATACAAAAAATAATCAGTTGAAAGTCAGAGCAGGTTATACTTCAGAGCGTCTTTACTCACTCACTCACTCACTCACTCACTCACTCACTCACTCACTCACTCATTCACTCACTCACTCACTCACTCACTCACTCACTCACTCACTCACTCACTCACTCACTCACTCACTCACTCACTCACTCACTCACTCACTCACTCACTCACTCACTCACTCACTCCCTCATTCACTCACTCACTCACTCACTCACTCACTCACTCACTCACTCACTCACTCACTCACTCACTCACTCACTCACTCATTCACTCACTCACTCACTCACTCACTCACTCACTCACTTACTCACTCACTCACTCACTTACTCACTCACTCACTCACTCACTCACTCACTCACTCACTCACTCACTCACTTACAGGTGGTACTGCGACAATGCGTTGTAAAACGCCATTCTACTGGGAACACGATCTGGAACTGGACAATCTCGTTCTAACCTGTAATTCATCAGGTTGAATAATAATAGAAGATTGAGAGTGGAATAATTGAGCTTTAGCACAAAAATATTGTGCATTGAATAACATAAATTAATATGATTAAGGCTCGTTTCAAACGGGTATGTGAAAAGACAGATAAAGCAATCTACTCCACTGGGTGAAACACGCTTGTCTGCTTAAAAGTTGCGATCGCTTCCTTCACTTGTAGGGTAGAAAATTTATTGCAAAACAACAACAATATAAATCAGAATACCAAAATAAGACTGACATATGTTTTTCAAACCAACCACATATTTATAAATCAAAAATCTGTCAGGACTGTGGGAGCCAGTGCCGACCCCGGATTGCGTGGGCGATGGCACCGATGACTGCAAATCGTCGCCATGCAAGAACGGCGGCGAATGCGTCGACAACGGAGCCAACTTTACGTGCGCCTGTGTGGCCGTCGGTTTTCATTTGTATTTTATTTGCATTTATTTTTTAAGATACATGCTGACATCGATTGAAAATTTTAAATATGGTATCTTACATACATATGTACATAGAGCGACTGGGTGAGTGGTGAGTGAGTGAGTGAGTGACTGAGTGAGTGAGTGACTGAGTGAGTGAGGGAGTGAGTGAGTGAGTGAGTGAGTGAGTGAGTGAGTGAGTGAGTGAGTGAGTGTATTCCAAAAAGCGTATTTTCCCATCCGATTCAGGCGTTCAGCGGTGAATCCTGTGACGAAGCACTGACGGCGTGTAAGGAGGTGAAATCGGAATCGGAGATGACCGAAGACAAAGCAGCCATGGCATCGCAAACTCTGTCCTCCATGTCCCTGATCATCATGGTCGCCGCCCTGCTCGTCATCTTCATACTGCTATTCGATTACTCGCTCACTCGACTTTATCACATGGTTATCAATAAATACAGAATGGGCACTATTTTATTACTGAGGTCTATTGATATGGGGCACTCTGGGATGTTTGTCATCAAAATGGAGAAAGATGAACAAAAAAGCGTTGTGAAATACCGTTTCAAGAGTATACTATAGTATAACATAGTATAGTTTAGTACAGCATAGTATAGTACAGTATATTGTAGTGTTTCTTTATTCCCAGATCGAAGAGGCCACCCTGCTCCTGGCACACTGTGTCGTGCTGCCAGCCCGAACTGGAACGTTGATGGGAGCCGATGCCTTCTGCGATCCACTGGCAGATCCCAATTATAATCCGCCTTCCCTGGATGCCACCCAATGTCGGATGGTGGCTGCGTTTTTGCACTACCTGTTTCTGGTCCATTTCGGTGCGTTAATCACTAACTAACTCACTCACTCACTCACTCACTCACTCACTCACTAACTCACTCACTCACTCACTCACTCATTCACTAACTCACTCACTCACTCACTCACTCACTCACTCACTCACTCACTCACTCACTCACTCACTCACTCACTCACTCACTCACTCACTCATTCACTAACTCACTCACTCACTCACTCACTCACTCACTCACTCACTCACTCACTCACTCCATCACGTCACTCACTCACTCACTCACTCACTCACTCACTCACTCACTCACTCACTCACTCACTCACTCACTCACTCACTCACTCACTCACTCACTCACTCACTCACTCACTCACTCCTTCACTCACTCACTCACTCACTCACTCACTCACTCACTCCTTCACTCACTCACTCACTCACTCCATCACGTCACTCACTCACTCAGGCACGCTGTTCACGGAGGCCGTCCACAACTATACGTGCTACACGATGACGTTTGTAAAGAAGCCGATGTTCAACCGAGTACAGATGCTGATCGTATGTCTGTCGTGGCCGATCGTCATTGTGACTCCAACCTGTATTCTATTCTGGATTAGTTAGTAGCTCTTGTTGTTATTA
The DNA here is from genome assembly GCA_964036265.1 of Daptonema setosum. Taxonomy (NCBI): domain Eukaryota; kingdom Metazoa; phylum Nematoda; class Chromadorea; order Monhysterida; family Xyalidae; genus Daptonema; species Daptonema setosum. Next base: position 11,345,098 of record OZ038443.1, read on the forward strand.
CTATTATTATTATTATTATCGTTGTTGTTGTTGTTGTTGTTGTTGTTGTTGTTCACGAACCATGATTACCGTATCCAATGCAGCATATACACACGATTCCACATGTTGGCTGAACTTCGACGGTCCCAACCTGTACTGTGAGCTGATACCGATAGCCATCCTGGTCTGTCCTACCATAATCATCTCGGAGGCGACCGGCATGCGCAATTATCCACCCAATCCGATCGCCGAGAACGAAGCGCTCCGCATGTCGGCGGTGACCAACTCGAAAGGTGGGCGAGTGAGAGAGTCTGTGAGTGAGTGAGTGAGTGGTTAAGTGATTAAATGAATGAGCGAGAGAGTAAGTGAGTGAGTGGATGAGTGACTCAATGTATGAGTGAGTTAGTGAGTGAGCGATTAAGTGAGTGAGTTAGTGAGTGAGCGATTAAGTGCGTGAGTTAGTAAGTGAACGTCTCACCATCACAGGAGGTATCTTCATTCCACTGATATCCTTCGTGGCATGGTTCGTTGGTGCCAATGCCGTACATGCCAATGATCTGTCCATGTACTCCATGGCCAGTATCTTCAATGTCATACTCGGATGTCTGCTCGTCACGTTCCACACTCTCGGCAACGAAAAGGCCAGGTTAATTAACTTGTGTTATTGTTTATTTTTATAAATTATTTCGATTATAAAAAATCATAAATGCACTCATTTCTTGAAGCGCTCTGTAAAATTTGATACATGAAAACTCCCCATTGTTAAACAGCATAATGCCATGAACTCCGAATTTTTTCTTCTCTTAAGAACCTCCTGTTTGCCCTAAATTGACGATATAACATCGGATCAAATTGAGTCCATTAAGAACCCAAATATCACACTTCTCTACTAAAGGAGTTCATTGGGCAATCCTTAATGAACGACGAGTCTCTCAGTAGAGCCATTGTCTGAGAGTGATGGGATAATCTTCATTTACCGAATTCCCCATTGGTTATGAGTCATTCATCATTATTTGATTCGTGTTCACTCATATCAAAGTACCAATAAACATTAGGATAAAGATTATGACCAGTAAAAAGCCCGAACTAAGGAAAGAAAATCGCTTCCCGTATTGCAGAAAGCTCTTGATTAAAGTCTTCTGCTGCTGTTGTAAGAGCAAGTTCGAGCCGAAACCCAAGGAGGAGCCGCAACTGCAGATCCGTAAGGTACAACCGAAAGCGGATGATGGTGATGACGGTGCCAGTGGCGATGATGAAGCGGATGAGCAGCCGGATTTCCGGCGACAACCGAGTGAGGATCTGAACAACGAAGAGGATAATCCTCCGTACACGGACGCTCGGATGCGGCGGATGATGATGGGAGGTGGACGGGAACGTAATTGATTCTCTACTTAATTAATCACGATAGATAACCGAATTTCAACCACATTCAATATTTGATAAGGGTACGCGATTCAGTCTTCTCTGGAAAGTCTTATAGTAAAGTATCTCAAATTCATAATTTTATACGACTTGCTGTAGCAACCACATTGGTTGCTGCTTTTAAATTAACTTTTCCCCGGAGAATTACAGGGAATTTCCTTTGAAGACTATAAATGCACGCAAATAATTGTGATGTCTCTTTACCACAGTTAATCTCCGAGTGACTGGTGACAAAGAATCAGACAGGTAGTGTGAACGCGCACTTAAGTTAGCATAATCACATCGCTTTATTTTGATAATTGACTTTGTACTTTTACCACCTATTCTCAAATACTACTTACGTTGTACTTTCGGTTTTAGAAAAATTGAAGTACGCAATGAAGCGTTGCATGGATTTCAAGTGATTATATTTATCTCACGTTACAATTTAACCATGATATTTTTTATTCTTCTATATGCCATAAAAAAAGAACCATAGCACGTTGTTTGATTTCATTCGACTAGAGAACCATAGTGCACTACAGACACAACGTTCGCCACAGTAAGTGGCATAAAGATGATAAACAATAAGAAAAACATCACAGAAACATACAGAAAAAATTAATAAAATCATCAGATTTTAGGCCATCATTTGACTGAGTTGAGTCATGTTCATTATTGTCGAAAAATATCATAGATAAACACACCACCTGAAATCACAGAAAAATACGCTGAGCGTTGTTAAGAAACTCGAGTTCCATTTATCGGAACCTACTTGGACTTCTAGAATCTAGAGAAGAAATTAGAAATAAAACATACACAATTACATCTAGAGCTTAACTAGAATAGATCACACCACTAATAGAATACAATATGAAATTTGAAATTTGAACGGCAGGAGCGACAAACAAGAGATGATTTTAATATAACAAACATGCAATTTGTTGCTTTTTGGTATAAGTGAGGGCGGCAGTGCTCCATGAGGGTTGAGTATTGTAACTAGAACGCAAACCACAAACCAATCCAACAATATAGTATTCCTGGTTCTCGAGAAAATTTAGGATTAAGTCAAATAATTTGAACAAACACTGACTGATCGAAACCAAACTACAGCTCATTTCGACAATATTCCTATTTTGTTAAGAATGTAATCTAATCAAAAAATTTTCAGACTTTGATTGGATTGAGATTTTGATTGAATTTCAAAAATATCTGTGTTATAAGTTCAGTACGAATCAGACCAGCGGACCCTCAGGTTTGTGATTGAGATGAGTCAACGACTTCTGCAGTTTCTGTGCCAGTTCTGGTGTACCGGCAGCGATGATGCCTTTGCCCATCAGCTGCAGATCGCCACCTACAACATTTATAGTCAATCTGATATGATATGATCCTAATCAGAAAATTTGGGCGCGTGTTCAAGTTTATTGACATTTCCCACTTCCCAGTTAAAAAACTTGAAACAAACACGTTCATGGAATCCTTACAATGAATTTTTATTTCCACAAAATATTTTCGAAAATGAAGGATTTGTAAAAACTGATTCATCATGTGATATACAGCTTTTGATTTCACCAACCATCAATCGGATTGATACAGACTCCACCGGCTTCCCGCAGAATTACAGCTCCGCCAGCCATATCCCATGCGTGCAGACCGTACTCGACCATGGCGTCGAAGCATCCATCGGCCACATAGCACAAATGGAGGGCCGCTGCGCCCAGGTTGCGGGTGCTGAAACAATGACGCATCGATGAAACAGCTACAACAACAACAACAGAAACAACAACAACAACAACCAGAATCAACAACAACAACAACAACGAAAACAATTGACATACCCTTGCGAGCCGTCAGCAATTAGCTTCTTCATATTGTCGGTGGCTACATCGGTAGCATTGGCAAAGTCTACCAGATTATGTACTCCCAATGATGCAGCGATTATCGATGTATCGATGGCTGGAATGTTGGAGTTTGAATATCAACACTGAGCAACAACAACAACAACGACAACAAGAATAACAACGAGACAACAACAGTTACAACAACAACACTACCACCACGACCACAACAACAACAACAACAGCCCAACTTTTTGTGGACGACGCCTTAATGGGGAATCCATTCTTGTAGGCGCCATGACCGTGTCGGGCGTAGAAGAGTTCGTTGAGTACGGGATTGTAGACGATGCCGGCCACAACTTGACGTTTGATCGTGAGACCGACACTGACACACACGTGCGGACATCTGATATAGAATAAAAGGTAAGTGAGATACAAATTTATACATATTATAACAAGAAAATAAATTTATTGCTGCAGTTGAATTTAGAAAGACTCTTTCTGAAGATCTTTTCAGACATATGTACACCAAAAATTTACGACAACAATATTGGAGTCAACGGTATCAATAACACAATCAACATTCAGTTCAGACTCTGATGCACTTACTAACTTGTGGACAAAGTTGGTAGTTCCATCGATCGGATCAATAATCCATGTGGGATCATCGGTCCACTCTAACAGACCCTTGTTCTCTGACGCAGCCGTACTCTCTTCGCCGATGAATCTGCAGAGAGAGAGCGCGCTTAAATAACTTGTGATCAGGAAAGTGCGGTTAACTAACAAGTGTTCATTAAAGTGCGCGTAACTAATTCGTGATCAGTAAAGTGCGCTTAACTAACTGGTGTTCATTAAAGTGCGCTTAACTAGTTTGTGATCAGCAAAGTGCGCTTAACTAACTAGTGTTCAGTAAAGTGCGCTTAACTAACTAGTGTTCAGTAAAGTGCGCTTAACTAACTAGTGTTCATTAAAGTGCGCTTAACTAATTCGTGATCAGCAAAGTGCACTCAACTACCTCGTGATCAGTAAAGTGCGCTTAATCAACTCGTGATCAGCAAAGTGCGCTTAACTAGTGTTCATTAAAGTGCGCTTAAATAACTAGTGTTCATTAAAGTGCGCTTAACTAATTCGTGATCAGCAAAGTGCGCTCAACTACCTCGTGATCAGTAAAGTGCGCTTAATCAACTCGTGATCAATAAAGTGCGCTTAACTAACTCGTGATCAGTAAAGTGCACTTAATTAACTCGTGATCAGTAAAGTGCGCTAAACTAAATCGTGATCAGTAGAGTGCGCTTAACTAACTCATGATCAGTAAAGTGCGCTAAACTAACTCGTGATCAGTAAAGTGCACTTAACTAACTCGTGATCAGTAAAGTGCGCTTAACTAACTCGTGACCAGTGAAGTGCGCTTAACTAACTCGTGATCAGTAAAGTGCGCTTAACCAACTCGTGATCAGTAAAGTGCGCTTAACTAACTTGTGATCAGGAAAGTGCGCTCGCAGTCCGTCAAAGAGCATCTTCTCCACTCTGGTGTCGGTCTCCGTAACCAGATCGCGTAGACTGGCCTTCGTCATCACGTTCACTGGCTGACCGAATGCGTATTTGATTACCTGAACACATTTCCGACCAAGTCAAGAAAGATAAAGTTTTTATGAACCACAGGCGAATAAAAAATCCTCCGAAGGGAACAATTTCGAGACCATTTTATCTACGAATTCCAAATCTTTAGAACTGCCATAGAGTGGGGAATTCCAATTTTACATTCCTTCCTTGTCCAATAGTAGCATGACCTTGCAGGCAACATCAAGAAGCATTTCAAACGACCAGAGACAATGAAAGATAACACGGTAATTTTCGGTTACAATACTTCCTTTACCCACCTTACTTCAATAAACTGAAGGACCAGAATTGAATGTTTTGAACATGTCTATTCAAATTTTTATACTATTTATTTATACCATTTTTGATTATTTATTATTAGAAAAATCAAGTAATAAATAACCTCGCCGGCCTCCTTAACGAGTTTGAGTGCCACATCGAAGTACAGCTTCTCGTTGTGGACGACTGCAGCTGCCATCATCAATAATCTATAATATCCGTTTACAGATAAACAACAATTTTTTTTCAAATTGTAGTAAACTTTTTTACAACACAAATTTGGAAGAATCAATATGACCATAGAGCCGATCTATTGTTTGAAGATAACATAGAATGCGGCGTTGTACCTCAGAACGCGCCAACGTTGAATAAGCCCAACAACACCGTATCCGCAGCGAAATTTCATTTTATTAAAATTAAATAATCAACTCTGTTATTGATCAATGGTGGTTCAGTTCTGACAAAAAATTTAGGGTGCGCGTGCACAATTGACTTTAAATTCGAATGTAAACAAAAAGTCGGAAAGATGATTCATATCTCATCAGACTCCATGTAAGAACTAATTTCTGACTTGACAAAAGCAAGCCAGAATCACTCGGTCAACTAGCAAAATCATCACAAACCACAGATGTGTGGGTGCAAACGTTAAACGGGCAATCATATATAAAAGTAAAATCGATCACGTTATTTTTTTTACAAAATCCAATATCCGAATAAAAAAATCCAATAACTTTTTTTAAATGTCTGACAATAAACGAAGGTACAGCGAGTATTGTCATTTCGAGAGAAAGAAAGTTCCGAAATAACGTGCAGTTGCTCAGTTTTCAGGATAATCAAGTCATCTGTTGATCACATTGACCATTTTGTGCCAACCGCCACGATACTCCGAGCAAGGATTTGAAAAAAATTTGAATCACGAATGAATGAGAAAATTGAAACACCAACTAGACCAACTGATTTATGAGCTAGTGCAAAGGTGAGTTGGGAATAAATAATAGAGGATGAAACAAATAGTGGCACCGATTCAACCAGAAAAGTACTGTTTTACGTGCCAATGTTATCTGGGGTCTAGCATTAGCAGGATTATCTTTTCATTTCTTCGGTGTAATCAGTGTGGTATTGCGCACATAAAGAGAAAACAGTATAAATCCACACTAGCGGACGAAAAGGGGTGGGAAAAGTTGGATTCTCCTAATCGGCGTTTTCAAAAAGTAGGACTTCTTCCTAATGTGCAGGAGAAATGGTAAAAACGGACTTTTCCCCTCCTTTTGAAAGGTTATCTCGTCCGTCAGTATACAATCATCATCAAAAACTAAATCAAAAGTATAATAGATACACACAGTTTTACAATAGGCACTCTCAATTTCATGTCATTAGTACACAATAAAATTAAAAATTTGTAAAAATCAATAAAAATCTAATGACAAGAGTTTTTAATAAATAAACCCAGCAACATGAATGTAAAATTAACATGCATTGCCAAAAATAAAACCCCTCAAAAGATGGGTGGACAGTGGACTAAATTTTCTGGCACTTTAGCGTGTGCGGATAATGTTTTAATCTTGTTGTAAAATTATACCAATGTACATACGACTTACATAATTTTACAACAAGGAAAAACTGTTAAGATTGGTACACATCATCATTATTTCAATTCAATGCAATCTTCAAGCACATTATTGAGGAAAAACGACAAAAAAACTTGTCGGCAAAGCCACATAAAATGTATTGTACAAAATGTGTGAGGAAACCCTGGTCAAACGACCGTCAATAGCTGTTGTTGTAAGACAAACAACAACCAAAAATATATATTTTCCACGGTACTTTGTCGTTGACATTGACCATGGCGCGAACTTTTCCATCAGTCTAACATCATCAGTTCATGAAACTTCTTCTCATACATGAAACTAATTAGGATCACCACTTACGAACTTCGCTATAATATATGAAAAAGCTTCAATTTAAAAATACGTTTTGGAAAAGTTTCCCACTTTGTGGATCACAAAGTTACACATATGACATAACAATAATGTTACGCATAACAATAATGTTACACTTAACAATAGTGTAACACAACAATAATGTTCACACATAGTAGTTGGGCGATACGAGCAGATTGGTGAGCTCGACGATTTGGTCCTCAGTGAACATGGCCTTGTGCTCGTGCCACGAGTCCTGATGCGTACGCTTGAACTCCGACATCGTTTTCTTGACGGTCGTCTAAATTTAATTCAGATAATTTAAATAAATTGTTTAAAAAATGAAAAAAATATACATAGTATAGAGCGAATAAAACATTTAAAATCAGGTCAGCTTAGCCATAAAAACAATAAGGCGCCATTGTTGTCTGTCTAGTATTTGTCCTCTGTTTATTCCTCTGTGCAGTGCGTAGGACGTCAGCCTCAGAAACTGGTAGTCCTGGTTCGAAACCTGACTTGAGACACAGAAGCTGACGCGTTGCTCTGTCTGGGGTATATGCTAATGGCCAGCAGTTTAATCAACCTTTCTGGCAACTACTAAAATACCATTTTGATATGGTACTTGTAAACCGTGATGACTTCAATAATAAAATAATTCCAGAAAAAAAATCCCAACCGAAATGGGCTGTTTCTCGCCGCCATGTGGGCACAACTTCATGAGCACATCCGGCATGAAAGCAGGTACGGTATACGGGTAGGCGGCCACGATCGCTGCCAAAGCCAGCACACCCGCGTGTCGCACGATGAAGTTGGCGTCACGTGACCACGAACGATACAGCTCCTGCAAACAACGGCCATCGTTATTATTAGCCAATCAACAATCATGTTGATGATTTACTTCACATTGTCTCTTACATTGTGTGCACTGCACTTCCCAATCTTCTGCGCTCAACAGAAAATTTTACATTAAAACAGCAACAACAACAACAACAACAAGAACCAACAATCATTCGTGTGTTGATCTTGAAGAAGGCGCACTGGAATAAACCGGACAGCGTAGCGGCGGCAGCCTCACGAACCTCGAGCCGTTCATCCCTGCAAAAATAGAATAAATAATGAAAACAACATAAAATCGGCCAACAGTCGTGTTGTGGCTTCTGATATATCCAAGGTGTTTGAAGACAATATAACAAAATGTATGGTAACCATGAGAAAAGCAGAATAGGTGAGTTGAGTTGTAAGGTTGCCTTCATAGTGGAAGTTGCAACTTATTTCGGAACTTTTCTGTAAACCTTTTCCTGTTTCGTTTCTCCATTTTCTTCCTGTTTCAATTTCGAAAACGTTTCGGAATTCGTTGTGACGATGAAAGGGTTTACGGAAAAGCTCCAAAATAAGTTGCAACTGCGATTATGAAGGCACCCTGAGGGGCAACACCATCGATCTACAAACCTGATCATCTTGTGCAGTATGGTCATGATGCGATGCGAGTGCGTGTAGTACGTAAAGTAGTTGCTGAATATCGATATCTGCAGAAACTTGCAGACGGACACGCGCATCTTCCACCAAACCGGTGGGTCCATGTCACATACCTGAACAGGCTATTGTTTACACAGTAAAAATTACAACAACAACAGCAACAAAAAAATAACAACAACCAACCAAAACAATAACAACAACCAAAACAACAACAACAACAACAAAACCCACCTTCTGCACGGTGTCGATCATATCGGGCACGACGCTTTTGCGCATCAATGATCGGGCCATGCCCGCCTTCAGTTGGTAGTGAGCATCCGTCTGCAAATAGTAAGCGTAAGCAAACATACAGGTAATCACAAATTTATAGCACTTTTATTGATTTTAGAAAGTTATACTACTAAGAACGGCTAGAACAAATTCAGAAAATAAGCTATTTTTTTTAAATATTTCAAAGATTCAGTTTGACTTAGAATATTAAGATTTCATCAAGCACATAGAAAAGACCCATGAGAGATTGAAAATCTACACGAAACGTCACACAAAAGAATGTTTCATCAATTGCAAAAATTACAACTCACCTTGAGTTCATCGTCACTGGTTTCATTCTCGAAGTAGCAGAGCAGCGGGAACAGACGCATCAGGGAGACGGGCAGCGCCTCGTAGCTGTTTAGCCAGTGGCTCTGCAGGAAGCACAGCACCGTTTTGAGCAGCAGAATCGACTGAAAGAACAAAAATGCGTGAAAAAAACTGGCTACATTGAATTAGTTAAGTTGAACAACATCTATAATTGCAACAAAAACAAGAACAACAATAAAACAGCATCAACTCAACAACAACAACAGTCAATCCAATTCAACCTCTCTTCGTTGTTCACTGTCAATCTGTATTGGACTACTGAGCGACGCCGACGAGGCTGTCGGACCGTTCAGACCATCGTGTGGGTCCAGGAATTTACCGTTGCTACTGGAAAAAGTATCGCCGTTACTGACAGTCGAGTTAAATAAGTATATATAAAAACTAAAATTGTTAATCAATGATACTAAATATCTGAATCTGACACCAACAACAACAACATACCTGGTAGCCTTATCCAACGCCTGTCTGAGCACACTGCTTGATGGTGGTGTCAGTCCGTTCTGTAGATTGGCAGATGACGTGCTGGCAGACATGACCGTGGATGAGGACTGCGCGATCGCCAGTACTCCGCTGTTCATCTCGTCGAATAATAGGGCTGCAATTTCATGGTTTCAAAATTTCACAATAGGTGTTTTCCGACTTTCCGAGTGAGCAATAAAAAATTTACATACTTAATGATCATATGTTGCCAGACTTGGAATCTCCTGGAGAAGTCTTACATAAAAAAATAGTCACGGATATTACGAGATAAACTCAACGTTAAGGAAATTCTCAGTAGTGACTTTTAACGATCCCGACCAGCGACCACACCACACTTGAATGACTGAAAGCAGAATACTCAGTCAACATACGATCATCCTACAAAGTTATCCACCTACAACAACAAAAACAACAACAACCATAACACAACAACAAACAAAAAACGACGACAACAACAACACAACAACAACAACAACAACCAACATAGTTGTTCAATGAAGCTATCCAGAATGGCATCAATAGAGGGTGTGTGTTTGTTGGCTCTCTCGGACGTCGAATCCTCGCCGCCGTACATCGTGAACTGCACTCGTTTCGAGTCACCGTTGTCGCCGATCACCGATTCAGCGTTGAAGTCGTTGAACACACCCGGGCAGTCGAACCACACCATCGTCGAGATGCAACTGAACCAAGTGGATCACGTTAAAATTCGATCCATGGTGATTGATTAATATAGATGAATAATACTGTTAACAAAACGCAACCGTCGGATGAAACTCGAAGTGCAAGGGAGAGAGACTAACTTTTTGTTTAATGATTGAATACAAATTTTAGAGAAAAATTCCATCCAAATGGGAACCAACAAAATCACTATATAGCCAAAATGTAAAAAAAAACTTTTGACCAATATTTTAGTTATAAAAACAAAAATATACAAGACAAGAGGAAGACGATGCTCTTATTACCTGCCAAGTCGTTCCCGCAGATTCTGGTACTGCTGTTTGAGCATTGGCTGGATGAGTCGACCCAGTCTGTGCCATTGCACCATCATACGCCATTCACCCTGGTTGATGGCACCTTGCAGCAGAAACAGACGTCTAAAAATTATTTATGTTTTTTACAACAACATTTACATTAACTACAATAACTGCAACAACTACAACAACAACAACACCAACAACAACAACAACAACAAAAACACCAACACCAACAACAGCAGCAGCAGCAACAACAACAACAACAACAACAACAACAACACTAACAACAACAACAACAACAACAACAACAACAACAACAACAACATCAACAACAACAACATAACCAACAACAACAGCAACAAAAACAACCAACGTGGCCATCTGGAAGCTGGTATCGGTATGTTGTGAGCAGATGTCAAACAGCATCTCCACGATTGGGTACAGTCGACGAGGATCGCGCGAATCGAAGATGGTGGCCAGGCAGCTGCCCCAGTTGCTGGCTGAAACATTGATGTTGTTACTGTTTGAATGACCTGATTATCATCTCTAGGAATAACACAATTCTCTCGGTCACTTGCCATTAATATTGTACTTTATTCAGAATATTAGAACGAATAAGTTGACTAACAAACCACTTAATTATCTAATCACCAACAGACGCATAGCTTTTTATGACTATATTATAACCGGAAGCATCCACTTGACCACTTACATGTTTCAGACGTGATGTTCTCAATGCACTTTCTCATCACCGGAATCAACCAGTCGTACATGGCCTTGATCTTCTCGAAGCGCCACTGTTTGCAGCCTGCAAACAAAATTACATAGTACTTTATTCGAAAAAAACAACAACAATAATATCGTAGTGCTCAACATGAGATAATGCATAAGCCAAGTTGCTGGCAAATCTGCAGTAAAATATCGGTTAACAAGCTCACTAGATACATACCTGCTGATACCACCTTCAAATTGATTTAACTCTTAGATACAATTTTCTATAACACAAATTAATATTAATATGTTTGATCGAAGTAACCTTGCATCAGACCAGCCACAATCTCGGCCACTAATCGTTGTTCACCCTCCACGGTCGAGTCAGCCAGTCGATCAATCAACGCCTTGTAAGCAGGTAGACACATATCGTTGAAACTGCGGAAGATACCCTGCAGATATTGAAAATCGAGTAGTTACAAACCAAAGTTCGCCGTTTTCGGTCAATAATAGCTACAGAAAGCCATTTACGGCAGAATTGTTTTATAAAATAAACAATGTTTTCTTGTCATCTTGTTGTAAATTTCCCTAACAAGATGATAATAATAAAATTTCCCTGCCCACCTTGAATAGATTATAGTTGAGCGGGCAGAACTTATCGCTGCCCTTCTTCTCCTCGACGACCATCAACGCCCCAAACTTGTCCACAAACGTCTGATCCCCGACCACATCGAGCACCAGCTTCTCAACTTCAGTTAGCTGGTCATGCGTGCGATTGCGGGTGGCCTGCTGGGCCACGGGTGCCGGCACGATCAGGTGGCTGGAAAATTATCAATACATCAACAACAACAACAACAACAACAACAACAACAACAACAACAACAACAACAACAACAACAACAACAACAACAACAACAACAACAACAACAACAACAACAACACCACCACCAACAACATCAACACCAACATCAACGTATTAACAACAACAACAATATCAACATTAACAACAACAACACGAACTCTGGCCAGCACTCGACACTGATGTGTGTTTTGTCGATGAACACCAGCGAGTCATATACTTCAGCCGTATTCGGAACGTTGTGATGGTCGAAGATGAGGCTGTCGTTGTCGTATAGACGGATGCCCCACTTTACGGGGTGCGCCACTTGCGATGCCTGAAGTTACTTTGATTTTTTTACTGGTTTATTTTTTACCAACCCTGCTGTTTTCAGCGTAGTTTTTTTTACTGAACGGCCTACCCAACCATTGCAAAATACAGCTATGGTCTAAAGCAGGTCGATTTCTGTGAACAACAACAACAACAACAACCGCCAACAACAACACCACCAGTAATATTAAAACCTCACCCACCCTGACGGCTGTTTTCGGCAGACCGGTGTGTTCTACTTTCACGGTTTTTGGTCGATTGGCTTTGAGCCATGCGCCGACCAAGGAGACGGCCATCTTTCTGGTTGTGGCCGAGTCATCGCATAGCAGATTCACGTACTTGAGGATGGCCTCCTTGGCGTACGGAGTGTCCTCACGGATCAGCAGCGATAACAGCGACTGTGCGAAGTCCGTGTGACGCCAGTGACTGAAAATGGGGAAGAATAAAGGCGATTTTTTATATCAAGTTCCGAGTTTATTCAAGTTTATCGCCGTAATTGCAAATCACAAAAAGTGAAAGAATAATGTAGGTTATGTATAATAAGGTTATTGACTAACAGTGATTTATCGTTGGACAGCTCGATCAGCTTGTAGATGAGCTCGTAGTAGCATCTGCAACAGAGATCCAATCTTACCAATCATTTTGAGTCCAATACAACAAGTCATGATCAACCACAGAATACATGATCAATATGGAAACCAAAGAATAACAAACAAAATCAAACAATTAGGCCAAATGGTTTTTATTGCTTTTCTTTTCTCTGTTTTTTTGTTCTAGTTATTATTTTGGTCATTGTTTTCCCAACCAACTTTTTGCGTTCCTCATTAAGCCCAATGAGTCGTTGATCGGCGGCCGTAAGTTCCGTGTCTTTTGGCTGGTCCCATTTGGGCGACACGCCCTTCTCGTCCGTGATCTGCCACATCCTACTGGCCAGTGATCGCAGTGGCTCTGATGCCATCTATAATTAATACATTAATAAATAAGTTATAATTATTCATTCAATACATTACAATTGAAAAAATACGCAATAAATATACGCAATTCCAAAACAAAGCTTTTTCACAATGATAATAATAGACATTGTCTGACTTGAATATGAAATTTTATGAATAATCTGGGGTAATGCCAGACAACTTGATACTAACGATCTTATGTGAGGATGAATAGAGGTAATATAGAACGAGAAATAGACAACTACTCTACCATGAACAATACTTAACAATTCACGTTTGCCATCACATCTTCCAACCATTCCTCAATACTGATTTGGCATTGGCAAAAAGACTCCGTCTAGTAGTTACTCAAGTTACACAAGCACAACACCAACATCTGCCTTAATCCTGAGAAGTGAGAAACAATTCTAAAACTGAGATCAGAAAAATGAAACATCTACCGACCTCAAACACAATCTGGAACGACTCGAGATTATCGACGATCGTGTTTTGTGTGACTTCGAGCAACGTGATGATGGATGGCTTCTCCGAGTGCTGAGCCAGTACGATGGCTGGCCAGATCTTGGCCAGTGTCGGCCAAGTCTGTCGTAGACACAGACACTGCTTCTTGCCGTTGATCATTATGTAGAGGGCACCCTGGAATCAGAACTCAAGTAACCAGCCGATTGGGACTTGGGATCAGCCCGCCAAGGGGAGGCGAAATCTTTCTAGAGAATTCGACCAGTTGTTTCAAAACCAAGTTACCTACACCTTTGACAACCCTGTAAACCTTTTAAACTCGCCAAAAAGGGGGAATTCCTTTTTTACTTCTCCATCTGGGTTGTCGATGACCGACTGAAACTGAAGCCGCTAAATACTAATGAGTGAGAAACAAACCTTGAACTGTTCATGAGAGATGTTATTGTCGGGCTTGAGGTAGTCAAGAATACGATCCAGCACGTACTTGTACGAGTACGGGAACACGCTGAAACACTGCTCCAGGGAGAACTGCGCGTCGCGGCGCACCTGCAAATTAACCGTTAAATATTATTATTTACTGACAACAGGGCAGTTTACGCCTCATACATGCGTACATTCTGTCACAAATTTGACACAAACACACAATAAATGTGATTATGTGAATAACAGTAAAATCACAATTTTTTCTAAATATCTGGCCTACCATCTGATCGAAATGATTAAATGTTTACCAACATCAGCATAATGACTGGTGGCCAGGGTAACAAGGTCCTGCATAATGTCCAGATGCCACTGCGTGAAGTAGTAGCCCGATCGGATGATCAATCGTTTATGGTGGTTGATGGTGCAGAGTTCGGTGGTGATGCCCTCCAGATTGCCCTTAGCACCCTTGATGTGGTCGGCCACAAGCTTCTTCGACATTTGAAAGCTCTTGATTTGCTGGTTGAATTTGCACTGAAAGTATCGAAATAAAAAACGAATAATTTTTTTTCTTTTTTTTGTTGTTGGGTTGTCTCACTCAGATTAAGACTTCGCTGGGTCTCAATCACGAATGGTGCTTGCCGTAAGGCATATCATGGAATCAAGTTCCAAGTCACTCTATCGGATGTTCATGGCATATTATTTAACGACCATCAGCCAGTAGGTCACACTTCTGTTTGACTGCCATAAGGCTTGTTTGTGACGGCCCCGGGATTCGAACCCGTGTGCGGCCGGCCAGGCGGTTTCAGAGTCTAGCCCCTTAACCACTTGAACAGAGCGAGCCGTTGAACGAATAATATCAAGAAGAAGAAGAAAAAAACTTATCAAACTGTGTTCATGTACAATACATATCGTGTTAAAGGCAGGAAACACCAAACATTGCATGTACCAACCCTGGTCAATCCTTTATGGAACAACAGCAGGCTGTAAATGGAACAGATTGACTTGAGACTTCGGGTGTCGTCCTCGTTGAAGCTCATCAGATGTGTGGACAGCGATCGTAGCACCTGGTACACGTTCTCACGAATCGGGCTGCCATCCGGCATATGCAGAGCTAAATTTATAATAGCATAAAATAATAAAATACCAATTATAATAATGATCATGGTGGTGCATAGTACGTTACAACGCACATTCGACGAAAGTTGTGTTATCACATCACAGGTATTTTTAGGTTGTGTTTTCTTCCTTACGTT
Organism: Daptonema setosum; assembly: GCA_964036265.1. Taxonomy (NCBI): domain Eukaryota; kingdom Metazoa; phylum Nematoda; class Chromadorea; order Monhysterida; family Xyalidae; genus Daptonema; species Daptonema setosum. Next base: position 11,360,649 of record OZ038443.1, read on the forward strand.
GGTCAAAAAAATATAATAACAAAGATAAATGTGCGTAATATTAAATAACGGTTCTGTTGGTGTTGAATATTTCGTCAGCAGAACGATCAATTTACTTCACTGAGAGAAAAGACCAAACTTGCAACTGATTTTTTTTGCACACGGACTAAACATGGATTACGGGACAATAAAAGGCCGACTAACAAGGAAGACTGGGTGATCCAATAATATACTCGAACGGGTACATCTCGACGGCCGACTCAGCCAACTGCAGGATGTCACCCTGTAGCATGGGCATCAGGTAAGCGGCACCCGTTATACACGAAGTTATGTAGCACAGCGAACGTTGGATGTCCATTCTGCAAGCAAAGTGCATGAAACTAATAGAATGATGTCACATTACCGTATACTAAAGTTAAGGTTCTCTACATTTATTTTTGCCACACCTCCAACTTTATCCATAGGTAATCCTAAGTGTTAGCATAAGTCGACTCAAAGGAAAATTGATTTTGCACTAAAATTCAACTGATTTTCCTCCGAATTTAACTAAAAAGTTCATACGACATTGAGGAACTCAAGCTTCGAAAAAAAACACAAACCGGACTCAAAACTATAACCAACTTATCAAGCTTTTCCGGTTGCTGTAGTAGTTTTAACTCGTCAAACAGCCAGTCATTGAGCACTTGACGTGCCATGTCACCTTGTGCCACACCCGGCTGGTACCAGTTGAGCTTGTACGTCTTGCGGTCGATTACCGAGGCCCAGTGCTGCAAAATATTTTTTATTAAATATTATCCAAGATATTTTAGTTAGAGCCATTAATCAATTAATTCAAATGATATGAACTGCTCAAAAACAAAAAATATTACTAGGCAGATCTGACAAGTAAAATGGTACTTTAAAATCACGGGTCGAAATAATCTTTGTTAACTATGAGTTAGCCGGAGCAAAACTGCACAAAAAGGCACGTAAGAAATGATGAATGATTTCATAAATGTAGATACCTGAATACTAAGACCATCAACAACAAAATGGTGTGATTTTAGAACCAACCCGAATGGGCAGGTACTGATTGAGCGGTCGATCCAGTCGTGCCCGATGTGCATCGTGCTGGTGGACGTAGACGGTGCAGAGTGCCAGCAGCATGTGCTCGATTATCTGCAAATATTGGACATCCCATTTCGATAATATCTAATAGTAAGTTCACCATTAGCAGAGCAGAAGATGAGTAGATCAACCAAATTCTCAGAAACCACAAGATGCGAAATACAAAATAAGTGGAATTTAGGTTAGATCAGGACGTAAAATAATTAGGTTCTATCAATAACATCATTTCAATGCTTCCAGGCACTGGCGGGATGAAATCACGTTAAACACGGGGAATAGTCAATTTCGAAAGAACAGACTTCACTTTTTTAGAACTGACAAAAAAGAGTGTTTCCACTTTTGGTTTCTTCCGTCCGCTTATACTTGCAGAATCTGAGAAAAAACATTAAACCGGTAAGCTGACCTGTTGAACGATTTCGTAGGCCTGCTTGCTTTTGAATGGTTTGATGATGGCCAACAGCTTGAGTATGTCCTCCTTGTTGGCACTGAGCACGTTACCCGGGATGCGGAACAGTTGAGTGCACAACGTCAGCAACCACGTCACCTGCGCATCCACTTCCTCTTCGGCGTACATTTCTTCTGTAACATGGATATTATCAAATAAGTTAAATTTAAAAAGTTGAAAAGCTTCATATGTAATGTATTTTTAACTGGTATGATGCATTACTTTTGTTTTGTTGATTTAACATTTACGGCACTTGGGTTGATAGTTGATACATTAGTTTCTAGTTTGATCATGATATGCCAGTTGACTTTGTATGTGGATTTATCAACCGAAACATTACAGAAGCACCAACCGGTCACGATGGACTGCAGTTTCTTCAGAATGTAGCCGAGAAAACGCGGTAACTCGACCGTCGGATTCGTCTGAAAACGAGACACCAAATTACCATACCATTCACAAACGAGAAAGTATTATTCAAATTAAACAGTTAAATAATCCAAAAAACTTTATAATATTGTTATGTTACAAAAACAATCTAGCAATGTTACGTTACGGAAACATTCAATTTTTTTATGTTGTATAGCATCACAGTCAGGTGACCAACCCTGACGACCGTATGGACCATGTCCGAGGCCGATGCAGCTGCGATCGGACTTGTGAACGTGTTCTCCTTGATGAACTGCAGGATGCGGTCACTCAGGATCTGCAACGAACTTTCATATATTAGTTGTACAATGTAGGTACAGAGAGCAAAACTTGCTTACTCTTTATTCTTATACGACGCGCTTCCACGGGTCAAAAGACACATCCTTCACAAAGTTAGGAGAACTATACCATTACCAAGCAAATGTCTTTTTATTTATTTTTTGTCATGTTATTATGAAACTCGCTCTTTACCAGAGTCTGTTGATGATCGAAAAAATAAATAAATTAAAAAAGCGCACCTTGTGTATGGTGGTACTGCAGTTACTGAGCATGGCTCGACACACCGTGTACACACCCGACTTGATCAGCACCTCCTCCGAGCTGCCACGAATCATGCCACCACCGGCCGATGCCTTCGGGCCCGTGTTGGTGATGCCCGCGTTGTGCTCGACAAGGTCGAACATACTATAATAAATTAACAGTTTTTTATATGAATGAAGCAAAATTGAATTGTAAAAAATAAGTTTATTATAAATGCTGTCGTTTGGTTATCAACTAAAGGAGGATGGCAGGTTCAAGTAGATCATTTTTAATTTCCGTCGCTTAACTTAACGGCTTGTGTTTTTTGTAACAACAAGGAGTAATAAAATAGACATAGGATATCAAACATTCAAGAGGTTCTGTTTTTATGACAACCTCAATAATAGAAACGGATAGTGTGAATTCAAAACGTTGAACAAACGGTTTTTTGACAACAACAACAACAACAGCAACAACAACAACAACAACAACAACAACAGCAACAACAACAACAACAACAACAACAACAACAACAACAACAACAACAACAACAACAACTCCTCACCGTTCGAGTATGCCACAAGCCAGATCCTCCATCTGTGCCGTAGCAGAGCACAACTCGAGTTCCTCTGGTGTCAGATCGGTGCGCATGTGGACGGCATCCGAACAATCAACGATCGGCACCAGCGCACAGAATAGACTCACTGCCTGAAATTGATTATAATAAATAATAGGAGACATCTTAATAATAGATAAGTACTACACTCTATAAGTAACAAAGAAATAAGTAAGAAAGAGCTATTGAGTTGAGATAACAAAGCGCTTGTTTACCAATTTCGCTGAAGTTTTGCTTCACTTCACAGCACGATCAAAAATAATCTCAACCTTACTCTGGCGTTCTCAGAAGTGAGAACAGAAACAGTAATATGATTAAGAAGAACCTAAAACTATAACAAAACCAATTATATCTAAAAAAATATTCATTAAATTTATACGGAACGCTTAGGCGCTATTCATACTTATTTTGCGATTTTCTGCGATTCACGCGCGTGTATCGCAAAAAACATTAGGTTGGTTATAACACAGGTGACCCTGAAATTCAGGCAACAGCTAGCTGCCTAGTTGGCCGAGCCACACGTGTTATAACCAACCTAATGTTTTTTTGCGATACACGCGCGTGAATCGCAGAAAATCGCAAAATAAGTATGAATAGCGCCAAACCACTTAACAGCGAAAACCAACTGGCATCTCGATCTTGAATAACCTGAAAGGCGAGCGTGGTCTTCTGTATGTCATTCGGATCGAGTGCCGGCAGTAGTGCCCTCAACAATGGTATCACATGAAGTCGTGCCCCGGGCTGCAATGGCTCCGATGGCACGCCGCTGCCGGACTTGCGACGACGACGAGGCTTGTCCGCTGTGGGTTGACCATCTTAAATATTTGAAAAATTATGTACAATAAATTAATGAAGATACATAAAAAATCTATGTAAAACACACAACAGCCAAACACAAAAATGACACCAACAGCTTGAAACAACAACGAAAACAACAGCAAACGCAACTCCAAGAACAAAAACAACAACAACAACAACAACAACAGGGAACAGCCAACAGAAACACCAACCAGCTGGTTCGGCCGACTTTTTACGATCAGCAGGTACCGGTGAGCCGGAGTGCGCCATCGAATCGTTCGAACTGCAAATAGTTTATATTTTTCATCAATTCATTGACAAATTTTCATTCAAAAACACACATACGCTGAGCTAAATCATCACAATCATCATCACTTTATTCGTCAATCTTCAGACTGGATACATGTTTGCCCGAAATCAATTGCGATGAGTAAACGCAACCGGAAATAATGCAAGGAAGGACAAATAATTTTTAGCCAATGAATGGTGAATAATAATGATAACTGGTATAAATAATATGACCTGACCTGCTAATATCGGCCTCCGTCGCCAACTGTCCAGTGCCCGTCTTGCTAGTGCGCCGCTGCGTTGGTACCTGCAATAAACTAATGATCAATTATGATGATTCACTCTTATCAATCACAAAAATAAGAATCCATAACTCAGGAAATATAAAACTCCAACAAACAACTCAATAGATATCAAATGTGATGTGATTGTGGTGAATAATAAACTAAGTGAAGGAACAAGACATCCTAAGTGATAGAAAACTAGAGCCACTAACTGCATCAGCACTTGTCTGAACAACTAATTACAAGTTTTACAAATGGATAAAATACAGAAAGCAAAGAGAATTAAATGAACCAAAAGTTAGATCAACCTTTACCTGCTGCTTGTCGCGCAGCAGAGGCATCAGAACGGCCGTCAGACAGCTCAGAGAAGCGTACAGACGGTGAGGCTCGGTCACTGACTCCAGCGCAGGGTACAGTCTGTAAATATTATAGTTATAATCGGTACATTATTTCTGCTAATTTCACGTTAAGATTCTCATGTCCCATAATCCTGCTCGACCAACTTGTCCAACACGGCAGGAATAACGATCTTTGGAGCGAGCTGACCGAGATAACGAATGACAGCCGTGACCAGCTCCTGGCGTTGTTTAGTGAACATGGCTTGAAGTGCGATTGGTAGCATCAGTTGTACAACCTGTAGAAACGTATTAAATTTACCACAAAAATTATTCCCCCCCCCCCCCCCCCACCCTGGGAAATAGCAGGGCAGATTTACAAATTTATAACTGCTTCTGCTCAACCAGAACAGATTATATGGTTAACAGAATTATCTTCAGTTTCAAACGTGAGTTGAAGTTCACCAGAACTGCCAGCTCTCGAAAATAAACCTCCATCCTACTAAAACTAATTGAACCACCAATGACATTTTCTGTCATAACACACCTGAAAAGTAAGACGCCCAATTCCCGATACCTTACTCGACTCTTTTGTTTTGTGTGAATAAGTTACTAACAACAACAACAACATGAACAACAACAACACCAACATGATTAATCTTATCATCATTGATGCGTTTGTCCAACGGAATACCCGGCTGCCAGCACGGTTTGCGATGGCGTTCCCTGTTCAGACGCTGGCACAACGAGTAGGCCAGTCTCAGTTGGAACCCAAGCAGATGTTGGACGTAGTTACCGACCAGATTAGACGGATGATAGTAGCTGAAGGTGGCATCGAACAGACGTTGTAGGTAGGGCAGCACGCTGAAATAGAAACAAATTTGATTTAAAAAAGAAAAGAGATGTTATAAGATAAAAGACAGAAATATGGACAAGGATAACGGTCTAGTATGCAAATAACACAAACAAATAGAAAATTATTGAACAAGAAAATCAGACAATTTCACTGGTATGTTTAAACCGATTTTGTAAAATGAATTGACAATTCCTCTTCGTGTGATCAACTTTCTCACCAAAGTCATTGGTTGCCATTCTTATCATTAAAATTGTTCAAATAACAGTTAACAGTCTTAGTTACGACAGCAGGAAACTTGAAAGCTATAACTTTCTTGTCTGGACTGGAATTCCGTTATTAATTACCACCGACCTGTCATTTTTATCGGCAGTCAACGAGTACACAATCAGATTGCTGGCGGCATCGTGCGAGATTCGTGAGGTGGAATCGCAGATGACCGTCCGATCGGCACCCGTCCCTACAAGCAACTGGAAAGAGCGCATCACAAATGTGAAGATCGTGTCCCAGTACGGCGTCCAGTCGATGTAGAACGGACACTCCAGTGCCAGACTGAAAATATACAAACAAATAATAAATGAAATGAAACTAATTCAAGGGGGAAGAATGTTCACCCAAAGAAGAGAAAGTTGCACTGAAATACATATAAAATGAACGAAATTCCTGGTGTTCCGACCCTATCTTCGACACCAAATAAACTAGCAAGGTTCGGTAGTCACAGTGAGAAAAATGTAGGAAAAGCATTTAAATTTTCCTATAAATCGAAAGCCGATTAATTGCTCATCAATTCATGAAAAAGCAGAGAACACTACTCACTCAAACAGAATAAACAACTAAATAAAACAAAATTAATCATAAATAAGAAAAAGTAAGTTATAAACAGTACCAACCGTGAGAACAGATGTGCCAACAGACTGGTGCCAGGCGGACTATTGGGCAGTGCCGAGTACCAGTACCACATTTCGTCGAACCAGAGCACGGCACCGTACTGCTGATGCTGTTCGCGGGTCAGGGTGGTCGGCAGGAACAACTGCAGCAGCGACATACCACGTTGGAACATCGTGTCCCACGGGCACAACAATGGACGGACCTCAAATTTAATGAATGAATCAATCAAAAACATTTCAACACATATTTCTTTCTCATTAATTCAGTGTAATTTGTAGTTTGTAAGAACGATTATATGCGAATCAGCCGAATGAAATCTGAAAGTTAATTACACCACCCTCGCATGTTCAATCGATTTCTCCATGTCAGCTTTATAATGTAAACGAATTCCAAATTAAGAAAACACAAACTTCAGCCAGAATTTCGGCGGTGGCCTCATCAGCGAAGAATCGGCGGCACTGAATGATGACGTGTTCCAGTGAAATCTTGATGTTTTCGGGCAACAACATCAGGCCATCTTCTTCCAGATTCTTGAAGCAGATCAGATAGTACAAGTCGTAGATGGGACGCCACGGCAGGATCAGATCCTCGCGCGATAAGAGCTCGCGTTTCCTGAAAATAACACGAAATTAATTACAATGTTACTGTAGAGAAAGACAAGTGTTTAGTGTAATTGTTGACAAGAAATGGGCGCGATTTCTCATACAGTTGAAAACTAGTGCCGAAAACTAGTAAGTAGTAACAAGAAGAACGGGGAGCAACAAGTTTCATGTTTTAAAACAAACACGTTATTTCTGCAACAGTGTAACAGAGCAAATTTTTCCTCTTCACCAAAACACCAAATAGTTAATCACACCTCATCATCTATACTCTTGACTTGAATTAATAAATTTATGAAATATACCTTGTTCTGCATAAATATCTCAAAACTTGGGAGGAACCAAGGCCTTTTTGACAATATAACAGAACAGGTCAACTGGACAACACAATAAACCGACTGGAGCAGATTGACGACCGTGTGGGCCGTGGTCTTGACCATTCGAAACTCGAGGTCCTTGGTCACCATCACCTCGAACAGCAGCTTGACCAGCAGCACGTGCTCGGCTTTGGTGAAACGACGCGAGTGTAGATACATGTATCTGAAATGAATTTATCGTTTTATTTTTGTATTTTTATCAAGATTATCATTAGAGATATTTATTCTGGTATGGTATCTGCAGGCAGGTGTTTCATTTTCTTCGATATATTCGATAATTCTGGCCGGGTTACAGATGACATGGATGGATGACATCTGGCAGTTTTAGCATATGCTTCAGTTTCAGTATACTTCTTTACTTATACTTCAGTATTTGTCTGTATCTTCGAGGTCGAGATGGACCAGAATCATCCGAATGATTAACATTTAGTTTGAACATTCAAGAAGTCTGTCATCAGCAGCATCAGGAAATTTTGCTAGATTCGCTAACAAAATACGTTAATGAGGCGAGTCAACGGTTATGTATTCGAATTCAATCTCTAAACTCACTTATCAAGTTCGCACACCCAGTGAATGAGTCCGGGTCTGATGTCCTTGAGCATGATTGCCCGGGCGATGCCGGCTTTGATCGCCGATAGTTGTTCATTGGCCTCGGCTTCCAACGAAGAAAAGTATGGCAGATGCTTCAACTGCCAAACTACTTTCTGCCAGGGTCCATGCGTTTCTGCTTGTTCTGAAAAGATTGGAGTAGAGTAGTCTGTATGTTAAATAGTTTGTAGTCTGTCTAGTCTAGTACTACTTTTTATACGTATGGCGCAAGCCTCAAAAACTGGTGGTCCTGGTTCGAAACTTGACTTGAAACACAGACCCTAACGAGTTGCTCTGGGGTTTCTGCCATCGGCCGTCAGTTTATTCATCATTCTGGCTCTGGTCTCTTTGAAAACGACATTCTGATATGGTATTAGTGTGCCTTGATGGCTTCAGTAATGATCACAATGTAAAGTCCCATAAAATTGTCCGACTTCTACTATGAGTGAAATAATCCGATTTAGTACATTGTGCCTCGATTTTACTATTAACGAGCCCCATTAGAAAGCTTCCAATTAACCTTGTACGGTTTGACTCTCAAGGAACAACGCTGGATCGTACTCCATTTCTTCGGCCGGCGGTTCTTCATAGTCGACAACCTCTTCCTCATCCAGCACGTCATAATCACTGTCGGAATCGGACGAATCCTGGAAGATTCAAAGGTGTTTAAAACAACATTATCCTTGAAACTTAGCTCAAGGATTGAGCTTTCAGGAGTTATTTCACTATCTACTACTGAAAACAAAATAAACCAAGAAAAATACTAACCATTCTGAGATTCGGCAAGCTTTTCAGCCACTGAATCGAGCTCCTGTTACCTTTTTTATCGCGTAAAATATACTTTTGTTGTATTCTTGACTCACATCAGCAGGTCGATTTGGTCTGTGCAAGTGCAAATATTGTTTACTCTTCTTCTTCTTCTTCTCGTGGTTTCCTCAAATGATAAAAAGCTGAAATAAATATAACGAAAACTTGGATGGCTCAGCATAACTTTTGCAATGTCATTTTGCCTTTTTCCACGCTCTACAATTTATTATCGCCATGATTAAATTAAAAGTTGCATGCAAAACCTGACGATTATTGCTGTAAAGTTTTCGTGATGCATGAAAGCATTTATACACCTAATGTTTCAGCGTGTCGTTTTTCACTATTCGTCTGGTTTAGAAATTTCTTGGCTCTTATCAAACGCGATGAAGTATGAATCGACAAGATGAAACACTAGGTTTGAGTGAGTGAGTGAGTGAGTGAGTGAGTGAGTGAGTGAGTGAGTGAGTGAGTGAGTGAGTGAGTGAGTGAGTGAGTGAGTGAGTGAGTGAGTGAGTGAGTGAGCGAGTGAGTGAGTGAGTGAGTGAGTGAGTGAGTGAGTGAGTGAGTGAGTGAGTGAGTGAGTGAGTGAGTGAGTGAGTGAGTGAGTGAGTGAGTGAGTGAGTGAGTGAGTGAGTGAGTGAGTGAGTGAGTGAGTGAGTGAGTGAGTGAGTGAGTGAGTGAGTGAGTGAGTGAGTGAGTAAGTGAGTGAGTGAGTGAGTGAGTCAGATTCTTGATAAACGTATACATATATGCCGTCTAAAAGACTTGATTAGCCTGATGAAAACATTTATGTATGTTCTCCATTCCATTGCAATATGTCCCTGTGACTTATTCAATCATCAACACCACTCATAAATCGCCATTATAACCTCGATCGGCTCAAGACGATTGAGAAGAACTTGGCCTCAACACCCTTAACTTGCCCTGTAAATACCCATCGAACTACTAAGTTAGTTTGTGACTTCTCATCACAATACTTAAAAAAGGGTCACAAAATACTGATTAATTGAAATTCGTGATTAACAACCCATTTCACTCGTTTTGGATGAGACAAATAACTTTTGATTAGAAAATCGGAGAGATAATCCGTTTGTGAGTTGGTATAAAGTTGAAGGAAATGTGAAATAGATGGAGCGAGAGTAGATTGTTTGCAAATATTTTGAATCTTCGGAATCAATGAATAATTTGTTTGTATTTATAGTTAAACATGTCACCGATGCCCATATCCTGGCTGGTTGGTGTCCATATAATCACCACTACTATCATACTGATTTCTTGCTGCCGAAAAAGCAAAACTCGCCCAAACTTGATTAAAAATAAAGATGTTAAAAGTGGAAAACATATCAAAGTGGATATGAAAGATGCGGGGTTGGTTGGGATGAAAAACACGGTGAGCAGATCGGGAATTACGAATTCTGAAAAAGTCATTTTCAGGAAAGTAGAAACAATGAAATCCACCTCCTTGGAGCAGAAGAGTGAAAAGAATCACAATGAGAAGAACGTGGAGAAAAGTTTGTTAATTCTCAAAAATAATCTATTATTTCTGATTGTTGTACATCAAACGATTTACGGTTTTATTCAATATATCCCCACATTTCCAGAGCCTGAATCGATCCGGAACTCCACGACATCAATTCCCAATTCAGCTGATAAGTCAACGACTTCTTCCGGTCAATCACTGAAGCTCTACTCCAACAAAACGCCCGATTCCAAGCCGGCCAAACCGAACAGGTCTCAATAACATGGGCTTCACGGTCATCAGTTTAACAACCAGACTTATACAAATCCGTCGGCTTTCTATGAATGAATATATTTCTGGTAGACACGGACTGTTGAGACAGACTGTACCAAATTGTTCTATGTTAAGTGTTTATTCCTTTTTGTTTTTGCAATAGCATTTCCGTATATCCCATTATTCAACAATTATTAATAGCCCGAAAGAATCGAATAAAGTATTTCAGGTCAAACTTGAAGAGTTCGGACTCTGCTGATATGGAGGAGTCACCTGAGTCGAAGGCAGATGACGGTTATGTGCCGCCGATGCCGACTATTAAGCCACCGGGTGAGTGAGTGAGTGAGTGAGTGAGTGAGTGAGTGAGTGAGTGAGTGAGTGAGTGAGTGAGTGAGTGAGTGAGTGAGTGAGTGAACTAAAGAGTGAGTGAGTGAGTGAGTCATTTACAGAAAAGGATAGCAATGAAAAGAAAGTTCACAGTGCCCGCCTGGTGCCTGACTACATCAGCATGGATCAGAACAATAAAAATGACAAAGACGATAAAACATATTTTGCTAAAACACAACGCCAGAAACCGGTCAAAATTAAGATGCCCAATCGTTAGTTAGTTTATTGTGAAATAAAAAGGTTGCACCAGTAAAATTTTACAATCAGTTTAGAGTTATGTACATCATTTAATCATCACCATTGGAATAATTGTTTCTTTCACAGCTGACAGTGACCCGAATGAAGTTGAACAACAACAACAACAACAACAACGTCAGACAAAACGGCAAAAACGACAACAAGAACGACAAGAAAAACTTCAACAACAGCAACAAAAAATATTACTACTGTTAGAGCAACAACAATTACTGCTACAACAACAAGAAAAACAAGATCAAGACCAACAACGACAACAACAACTACAAAAACAACAACAACTACAACTACAACTACAACAACAACAAAATGAACAACTACCAATCAAAACGAAACAACAAGAATTTCTTGACGTCTGTATGACGCCGATAAACCAATGGTTTGTGGTATTGTTCAGTGCAAAGTACAATTACATAGCAAGTTGGTTGTTGTTGTTGTTGATGTTGTTGTTGTTGTTGTCGTTGTTGTTGTTGTTGTTGTTAGTGTTGTTGTTGTTGTTGTTGTTGTTGTTGTTGTTGTTGTTGTTGTTGTTGTTGTTGTTGTTGTTGTTGTTGTTGTTGTTGTTGTTGTTGTTGTTGATGTTGTTGATGTTGTTGTTGATGTTGTTGATGTTGTTGTTGTTGTTGTTGTTGTTGTTGTTGTTGTTGTTGTTGTTGTTGTTGTTGTTGTTGTTGTTGTTGTTGTTGTTGTTGTTGTTGTTGTTGTTGTTGTTGTTGTTGTTGTTGTTGTTGTTGCTGTGTTGTTGCTGTTGTTGTTGTTGTTGTTGTTGTTGTTGTTGTTGTTGTTGTTGTTGTTGTTGTTGTTGTTGTTGTTGTCTTCGTAATTAATCACATGATTTTTTTGCAGCAAAAAAATTGGCCCGATGTTTGGCACGTTTGTGGACACGGTGAACCCGGTCAACTTGTTCAATAAGGCAACAAACCGAGATACTAGGAATCCAACAACTTCATCGGATAGCCAAGCACCGATGCAACCCCGATGTAAAACGCAATCCAACTCCGGTTCTTTAACTCCGAGTTCAACATCCGATAAGACAAACAACAACAACAACAACAACAACAACAACAACAACAACAAAAACACTGGCACTGGCAATAACCAAAAAGTAACCGTGGTTCCGCTCAGCGGAAACAACAACCAACGAAGTAACAGTAATAACCAGAACCGCAACGTAAACCTTCCCACCAAGAGCCCGTTAAATATGACCATAAACAAGAACAAGAACAACAACAACAACAACAACAACAACAACAACAACAACAACAACAACAACAATCCCACGAACAACGGTCAAATAAACAAGCAGAATAACCCTAGCAATGCTCACAACACGAACAACAATCAAACTTATATCAACAATTCTAGAAACATCCAGAATGCCAACAGAAAAGACGGCAGCAAACTCAACAACAGTATCAATTTGAACAACGGCCAACCACTACAACTGGACGCCAAGAACATGCACCGAAACACCAGAAGCAACCACAATCAAAAACAGAACAAGAAAAACCACAAGAACAGCATCCATAAAAAATTCCATCCAACTAAAGCAACCAACAAATCGACTTCCAAGAACACAAAAACTAAGAAATCAAAACATCGTGGCGTATTCAGTCCAAAGAAAAGCTGAACAATTACAGTGTTTTTGATAAATCTTACTCCTTTAGAAGCTATGTATTGAAACTTGATCTTCAATGATATGTATCTTCACTGACATGTTCCTACTGATCATTCCTCTGACATTTACTTTACTGTTACTGATCCATCCATCCATCATACATACCATCTGATAATTTCATCCAATAAAGTCATTATGATAAGATATCAATACAAATGGATGCTTTCGGATGTTGTTACACTTTAAAAAAATCATCTCAAGTGAATGTGAATACTTTTTCTATAAGATGCCTAATATTTTTCTTTCGAATTCATCCCATCGAATCAGCAAACCTAAATATTACTCAGGGTGTCGAAAGCACTGCCCCGTTAAAATCCAGATATCGTTCCCATAAAAAAGGTATGTTGAACGTTTATGGCCTCCACCATAAATTATGCAGTCTTTATCGTTTTCACACCCCACAATAATCCAATCGATTTATGGTAATCACTGGCCCCGGCGGGGGAGAAAATAATTCAAAAATCTATATTTTTCCAAAAAAGGGTGAGAATTACTGTGGCAGATTTTTTGAGTATTTGCCTTCAATAGAGAGACATATCACTTTTGAACTCACTAAACATGCTAGGATAAACAAAACACGTGTGTAAGGTGTTGTTTGGGTGATCGTTCTAGCGGACGAGGGAAAAAAGGAAATGTTAAATTCCAACCTTTTTAGCTCTTCCAAAGAATTTTCTTTAAGAATCAGGTGAAATGGCCTCAAAACTGCTATATAATTTCTCATCTGAAGAAATTTCCCTCCCTTTGGAGATTTTTATTGTTCGCCAGTGGGTGGTGGTACAGCCAGATCTACAATACAATGGCACATCACCCTCCTCATCACCCTCCTCATTACCATAACCATTCGAATTATGCACCTGATACTCATGTCAAGTGGGGCATCAGATTTCGGTTGATTTCAATATCAACAATAGCGGATGGTTTAAAAAAACAGGAAAGGACCACGAAATTGTCGCAATTTAGTTTTATCATTAAAAAAAAAATGCCAGTTTCTTTAATTAACCAATGTTATGCTTGTTAGGTCCACCGCCATTTTTGGTTGTAAATGATTCTAGACTAGATGTAGTAAATGAAAACCTACACTCCACATATTACCAATACCTTATAACCATTAATCTGGGTGCATCAGAGGTTTAATTCTGCTTAGCTGTTCTTTTCTGCCCTGCTTAACACGCATTTAGTTGCTATCAACTTTTGTTCTCTAAATTTACGTCGAAGAAGAAAACTTTTTGGTTCAAGTGTTTGTTAAAAAAATATTTTATCGTCATAATTTCTCACATTCACTGATTGTACCTGTATAGCCAAACTTTGCATGCTCTGCCAAATGTAGCTGTGAAGATATTCATGAAAAATTATATGTAGATGTGGTTTTCTTATAAAAAGAGAAGATTCTGTTTGTTTCTGCTGTTTGATGAAACGTTGTATACAAATTTCGGCAACAAAATAAGAAATGGATCTGGAGCTGTGATCTCTCGGTTGGACGATGGGTTTGTACACGGGCATACTAGCAAATCATCGTCCAAATAAGAGGGCACTGACGGAAGTGGACAGAAGTATCATCCATCATTCAAGAAGAACTTCCAATTTGAGTTCATTTCACATAAATATAAAACACTGTGATTGACTAGCAGTTTTTTACTATTCAAATCGACCTGAGAGAGAGAGAGTATATACTGCTCTATTCCCCGTTTCACGCACTTGGATGAAGCCACTGGCGGACGAGCCAACCCTCCGAAAGGAGGGGAATCGAGTCAAAGTGTAAGAACCGGTAGTTTATTTGCCCTTATACCTACACCGGATTGAGGAATTTTAAATCCACTTTTCGAAACCGCCATAAAGAGGGAATTCCATTTTCTCTTCCATTCTCATCCGCTAGCGGGTGGAACAGTACTACGGAACGAATGAGCGGTGGGACATGCCCAATTGGACGCCAAGTCATTCAAAGCCTGCCGTCGGGCAGATAACCGACTGACTGAAAAAAAACTGACTGGCCCACTACTGCTCTGGATTGCTTTTGGGCTGACTGCTGTACTGAATAGCTTAACTATTCCAAATACAACAACAACAAAATTGTGTTCTTCCTGTGTAGAGCTCAACCTTAACATACCAATCATCTCTTGCCAGAAAAGGTTAACTATTTGCCTGATTTTGAAGCATATGATTTTTGCTGAGAAAAGAAACTTTAATTAACCTGCTATTGACAATTATTTGAACTGATTCCGATTTCAATCATGAAAAATGCGATTTACGACGAAACGAGTTATCACAAAAACATGTATCATGAAATAATACCTATCCTGTTACGTGTTGCACATGTTTTATGTAATATATTGCCGGTTATGTCATGACCTTCGCCTTCGGTGAAAGCCGCTCTCACGCACCGCATTCCCAAACATTCAATCAGGCTTATATGCATTGTTGAGCTGCTTTTATGTATGTAGATTGACAATTGGATTTTGAATTGAATTCGCCAAAAATGAATACATCACGGTATGTCGTGTGAACAACAACAACAACAACAACAACAACAACAACAACAACAACAACAACAACAACAACAACAACAACAACAACAACAACAACAACAACAACAACAACAACAACAACAACAACAACAACAACAACAACAACAACAACAACAACAACAACAACAACAACAACAACAACAACAACAACAACAACAACAACAACAACAACAACAACAACAACAACAACAACAACAAAAACAACAACAACAACAACAACAACAACAACAACAACAACAACAACAACAACTACATCAACAACATGATGATCGATACGTCTCCGTTCTGTGTACACAAACGTTCCGTTGCCGTCTTTGTTTGATCATATTATATTCATGATAAACAACAACAACAACAACAACAATAACAATAACAATAACAACAACACTGTTATTCAACCGGAATTTATTATACCATCACCATCCTTGCTTGTGTATACTACATTCTTCTACGCAGAATAACTATGTGTAACGGATGCTGCATCTTACCTTTTGCTATCCCTTTCAGTGCTCTTAATGTTTTCTATTCCAAAAATATGTTATTTCAATCTATACATACGTTAGTTACAGCTTGTAACTTTTTGAATTCTTCACATCGATATTCTATTTTCAGTCTGAAAATCGTATAGACTATAATATCGAGACGGTCAAGCTTCATTGATGGATTGTAGTGGCGTTTTTTCCTGGTAAAATATAACTGGTCTTTTGCCCCACTGGGCAGCACTAAATCAATATGGCATGCATGCCTGCAAATCAGAATGGAGCAAGAAATGCCATGAATTTCTAAAAATTATGTGAATAAAACTGGGTACGGGTACATTATTTTTCTGTATTTATGATGTGGCCGGATACAGGCAGTAGTGTCAGATCATGATTCTATTCTTTGTACATACATATGTACCACTGGCGGACGTTCTAATTTCGTAAAAAAATTGGGGATCGGTCAACTGCCGCCACTGCCAACTGCCGCCACAATTATCAAGACAACTGCTGCCACTTTTTTTGAAATTTTCCGGCTGCAGTTGACTCACCTTAAAGTGGCGTCAGTTGTCGTATGTCAACTGCTGCCACTTAATTCTGAAATTTTCTGGCTGCAGTTGTCTCGCAAAAATTAGCGTCCGTTTTCATAGGACAACTGACGCCAGGTTTCGAACGGATCCAACCAGGGAATAAAAGAAGAATGATTCATGTAATCAATAAAAGAATGTTTCATGCAATCAATGATAAGGTCGCAGACGAGTTGTTTCGAAGATTTACCTTTCCCTTTGAAGTATTACTGTTCGTTAACCCCCTATAATCTATCGTAAGGCACCGCGCGGAGCGCGGATGTTGTATCCGTTCGAAACTTGGCGTCAGTTGTCAAATGGAAACTGACGTCATTTTCAGCGAGACAACTGCAGAAAATTCCACAATTTTGTGGCTGCAGTTGACATACGACAACTGACGCCACTTTTGGGTGAGTCAACTGCAGCCATAAATTTCTGGAATTAGTGGTGGCAGTTGACTCAAAAATAGTGGCGGCAGTTGGCAGTGGCGGCAGTTGACACACAATCAAAAAATTGGCAGGTTTCAGGCTATTTTACCAACACCTTAGCGAACAAATTCAACTTTTTGAAATTGCCAAAGAGGGGGGAATTCCACTTTTCTCTCCCCATCTCGTCCACTAGTGGTACATATGTACAGTACACGTAAGTCCAGTCAACCGTGACTAATACCCTAAAACATTACACGATAAACTAAACCCATACAGTCCCTGTCCGTCAAACCTACATACTGTACTTATTCCGGCTCGCTCATTCAAACTGTCATTCTACACGTTATTTTCTCTTTCGAAGAAACTGAACACGTCGTAAGGGTAGTTCAATAAAAGCTTCAGAAAACTTTCTCAAAAATCAAATTATAATCGAATGTTTGAATGTTGAATGTGGTAGTATCTGCACATGAAACTGCCGCTACTACTCCGATATTTTTATCTACAGGTTTACAAAAAGTGCACATGCTTTTTGCCATTAAGCAATCTGTATGTTCACATTGAATCAGACCTATCCAAGCGTGTAGTTATCTGGCCTGACGTTGGGTTTTGCTGATCCCTCGTACGAGCGTCAATCATGACAGATAACTAAGCAGATTCACTAATTCGTAGTCAGAGGTTTTTTCTCTGGATTTTTTCTCAAATCATATTCTTGCAACTTTTGAAAATATCGCATGTGTTGTAGATCTTCTATTGTTAATTCCTGACCTGTCTCTAACTACATGATATGTTGAAGATATTAAATATTTTTTTCATATATTTATTCAAGGTTTGTCATCATAAGTTTCCATTGCCGAACGAACGAACACTCGATGGTTCTAAATCCCACCAACTTTATAATAACGTACATGATTACACGCAACATACAGATAGATCATTGTGGTGATTTGTAGATTTTGACGCTCGTTCGTCAAGCGATCGCGCGCTAGCCCCCATTCACAATGCAAATCAAATTGTTTGACATTTTGCATTTTATGAAATAAAAAATTAATAATTATTCGGAGCTATCGAATTTACTATTTTTCCAAATAATTAAGAAACGCTTCTTTATTCACGTTCACAATAGACTCAACCCGTCGGATCAAAATGTTAAAAATTCTGATAAAAACTACAGTAAGACATTTCAAAGAAAGGTTTTCACAAACCTTGATATTCATACTAAGAAGTTAATAAAGTTTTACACAAACCGATCAGTGGCAATCGAACTCAACTGTGCACTGGTGGACGAGCCAACCTAGGGGGAAAATTGTTTGTTCAAAGAGAGGGAAATAAACGCTTTTGAAATCATTTTACCTACACCCTAAGGAACAAATTCTTTTGTTTGAAACTGTCAAAGAGAGAAATTTAACTTTTTTTTGCTAGATCAACGGTGTAATTGTGAATAGACTTTGAACACCGTTTGTGATTCATTATTATCAAGCGTGCCGTCAACTTACATAATCGACGGGAAGCACTAGCGGACGAGAAGGGGAGGGAAAAGTGGAATTCCCCCCTCTTTGGCACTTTCAAAAAGTTTAGTTTGTTCCTTAAGGTGTAGGTACAATAGCCTAGAAACTGCAAATTCCCCCCTCTTTGGAGAAATTCCCCTCCCTTTGGGATTTTAGCTCGTCCGCCAGTGACGGGAAGTCAGTTCGGTTTGGCCGGCGACTTTATTTACATTCGACATTCTATACTTCTACTTCCGTGACTTTTGTTGATATTTTGATAGCGCAACCAACGGTGCTCTTGGCAATATTGATATTTCGATATTTCTTTACAATGGCATTGCTAACTGTAAATAGGCTACTTTTGTATAGGCTAATGAAAATCTATAAAATGACGAGAATGAAAACTCCGACTACATCATGATAGATTCATCTTTTCATCAAAAACCTCCCTCTTTAGTTGTTTCTCGACTCATAATTTCAAAAATCGTTTTTCTCCGCAAAATACGCAAATGATAACCGAAGTGAAGTTAAGCGTTCGATGCGTGAACATTTTTTAATCCTTTTAAAGCAATTTAGGCGTGTGCTTGACTGGAGTTTGCTAAAACACATAACACTGTTGCTGCAATTTGTCATGCTCCAGAATATGATGATGTAATTGGAGTTTTAAGAGTGGTTTCATATAAGATTCGCAAAAACCATTCAAAAAGTCGGTCAGTAAAAAAAATTATTATACAACCTTTATGCATTAAACTAAAGACAGTGATCCGCCAAAACGCCCCACGAGCGGAATTTCTATTATTTACCATAGTGCTCGAGTAAACCGGAAAAAACCGGTTTTGGTCCAATTTTGGGACTAACTTTGAAGGGAATTTCCCAAAATGTCCTACCACGAAAATAGTTGAGTATAGGCTCAATCGAAAGACCGTGTTCCCGTCTTTCGATTGCACTCGGTCAGAGCGAGCGGATTCCGGAAATGCCTGAGAAATTTAGAGTCGAAAATAGCTTCTGCTTCTTGGAGGTTATGGTAGAGCAAAATAGATCGTATCGCGGAGGCGATTTTCGTCTCTTAATTTCTCAAGCATTTCCGGAATCCGCTCGCTGTGACCGAGTCCAATCGAAAGACGAGAACACGGTCTTTCGATTGAGCCTATACTCAGCTATTTTCGTGGTAGGACATTTTGGGGATTTCACCTCAAAGTTGGCCCCAAAAAGTGACCAAAACCGGTTTTTTTCGGTTTACTCGAGCACTGTGACAAATAATGAAAATTCCGCTTGTGGGGCGTTTTGGCGGATCACTGTCCTTAGTTTAATGCATAAAAGTAGAAATGTTTTAATTTTTTACTGACCTACTTTTTTGTTGATTTTTATATGAAACCACTCTTAAGTTATCTTTTTGTACGTTCGTTTTCAATTCAAAACGTCAGTCAGCCTCCATGACTACCGCCATTAACTTGATTTCACCATTCTTTAACAGTCAAAGGTAGGGACAAAGTTCTCTACAAATAGGTAAACAGTTTACCTATGTTCACCACGGTTCACCACCAAACGGCTTGTACCAGACTGTTTTACACAACTCTCATTTAGCCCCAAAAAACAAAGCTTTTCAAAACAAAGTTTTTCTGCATATTTGTTAATAAAAAATCAGTTTTCTAGTCAGACGATTGTGTTAAGCAAATGACGGTTTCATAAATTCTCCATTTATTCTACGTTGTTTCAGAACGGTCCCTCTTTGTAGATGATGCGGCCTGGCCCGCACGCGCGCGTCAACAATTTACATGCAGTCTGCAGTACATGTTTCAGTGTCTCACCTTGTCGTTCTACAGTGTGAATGTTTGTGTTGCAGTGCATGTCGTAACATTTAGCATATGGGACATGTTATATGTTATGTGTTGCATGTTATGTCGCTGACTGTGATGTTGTTGTTGTGACCAGGATGTTGAGCTGTTGCGCTCAAGCCTTCCATATCATGAACGCCCAACAACAATCAGGCTTCGTCTGGTTATTGTCGTTGTTGTTGTTGTTGTTGTTGTTGTTGTTGTTGTTGTTGTTGTTGTTGTTGTTGTTGTTGTTGTTGTTGTTGTTGTTGTTGTTGTTGTTGTTGTTGTTGTTGTTGTTGTTGTTGTTGTTGTGGCGGCGAAGAAGTTTCGGAGTGTCTCGTTGTTCGGATCATGTAGTTCAGTAAACAAATAGCTTAGTACAGTTCAGTGACTGCAGCTAGTACATGCAGTACATACAGTCATGATGAACATGCTAATTTTGAATGCGCGCCGTTTGTAAAAAATGTTGCCCCGAATAGAAATACACTGAACTACTTACAAGAATACGACCTTGTATTCGAGATCATAATTTGGCATAAATTATATTCAAGCTATCCTATCAATTTAGAACAATTTACTACAAGTTTGTCAAAATGAATGAGAATTCTAACCTCTAAATTAGGCGTGTGTTTGATAGTAATGGTTCTATCATTCAAAATTTTATTTTGATTTATAACAATAAATCGAATCAATTTATCTATTGAGTACAGACCCAAACCTACTAACATAAGTATTGTACGGTCACTCATTCAAATCGAAATACCAAACCAATTGCACGCACATTTTGGGGCGGCAGGGCTGGATGGCAAACTTAATTACACGTCGAAGGCCGCCGCATTAAATTGGCACATGTCATTTACTATATAAATACTCAGACTCGTATACCATATGCCATTATTCATTGGCATCGCTGAATCCATCCAGTCAGCCCCAAGTTCATTTCATCCAACCATTTTTATTAAAAAGTTGCGTCTGAGCGTTTTCATGTTCGTTGATATTGGATGAACGAGCTTTTTAATCATTACTTTCTAAAAAAACAGTTGATTGAAAAACAACTACTCCATCCATCCATCCATCCATCCATCCATCCATCCATCCATCCATCCATCCATCCATCCATCCATCCATCCATCCATCCATCCATCCATCCATCAATCCATCCATCCATCCATCCATCCATCCATCCATCCATCCATTCATCCATCCATCCATCCATCCATCCATCCATCCATCCATCCATCCATCCATCCACACGAGACTATGATAAAATGATCAGATTCAAGACCCCATGCATTTGGTTCTTCGTCTTCCTGATGATCGTGTGGGAGGGTCCAAGCCAGGGACCGGATGGAGCCAAAAGGGCTGATGGTGTTTTGGGTTTCAGACCCGACCAGACCCCGCCAACGTAAACTGACCGAAACGAGAGCGTAAAGTTGAACATTGACACTCTCATGGTCTGTATTTGCTGTATATCTGAGAGAGACTTGAGTGCTTTTTGTGTGTCGTATACTATTCAAACAAGTTTAGCTTTTGACACCGTGTCGCCAAGGGAATTTCCTAAACGAAATTGTGCAAACCGAAACTTCTCAATGTAGAAATTCAGTCGATAAAATAAAGTAAAAAACATTTTGGATAGTATCCAAATAACCAGACCAGCCTGACTCGATTTTTTGTTGCATATTTGCATAGCGGTATGATTGATTCGAAAATGTATGGGCGGGCACTAGGTTCTGGCTTCATTGTGTTTTGATCAAAAGCTTGAGCTCTTTTGCTTGACTTCATATTTTGAATTTCAGTTAGAAACCAAAAGATACTAAGTACGGATACAGTTAATTTTAACACACACTTTTTAAATAAGGTTTATTGATGGTTGGCCAACATAATCAGTAACAGTTTATGCATGGTAAACAAACTTATTTTAATTCCAACCTGTGACCAACACAACTGCAATATGGCATTCTATTTCATGTTCCATTACATGTTGCCGTTTGTACACAGTGGATGAGAAACCAAGTCATTCCCATTTGTAAAAAATGCTATTTCTTCTTTTTGTGAATTTAATCAGTTTATGTTTAATCAGAATACATTTCCATAAAACTTTCCTTTGTTTTCCCTATCTCAACTGACCGAATAATAGATCCGCCCAATTTGTGGATATGCCATTTCCATTCCTCGACAGTGGCGTATTCTTTGCCTCATATACAGTGTTTATATCCAGTGGCGGACGAGCCAAACGTCCAAAGCGTGGGGAATTTTTCCAAAGAGGAGGGGAATTGGCAGAAACTAGGCCATTTTACCTACATCTCAAGGAACATACTCCCTTTCTTGAGAACGCAAAAAACGGGGGTAAAAAATTTATTTTCCCAACTCGTTCGCTACTGTCAATATCTGGCTTTTTATTTACCGTCCATTTATCGGCGGTGGCGCGCCCGTGCTCTGGTCTTTTTGTCTATATGTCCCATATTTTCGTGAGTGCCATCCCATGGGAAATGGCGTGTCATAACTGTTGAATGATCGATGCAAGTGTGCCAATGCTTACCTTCTTTGTTTCGAATTCGTGGATGTTTAGTAGGTAGTCGTTTAATGGTTGTTAAAATGAATACATATGATCGTTTAACTTTATTGTTTATCTTCAGTATTGTACCAGTGTCGAAATAGGTAAAACAATCTTCGTGGTTAACTGATTAGTCTTCAATTCTTACCTTAATTTTGCAGTATTTGCTTTACTGGAATGATTTTTTCAGGTTAGTAGTAGTCCGTTTTATATATATACATAAGTATACCTGTGGTGCAGTGGTTAACAGCTCCGTGTTATCGGAATACCATTAGCCCATCAGAAAGGATCTTCCGATAAATTAACAGTTGTTTTGTAATGGAATGCCCGCGTCCGAATCGTGTCATGAACCCGAGGTTACAACAGCCATTCGTGACGTCCTTCTAATTGGAACATTTCCGTTGAACGATGATTATGTTCAATTATTTATGTTCCAACTGAAATACTGAAAACTTTAAAAACATAGCCTATCAATAGAGATGGCACTTTGAGTTACATAATTGTAATTTTATTATGCTCTGAAAAATTGGCGCGTATTTGAATTCTGAGTTTTACAGGGTAGCCCAAAAAGGTTGAGCAATTACTGTGAAAGTTGTTGAGAAACTGTGCGATAGCGCATTTGAATAAGTATGTTTTTACTAATAAAATAAAGTGTGACTTCGACTGTTTTCTGATGTTAAAAAGTCGCAACCTTTTTTAGACCACCCTGTATGTGGATTGTGACACGCCGGAAGCCGGATCATCAGGTCTTCATGGTATAACCGTTCAGCCGTCATGGGCGGACGAGTCAGTAGTTCATCAATGGGAAAAAATCTTCATTATCCATCACCCGACCTCATCTTGCCCACCAAGGTAAATATGTATACCCCTCTTTACGAAACCGCCCACAGACGACTATGAGTATAGTCTCTCATACTCACCCGCTGATGCCGGCACAGTCGCCAGGCACACTGGCACGTTCCAATGGGACATCAACGACGTTCTTTTGAGTCCCAAGTTAGCGTCCCTGCTCGTTGGTAGATCCGGCTAAGGATGTTTTGACAGATGCATACATACATATATGTAAGTACAGTACGCACATATGCAGATACATACAGTAAGTATGCGCATATTTCCAGACCGCCCGTGAACACATGACCAGTTGGGTACAGTCAAGTGATGCTTTTCGAATGTCTTATAAGTCACGTACCGATGTTGGAATATTTGCGAAAATTCTGTTGACCAAAAGAATAGGTTATGGGTGATTTTTTAAATTAAAAGCGCTTTGGTTTGATAGAAATATTTCAAAATTCCAGGGTTTTGTTCCCGGTGGCACAGAGTTTCTCGAATTGTATCACTGTATTGAGTTGTAAAGGTAGCAGAATTAAGAATCATAAATATATTTTTATCAATAATTTCTTATGATATAACACCGAAAATGGTGTGTTTATATTTTATCCGTCAACTTCAGGTGTTTATGTGAATGAGTACAGTAGTTCTCGTGCGTTATGTCAACAGTTAGCAAAATAACGGACCTGACTTCAAATAAGATCTTCCATGCATGGTCTCTATACCATCAGCACCATCTACCATCATATATTCCATGTAGAATCTGTAGGATATGTACCATACACGACTCATCATCTGTCCACATCTATTCATTACCGGTGCCCACCATTCGTCCGTTCATTCATTACATCCACCCAAACCTGACGGTCGTGTCGTAAATCCGACTGGTGGTGGTGGCAGAAACAGAGATATTATTGGTGGTACCGTGCCATCACATCATCTGACGTTTCGGTGGTATGACCGTACTGTGGTCGTTCCGGTAGAAGAAAAACCTCGGTACATCATAGAACGTATGTTATACTGTGGTCGACTACCAGAAGAAGGAGTACAAAAAGGGAGATCCCCCACTCTTTGGTGAATTCTAAAAGTCGAATTCATTCCTCATGGGTGTAGAATGGAACGATTTATAAACGGCCAATTCCCGCTCTTTGGAGAAATTTCCTTCCCGTCGGATAAATGAACGAGGACGTACATATGTATGTAGTTTATTCATCATTGTGAATGAAAGTTACCTCATAACCTCTGATTTCATGGTATTGGAAGCAATTTTTTGCCCTTTAACGATCTGCGCATCCGCCGGTAAAAAAACCGGTAGATTCATGCCTGTAAAAGTAGTGATAATCCCAGCTGGAAGTCTGATATAGATTTTGTGATAAAAGTAGGATTTATATTTCATGGAGACGGTGTCATGGAAGTTTTTACGACGTTTGGGATAGTTAGAACCAGCTACATAATGTGACACGCTACTAATCACATGTGATGAAGGGGTTTTATCTGATACATACATTGCGTCACTGCACTGGTTGGGAGGCTTTGGCTTAGGCTAAGGCTTATGGTTGGATTTAGTCATGATGGTCATCAGATAAAAACGGGAAAAGTTCCACCATAGGTCACAATATATATTGAAACTATGAAGAGACATATTATTTTTTCACGAGCTCATTTATCTGCAGTAAACTTGTACTACAGACAGACAGACACAGACGCAGAATCCCGTAGAAGTAAGTAACTCGGTTATGTGAGGCGCACGTCATATGGGTACCCTTGGGCCACAGGCCGACTTACGCTGCTCAACTTTCCCCAAAGTAGAGGAAAAACAGCAGTTTTCGAATAATTTTACCTACACAATAAGGGAAGAACCTACTCGATTGAACCGCGGAAAAAGTGTAATTCCAGTATTTCCTCCCTTTTCGTGATGCCATGGCGCCAGGTGCCACTGCCAATGGTACATACCCGACTAATGCACCGGCATTATCATCACAACTCAGAGCAGCCACTCGTTGTCACTCTGTTGTTGCGATGCCACAAACTGATACTACATACAGTACTTTTCGTTGAACAAACATGATCATCTTTCATTCCACCGAATTTCAGCTTTGTGAGCAATTTTGCGTAAATTTTTACTAGGTGTGTGCACGAATCCCTTAATGTTTTGAGTTTATGACATTTTTGAAAAGTTCCACGAAACCTGCCGAACATTCATGTTTCTTGATACGTATGAGATATTGTATGATATGTAAGTTTCCGCAAAAGTATATTTCAAAATTTTACTAACCTTTTTATTACAATGTAACCTTGATATCACTCAATTTGAGTTTCTTCGAGTTTTTTCATGACTATAACAGAAAGAATTTACACATCATTTATTTCTTAACGTTTCTTTCTGTGATACTGAAATGGTAGTGACTTTTGGTTAACAGCTGATACCACAGCACATGGGCGGAAGATCCAAACGTCTCTAGGAAGGGGAATGTCATCAAAGAGAGGGAAGTTGCAGTTTTAAGGCAGTTTTACCTACAAATTAGTTAACTAACTGCCGTTTTTTAAATGTTCACAGAGGGGGAAATTCCACTTTTCCCTCTCCTTCTCGTCCGCTTGTGCAACAGCACGGCAGAGTGCAAACAAAAGTAGATCATGCATATTTCATGTGACACTACAGTACGTACAACCGACGGGCATTATCTGAGTAATTTCTTGTTCTTACGCGACGTACTTAGTGATAAGTATCGCGTACTAATGCACTCACTTAAGTGTGTATGAATTAGAGTAAAGTTTTTCGTGGGATTTGAACGCACTTTGTAACTTTTCCAACTGTGAAACATCTGCTGTGTGAAGCATGAGAGCATGCGCGAGCTTAAAAGCCAGTCGTTCGACTCAACTCAACCCAACCAACACTTTTATGTTACATGCAATCATCACGTTCAGCCGGGGAGACCCGAGTTACCACGTTCCAACTGTTTTTTTGCTCATAACTTCTTTGTTTTCATGTAGTTCAACCCACTTAAGTAGTTAGAGAAATTAGCTATATTTCCATGGACAATTTTATCGTGCAGTACTTCAATAAAAAAACAACGCCAATTAACTCCTCAATTCAGTATGAATATGAACCACACGATCATAATCGTGGCTAAGTTCATTCGAATAAATCTCGAGTAAAAGGCTCGATAAAAACACATACAGATTAGGACAATCCGGATAGTACGATCAAAGTTTCCTGCATTTTTCTCACGTAATTTCCATTATTTATTTCACGATGCTCCTGTGAACCCGCTGTAATCAATCTGGCATCACTCGTTCGTACATACATAGAATATGTACAAACATGCATTCATACATGTACTTGGTACATACATATGTACATACACCACAAACGGTATATGTGTTGTGTTGTGTGTCGCATTGCGGACTCAGTTGAACACATGACTCCGGTTAAACTTCTTTTGTATGTATGCATGTACATATGTATGTATGCCTACATGTATGTAGGTACCTTTAAGTAACCTTAAGTTCACTCATTTGCATTAGAAATACTCACTGCAATCCGAACTTTAAAAAAAACCAAATATGTTTTCCACAACGGGTGTCTTACTCGTTAAAAGTGATATGGCCTTCCAGCCCACAATCAATACTTGTTCCCGTTACTTGTGTTACCTCTAGACGCTCCAGCTTTTGTTGGTTAAGGTAATCTTTTTGTCAGTATGTAGTTACAGATATATCTTACACAAGTGTCTTAGGCGGGCTCTGTAATTCAACGTAAGCCAAAACAAGTGCTTATGAGAAGATTTACGCAAAAGAGCCGATAACAAGAAATTCTGAGAAAACTATAGTCGTTGGTATCTTTCATCTTGCTCGTTAGTCGTTACGTCAATCATTACACCGAATGCCGAAAACACGAATCGTATAGAACAAGTCATTTTTCACTCACCCGAAGTAACGCCTTTCAAGATTCCTTTCGAATCACCCCCAGGTTGCAACTGCAACAACTGTTCTAATGCATCAGCAACAGTTGCACCTTTATAAGGGTACCCGCAACAGTAGTATTATTCTGTTGTGATTTGTTGCAGGGTCTAAAATAGTGTTGTGGCCCATAACGCTAGATCTTGGTTTTAGAGGTGTTTGGAAGCTCAAGAGTGTACACCTTTGAATCAAATCAAGATACTTACAGACTTCTAAGAACGCACATTGTTTCTTGCTATTATATTTCAGATTATTATTATTGGTTTTCTAGAGGTTCTTATCATAGTTTTTTCTTTTATTAGTATTTTCAATCGGTCATTAGTAATCGGTGCTACAAGGAACTCGACCCCGAGGTGTCCATTTTGCGCAACACGTGTTGCATTTCTTCCTTTTTGCCTGTTACATCTGGCTGTGGTGCATATATATTGCCGCTGACAAATGTATGTAGTCGTTCATTTTTTCGCTCTACTTTTTGTAACAAAGTACTCGTGCAAAGTGAAAAGTTGTACGATTTTCCAGACTTTCTCAGTAGAACACTTACTCAACGCAGAACTTCGTAACTTCACTGACTTTCACTAGTTTTTCTTCTGCTCCTAAATTCCTCAAATATATAGTTTATCGGCTATAACAACACCATTTCATCCCAACATCACTATAACACGTTGATACAGACGCGGTTGATCCATCGTTTTTTTTCAGATCTATCCACAATCAATTCGGTACGAAACGTCTACGAGTTTCCTACATAAATCTACAAATATATAAATACAAACTTTATATCAAAAAATTATTACATAAAAAGTTTCATCAAATTTCCCGAATCTGCCATGTGGTAATGTCGGTCGAGGTATCTGAATCGGCGGGTCGTCAGGCGGCCGAGTGGTTGGCCGACCTGGACAACTTCGGCAAGCCACCGGCCAAGAAATCGATGGTTGGGCGCAATGTTGCGGGATCGCGGTGTTTGGGTGCCGCGGTGCGCTCAGCGCCCACGACCGCGATCAGCTCACCGCAGCATTCGCTTTACGCTTCTTCTAACCGCGGGCACAATGGTGATGGGAGTAACACCGCACCCAGCTGCCACGCATCGCATAATCATTTCACGCGAACCGCATGCTCACTCAATTGCATTCCGCTTAACAATATCAGGTCAGGTAGCAATGAATCCATCAGCAATGACATGAGCAATGGTTCGACGGGCGAACAACGGCGCGGCAGCGATGGTTCGAGAGCGGGCAATGAGTGCAACAGTATTCAACAACAAAGCAATGAAATGTCGCCAAGCAATGAGCGGCGAGACAGCAATGGATCGACGAACAATGAACGGAAGTGCAGCAGTAGTTCAACTACGATCCAACACAATGACTGTGGGGAATCGACTACGATAAAACACAATAGCAATGGTCCAGCAATGGAGCAACGACGAGACAGCAATGGATCAAGCAATGGTCATGGTCATTGCCCGAGCAATGAACATGAATCACCGGACCGCGATAGTCGAGCGACCAGCACGGTGATCAGTTACCAGGTGTCCTATTATTCATGTTGTCTTGGGGTGGTGGTGATTTTGAGCAATGACAAACATACATTTTTATAAAATTTTATATTGGAAATCCATCTTTTTCTTCTTAAATCATTTTTCGGTTATGATTTAAGGTAATTAAATAAGAACATACAGTAGGAGTGTGTAAATTATGTATGTTTGTCTGTCATCTGTCGCTCACTCGAATTTCTTATTTTGTTCACTGTTTCACATCCACCAGTCCAGAATACACGAATCACTGAGTTTCAGTTGCTTTCACTAACACAGTTGCTTCAGTCCAAATACTGTCATAGCTTGGAAATTACTTAAGGCAGATTTCTCTAGCTATTTTTGTTTTAATACTCTCGTACCGTTATCTCGTAAAAATGTAAGTGTATTATATAAAAGTTATAGCTCCTGAACGTTTTCACTATGAGGTCACAGCAGCCTACATAATGTGCAAGTTTTGGTTTCACTGGCACGCATGCCTACATAACTAACTTAAATAAACGCATTTAAGTTCTAAAAAAGTAAAAAATTCCAATCCTGGCAGGATTCGAATCCTCGACCTTTTGTTGAGAACACAGACATGCTAACCGCTGCACCACAGTTACTGACAATGACTTGAATATACCTCAGGATGCGATCAGCTACCTGCCACCAATCGATATGGACGACGGGCTGGAGGAGGGTGACGAAGTTGTGGTCGATGTCAAAGAGAAGATCAAACATTTCACCGAAAACGACTGCCATCCGTACGCCAATAAGAATGTTCAAACCTCCAAGGTGAGTTCACTTTCTGTATTCCCATTTTTCTTATTTTTCCATGTTTTTTTTGTAATTGATTAGCCGATTTTTTGTGTCCAGTCCATTAATATCCACAAATATTACATGCAGACCAATGAATGGTTTTTGTGGAACAACAGATATAATGATTGAGTATGATTTTTTTTGTTTGTTGGGTTGTCTCACTCGGATTAAGACTTCGCTGGGTCCCAATCACGAATGGTGCTTGCCATAAGGCATTTCATGGAATCAAGTTCCAAGTCACTCTATCGGATGTTCAAGGCATATTCTTTAACGACCATCAGCCAGTAGGTCACACTTCTGTTTGACTGCCATAAGGCTTGTTGGTGACGGCCCCGGGATTCGAACCCGTGTGCGGCCAGCCAGGCGGTTTCAGAGTCTAGCCCCTTAACCACTTGACCAGCGAGCCGATTTAACGATTGAAAAATTATAAAGAGCCTCGTTAAAATTGGTGTTCACGAAAAACATTTGCTGCTGGAATTCGGTGACTATAACATGCTGCTTCGTCGAAATTCATTTTGTATACCCAGTTTATAGAAAAACAAAACATATCACTGTTCCCACACAGTGAATCATCTCTATTATAAACGCATATTTGCTGTAAATTACCATTTAAAGCAGCATACATTATAATACAAGTAGGTGTGTATACAGCATAAATGCAAATAAAAGTGCAGGGCAATTCCGACTTTTACATGAGAGCGATGCGTCATGCAAAAAACCTATAAACAAACCGGCCGGCCGCATTTCATGCTTGTTTCTGTGATTTGTCAATAAAAACGTTGACCGTCAAGCGTTTGTCATTCGTTTGGCCAGTCAGTCACATGACTTTTCGTTTTATTTACCACACTTATAAGTGAGAGTTGGTTGTACATAATCTTGCTGTTTTCATTTTTCTACATACCTAAAACTAGTTTTTGATAACACCCAGCGAATGCAAGAAATACAGAAAATTACAGCAAATTATTTGTTATAAGGTGGCATGGAATGCTGCTGTATGTACGTAGAGTAGGTTGTTGCTACATGTTGAACAACAATTATTCATTGTCTTTCATAAAATGTTGGTTTTATTCACACCCAAAACACTTCTTATTCCAGTTTTCAATTCTTTAAAATCCTGGAAATTTCATTTAACGGACCAATGAATTCAGTGGCAATTTGTTTCGGTTATGTGCCATTTGATAATTGGTCTAATTTTCGTTGGAATCAACTATTAGCCTGAAGTTTCTGTCACAATAGGATGAAGCATCTGCATGTATTCTGTGTTTGAACATACTTTTATCAATTTATTGCTGCCCGTTGAGCAAAGAAAATTGGCTGAACTCCTATAAAGTTAGCCAGTAAGATACTGCACGTTAACTAGAAACCAAATTACAATGTTTTGTTCAATGAGTTCAGTTATCAGTACCACAGGCAGTGACAAGTCGAGGTCCATAATGTATGTATGTTCATATTTGCCGTTTTTTCCACGATACAACTTTATCAGAACGTGTGGTGTTTCATTGATAAAATGATAAAACCCCGACTCTTTAACTGTGGGACTTGACATTTGTATGCACCATAGTCACACCACACAGAGTTTTATGCCAGCCATTCCGCCCCGTTTTCATCAAAAGTGCATATTGGCATTTTTATATTTTTGGCCGACATATGTATGGTGTTCCAGATCTGAGCATTTAACTTGATTGAGATTATGGAAAATCGTGTATCTTTTAAAACTTTGATGAATGTGTTATAAAATTAGCAACAAATACTATGCCTAAATGAGAGTTTGACTTTTGCGAGCGACAAGCTCAAGTACAGATTTTAGAGTCCACAATCGAATTGATTAGGAAAATTTTAATTTAATAATTACATACATATGTATTTGCGCGCGCGGCAATATTAGTTTTGAATTCAAATTACGCGCCAAAAGTATTCAGGGTAACAAGAAACCACGGATAGGCTACGTTGGTTTGATTGGTCGGACGGAAGTGTATGTGCGTGTTGACTCAAGAGTGCGTGACACTCTGAAGAGGGCAATAAATGAATGAACATACATACATACATGCATTCAAATCATGTACATTTTCTTTTATATGTATGTCAGTGTTGACATATCTTTCAGTTTATATGTCAATGTCACACATGTTAAGCTTGTCACCAAATTTGACCTCCAAAACTTTCTATACTCGCTTGTGATGAACTAATTGACGGCTCTATGTTACATAAATTAAGTTATGTACGTTGGTCTTGATTGGATTTTGTATTTCTTATGTGAATTCAACAACAAAAAAACGTTTCCGTTCAAGTCTCCGCAGAGTTTGGCATTCTTAAAATTTGTTCTTATTATGTATAAAATATTATGGATGAGATGTAGTAGATGTGCACTTCCATCACAAATAACAGCATATCTACTCGCCAAACCGAGGCTACTGGCCCGCTATGAGGGTTTTAATTATGCATATTTCATTATAATTATTACAACTACAGCTTTTTATGTTCTCACACCCACGTTCCTCTAACCAATCTACTGAGAGCTCTTTGAGCCCCAATCATTATTCATTTTCATGATGTTAAAACCTTTCTCTAAATCCCGACCTTAATACACAATATTTATTCATTTACTTTTTGAAGTCAATGGTACATACATACATTCATCTTCACCTAGAAAAAGCTATCCGGGTTTGTGTTCATTTATTCACCCTTTAGACTAAAAATACCACCCAGAAGCAGTTGTGCCAAGACTGTATGGGCCTAATGCGCCACGGCACACATGTGCCAATACCGTTAGAACCCATACAACTCCAAAGGCACCTCAGCCAGGCCAGGTTCGCGGACGAGTAGAAGTAATCCAGAGAGAGGTCGCTTTTTTCAGAATTTAGTGAAAATGGCAGTTGAGGGGCTATGTTTCCTAGTGAGAATATTTTTTTAAATCGTCGAACGAGGGGAATTCACTTATTCTCCAATCTTCCCACCGCTATTCACTGCAGCAGTAGCGCATTTGAAATGCATGCTGCAACCATTTTTTACTTGCGCGTCCGTATGCCACAGTTGTGTGGCTCAGAGGCTTACACTGGCACGTAGACATACAGAGCTGTATTTATGTATGTATGTATATGACTTTGGGTGTATGTGACTTGTATGTATTGTATGACTTCGGATGTATCTGAATTTGTATGTATGTTTAGCACTTACATGCTCTCTCTACATGAACAGTAGAAAAAATATCTCCATTGAATTCCTACGTACATATGTAAACAGACTGAATAAGTCCAAAGTGTGACAGTTTCAAACATTCAATAGAACATGAAAAGGCAGTAAACATTGCTGTTTTGTACTGATTTCCGGTGGTCATTGTTTAGCGGGTATTTTTAGTCTTATATCATTCAGGGATATGTATAACACTTTTTGTACTCTCGGAAAATGCTATCTTTTTCGACCCAACCATCAGCGAACGAGGAAAGGACGAAAGAGTGGAATTCACATCCTCCCCCATATTTGGCAGTTCCAAAAACTATAATTTGATTTTTGAAGTGTAGGAAAACGGCTTGAAAACTGGTATTCTCATTTTTTTCGGCGTATTGGCTGATATGTCAGTGAACCCGCTGATGGTCTCATTTGTCATTGTCTCGTCATTTCAAGGCTTCCATCAAGTCCTGGCTTTTCCCACCATCCATCACGAAAACACAATAGCTCCTGGCATCATTTATCACTGATCCTATGCATGTATCATCTGTATTCGGATCCGGAACGTGGGCTTGCAAATCTATGGCATCTGAACAATAGCGGACGAGAAGGGGAGGGAAAAGTGGAATTTCCTTTCTTTGGCGGTTTAAAAAAACTAGAGTTTGTTTCTTAAGTTAAGTTCTGCCAATTCCCATACTTTTGGGCAGATTCCCGTTCATTTGGAAGTTCGGCTCGTAAGCCAGTGCATCTGAATGGTTGTGGGCGAGGAAGGATATGTACATATGTACATCTCAAGTTTTGGTGGCTGATATCACGCTGACAGTATAGCATATCCAGTACGTCGTTCGTGTAGGTATTGCCTTTCTGACTGGATTACTTTGATCAGATGTACCAAGATGCCTACCGATATACATAGGCAAAACGTTTTTATGTTCGCTGGATGGACCGCATTTATGTTTTTTTCTTATTCGGTGATTAGGAGCAAATCCGAAAACCTGCATCAAGTTTATCGCTTTTATCTTAGTAAAATGACAAGCTAGATTCGTGGTACAGTACCCAAGTTAACCTCTGAGTATGTACGTACATACCACTTCTATCAGAACACATTTTCATGTATGTATTGTGTACATACGTCATCTCACCCTGGTTACTTAAAAGTTTGAAACAAATTCTCCTCTGCTCGACTAAACGTATGTACGTACCACTTCAATCAGAATACATATTCATCAACCATTTCACCATGTTTACTTGAAACCTCGAAACAAAAACCTCGTAAGCGACCTGTTTACACTTGGTCATTTGCGGTCGCCGACGATTGCATTTTTAAAGGTGGAGTGTGCCACGACGAAGTTTGTTCCACGAAGTTGCTAGCCATGTGCCGTGAGCGTGGTAAGTTGCACCATCGAGTCACATACAGACCCCGACCACAGTCAGACAGACATGGACAGTGGCGGATAATCAGTCCAAGCAAGCGGGATAATCCGCACACTGTGGTGTAACTTTTTGCTTTTTCTTCATGTATTTCGTCACACGGGTGCCAAACTCCCAGGAAATTTTTTTTCCCCGAAACGACGAGAAAGTTCCATGTTGACTTTCATGTGCCGAGTTTAGTTAAAAGCAGCCTTTGGCTACGGGCGCTCAGTGGCTATGATGCAAGTATTTGTTGGTGCTGCCTGTGCACTACTGTGTCTTATATACTGACACATGCACGCACGCACGCACGCATGCACTGACCACTCTGTACCACGGGTCGACGTACATATCTACCACTTTATACCACCGGCGTCGTGGAGCGTACCGAGGCATCTTTACAGTCAAGCAACCGTTTATCAACAAAATCTTAACAAGAAAATTTTTTAATTTTTCAGCCAGCATGTAAGTTTAGATTGTTGGTTATACCTGGAATGTTCCACTCGCCATACGACGAAGTGTACCGACCTATCTTCATCACTAGAGGACGAGAAGGGGAGGGAAAAATAGAATTCCCTCCTCTTTGGCAGTTCCAAAAAGTACACTCTAATTTCCAAGGTGTATGTAAAATAGATTACTTTCTACTATTTCCACTCTCATTGGAAACATCTCCCCTCCCTTTGGAGGTTTGGCTCGTCCGCTAAAATACTTCATACGTCCATCGCCCATTTCGTTGCAGCTACTTTTGCACGACTTGCGGGCATGCACGACGGATGTATTTGTGTTTTGTGGCTGTTTTTGCCGGGGTGTCTGTTTTTACGAGTCTTGGCCGTACGGCAGAGATACGGGGATTGCTACGTTTTGTGGTCAGTACCGGTCAACGGGTTCAAATCAACTGCCCCAGTGGAATTTTGCCGCCATCAACGTTTCGTCTGCTCACTGTATTTATGTTGATTTTTACCGGGAAGAAATGTCCACAGATGTTTCATAGAATGAATATCGTGAATGCGTGTCATGTATTACCGAACTGGCTTCTAGATATTCAAAAAGTACAAGCCGGTTAGCTTTAACGCTTGTATTGTCTTTTAGTACCAAGATTCATAAATCAAACTTTTTAGTTATCGGAAAGCTTGGGAAATTCTCAACTATAAAACGATCCCTCCTGTTCAATAGTAAATCAGTCACCTTGATTCCCTTCCTACCTGTAAATGCATGCCATGATAAAAGTACAGCCACCGCGGACACAAGATCCATTTGTACCAGTAAAAAGGCGTATGTACTGTGAGGTGGTTCCACACGTTTTGGCAGTCTCAGTGGCCTAGGCTTCTCTGAGCTCAATGACGCCAATACAGTTAACGGAACAACGTTGGCGGAGGGAACATTCTGAAAAAATCTTTAGAATTTCGCACTCATTATTGCACTTATTTCAACATCCACCTTGAGAGAGGAATAATTTCAAGCATTTTTCGACGGCTAGTAGAATGACGTTTACCTCTTGAGCTCGTCTGGTCGCTGGTTCACGACAATTGAAAGAAATATAAAGATCCCAGTTTTCTTTGGGCTGTTGAGAAGAGTTTGATCTTGTAAAAATGACAGAAACCAAAAAAATCGACCCTTTAAGTATCCGCAGTTTGGTTGACTTGTCCCTTGGTCCGGGCTCGTAAATCTCTATGGGCCAAGCATGTCTTGGCAGCTGGCAGAGCTCCTAAATTATGCATGTGCCGCATGGTTTGGTATGTTTTGTAGAAAAAGCCCTGAGAATACCGGTTTTTCGATGGAATATATCTATCTATGATGTATTCACTACTATAAGCAGAGAAACAGCAGACTGTTCCAACAATGATGCCCGTTTTGGATGGAAGTTTTCCATGTTAACCCGCCACTATAGCGGACAATTAGGAGACGGAAAAGTGGAATTCCCCTTTCATTTGGTGATTTCAAAAAGCAGAATATTGTTCATTAAGGTGTAAGTAATACGGTCTAACTTCTGCAGATACCATCCTTTTTGAAGAGATTCCCTGTCCTTTGGAGGTTTGGTTCGTCGGCTATCCGCCGCAGACACGAGTCATGGTCTTGGCACTGCACATCCATCTTCTTTACTCTTATTTTGAAGCTGTTTTTTGGCTGTATTTTACTATAAAATTTCTTTGCAAAGAGTTCACAAACTTTCTAGGGAATTACGAGAAAGTTAATTTCATTCAATCCTATGTAACAAGTACGTGAAGATTGAACTGGTTAGAGAAAAGAACTGTACATCAAGTAGAGAGTAGAACCTTCTTTATATCTGACGCCACTAATACTTGACCACTTGGAGGGAACTATTGTCTTAATTTTTTTCTTGATTTCCAGCCCACTTAACAGTATATTCTGATACTGATTTCTTTTGTCTTTGTGCATGGATGAAACAAAGCAGTTTGTTTAACGGCTTACCTCACAAAAGTCGTTGACGTAGTATATGTATGTATAACCTTCCCGCCCAGCAGAGTGAGTACTGTACGTTATATACATGCCTTATTCCATTCAAAGTTAACATGGACAAGAGTATTTATTTCTGTTCTGACACATTTGACTCCGAAAGCACCGCTTGTCCGACTTGTTCCACTTTCACACTGATTTTGTTGACGATAAGCCTCTCAACTGTGCACTCGTACTCATCAATATTTACGTTCGACACATTCATCAGCACTAGCGGACGAGAAGGGGTGGGTAAAGTGGAATTCCCCCCTCTTTGGCGATTTCAAAAAGGATCATTCGTGCCCTAAGGTGTAGGTAAAATGGCCTAACTTATGCAGATTCCCCACTCTTTGGAAAAATTCCCCTCCCTTTGGGGAAATAGCTCGTCCGCCAGTGTTCATCAGATTGTCATTGACATAATCATTATACATTAATCATCCTATACAATATGGAAATACCAGAGACATCCGGAGAGAAAACTCCCGAAATTTCCAGAAACTACATATAAACATTAAGCACTTGTAAAAAATGCATGCACAAAGTTTAACTATTCTTCATAGCAACACCCACCTTTGAATCATTAGTCCGGTCGAATGTGTAAGATGTTCACGTTAGTTTAGGTGACAGACTTAGCCTATGACACTAGGTTTAGGTGACTACAGTAGATGATTTATTGAGTCAAAATTAGACAGAAACCAGATGTTGCAAGACAACACCACTCCTAGTCTGCGCCAGCGATTTTAGAATTTCATGGAATGCGTAGCATACCGTTCCGATT
Source organism: Daptonema setosum (assembly GCA_964036265.1). Lineage (NCBI taxonomy): Eukaryota > Metazoa > Nematoda > Chromadorea > Monhysterida > Xyalidae > Daptonema > Daptonema setosum. The sequence goes on from OZ038443.1 coordinate 11,398,381, forward strand.
TAGAGTCCATTGTAGCTGCAACTGAGAATGGCACGCATTCCAATTGAGTGTGGTGGTACGGAAATATGAATGCTGCATTTGTAGATGATGTACATTTATAGATGTACTTGCAATCACAAATGTCTGTTTGCCCAATCCTGATTTACGATTCCATTTTATCCGATTCAGTAGCCAAATGAATAATTTGAACTTTGTTTCAACTGCGCATCTGAAACTGGCGCGCATTCAAGTTGAAATGGTAATGAAACGTGAATGGTACAAATGTAGATGTACTTGCAATCAGCAACGTGTTTGTTTACCCAATCGTCATCAGTGACTGATGGTGTTGACAGACTGCACTCGCCAACACATTCGATGTTATGTTATGTTATGCTCGTCTTATTGTGGCCAGACCGTTCGCGTTATGAATCTGTTACGCGTACGTGTTACGCAGGTTGTTGCACCCTCATTCGCCGGGTGATTCGCGTTTCGAATTCACTTGTGAAATTTTCAGTAATCTATGTTAACATACCTGTTAATGTAGACTTCGGTGATTCACGGTCTGAAAGGTGAACATACTTTTTAAGTAATTTATTGGAACAGCGAGAGAGTAGATTCTTCACATTTCATGGTATATTTTTTCATAAAAACCAACTGCATAAAATATTAATTACATTGAATTACATAGGTCATTCAATATGGTTTAAAAAAATGGCATGAAAATCTCAAAAATACTGTAATTTATCTGCGTCATTAATTGTTAATCTGTTTGTCGTTGTTTTGTGTCGAAAACCAAAGCGCATAAAACCAAAATTATCAAGGTTTACAGAAAATATGAGAAGTCATAAAAAGCCAAACAAACTACTGGTTATATTAAATGTTCCTTTTAAATGGAAAATAGTACACTGACTGTAGTATGCACATGTGAACCTATTTTACCTGTACTTAAAGGATACTTGACGCTAAACCAGCTGTCCTCGCATGCGCACCTGTATAAAATATCTAATAGACAAATTACGGCTCAAAATTGCCAACTGCTCTCCCTCTTCTCGAAAAGAAACAGTGGAAACGTCACGTTTTTTGTCGTAAAAAATTAAGTTTCTCAGTCCGGTGAGTAAAACGGTTCGTTTCATATTCAGAAATTTTTTTACGTTGATCTCTCCGACCTGACGTCTTTTTTCATCATTTCCATTCTCCCCATATCACATTATGAAATCATACCCTACCATTTACATCCTTAAATACCTGCTTGATTTTTATGTTAACCACAGTCGTAAATCATAGACGAGTTGTTACCATGAATGACGAATTCGAAATGTGAGCCGATTTTTTGGTCTGTTTTCATTTCATTTTATTGTTCAGATTGTGACTGTGATTTGTTCAGCTGAGTAAACAGTTCAACCAGACATAACAAGATTTCATTATGTATATATACATATTGTATGCATGTAGATCTCTGAAACAACCAAACCTACTGATCAACTAAAAAATATTCAATAAAGCAACATTTCATGTGTAGAAATACCTTCACATCAATCAAAAAAATTACTATTTATTATGCCAAATAGATGGCGATTTCGTTTCTTCATAATCCGCTAAAGCTCTGAAAATCTGGTTTTGCGGGATTGAAAAAAATTATGGTCCGGTCAAAAGCTTGATGATCACAGCTGCTGGTAAAAGTACATGAAAGCATACAGGCAGTATCATGCCCTGAATCACTCAGTTAACCGATGTTTACGTAAATGACCGTTTTGATTTCATGCTTTAGATCATGCTACTCTAGAACAGTATAATACAGTACTATTAATATTTTTTTGACAAATTTAGTTCCATCTCAATACGGGTCATGTTATAATTGTCCCTGGTCCTTTGTGAGGAGGGATAAAATAATTGTGTATAAATGAATCAAGGTTTTGTTTTCACGCTCTGCCGCGCGTTTGGTCGAAAAATAAACGAAATGTATATATTAAAATAAATCCTGAAAATGTAAATATGTAAACATACATGCGAAAATATGTATTTGTTCATGAATTTATCGATGAGGCACAGGCATATCTAATTAACTGTGACATTTACATAGATTGTTTTCACAGAGCTCAATTTATTAGAGGGATTTACTGTGTCATAACCTTTATGGGCGCAACGCAATCAGCAGATTTGTTATAAACATACATGGATACAATAGGCTTCTAATTAGTTTCCGATGGTAGCAAAAAACGTTATCGTGCTGGATTTAGACATTATTTGTGTTAATATTGTGTTGACTTCATTTTACTATACTACACAATTATAAAAAATGTATGAAAGTTTTTATTGATAAATATGCATTAAATTTTTTTGATTTAATAATTACTCTACCAAAACATTTTATTGCTATTTATCTATTATTTTTTGTTTTATATTTTTTTTATTATATTTTACTTTTCAGCTAATCGAAAGCCGAGGTGGCACGGCCATGTTGACTGCATTCGCCAAGGGCGACCACAATTCCAGTAGGGAAAAGCTAAAGATCAGCAAAGAGGAGGCCGCTGAATTGACGGCGCAGGTGAGTGAGTGAGTGAGTGAGTGGGTGAGTGAGTGAGTGAGTGAGTGAGTGAGTGAGTGAGTGAGTGAGTGAGTGAGTGAGTGAGTGAGTGAGTGAGTGAGTGAGTGAGTGAGTGAGTGAGTGAGTGAGTGAGTGAGTGAGTGAGTGAGTGAGTGAGTGAGTGAGTGAGTGAGTGAGTGAGTGAGTGAGTGAGTGAGTGAGTGAGTGAGTGAGTGAGTGAGTGAGTGAGAGATTAAGTAAGTGAGTGAGTGAGTGAGTGAGTGTGTGAGTGAGTGAGTGAGTGAGTGAGTGAGTGAGTGAGTGAGTGAGTGAGTGAGTGAGTGAGTGAGTGAGTGAGTGAGTGAGTGAGTGAGTGAGTGAGTGAGTGAGTGAGTGAGTGAGTGAGTGAGTGAGTGAGTGAGTCAGTGAGTGAGTGAGTGAGTGAGTGAGTGAGTAAGTGAGTCAGTGAGTGAGTGAGTGAGTGAGTGAGTGAGTGAGTGAGTGAGTGAGTGAGTGAGTGAGTGAATGAGTGAGCGATTTACAAGTAACGTAATTAAACAGGTTCGACGTCGAAACCGACCCATCAATCAATGGACTTCGGATACGTCAACGCAAGAAAGTAGTGGGGCCTCGAGTGCATCCAATACTGATCGTCAGACCAACGACGACAACAGCAGTGGTGGGGCTGGCGGCCGGACATCGGCTACTTCGGAGTTGGGCAAAATGCAGAATAATGATAATAACAGCTCCAGTGCCTATAGGTGAGCCATTTAAAATTAAAATATCAGTTATTATTATTATATCTTTCATTATTCTTGTTATCATTACCGCTCATTTTTATCTGATTCGAGAAATTTAAAAAGTGTGAGCTATGCACAGTACCTTCTTGATATTTCATATCCGCAAATATGTACATATATGACTAAAATGGCATTCCTTTATGGAGCACTTGTATCCTTGAAGCACATTCTAGTCTATCATGTTTTTCCCGTTCTACATCCTGGCAAACTCTCCATTAAAGTTTTAACGCACTTTCTCACCTTTACGTCCTTTCTCCCCGAATGTGTCTATGAGTCACATATTACTCCACTAGTTTTCCACGCACATCTTCATCTTCACATTCCTTCTCACAAATGTCCCCAAATTTATAACTAAGCTAAGCGTAAGCCTAAGCACGACCGAATTCAGACTGGTGATCACCCCATTCAGCTCGTACTCCAGCGTGGGCACCTCCTCCTCCCAGTCCACTCATACGGTCATGGAACAGGGCAACAAGGTCCAGGTGCAGCACCATCGCATCGAGATCATGAACCACGGCCACATTCATCCGGTCATTCACATGATGCCACACCGACGACGAGCAGTGCACAACAGGTGAGTCCGTGAGTTGGTGGGCCAATAAGTTAGTGAGCCATCGAGTAAGCTAGTCAGTCAGTCAATCAGTCAGTCAGTCAGTCAGTCAGCCAACATGCTCACTAACATGCTCACTAACTCACTCACTCACTCACTCACTCACTCACTCACTCACTCACTCACTCACTCACTCACTCACTCACTCACTCACTCACTCACTCACTCACTCACTCACTCACTCACTCACTCACTCACTCACTCACTCACTCACTCACTCACTCACTCACTCACTCACTCACTCACTCACTCACTCACTCACTCACCCACTCACTCACTCACTCACTCACTCACTCACTTACTCACTCATATAGGTCGGCACCTACTCGATGGTCCGTGCAGTGCCGAACATAATCGATAATAAAACGGCATCGGCGAGTCCGACCACGTCGTCGAATCAGAAGCGTCACGTCAGTGGCTACGAAATCGACGAGTTGGCCCGCGAAGTGGCGTTCGTCACCAACGATCAGTACCATCGAGCGGACAACTCGCCCTCACGAAACTCACGGCACTCGGGGACTACCTGGAAATCACGTCCGGATCAGCACGATCACGAGTCATCCAATCGCAGTACGCCGTTGCTCAACGTGACCAGCAGCAGTCAGCCGCATACGCCCAGTGGTGATGAAAATATGGTTGGTGTTGGTGTTGTTGTTGTTGTTTGTTGTTGTTGTTGTTGTTGTTGTTGTTGTTGTTGTTGTTGTTGTTGTTGTTGTTGTTGTTGTTGTTGTTGTTGTTGTTGTTGCTGCTGCTGTTGTTGTTAGTGGTAGACAAGACAAGACATCCAGACGATTACGTATCTTATAATAGGGCTGTATCCTTTTATTCAGACCTATAAATATGATTGATGACGTCACCTTCATGATGGCCAATTCACACATGTGCAGTAGTAAAAATGCATCATTTTTACGTTTTCTATTGCAGCATAGTTTACAGTTTGTAGAACACTGCGAACTCATGAAATAAAGACCTTCGACAAGCTTCTTTTGTCCCAAGTCATAACACCGATTCCCATTAGATTGAACCGCAAACTCTAACCATGACAAACTTGTGGTCAAACTCAGTTTTCTAGCCACAGAGCGTTGTTTAGACATTATTTTTGGAACGTTCTCCTTCAAACAGTTTCAATTTTCGATTTTTATCAACTCAATGTCATAATCTGCATTAAATCTTCCCATAATTTCATCAACCACTTATTCGTTCGTCTACGAATAGATTTCGGTGATTTCTTGTTGATACATCAAAACCTTTTTTCTAACATAAAAATTGTGAAAGAGCTTTACATACTAGTATGTACTGGTAGTAGCTTTACATACTGGTAGTACATGCCGGCAAAAGTGTGCTGGTAGTGTTCCCTGGTTCATGTCATGTTATATACCACCAAAAAGGCACCAAAAAGCCTGGGATGTCCCGGTCTACCGGAGGCGCCCCATGGCTCCTTACTGCTCCCCAGCCGCCCCCGGTATTTGGCACCCTGCAATATGTTCTGTTTTTATGCCGGAATCATGTGCCTATGCCATCGTTTCCGACTGGTGTTTCTGGCTTTTGTGTATTATGCAGTGGTTACAGATGCATCTACTACATGTGCATATCTCACATGACCTTTGTAATTTGTTAGACCAAAAATGGCAGAAAATTATTTTCTATTGAAATGTTAACCCCTATTGGAGATTGAAATACCTTAATGGAGTCAAAGGAGTCAAAATTACAGTAATGGGCAGTGCCTTACACATCAGAAATCTGTTGTAGTAATTTGAATATTTTTCGCATTATGGTGAATCACGAGAGCTATGTGTATGTTTTAATCTATGAACGATAAGGCTGATTTCGAAATCCCTCTTTTAGGCGAAGGCACTTACTAATGTATGAATTTCCGGACCACGCATAAAGTAGTCTGCGTCTAAATATTGAAAAGAAAGTCGACAAGTGAAACAAAAATTCTGTTTTGAAAGGTAACCATAAACACGTGTTTTTTCTCAATGCACCGAAAGCGAACTGGTTATTATTCTACGTTCAGACCGTTTCGATAAAACAAACGCCTTATTGTTTTCCATGAAACAGTACGTTAAAAATAGAATAACTGCGTCCAAAAGATAAATTCAGTTTAGTGCGCTGTTTATTTATGTATGTAATAGATCGACTAGAATAGAATAGGATGGAAACGATGTGTGTATGTTCAATACATATATCAGCTTGCACTCCATAGCCCACGAATTCTATTCGTTTCTTCAAGCAAAAAAACCTACACTATTGTTTTGATGTAACCTAATCTGATCTATATCGTAGTATAGTAGGATAAGTGGTGTACGTTTCATCCAAAACAAACTCAATGACATACAGTATGTACAGTACAAACTCAATGACATACAGCATGTACTTGGTTTCATGTATTGATCTTTCACTCAGACTCAAAGATCAGCTGAATCTTTTGCTCTATGCAGAGACTGAAATGAACATTATAAAAACTCTTCGCCGAGTAGTTGACTAGAATGCGGTATGTCAATTATAATCTACCAGAACATTGTTTTAGGATCCCATATTCCACGGAAGCACCCAAGCTTGCCGTCCAATGCGCAACCCATTCAAGGTGCGCGCGTCATTAGGAAGCTGACTAAGCAAGGGTGCACCCGTCAGTATGAAACTAACTGAACAAGGGTGCGCGCGCCAGTATGAAACTGTGGTCTATTAGGAGTCCTCATCCGTGCATTACATATTTTTACTTATTTTGTGGAATGTTCATAAATGTGCCATGGTGAAAGCCAAAAGTGAAGCCGAGTGGCGCCGGCCTGTATGTCCAGATACCATCCTGGATCCGTTTGGTGCTTCGACCGATGGCATATCATATGTGCCATTCATTATGGACATTGAAATGAGACATATTTTTCAGTGAATACTTTTTTGTCACACCATGATAACTACATACTGTAGACCGTGTGATGTTATGTTATTCAAGCAAGCCATGATTCGGCTTTTCGAAGAACGGATCTCGAAGAAGAGTAGCAGTCATGGTCCAGTCTCAAAATTTAGGAACCATGATTTATGGATTACAAACGAATAACGTAAACAAATTGGAGACCCGTTCATACATTATTGTGGAATAACTTGACCAAAGTTATCATAACGGTTTACATGTACCAAATACGATGGATAAACCACCAGATTGTGAGCGTGGCATAATTTCCAAGACAGTACGGCATATGGCACGGCAGCAGTAATCGAATCCTCGGCAAACATCTCAACACGATATCTGGCCGTAGTCATTGTCCCGACGAGTCCACGGCACCTTACCATTCCTATGTGCCATTTTTATCCCGAAACGAAGGGAAAGCCACTGACTCCACAAAATGATGTTTTCCATTTGCGAAGTTTTTTCACTCCTTACGGAAAATTTATCTTGTGTTAACATTCGTAATTGTAATTCTTCGTCTGAGCCGAAGGAACTTGCCCGAAAACAAAAAACTGTTTGTTCCATTTCGCTTATGAACCAACGTCAAGAACAATTCCACCACTGTTACACTCAAAGAGGTGGGATTTTACCATTTCATACTGTCAGTTAATAATTGGATAATGATGCAAGCATTTCTTCAGTGCCTTATACAATTACTTTGTGGGTGTGAACAAACAAATGACGCACTCATGTTCCGTACCACCGAAACGATATAAGATGGAGACAACGTAACGTTAAGAAACGTTTTGATATCTACTTCTGTTTTTGAAGTTTCAAAATATTCCGGAACATCAAGGAAAGTTCTAAGAAAAGTACTCGACCAGGAAGGCACCGTCGCCAGATCATTGATTCGAAAGTTGACTTCATATTGTTCATGTTCCAATAGTACATTCCTATGCATATGCCTTATACAAACTCATTCAGAACTTTACGAACTTTATGAAAATTTTCTTTCAATAAAATCAGTTTCTCGTCCATCAGTAGAAAACCGTAATAAATAATAGAATGTACTGTACATACAGTATGAAATTATTATGAACATCAGAGTTTCATCAAGATCAATGGCTTGATGGTTTATCCTACGCATATCCTCGTGATATTCCACATTGTGCTGAATGGGAACACAATCCAAATACCTTATCTCCTTATACAATACAAACGTCACCACTTATGATAATACACAAAATCGAAAAGACTTATATTGTCTTCAATTCTTCGAGAATCATTCTCACCTTAAAAAAATTTGATGAAGAATATTGATCTAATGTATTCGTATCAACCAAGTATACTTCACATCACAGCTGGCTGTATTTTACCCATTCTTCTTGTGTTAATATTGATATATTTATTTGTACTACATATGTAGATTATATGTAATATTATAAACAATATAGTTTTAACTTAAATCACTTAAATTTAGTTAATACCGTACATACAATAATCATTATGGTTGCAGGCACCCTCCGACGGTCGCAGATCGGTGCAGCTGCAACATCAACGCAGTCACGATAGTCAACAACCCACTCATGGACACATCAATAGGCTTAGGTTCCTTTCTGACACACTCACTCACTCACTCACTCACTCACTCACTCACTCACTCACTCACTCACTCACTCACTCACTCACTCACTCACTCACTCACTCACTCACTCACTCACTCACTCACTCACTCACTCACTCACTCACTCACTCACTCACTCACTCACTCACTCACTCACTCACTCACTCACTCACTCACTCACTCACTCACTCACTCACTCACTCACTCACTCACTCACTCACTCACTCACTCACTCACTCACTCACTCCATCACTCACTCCATCACTCACTCACTCACTCACTCACTCACTCACTCACTCACTCACTCACTCACTCACTCACTCACTCCCTCACTCCCTCACTCACTCACTCACTCACTCACTCACTCACTCACTCAGTCACACACTCATTCACTAACACTTACACACTCAGTCACTCATTCGTTCACTCACGGACTTTCTCAGTCATTCACTCACACTCCTTTCTAACTGGCTCATTTGAACTCCAAGTCCGACCTCACAGAGACAGACTGACTAACTGACTGACTGACTGACTGACTGCCGGACTGACTGACTGACTGACTGACTGACTGACTGACTGACTGACTGACTGACGTACTGACTGACTGACTGACTCGACTGACTGACTGACTGACTGCCTGACTGACTGACTAACTGACTGACTGACTGACTGACTGACTGACTGACTGACTGACTGACTGACTGACTGACTGACTGATTGACTGACCTATTGACTGATTTTCAGGGTAAACGGGCGTCCGTCCGCGTCCTCGTCGAATTCCGGCTTCGGGTCGTCCTCACTGACAACGCCTAATAAAATGGAAAACGAGGACAACGGTGCTGAGTTTGAGCAGATGCTTAGGCAGTCGATTCAGTCGGCCAGACGGCACAGTCCGGGCAATTCATCACATAATACGAATACGAGTCAACCCATTGGCATGATTGGACGCGACATGATCGTGGATCGGATACCACCGACTGATGTCGTTAGTCAGTCAGTCAGTCAGTCAGTCAGTCAGTCAGTCAGTCAGTTGTTTTAAAAAAATGTTCAGACGATCAGTCTAAAACAACTATGCAGCGGTACTGAAAGTATAATGTGTTTGGAAATCTGTTAACCGGGAAAGGTTAAAACCAATCTTTTTATGTTAAGTCGTAAAGAAGAGGATCCTCTCACTTTATTGTGCACCTGTTCATATCGTTACCAGACTAGCTAGTTCTTATAAAACGTTTGAATGTCTAAACTGAATCGCTGGGGTTATAATTTTCTCGCGTGAACTTTCCAGTGATCTTAACTATGTTGAATTCTTTCAAACTCTGACGTCTAATAAAATTGAAGATGTACCCAACCCAATGGGATACTACTACAATACATGTACATAAATAGGCACGCTTTCCAAATAAAATGTACCTCGATCCGCTGTCGGACGAGCCAAACCCAGTCCAGAGAGAGAGGAATATTTCCAAACATGTGAAAATTGACAGAAATTAACTTGTCCATTTTACCTACACCTTAAGGAACGCACTTTAATTTTTGAAACCGCCAAAGAGGGGGGAATTCCCCTTCTCCCACTCTTTCTCGTCCGCCAGTGAATGTACCTTGATCGTTCGTAACGGTGTGTCATTCATTCAATATTGATGATCAGTTTCAAAGCAGCCCTGTTTCCGTTCTGTTATGAGCTAAATTTTCAACACTTACAGAAAGGTGCCATTTCATATGGGAATGCTTCCTTCTCTTGTCTGAATCATGCAAGTTTTTTTCTAGGTGTTGTTGTTGTTGTTGTTGTTGTTGTTGTTGTTGTTGTTGTTGTTGTTGTTGTTGTTGTTGTTGTTGTTGTTGTTGTTGTTGTTGTTGTTGTTGTTGTTGTTGTTGTTGTTGTTGTTGTTGTTGTTGTTGTTGTTGTTGTTGTTGTTGTTGTTGTTGTTGTTGTTGTTGTTGTTGTTGTTGTTGTTGTTGTTGTTGTTGTTGTTGTTGTTGTTGTTGTTGTTGTTGTTGTTGTTGTTGTTGTTGTTGTTGTTGTTGTTGTTGTTGTTGTTGTTGTTGTTGTTGTTGTTGTTGTTGTTGTTGTTGTTGTTGTTGTTGTTGTTGTTGTTGTTGTTGTTGTTGTTGTTGTTGTTGTTGTTGTTAATGTTGCTGTTGTTGTTGTAGGTGATGCACTCCTCCACGACCGTGCCCACCACCAACCACACCCGAATGTCCAACTCCTCCTCACTACATGATGTGAACGCCAAATGCTCGCAACGTGCTGGCAATAACATTAATTCACGAATTCACCAGCTCAACCAGCAACGTTCATTAGACCACGACGCACCACCCTCTAACGCTGTATCACATATACCTGGTGGCACTCGCGGCGGCACTCGACCACCTTGGAGACGATCCGCCACCGCACCGACCAGTCAGGATCCGCCACCTCATAACAACGTTCAGGCACTCAGTTGGTGGAGAGTTTTGGTTACGCATTTTTTTACAATTCATTATTTAGATCGTTGAGGTATTTTAAGTATTCGTTGCAATACATGTACTCCACCTTTCAAAACCAGTATTTATCATTTTAGTTACTCCCAGTTTATTTTTGGTCTAATATCCACTCATGTAACCGCTCTATTTAATTGAAAAACGATCAGTAAACACAGTATAATAAAAAAAACAGCAAACAGTACACAACACATCGCAGAAGTTTGCTCCTTCATCTGGGGGCGCTTTGACATTTTAGTAATTAGGTTTGGTCAGCAGAATGAGACTGTGCACCGAAGGCATCGCGTCATATTGTCACTGGCTTATTGGCTGTTGTCTGCAGACACTGTCACTACCGTCCAGTCATAGTTCAGATGCAATTTTAGGAAAATCGTGTAAATTTCATGTGCATTTTAACGAAAATTTTGTAAAGTTCATTTGCTTTTTGAATAAAATCTCATAGCTGTAAACCTTTTTTGTCCGGTTGGTATGTGAGGCAGAAATGGGGGGGGGGGATTAGCTGGTGAAAAAAAGTGTGAATCAAGACAAAACAACAATATCGAAGTTATTTAGAAGGTGGACAACATGGTTCTCTTGACAAATATGAAAGTTTTCAATATTTGAATGTGAACTATACAGGGTGTCCCATTTAAAAGTCCGGTTTTTTATTTTGAATAACAATCGCAATTTTTCTTCGATTTCCAAAAATTTTGCGCCAGGTTATAGACATTTTCTGGCTATTTTGTTTATTTTTTAATTTTTTTAAATCGAGTTTGCAAATCGATTTTTATGAAAAAATTCCTAACATACCCCCTTTTCACGTTTTTTTACTCAAGTCGGCGGTTTTTAGACGATAGCGTGACCTTTATTAATAAAAATTCATAATTTAAAACATCATTTCAGTTCAATAGCGTTTTAAACTTGTTATAATACGGAATACTGATAAATTTTTTGCACTCATCAAAAGCTGCTTACTGACCGTAACCACAAAGCACTCAAACTCCGCATCGGCAAGCATGCACTTGCGCAGGGAGCGTGGTTTCTCCTTCCTGTGAGAGATTAACTTACCCAGCTTGAAAAATAATTGCTAAATAACAGTAAAACACGGTGAATTACAAAGTTCTGCTTTAGAAACCACCACATCATGTCGGTGTTGAG
>OZ038443.1:11413116-11438116 GCA_964036265.1 Daptonema setosum
CAGTTAGAAGAAGAAGGTAGACTCAGTGGCTCACCATTAAACTTGATGACACCTGCAAGAATGTTTTGGCGCTTTCAGTAAGGAAATTAAGTAAGAGAACGATGAGAGTAATAAAAACAGAAGAAGATGAAATAAAAGTTAAGTACATTGGACGTGATTGAAAGTTAAAAACTGAAACATTCAGCGTGTGGTAGCAATAAACCATGAACAAGCTACATATATGTACATATCACTGACCTCCGGCATCGCGAATCACGAGATCCTTGCCATCGATCAGTCGAACTTTGAGGAGAAACGTCACAAAAGGTTTCGGTTCTCCACCTGAACTTGACTGTCGATTCACGGATGCTGGGGTCTGAAAAAAATTCACTGACTCACTCACTCACTCACTCACTCACTCACTCACTCACTCACTCACTCACTCACTCACTCACTCACTCACTCACTCACTCACTCACTCACTCACTCACTCACTCACTCACTCACTCACTCACTCACTCACTCACTCACTCACTCACTCACTCACTCACTCACCTCAACCGAGTTCAACCGAGCCGTACCGTTAGCAACTTCTCCGCCGGCCACCGGTGTCGTCAGCTCATCGTCGCTATCGCCCAGCGATTTCTGGAATAAGTTTATCTTGAATGCATAAAAGCTCAATACGTTTTCTATTGCAGTTTTGTGAATATGATAGATCAAACGTCTATAGATTATTTAAGTTTAGTTGACAGTGGCTATGAAATGTTATTATAAAACATTAAATGTCTGCCAGATTTCCATACCAGCTTACCAGTTCACAAGACAAAACTCAATATAAAAACAATATCGACAATACAGAAATTCTTACCCAATAACCTATAGAAAATACTACACAGTTTCTAAGACCACTTTCTCTATAATTTCCTTTCCTAAACCAGTTTCTCCACAATATCCCGTACCCGAATATCTTCTGCCGACAAAGCGGCATGTCTCAGTTTGACGGGCATCGGCATCTCTGGATCGGTGGTACACGGGCCGGCACACATGGAAATGGATCGATGGTTGACGATTCCGGCATCCGCGACAGAGGTCGATGCCGATTTCTGTCGGTGACCGACGGTCGCCGGTGGACCAGCCGATGATCGACTGATCGAGTTGCGGAGTCGGGAGATCATGATGACTAATTAGTGACTGATACACTGTCTGGGTGACTGACTGGTATGTATGTGGATTGATGAGTGACAGACTCTGGTGTTCGGTTATAGACTCTGGTGATCAGTTATGGTGACAGACTCTGGTGATCAGTTATGGTGACAGACTCTGGTGATCAGTTATGGTGACAGACTCTGGTGATCAATTATGGTGACAGACTCTGGTGATCAGTTATGGTGACAGACTATGGTGATCAGTTATGGTGACAGACTCTGATGACTGACTGGTGACAGACTCTGGTGATCAGTTACGGTGACAGACTCTGATGACTGACTGGTGACAGACTTTGGTGATCAGTTATGGTGATAGACTGATATCAAGATGACTGATGAGTGACAGACGTTCGGTCATGAATAGTTGGAATATATTCAATGCATTCATTGAAGAGTCAATCGAGGTGGAGATCCATTGTGACTGACAATCAACTGTTCTGATGATTGCCTCAGCATGTTGGCCAATATTTTGAAAATGACACAGTTTGTAGTCTTCAATCAGAGTAAAGTAAGTAAGATCAATAATGAGTCGAGTAATTAAGATAAAACTAAAGTGGAGGAATAGGAAAGACGGTAGACTGAGAAGTACAAATGAACACAGTATTATAGTCTTTGTAGTACCACCGTTCTATCATTCATTCATTCATTCATTCATTCATCTATTCATTCAGTCATTCATGGATTCTATAATATTTCAGTAAAGCTGAACAAACATTAAAAGTGGTGGGTAGTCAACCTAAATAATAGAATGTCTAACTTGATAGGATCTGATAAATCCGAGAGATAACAAAAACCATTAATGTTTGTTTTTGGGGCGAGTGTTGGAAAAACACAAATTTTGTTCATAACCGAGTACATTCCGATAAGTTCACAGTAACTCATGTTACTGTGAAACATTTCTTTGACTTTAATACACACCTATGTTTCCAGCGTAAAATTCTCGAAGATGATTACAGAAAAATTACATACAATCCATACTTCATAAGCTCATGCAACAAGCATGAGAAAAAATATAATAAGCCTACTAACAGACAGATAAAAAATCAGAAAATTAACATACACAAACAGATAAAAATGACAAAATCCACAACATTCATGTCTCAGATTCAAATCCCGTTTGTCCAACATGTACTATGCCAAAAAACAAGTTTTCACAGTATTTGAACCATGAACCGTGAAAAATGCTGAAACATGTCGCATGTACGAAATGACAATACGACCAGCATACTGTCTCCTGTATTCGTGCCACAATACAGAATGGAAACACGAGAGCTCTCCCGCTGATGAAATCTGATATTATGAACAGCAAATATTAGTATTAGGCGGAAGAAAAGCAGAAACAAACAAGAAACACGTTCGTTCGTGAGGTTGTTAAAGGGCTATAAATTTTCAATGTGCGTAGAATGGCTGAAAACTGACGGTTTCCCAATCCTTGGCCGTTTCTTGGTTCACGGCTTGGCTGGTAATATCATAGGCAAATGTGCATGTAAACGGACAAATAGTAGTCTCCGAACTGATCGTGTGGTACATGGTATTTACATAACGTCATCGGGGTTACGTGAACTGGCAAAAAATGGACTAGCTGGATCTGAGCTCACATAATTTGAACTCACTAATAAATCGAACTTACATAAATCGAACTCACATAAAACGAACTCACATAAATCGAACTCACATAATCTAATAGACTAATATCATGGGCAAATGTGCATGGAACTAGAAAAATTAAGGTCTCCGAACTGAGCCCGATTGCGTGGTATGTACATATATGGTGTTTGCATAACGTCATTCGGGTTTCCTGAACTGGCATAAAATTGACTAGCTTGAATTGAACTCGCATAATTTGAACTTACATAATTTGAACTCGCATAATCTAGTAGGATAATATCATAGGCAAATGTGCATGAAACTCGAAAAATGAAAGTCTCCGAACTGAGCACGATTGCCTGGTATGTGGTGTTTGCATAACGCCATTAGGGGTTACTTGAACTCGCATAAAATGGACTATCTTGATTTGAACTCGCATAATTTGAGCTCACATATGTAATTTTAACTACCATTCGCGTAGAATCGTTAGTAAGAAAGAAGCTCGTCTAGAATGTTTTTGCATAAAATTATCAGAATAAATAATACTTATCAGAATAAATAATAATTTATCAGGTTAAATTTATATATTTTGTATGAACGTACCCACATTCATCTATTTTAAAAAATTCCACATTACGGTGGTCAGATACATAGGTCGAGGAGCACAGATAACGACCGAACGATTGGTTTTCTTATAACCAATTTGTTGCCACATCTGATCGCCGTTCTTAACTGATCACACAAACGAGAATTCCGGTGGCATAAAACCATATTGAACCAGAAACATTTTCCAACAACTGATAAGAGTGCCATCTGAAAATAACTTTATAGGCAGAAAGAACGGCGTAGCAAACTCTTGTATACAACACCTTTTGAGGGCGAATTCCATTGAATCAGAGTTCTACAAATGAAACAGAAACTGTTCGTTCAAGCAGGAAAAACTATTATGATTCTCATAAGGTGCTAATACCACTATAAATAACTTAGTTATGTACATGTATATTCAATCAGCCGCAGATTATGGAAGTAATCAACATGAGGCGCCAGTTAGCAAATTAGCAAAACCTCGTTAATCCAGTACGGATAAAACATGAGGCTTCAAAAGATGATGAAAATAGCTTCTTTTGTACTTTATCGCAAAATGAATTACAATAATTTGGATTGTCATTGCTCGTGTTTTATGATAAATGACTACATGTATGTTGACTTTCTACACAAAATGCTGAAAAAAACACGCTTTCTCGTGAATTACTTATGCATATAAAATGAAAGAATTCAAAAAATATGTATCCAAAACTTTCTGTTGTATTCTTATCTACTAACCAGTACATCAGCCAGTTCTTCGTCGTGTTCATCCAAGTCCTCCGCAGTGTCCTCAACAAACACCTGGTCTTCGTTATCTGGGACTTCCATTCTTGGGTGAATTGTTAGCGCTATTTTCTTTTCATTTACTCAGTGAAGATTCAATTTGAAGTACCAGTCTGATAGATTCGTCGGATCCGAACGAATTTCTGTATTTTGTTTGTATTCAAAATGAAACTTTTGAAAGCGGTGCTCTTTGTACCGTTATCATAGAAAATAACCTATAGGTTGCCTTGGAAAATTTCAAAATCTATTGTATCATCTTATTTGGATCAGGAAATATCTATGGATATATTAGTTTCACCGTCAATATTCAGTTATGTTCGAGCTTTCCACCAGGCATGTATCCGATTCACTAAATTAATTCAGCAAAATTGATGCACTCTTTTGTACATAAACTTGTCGGCCTTTGATTGATTCAGTGCTGCTTCTGTTCATGATTCTGCATTTTTATGTCAGTAATGATTTAGTCTATTCATTAAAAAACATTCAGCGTTTCCGAATTTCTCATTCTGAGCGACCAACCAATTTCAATTCACTGTCCATAAAAATGATTCCATACAATATTACTGTACATGTAAGGCTTATAAGAACACATAATTTGTACGTTTATTCAACAATTAATCTACTGTCGTATTATAAATTATAATCTTCAAACAGTCGAATTAACTAGAGCTATAGCTGTTTTATAGGCGCATATTCATGAACACCTGACTACACATTACAAGTCAGATAATCACCAACTGTACAAACCACTTGCGGACAAGTCAAACCTCTAAAAAGAGGGGAAAATTTCCGAAGAGTAGGAATTGGCAGAAATTATATACTTTTACCCACACCCCAAGGAACAAACGCTATTTTTTGAAACTTCCCAAAGAGGGGGAATTCCACTTTTCACTCCCCGTCCGCTAGTTGTACAATGCAGATGTGGTCGAGCCGAAAACAAACATTACCATATTCCCAGCTTAATATGTACATTTGGCAATCACTTTTTAGTCTGTATTTTCATGGTCAGACAAGCACCTGACCACTGATACTTCTCTGTGTTATACGTATGTAAAATAAAGTACTATATTCAACATACCTTCGTACAGTACGACTTCCTTTCTGCTACCTAAAGTATTCTGTTTCAACTTTAACCATACTGGGAACTGGAATTTGATTTGGAACTAGACTTGAAAAGTGTCTACTAAATTGATGGCCTAAAAAAGTAACAATACGATTTTTTCAGTTTTTTATTAGCTTTTATAAAAAATAACCCTACGAGCTTTTTATATGGTCTGTTTTTTGTACCGTGGTACATATAGTATTGGACGAAATTTAGCCCCAAGTTGGTTGCACTTCTTCATAGAACATAAAAAGCAGCTTTGTAGACAACAAGATAAACTTGAAGCAGCATCAAATAAGTAGCATGTACAAATTTACGCGGTGTTAAATATCAGTATTATTTTAGAAGTTGTTCTTAATTTTTTTCTTGAAGTTTTGTTTTTTCTTGATTTTTAGTAGTTTACTGTAATACTGTGAATAAGTCATCTGGTCAGAACATGGAACACAGGTAAAACACAAATTTATTATGAATATATACCCGACAGGATCCAAAATCGATTCTAGATTTATGAATGATCATTTTCATGCTTTGTTTTGCTTACATTTTTAATAATTAACTATGCCGTGACACGAGAAACACGTTCAACTGTAGTATAAAAAATCCTATCCACTAGAAATTTATAATCTTCTTTGTTGATCTAGTGGTGACACGTTAGTGAATTGAATTTGGAGTCTTGAATCCAAAACGCAAGTCAATGAATCAAAGGGACATAACAGTAGCAAATACTTTTGCTATTATCCTAGAAAAGCCTAATCATCGATCAATCCTTTGATGATTATTCAAAAAAGTTATGATGATCAACGACTCTTACAGCCTAAAACTCTCACGTTGAGCTCAGTTGCAAGCTCAGACTGCAGAAATAAAATAATGAAAAATCATAAGTGTTAGTAATGTGAATAAAATTATAACGTCTTAAATATATATATATATTATTATTAAAGCTTTAAAGTAAAGAGAATATTTGGAAACCACGTGTTTTGGCGGAATTAAATTCTAGACACGTTGGTTCCGGTATCATGAACCCGCCATCATCAGTAGATTACCCATGATACCATCTAACTTATATAAATGTTCGAACCCAGATTTTGTTGACGAGAAGAAAAATAAAATAATGAGCTTTAGAAATACAGAAAATGCACAGGTTGACTTAAAAAGTGATGGAAAAATATTTTTACGTGATTCTCACTGCGCAAAAACACAGTATATTCATGTTCGACAACATATGCGCTGTAAAAAAACAATGATGAAGAAGAAAACACGCATTCGCAAATGGAAATGCCGCCAAGATGTGAGTCGGTCGCGGCCAATTGCATGCTAATTGAGTTAAGGCGCTTTACGACGTTTGAACCTCCGGTCCAAAGAACCGCTGACTCCAAAAAACCTTCCTTGTTTTTTTGCCCATCAGCAGGATGAGGAAAGATAGGGAGAGAGGTGTAGGAAATCTCTGGCAACTTCGAAAACAACATTCTGATATGGTATTAGTGTACTTGCTGGCCTTGCTGTCTTCAGTAGATGAAGAAGTCCCAGTAAATGAAGTATGTTTTTTGTAATGCAATCACATTATGCACAGTCATGTTGACATGATGAAACTCATATTGAAGATTGAGTCAATAACACATTTATGGCTGCAATGTTGACCAGAAGTTATCACATCTGTAGTCATGTCATGAGTCGATATTTATTATGTAGGATCCTATCTTTCTTATTATCCATTTTAGAGTTCTCTCACACAATGGTCCGGTTAAAAGCTGATAAAATTCAAGGTAATGAACAATTATTCGAGCTATGTAACAAGTAAAATGAAGGCAAGCAAAAGATGAAAAGAATGTGTAAGTGGTTTTACGAATATTCGTTTCAGAGTACATTATTGAACATCGAGTGATACGCAATCCAATGCATTTGCAAACAAGTAGAACATCATGTACAGTAAATGTACTATTATCGTACTGGAGCAATCAACCATTCCTGTGAAACATCTTCGGAGATCCGCAAAAAAAGAGATTTAGAAACTCAACATTACAGTAGGTTCATCATAACTCTGAAACATTACGTTGTAATTCACAGTAGCTAATAAAAAAACCATATCAATCAAGTGGAAAATCACGGCGCGAAACGCTTCAGAATGGTAAACGTCAGTCAATTGCTTGTATCACTGATAACACGACTCTGATTGACCTGGCATTGACGGTGGCAAACAATGTCGGACAATCAACTGAAACGCTCCCATTTTTTCAGACAGTCCAAAGTGAGAAAACATTGGAATATTTTAGCTTTTGGTGCATTAGCGCATCTAATGCTTTGTTTTATAGCTTCTTGGGATCATTTTCCTTGTTAAATTATATAAATTTCATTTTAGCCAAATCAAAAGACACATTTGAGTCCAGCCGAGAAAGTGAAAAAGTTCCTGTCAAGGTTCTTCTGTTCAGTACACAGTGCACGTTTCAACCGTCATGCAAAACATTTCAAAATTTCGATGCTGTGGATCACAACAAATGTACATACATGGTATGTGAACCAATCTGAGTGATTCAAGACATTTTTGGCAGGTTGTTCCCCGAGGGCACATACAGTACGAAAATTCAACATCACGTACGAAAAGCATCATGAACCGCCAACGAAATCAGGTCACGTTCCTATCTAACTATATACAGGGTGGGCCAAAAAAAACTCTGCGATTTTGTGAGACCATAACTCTTGCTGTGGACGATGAATTTCTTTGAAATTTGCAGGTTATTTCAATAACATATTAACTTAATTTTTTCTAAAATTTCAATGAGATATCTAACACACACCGGCCACACGATCCGGATACATGCAAATTTCAGTTTTTCCTTTAAACGGCGTCATTATTTCAAAGATAAATAATGTGTAAAAATTAGTTTTAGGTATTATTCTATTATTGAATTGAACGAGTGAACTAAATACTAATACAAGGATTGAAAGAAACTTGTTTAAGTAGCAATTCGGTCTAAATTTAGTTTCAATGTGAATAGAAAACTCTTACAGTAAGATGATTGCTTTTTGTTCCATTGTCTGATGTACGGCATTACCTTAGAGTTGATTTTTATTGATGAATTTGAAGGAAATTCTCAGAATATCTCAATGATTTGGTATTTTTTATCGTCTTGAAAATTTCAAAGACATGCAATGCATATGAGCATGAAATTTGCGAGATAAACAACCACGGTACGTGGAAAACTCAACCTTTGCCACAACCAGCTTTTTAACAAGCTTGAACCGCGCCGACTAACGTTCGCCAAAAAACATTGACGTATAGACAGAGCCAGCATGTTTTTCATAAATCTTGAACTTTTAATCAATGAACTTGAAGTATTGAGGAAAAAGTAACGTATTTGGACCGAAATATCGCTGAGTTAGAACTTAACAGCCTGTAACAGACATGAAAAACAGTTTAGCACCAGAAGTATCGCGTTATTAGGAGAATGGTTTAGATTTATTATTATTAATTAACCAATTAACTTTTATTTATTTTTTGGACAATTATTTAATTCATTCGTTCAGTTCATAAACAAGTTAATGCTTATAAGTTGCGTATGCACATGATTTCTCTTCCCAATACTGACTCCGTTTAAAGACAAAAGTGAAATTTTCATGTATTCTGACCGTGTGGCCGGTGTGTGTTAGATATCCCATTGAAATTTCAGAGAAAATTAAGTTAATATGTTATTACAATAACCTGTGAATTTCAAATAAATTCATCGTCCACAGCGAAAGTTATGGTCTCACAAAATCGCAGAGTTTTTTTCGGCCCACCCTGTACATGTAAGGAACAAACATACGCCCGTAAAACAACACCATTGGGAATTCAGGACAGTTGTTTTTTTCGTGGAACCTGGTGTTTTAGATCTCAAGAGGCAGAGATTTCATCCACGCAGTTGGAACCGAGCACTGACCGACGTGCATAGCCTCCAAAGGGAGGGGAATTCCGTCAAAGAGTGAGAAATCAGGAGTTTTATGTCCTTTTACCTCCATCTTAGGGAACAACATAAACTTTTCGAAACCGCCAAAGATGGGGGATTTCCCCTCTTCCCTCCGCTAGTGGAGTTGAGGACCTGACCCTGACCGGCACGTTGTGGACTGTTCTTTCCTCAAACGGGTGTTATATAAATCAAATTACCCTTAACTGCCAACGTTGCCAGGGATTTCAGGTGGTCAAGAATCGATTTCGTTGGGTTTTTGTAAGCCACGATTTTAAGAACCCAGCCACTTTGACCACATTGTTCTGTGGTTCTGTAGTTCTTTTTAATGCCGTCGAAACACATTGGTTCCAACCCAACTATCCTAACAATTTTTGAATGCATGATTTGTACACCTCTCTCTTTAAGTCAAATTCACTGACTGACTGACTGACTGGCTGACTGACAAATATGCACATTACCATTTTGTGGCATGGTTCGACCAAGTGATACCGAGTCAAGTCCATACCATGCCATGAACTGCGGAAATGGCCGCTTAATCGAGTTAGCGTGACGCTCGGTGTTACATGTCCGAAATAGCATTCGATACGTTTTGACCCATATCAGGAGAAAACTGGATATTTAATTAGGGTAAGTTGAAACGATTTAAAAAAGCCTTCATAACAGTTCTGAAGCAAAAGTTTAAGTTAGCTGGTTGATATGTAAAACTTCTGATGATGACGGACCCTAGCCACCGGACCGGAACAATAACTCAACCCATTTTAAATCCGTAAAAACACATTAGTTTCAACTTCACTATCCCAATAATTTTTTTACGTGAGATGTGTACCTTCTCTCTTTATCGATGATGTTTTAGCAGTTCAGAAAACGGGGATTAGCTAGGGTATTTCTATGGTATGGCAACAATGTTTTGTTACCGCATGCTCTGCCAATGTCATTCATTTTGTCCATGTTTTACGGTAGTGCGTAGACCGTAGACAATGATTGGGTTTTGTAATTAAATTACTGTGTACGAGTGCTCTAAGAAACTTCTCTAACTGCGTTTACTTGAACGGAGAGGGTCATGAAGCAAGACAGTAGTTTTTTGTGCAGCCCTTTTTCATGCCAACGTCTGGCATACAGTGTGTGTCTGTGTGTTTATCCTACGTAAGGTAAAATTTATGAATACTGCTCGTGAATCATTTGGCAATAAGTCGTAAGGCTTTCGGAAGATTTCGAAGCAGAACAATCCTACTGGGGAAATTTTATCTCTTTAATAAAAGGCATGTATGTACATAATTGATTCAAAAACATGATTTACTGAGTATTGAAGTACATCAGAATACACATATTTGCTTTATTTATAGCCATTCTCAAAACTTCAAATCTCGTATGCAAGTGAAACTGAAGGAAAAATCTTAAACAAAATCTCATCTTGG
The DNA here is from genome assembly GCA_964036265.1 of Daptonema setosum. Classification (NCBI taxonomy): domain Eukaryota; kingdom Metazoa; phylum Nematoda; class Chromadorea; order Monhysterida; family Xyalidae; genus Daptonema; species Daptonema setosum. Next base: position 11,423,714 of record OZ038443.1, read on the forward strand.
GTTTTCTTTGGTTGTAAACCCGATTCAGATTTTTGCATATTCAACCATGAGCAGTATAGTATAGTAAACCACATGTATTCATATGAACGTACAACACGAAATGAAAATCTAATTTTTCGTACGACTGATTAACAACATTTCTCATGAATAATGCAATATTGTGCTCATCAGGACATTTAGCGGGTCATGTGCCACTATGTGCATAGCTATATTTTGATCAGGAGGCTGAATTTCAAATTCCAAATTTTTTGTAAGCCTGTGTATGGTAGCCAAACTATGTAGAAATCGCTGAGTTGAATGGTGTTCCCTTTTATCTTACATATTTGCAGACAACTATTCTTACCAAATTGGAACACAAAAGTCAAACGGTTATGTACAAAACCCAGAAAAAATTTCAAATAAACACACCCACCCGATACCTTATTCCTTGCGGCTAATCATGATATTCACGCTGGTTTCATTAACACAGTTTATGCAACCCTTACGTTGAATCATCTAAAAACTACCATCAGGACTCATCGCCAAACACACGTCTATAAAAATAAAAATTAAATTTTAATAAAAGATTTTTTTTTCAAAGTGAACTCACCCGTTTGGTTCTCAGGGGCGCGAATTCCACTCGAGACTTGTGACTGGTTGAGGGTGTTGATGAGTGGACGACGTGACGGTGGTTGAGTTGAGGGGAGACGGACGTTGATGTCGACGACTCTCGTCGACGATCGCCCCGTTTCATCAACTGAAATGAATGAATAAATGAATGAACGAATGAATAAATGAATCAATGAATGAATGAATAAATGAATCAATGAATGAATGAATGAATGAATGAATGAATGAATAACTTGATTAATATTTAGTTAGATAATCAATCAGTCAATCAAACGAGCAATGAACAAATCAATCAAACAATCAAAAAGTCAATGAATCTGTGCATCAATAACTCAATCAATCAATCAATCAATGAGACAGTGAATCGATTGAAGAATAGATGAATAAAGTGATGATTGCTTATTGAAGTTGAGACTGAAAATTCGAACTATTACATTGGCTGGTACCTGTCCAAGAAACGATGTGGACGCGGACTGTCGCAGACCCGACCTGACTTGCTTCTCCCATCCACTAAATAGTGAACCGCGTCTGTCTTTGCTCATTTTTGGTGAATTTTGTAAAAAAAAATGCTGATAAAATTTTCAAGATAATGTTCTGACAAATTTTCCTAGTGATGATTCAATTTATTTTTCAGTATTGCCAGGTAACACAGAATAACGAAATAGCCACCGGCCTGTTGCAAAATAACCGGTTCCTATTTATACACGCAGATGCGCGCGCACGTCGAGATCAATTCATAAGTTTTGAGTTTCATAAGTTTCAAAAGTTTCATAAGTTTCCTTAGTTTCATATACTTTTTTCCCCTGTATTTAATTACAATAGTATGAGGATTTTCATATCTCAGAAATCATCATCAGTTTAATCCAGTTGTAATTTCTCCCAAAATTCCAGAGCCAACAGTCCAAATCAATAGCTGAAACGATTTTAAAAATGTATGGTTGGCTTTTTCCATATCTCAATTAAATCACTGAAATCAAAATGAACCTAAATATCTGTCCGTTTATTATAATAAATTCTTATTTTTGAAAAGTGCTGGAAGTTATGTAAAAAATGCTATTGTGAAGATATTGTGACAACAGCCTTTGCGACCGTCCATTTGTACACGACTGGACAAATTTTATGTGGGTATAGCTTGGTCGAAGTTTCTTGTCTGTAAAATTCACGTCTACATACCTTTTACCACGCGTGTATTGGATTTCACATGTGGGATTAGAATTCTGTCTTTGAATCAGAACAAGTTTGTTTTTGAAGAATTTTTTACAACGTGTTGATTGCGGAATGGTTCGCACCGAGACGTATAGTAGTTACATAAAACACCGAACCAACTATAAAGGTGTAACATCAGGTGCTTCACTATGGATTTATGTAGCCTATTCTCATGTATTTTCGTATGCTATGGCTTTATGTATTTCCGTATGCACATTTATTTTCATGTTGTACATCGTAATTGTTTGTTTTACGCTTTTTGCTTGGTAAATAGAGTTCGTAGTTTTTTTATTTGTACTTCAGGTGTACTCAGTACTCCTTTCTGTGATTTTTCTCCGCCACAGCGTTTATTTTCTACTCAAATACTGATGAGAATTGTTTGATATGAGATTCACTTTCCCAAATAAATTACCAAGTCCAACATAATCAAGCTGATTGGGTTGCAAAGCATAAAAACCAGTCATTCAACTATTTTACCAATGAGCGTTGTATGAAGAACGAGTCGACATAAATTTCACTGCGACTAAATCGAAAAAGACGCTGAACGAGTAATAAAAGTACGTTCCCAGTGATCATGTACATGTGCATTTTTATGTTCTTCTTCTCTGGTAACGAATAATTAACCAAACATGTTCGTCCTCTTAATTAATTTCAATATTGTTTTGGCGGCTTTTATAAAATATTAATTTGAATTAGATAGGAAAACTCTTGGTCTTGTATAAATTTTATGTCCTTAACCGCACGGTCATATTTACATAACACATTACTTAAAAAATTTGACTCACAAAAAAGTATTACCTTGCTCAATGCATGCAGCACGTGACAGTTCAAAATGTTTTCCGCACTTAATCGCACCGTCAAATTTACATAACACACTGATTTTATTTAATTTTAGAGTTTTTGTATTTTGGATTCATTCAATTGTTATACCTTTCTGAACGCATGTTCTGCTCCACAGCACGACCAACGCGATTTCTTGGCTGCCACGAGCGCCGTGTGTTGATGATGGTTTTGCTTGCGTTTGGAGGAACGTTTGAACGTCATTATGGATTCGTGGGACTATTAGGCCATTATGGATTCGGATTTCTGATATGACATTTTAGGCTGATTGATGACAGGAGAATACAATTGGAATATGAATGAGCGTAAGCTCCAGGGAACACATAATTGATGACTTAAGATGAGATTAGTGGAGAAGAATTACGTACGTAAGTTTGACAGCAGACAAAATAAAATGGAGTAACACTGAATGAGTAATGAGAATCACAAAAAACTTCACGAATGAAGTATGTAGCGTGTGCCATATAATTTTAATGAGACGCAGAATTGATGATGATGTCATAGATATTTAACTAAAAATTCATTGAAGTTTCAAACGAATCAAAACGATATATTGTAATGTGCATACCTACGTAGACATGTGTTTTGGAATTCAGGAGAAGAAAAGGTGTAAGAAATGCTCAACTGATAAGCTATCCAAACAAAAGCATACAATATAAGCGTTCTGAGAAAATGTTGTACGGCAGAAGGACAAGTGAAACTCAAAAAATGAATGAATAAACTTGACATGTTCTTTAAAAAAGTTAACTTTTATAAATAGATCTAACACGACATAAATATAAAATGAACATATATTAAAGTACATAGTATTTAATGTATTTAATGTAAATTCTGATGTCTACCGTACCACAAAAAGATTAGATGAGATATGTAAAGCAATGGCATCAGACCATAAGCTACGGTTAATACCAGTGAACACTGACGAACGAGCAAAACCTCCAAAGGGTCGGGGAATTTCATCAAAAATTATGGTTAGGCAGTTTTACATAAGTATCAGCTATAAAAACAAATTCAAATTTTTGAAACATACAAAAAGGGAGAAATTCCACTTTTACCCCCTTTTCGTCCGCTAATGCCAGTCCTGTGAATGTGCCATGTTCTGATTGCATGTCGGTCATTTGATACCATCCACAAACATGTCCGTATGTAAATCAGGTTCAGATGTGTTTTCCTTGGAAAGCGAAGAGCGCTCAGACTGGATTCGATTAATGTCAGTCTTAGACAAGGTTTGTTTTTATTCATTGAGATCGGGATTATCAACTCAATGTAATCCTTACGCATTGTTAGTTGAAGCCAGTTTCATAATGAAGCAAATTTATAATCCCAGGTGACACATGGGATATCGTGATGAAAACAGATTACCAACGCTAGAATCCAGATGGCCTGATCTTTTTCTAATAGTGATGTACACTTTTGACGTCATTTTATGAAAATGCTACCTTGACACGCACAAGCAATCAGCATAAACTATTATATTTTTACTTTATTATTTATAACCTTTAATTTAACGTATACAAATATTTGGAGCGTTTAATATAACGTAAAAATCATACGTTGATTTATGCACACCACACGCAAACTATTTATTTTCAATTCAAATTTTGAGCTCAACTTCGACTACGAAGAAAAGTTGATTACGATGGAATCGGGGGTTACAGTGGATCACAGTTGATTCTAAGGTATTGTATGTACTGTAAGTATTTGTAACATAGACCAATGCAAACAATATCATGTAAATACTGTACATATACACCTCTAACGAAACTAATTTATTTTCAGCACCCGTTCTTTCGTTCTACGAACTTCAAAACGTTTCTTCTAAACATGCATGAGAAGATGCTATCTCGCGTTCTTACATGTTGGTCCAAACCAACAACCGTAGAATTTACTGCCAACAGATCGATAGAAAAAACGTAGTGCATGAATGAAAGAAAAAAATGGTAGGTAAAAAATTTGCCTACTTTTTATCTAGATTAAACGATCTTGCAACTACTGTACATAATATAAATATGTACATTATGTACACAGTGGCTAGACACAGGCTGTCTTAAACTGATTCATAATCGCTGGCACGGAATATAATACGCAAATTGAGTAAAATTGATCTGATTAGATTTGATAAGAAATGCCTTAATGTCCTATCCTTGAACCACACGTTCAAAAGTCGCAGGTAAGGTCAGTAGTTTTACTCATTGCAAATCCGCGATCGGGTTTTGAATTATGTGGGACGCCCGAATAAATAATTACCTAGTATTCATGTACTCTATGTACCTAGAATGTACTGTATGTCATTAATGTTTGTTACCACCAGTTTATATTCGGCTACGTTAGATGCCATAGATTGAACATGCTACCATATTTACTCGGGCCCAACGACCAACGAGATACAGTTAATTTTCTGGCAAGCCGTTGACTGACTGACTGACTGACTGACTGACTGACTGACTGACTGACTGACTGACTGACACAATGGTTGGTTGTTTATAAATAAATGGCATACCAGTAAATATACAGTCATTCATGACTGACTTGCGGACTGGATAAGTAAACAGCATGTGTTCATGAACTGTATGTACTGTTTCATATGTATTCATATCGATTACTGTAGTTGGGCAAGAAACCGGTAGTTGACAATATTAAGAAAATAAAATAATGAACTGTTTTCAATATTTTTTATAGAAACCGTATCTATGTATGTGGTGTATACAGAAAATACCACTTGGTGTCAGCTTTTTCGTTGGGCATAAAGCCGAGTGTAATATCTGAAATTGGAAACATGTAGGTATTCTATAAATGGGAACTGTTTCTTATACGGAATTTCCCTCACGTAGGGAATACTTTTAAAGGGGTTATGTTACATACATATTTACGTTTGTCCTTGTTATAATGGAATTTGTGGTCTGAGTAGTACAGTAATCATGTACTATGTATGCGCCCATCGGTTTCTATAAAAAAATCCATACGCCCCTAAAATGTCACTTTTAATGTCGTTCTTGCATGTCAAAACAATTCTGAACTGGCAGGCATGAAAGTCAACTGCATACTGAAATTGACTTTTTGACATGTTGTCAATACGAACGTTAGTAAGAGTGAATATGGATTACTGTAATCGAAAAGCAGATAACCGCTACATACATACATATCGCATTTTATGTATGTACATATATAAATCCAGTCAATGGGCGAAATAATAAAAAAGATTAGGAATACACGTACTGTATTTCAGCAGCAGTGAAACAGTTGAAAATAAGGATATGATAATTTCAAAATCAATTCACCATTTTTAATCAGTCGTTCAAGTCAATGTAAACGGGCAGCTCCTTTCGATTTCAAGCAATTTCCTTTTCGTTTCATCGAAACTCTCCATTCACCAATGTATGTATGTACCCGTAACGAAAGTCGAATTTTTCTGTACCACGGCACTCGGTGTCCACCAATGGCGAACGAGCCAAGCTTCCAAACAAAGGGAAAGATCTTCAAAGAGGGCTGAATTATGTAGTATTCTACCTACACCTTAAAGGTATATATTATACTTTAAAGAATTGCCTAAGCGAGGGGAATTTCACATTTATTTTCTTCTCTTGCCCGCTAGTGCTGTCCACAGTATCAACGATCGCCCAAACAAATATTGGGTACTTAGAAAGCAAATTGGCATCGTCTCCTCCCCCTCCCACCCCGACGATCTGGGTTTTTCGGATTCGGAGACATCGGAAAACCTCTGGCAGACTCGCAGCAGCAATGTTCAGTCTTGGGGGGGGGGGGGCAACGGAACCAATGGTTTATGGTGGGTGGAACATGGTATAAAAAACTTATGGTCAGAGATCGGAGGAACCATCCATATATGATCATGCATCAAATGGCACTTAATGTGTTGTCTCGAGTTGGAGATCATGAACGAATTATGCTAATAATGGAATACATAAGGCAATGTGTTATACAATATCAATGTGAATATGGATTATATTGTGTTGATTGGTTGATCGTGCACCTCACAACCATATCATTCTGTCTTTACTGTAATAGAAATTTATGTCAGTTTTTACCATAAACATTGTAACGACATCGTAGCATAACATATGAGTTACAAGGCAGCCATACCAAAAGCTAACTATTCATACTTCATTACATTTAATCTTGGGATCAGACGACAAAAACAGGGCAAACGACAATATGGACGACACGGTATTACAGGTTTCTAGTTGGATGAAACATGAGCCAACGTACATACAGGGTGTCCCACTTAAAAGTCCGGTTTTGTTTTTGGTCTAACTTTTGCAGTGTTCGATGGATTTCCAAAATTTTTGCGTAAATCGAAAGACATATCTTGAAAATTTTGTTTGCTGCAAACGAAACTGAATTCGGACATTTCTTCCGTTATTTATGCTAGTTATACGGAAGCACCCCATTTTGGCGAAAAATTAGGTTTTTTCCTTTATCTTTTCTTCATGTTTGATCTATAAATTACACTTATAACGTCTTTCTGCATGTCAGACTACTTATATTTAGTAAGAAGATCACAAAGAATCGTTTAAAAAAACCTAATGAACCCTTTTAAAAACCAAAATGAAGCCCTTTTTGACTGTTTGCACCAAGATTCCACATTTCTCGCAAATGCAAGAAATATCGAAAAAATAGTCGCGAACAACAATCATTCAAAATCTTTGGTCTACCATCAAAAGAACATAAGCAGAAAAATCGGATTTGTAAACATTTCAAGGTGAAATATTAATTTGAATTTTTTGGGAAAAACTGATTTTTTCAATGTCAAAACTAGGTGTCTTCGTGAAAATGGCGTAACTACCGATAAAAAGGTCCAAATTCAAATTTGTTTTGAGCAAACAAAAATTTCAAGAATTGTCTTTCGAATGACTTCTAAATTTTTGAAATCCGTTGATTACTGCAAACTTTATGCCGAAAACAAAACCGGACTTTTAAGTGGGACACCCTGTACATGTATAACGGGAAGCGAGCATCCGGCTTAGTGAGAGTGACTCGACATGACATTGGCTCTAACAAAACAAATCATGTCTTGCGGTCTCTGCCACAAATTACGGACTGCATTCGTGTATTCGGCGAGTTCCGTGAGATGATTTTCGGTGAGCTGACTTTCGGGGAGATAATTTCCGGTCAGTTTAAGTGACCCCGCTTATTCTACAACCAAACTCAGCAAACTGTATTCAGATACTGTATACATAGATGGATAATACTGAAAGTACGTTAGATCAACAAGATCGTGTTAAGTATAGGCTATTTTTTGCAGTTTGATTGAACTCATATTCTTATTTTATACCACATGATTCCGGTCAGTCCTGCCTGTATCTACCAAGAATAGCCTCCTTCACTACACACTGCATGACATTCTGCTGAGGGAATTTCCATTCATTCAGGAAGCCATCATAAATCATACAATACCTTTGTCACGTGTACTCATGCTGTATGTCCTGAGTCTGGCCCTAACGAAATGAAATCAAAATGAAAATGAAAATGAAAATAAAATAAACTTCGTCAGAAAGTAGAAAGTACAAATGTGCCGTTCAGGGCATTAGTTTTTCAATCTAACAACGCAGTATTTCAGTTCCTGATCACCGCACTGTTCTCATGTTCTCATGTTCTCATGCTCCTATGTTCCTACATATGTATGTACCTTCCGTAGTCTGTGGCACAGTTCAGAGACAACTGGAAGCACTGGCGGACGAGCTAATCCTCCAAAGGGAGGAGAATTTAGCCAAAGAGGTGGGAATTGGCAGTTTTCAGGCCATTTTACCTACACCTTAGAGTACAAACTTAACTCTCTGAAAACGCCAAAGAGGGGGAATTCCACTTTTTCGTTCTTCCCACGTCCGCTAGTGACTGGAAGGCCTGGCATTCAGGCATTACAGGCGCATGTTAATGTCCTGCGTGGGCAGAGTGCCATGAGTACAGAAAGACAGATAATTGTGGAATCCGTTATCCGAAATTATTGCTGGTTAAGTAGCAAAATTATTGGTAGTTTTCACTTAATGAACAATTTTTTGAACTGCTGGGACTCAATTTTCTCAAAAAAACGTGCCAGCTCATCCGCCGGATGGTACCGCACTACGTGGTTCTTGTTTTTGGGTCTCCAGATAGCTTATCTGATGAAATTGCAGGGTTCAAGACTGTAAATTCTGTAGAATATTTAAACCTAAATAATGTAAACTGTTCACGATATATATTTTACTAAAATGTATTACTGCAAACGGCTGTAGTTTGTGGAAACGGTTATAAAAAGAGTATGAACTGCCCATACAGATGAAATATCGCAGCCTGTTAAAACTGCTATAAAAGTAAGAATAATAAACTTAGACTGTCAGAGCAGATAAAATACCGCAGTCTTAAGACTGCCATAAAAGTAAGAACAAAAGTCTGAACAGCCAGAACACTGACAAGACTGCAGTCTGTTAGAAGAACTGTTATAAAAGTTGGATTACATAGGCCGTCAGGATAACCGTTATAAAAGATATGTGGACTTGCGCTAGGATACGGACACCCATAAATAAGGGTGTCGTTCCAAGTCTCCGGTACCAGTGGGTGCACTATACTAAAACAGGGCCACTCTTTTAATGAAACGCACTAACATTGAGGAAAACCACTTTCATTATTGAGAAAGATTCGTAAAAAATACATATAAATTAATCAAAGTCTGGATCTTGAAATTTAGACTTTTCTGCGCTACTACTTTCCATGTTCAAGCATGTTTTGGTGTTTTGAGAGATTTTTATTGCAATGAAAGATTTTATAGACGACAACGGTCGATGACAGAAAGCCGAAGAATGATTCTCGCTAAAATTCGTTATCTTTTTATCGGTTGAGATTGAACAATATGAATAATTGTTGTTCTAATAACATTCAACTATCATTGAAACTGATTAAGATGAACATGATAAATATAATATGCAAACGTACATACATGCATAGTAAAGTCAAGTGTTTGTATCAGTGATTGATTGCCAGACGTACAGTATGTTAGTGTAAGTAACGACTTGACCTCGATATGCGCCGAGCATCCGTATGCCAATAAATAACCCTGACACTCTAGCTTCCAGCACCATCAAACGTCACTGACCCGACCCGAACCCTGACCATGACACTGATCCGGGTACAGTTACTTTTCAAGTCATACGTTCAAAACTTGAAAGTTTTCTAAAAAAATTCGTCTTCAGTTCTCACAACACGAATAATCTCTCGCATCCTTTGTGTCTTAATATCTTTATTAAACGAACAGATCCGCTACTGACCCATGCGATATATGAAATCCCAATGAGACTCGGATTTTTTACGCACCCGACGTACAAACGGTCTGAGAGATACATACAGTACACGACAAAAAGATGTGTCGAAAATCGCAACATATCGCGACGCATCGCGATATGTTGCGATTTTCGACACATCTTTTTGTCGTGTACTGTACATACAGTATACTTACTGGTCACTGGACAGATGTCACTTGTTGGGAGGGACATCAATACTGAGGTCGGTTGTATCTTTGATTTGTGGCTAGTTGCTGTTTTCTTATGTTTGTGAGTTGCCAGAAATATTTTTTAAACTGGGTAGTATCATTTTATAGGAAGTTAGCACCTTTGGCCAAAACTACTGAAATGAAGAAATGAAGGTTTTCTGGAGCCCGGAGTTTGTTTGTTTTATTGTTTTTATTAGTAATAGTTGAATGACTGGTTGTTAAACAAATTAAATAGATGATAGCGCACACGTTCGAATGAGTACGGTATTCAGGAATGCAAGTATGTAACAAAATCGTAATCAGGTTCACAATTTATGTAGTTCTCTTATTGTAATTCACATTTTTACATGAATATTTTATTATAAATAAAATAAAATAAAATAAATAAAAAAACAAATCAAACAAATAAGCTCAACCAACACTTCTAATGGCCAACGCGACGGATCGTGCCTTGTGCTTGGGTGATGCCGAACAACCGAGTCCGGTGCCCGGGGGCGAATGGGCTGATGTCGGGGTCAACAGATCCGGATGCGATCGACTCATGGCACTACAAGTCGATCAGTCAGCCAGTAACTCAGTCATACAGTCCGTCAGTCAGTCAGTCCATCAGTCAGTCAGTTAGTCAGTCAGTCAGTCAGTCACTTACCGTATATCCGCTGTTGACGTACTCGGTTCATCAATCGATTGTCTCACGTCCGTCCGACTTAGTGAGAATGGCTGCTTTAGGGATCGCCATATTCGTAACCTCCGTCGACCGGCACCACCTGAAGTTTTAACAACCAAATATTAACAACAACAACAACAACAACAACAACAACAACAACAACAACAACAACAACAACAACAACAACAACAACAACAACAACAACAACAACAACAACAACAACAACAACAACAACAACAACAACAACAACAACAACAACAACAACAACAACAACAACAACAACAACAACAACAACAACAACAACAACAACAACAACAACAACAACAACAACAACAACAACAACAACAACAACAACAACAACAACAACAACAACAACAACTACGTAGTATGATTCATCGTAACGCTGTAAGACATTAGCCAAGTTGTGCGATCGCATTTGTTTTACCAGCTGACTGACTGACTGACTGGTTTCACTATGCAACGCACTTGTTCTTATTACTTTATCGCACTCAGCTGTTAACATTACAACTTTGCCCGTAGTGATTCACCACTTAACTCAATAAATGTGACCGCCTATCAGACAATAACATCGCCTGGCTATCTCAGTCGGTAGAGCGTTAGACTCTTAATCTAACGGTCGTGGGTTCGAGCCCCACGTCGGGCGTTCTCTTTTTAGAGTTTGTTATATTTTATTGGTTTTATTAATTAATTTCACTTCTCTATCAGTATTTTCTTCCACAAAACTAACGTAACGTAGCCCGGAACTTTTGGAAACCTCCGCCGTTAACCGCCGTGTTGATTCGTGTTTCCAGTTTCATATTCACTGTTATCGTGACATTGTTAAGTGATTATTTATATGTTCTACATACATTCATGTCGACATATTGGAGACCTGCATATCACATGGTAAAAAGTTCATAAGTTCAAGTTCGTACGCTACCCGACAACAGTGCCAGAGGCAGTCTCACTAAACTATGAGACATGTAACCAGTATCATGATTGCATGAGACAACGTGTAAGATTTTTTGTGACCTAAATTGAGAAAAAATTATAAACTAATCAAAATCATGATTCTGCAGCAAGTAATGAGGAAACAATTTTACCTCAGGGCAACACCCACCTACAATATTGGAACTTTACCTGCTGAACAAAATCTACAAAAGGCACATCTTAACTGACGGAACTAGAAAAAGTGGTCAGAAAATCTACGAATTCAATCGTCGATCCGGCTCCGATTTCCCAGCAAACATTTATCTGCCACACAGCTGAATGTCGCACTAGCGGACGAGGGGGTGTGGGAAAAGTGGAATTCCCCCTCCATCTTTGACCTTTTCAATAACTTAAATTTGTTCACCAAGGTGTAGGTAAAATAACCGGCCAGCTGCCAATTCCCCCCTCTTTGAAAAAAAAAATTCCCCCTCCTTTGGAAGATTAGCTCGTCCGCCAGTGGGATGTGGGAATCTCGAATGTGAACGGGCATTTACGATCTCATTCGTTTTACTCATTTAGATTTGATGTCTCATTCGATCAACGTCACGACTAAATGAAGCGCCGACAGTGAACAACTTGATCAAACTCAGGTCCTCAAATCGCTGTATAAGAAGAAATTTATATCATATTTGCCGGAAAATTCAGATTTTCTTGAAATTTACTCTTGTTTCAATTAAATGCTACTGTTAGCTGGATTCAAATAAATTAGGTGCATCCGTATTGCACCATCACAACACAAGGCAACATATATTGGCGAAGGAAGTGGGACACAGTTTCACCTATAAACATTTTGGAAAAAAAATACATGGCTAGAGCCAAAGCACCGAACGTCACAGAGTAAATAGTAGACAGCGCAAACATTCAATGTAAATATGTAGTTCCGTTCATTTGTAAAGAACGTATTTGCTTGGCGGAAACTTTGTAAGCCTCCGGATAAGCTCGGCTTAATGGTTCAGTCGAAAACACGTCTGTTTTATATACATTCCTGTTCTCTGTATATTGGTGGTTTTTTGCGCAGAATATAAGAAGCTGATCAATGAGCCATTGGTCGAATCCTGTTTGCATCATAAAATATCGGCCATGGTCTGACTAGCTTGCAGCTAATGATGCATTTTCATCGGGATTTGGATCATAAATTTTGAAATTAATAAACCATTACCAATGGCATGAATATGCCAATAACCAAATATCTGAAGAATGAGTAAATCTACATTGTAGGAATTTAGAAACCATTCATCAATCATGGTTTATGAGACTAAAGTTCGAGTCTAGCAACGTTTACTCAACCAAAAATCGGAACCAATATGGCATGGTGTATGCAACCCTGCATGTATAGCTACATCCATACATACAGAAACTATTGCAGTAGCTCCTGAAACTATCATCCATATGTCCCTCCCTCGTATCGGATCAGCGAAGAAAACAAACGCGGACGCTATACGCTTTTTATAGATTACCGTTTGGCACCAAACACTAGGCAATGTAGTGGTATTTCAGTGGTGGGGCAGGGTTACTGGAGTATGTGATGGTTTCGAAACCCTCCATCACACAGAGACAATTGCAACTGCCTTAACTCAGTACAGGGTACTTGGTTTGAACCACGCATACTAGAAGAGGAAGAAAACGAGAACAACGATACAGGAATTGACTCACACACTTCTTCATTCACTCACTCACTCAGTTACTCACTCACTCACTCACTCACTCACTCACTCACTCACTCACTCACTCACTCACTCACTCACTCACTCACTCACTCACTCACTCACTCACTCACTCACTCACTCACTCACTCACTCACTCACTCATTCACTCACTCACTCACTCACTCCCTCACTCACTCACTCACTCACTCACTCACTCACTCAATCACTAACTCACTCACTCAGTCACTCACTCACTCACTCACTCACTCACTCACTCACTCACTCACTCACTCACTCACTCACTCACTCACTCACTCACTCACTCACTCACTCACTCACTCACTCACTCACTCACTCACTCACTCACTCACTCACTCACTCACTCACTCACTCACTCACTCACTCACTCACTCACTCACTCACTCACTCACTCACTCACTCACTCACTCACTCACTCACTCACTCACTCACTCACTCACTCACTCACTCACTCACTCACTCACTCACTCACTCACTCACTCACTCACTCACTCACTCACTCACTCACTCACTCACTCACTCACTCACTCACTCACTCACTCACTCACTCACTCACTCACTCACTCACTCACTCACTCACTCACTCACTCACTCACTCACTCACTCACTCACTCACCCATTCACTCACTCACTCACTCACTCACTCCCTCACTCACTCACTCACTCACTCGTGACGTACTGTATGTATCAAGCATCAGACCGTTACGTCAGTCAGTGCGCCCGTTCATCCGTCATATGAGTCGAACTCGGTGTCAAGTCAAATGGACCGAACTTCGACCAGACTGCCGATTTTTTCTAACTTCTGGTCCCACAGAAAATGTGATACATCTACATATACCATAAGTCAGTTCTGGACCGTGAAAAAAACTGACAAATGAGGTAGGTCGTGTCAAAATGCAAGTGATACCCGACGAAGTACTGAAGAAATGACA
>OZ038443.1:11443116-11485750 GCA_964036265.1 Daptonema setosum
CCAGCTTAGCCTCTTTGTGAATCCAAAATACAAAATTCCAGTTCGGGATTCTGACATAAAACCACCGCACTTTCCAAATATACCGTCTATTAACTATTGAGAACATGTTTCTTTCAACGTTTATGTGTGGGAAAAGATGAATGATTGGAAAATTTCAAAAATATAAAAACAGATCACATTTTTTTACAAAATTAAGATATGAAAATATTGTTGTTAATTATGGATTCGGGAAACTTTTTGGCATTAACGGGGTTCCATAATATTCCAACATAAAAAACGTAGATCGCGCTTTGAGACAATTGTTCCAAAGTGAATATCGTGTTTCAAATGTGTCTCTTTGCGCTTTCCGTGTTCCCTGGAGAGATCAGATATTCTATTCAAAAGCTACAAAAAGTATACTGGGCTGATCCCGCGACTGTTCAGTCGGCTAAGTGATATCTCTTGAGATTTTTTTGATCAACGTGAAACCGATTGTTGCGATTTTGTTGTGAATATTGATGGCATGTACACGGCTGGATTTCAATGGAAAATATGGTTAACTATGGTTAACAATTGGTTAACTATATAGTTAGTTAACTATGGTTAGCTATAACTATGGTTAACTACAGGACTAAATTACATACTGATGGTAGGAGTACAACTGCACTAATTTCAAAAGTTACACCCAAAGCCACGCCAAGAGCATCATATTCTACTAAGGGAATAAGTGTGCCCAGTGAAGGTCGCATTAGAGATAGGATCAAAGTTTTCTGGTGCTGCTGGGTGCGTTACGCTCCGTACCCGTTCTTTAGTATGAGTTTTTACTTTACAGGACTATCTTGAAACTCAAATGAAATGATCCAACATTTAAGGATCTTACAAAAAAAATTTTATATAATTATATTTCAAATAAAATAATCTCACATGATTTTATCTTTTATAATGGGGATTTATACACTATAGACAGTGTGCATGGTAACAACCTAAAATGCCTGAGCATAAGCCATTAAACATGCACGCACTCAAAATACAAGTGTCGGATAATGGGCTAGCTGACGAGAAGGGGTGGGAAAAGTGGAATTACCCTTTCTTTGATGTTTTTATAACGTTGAATTCGTTCACTGAGGTGTACGTAAAATGGTCTGAAAACAGCCAATTCCCCGTTTTTTTTATGAAGCTCTCCTCCCTTTGGAGGGTTAGCTCGTCCGCCAGCTAATGGGCTGACTGCATTCCCAGAGGCAGCGGAAGAGCTTAATTGGATCAGCTAGATTGCTTATTAAAAAAATTCAACAAATCTAGTCTGCGATTTTCGGTCTAAACGTAAAGAAGAAGTTTAATTTGTTTATTTAATTAAGGAAAATTCTTATGGATTGATGATGGATTCCCACGCCAGGTCAGCATTGAGTCAGAAAGTCAGTTTCAGCAGCTGTGAGTCACATGGGACAACAATCACATACATATGTAGTTGGTACAAGTATTTTGACGTCTGCCTATTTTCAGGAGTCACTGAGTATTTGAAATTTCATGCAATGTTGAATTTACATATCATTTTAAGATTGGTTAATCCAGCGAATCAGCACTTACCGAATACATACGTTTCTTGAAATTGACAGAGAATTAAAAACATTTGTATTTACATTGATGGAATAAACTGACCACATCATAGTAAACTGTATCAAGTGTCAAAAGTCATTATAATACTGGTAGTGTACATAGTATCAAGTTACACTTATATCAAACTTGACAGGAACATCATTTACCATGTGCTGTTGACGCACGAATAAACCATTCCTTAATTGTATAAAAGTTAATCTCAGGCAAGAAAAAGGTAAACTTCAACTTCCCGGTAGAATCCGAACCCACGACCCAGACCCTTTCATCCACATCAGATTTGTACAACACAAAATAACAAATCTGATTACCAGTATCAAAGGAAGTGTTTAGCTGTACCGACCTGTCTGTGGTGAGCTGGACTTGTGCCTGGGTCGGATGGAGGATGTGCTCTGCATCGAGGAATACCGATCGCTGTACACTGAAATTAGTACAAATATCTAAAAAAATAATGTGGTGATTCGAGTAATTCTTAAGGCACCAAAAATAGAAAAAGGTCTTGGGGTTAAATTATGCTGATTCAAACACGTTAATTTATGCCGTCTTCCAGTTTGCCATAAACTTAATAAATTTGGTTTTCGGTTGAAGAAGATAATTTTTACCTGTTTGAAGTTTCTCGATCCTAACAATAGCTCTTAAACTGTGAATGTCAATGTATCCTAGTATTCTCAGCATGATCCGAACATGAAACTCGTCCTCGTCATAAAACGAACAATAACAATTATAATAATTAAGGTAAACAATTAATTATTCGGTCGGTGTACCACAGCCGTGGAAAGGCATGCTGGAATAATGGTTCAGCTCCATCACGCTGTTATATCTACGCTTCTGAATCTGGTTGAACACACACTTTTGATGGAATTTTAAATTGACCTTCAGGGAAAGCTTCATTCACAGAAAATAAATTGTAATAATAAAAATTTTATAATGAATAACAGCAAACGAAGTACATAGAAACTCTTCAGTTAAGGGAGAAGTCCAAGTAAAAAAACTGACTTCGTTTCAGTTCAGGTGACGTCGGTTCGGATATGTCGTTGGCGTCATCCGACCCGAACGATGAACCACAATGCAGGAGACCTGAAAATATTGAATATAGTTTTTATCTATATTCTTAATTGACAATAAAATTTATCAATCTATAATCAGACATCATAAAAAGTACAGTTTAATCAAATGTATAGAACATGAAAAACTGTAAAAAAATCATGTGAAAATGGTACTGGAGAATTGGTTATACGGATTCTAAGAGTGATCTTATCATGACCGATAAACCGAATTTATTTCCTCTCTTTTGGAGACACTCGAGTATAGAATACCCGCAGCGAAAATATTGTATCCTGCTACATGTAGTTGCCAAAGTTGCCGAAGAATACAAATGAATATTTTATCTGTTTACGTATTCTGAACCACTGATGGTGTATATAAAATGTCCTACAAAAGCGACCACCAGGCTGGAGTGCCAGCAAATGGTAGGTTTGGTCCAGGTCATGAATGAATTAACTGCGATGACGAATGCGGCCTATATAAATGAACAAAGTCCCGTCATTTACTGTACTATTACGGTCGTGGTATAATCAACTACTGTATAAGTACGATCGTTAAACAAACGATTGTGCGTCAACTGCCGCCACTGCCAGCTGCAGCCAGTTTTTCTGAACCACTATATATTGTTTGACTTAGCAGTTTCTGTCGAGTGGAAATCCGCACTGAGCTTGAAATTAATTATGTAATTCTGGTGCTGAATAACTCACTTGGATACAAATATTTCTAAGACTCTAGAGAGACTCCTTTTTTCATATGTTCATAGATTGGAAGAAGAATTAGAGAGCGGAATTACTGATCAGAAATAGAGTTTGACAGCTAAGTTAGCCATTTTTCTCAAAACATTTGAAACTATTTCGCGTGCCATTTTTGCCGACATACAACAAGTGGAGTGTCGAGTGATCTGAAAATGTTTTCCATGAACCATTGACAATAACTCTGGTACAAGCTCGTGTGACACTGTTATACCACTATCATGTACTCGCGGCATTGGGCGGTTGAGCAATTCCTCTCAAAGGTGAGCGGGTGTTGGTCAAAAAGCTAGTGATTTATTAGTTTCTGACTGTTTTCCCGCTTGTGCGCTCAACTCTGTGAAGTTGCTCCCTCGAAATTTCTGAAGCCATTAGGGGGATTTAGTATCTCTTCCACCTTTTTATTCCCCAGTGCTTTTTAGCACAGCTGACTTGCAGTACATGGCTGGCCACAAAATATGGTAGCCATGAAACAACATGTTTTATTCAACGGTTGCTCAAACAGAAATTTGGTGCCACAATAACAAGTTGTTCAAACAAAACTCCGAATTCAAAAGTCATACAATGACTGATTGGACAAACAAGAAAACTACAATTTCAAAAGTCCTGTAATGACCACTGGCGGACGAACCAAACCTCCAGAAAAGGATAATCTCTCCGAAGAGAGGAGGAATCGGACGGTTTCAGGCCATTTTACCTACACCGTAGACAACAAATTCTCATTTTTGTGCATATAAAAAAATTGAGAATTCCGCTTTCCCTCCCCTACTCGTCCGCTAGTGATAGTGACAGATTGTATAAACAAGTTGCTGGAAATAACATGTTATGGCACGTCGAAACTCTGGATAAATTTCATTTCCACCGCTGATAAATATTTTATTCGAGTCTTTAATTTAACACTACACAGACCCAGATATATATATATAATTTATACGAAGAGGACATTTTTATGCACCGCGGATGAGTTACATATTTAGCTGAGTCGGACTGTACTTTAGTGCTGAAGAATTTGCTCAGATAAATCATTTATCCAAGGCACTAGCGAACGAGGGAAGAACATGAATATAGAGTCGACAGTTCACAGGAGTAGACTTTAAAATTCCTATGGCGTGAGTAAAACGGTGTTAAAACCGCTGATTCCCCCTTGTCGAAGAAATTCCACTCCCTATGAAGGATTGGCTCAACCACCAGTGATCCAAGGCGGTCACGGAGACGGTAATCAATCTGTTGTGACGAGAGAACGAAGTTTTTGCTAGACCTCTAACTACTTTGCATGATTCAGAGTTTCCGTTATGTCTCATTACAAAGTTTTGGAAACAATTTGTACAATGTTATACTTTTTCTCTTGAAGTAAATTATCTTGAACTATGTTTACGTCTTATTTGGATGCAGATGACGTACATATGATATCACACATAGGAAATAGCAACTTTATAACCCGATGGTACAGGCCAGTAAATCATGATCATACACAGTCTACGACGGGGACTTAAAAGAAGATAGACATCTGTCGAAAGTTTGCGAGTAAAATCAGAAACATCAATTTATAGTAAAAAGACAAATTTTACACAGACACAAGAAGTTTTAGATTATGTAAAACCAGATTTTTGAACTCATACACAGAACGAATCTTTCGAAGAAGGCTTCCTTCTTTGTTATCAAATCTTCTGAAGAATTTTAAAAGTCTTTATCTCATGCAGAGCTCATTCAGCGTGTTACATAGCTGACATAGCCTACCCAGGTTTGCTGGTTATTTCAAAACAAAACTGGTGAAATGCCTGTTTGAAACTTCTGGAAAAACTCGTTTTTACAAAATATGTATAGAACAACATACGAACACTACGTCTTATCACACCGTTACAGGTTTATTTGTATGAATTTAGTAACATGATAATAACAGAACTGTGAACGGCACATATGATTGTGCCATGATGGTACATACGTCCAGTTATGCCGTACATAAATAACAATAGAACGTCATGGTATCATGATTGGCCGTCGGAGCTGAGATGATCGTTTACTGTGGAATGGTATTCGTGGTCCGATGGGACTGATCGGTTTGTTATCCGATTCTACATCGTTCAGGGCAAATTTTTTGAAAGCGCGCCGAATCAGCTTTGAAATCAAATTTTTTGGGTAACAAGAAACCTTGGATTGTTCCCATGATTCCTTGCCCAACACAGTACGGTGATCGTACTGTACTACACCCAACTGTACCACAGGCCAAAAGGAATCGTTATGGCTGGCGCTCGGGGTGAATCGGGGAGACGAGAAAACATTGGCTTCTTTGTTATAACGCGACCATTTATCATAAATATGCGAGCGATAGGCCAAAGAAACATATCGAAAGACGCATCGCGGCTGTTATGCGGTTGTTTCATGGCTCGAGTCGAGATTTAGATGGGGCATGCGGAAATGGTTGATGATACGAGGATATGTAGTTTGATCACTCTGGAAAAAAACACATTTCTTATCGCTTGTAGAATCAACCGATATCAGGAACAGGAGCTATATCATAAACTGAACTGTGATAATGGAAGTACATACTGTATGTAGAAATCGCATTTAGATAAGGAAGTTCATGAGTTCCCTTTGTAATTTGCTATCAACATGCAAATGCAATCATGAAGTCAGAATCTTCATTACATAACTGAACTCGCAATTGATCTGGATAGTGATTGAATGAATCATAACTTCGTATTGATACAGATACAGAACAAAGTTTCCAATTTTAATTAAGTATAAATTAGTTGGTCTCTTCGTTCGTAATTTTTTTGTGAATTTTAACGTCGGATGTGCGTGATTCAGGCGCAGTTCGAACTTGATTTCTCTTACAAGATTATATATTTAATATCATTGCAACAACAGTTGAATACAGTTATGTAGATAGTCTATGATTAGAAAGTAAGTAGAAAGATCTATGATTGGAAATAGTGTAAAAATGATTATTTCCTTTTCCAGTCGGCCTGTCACATGAACCACGCGCACTTCCTGCCGTTGTAAAACTAATTATTGTTTGCGACTACGTGTATGGATGGAAGTGTGGAAACCGAATGATAACAATGATTGCGTGGTTCAACGGCACTTGCCTGCCGAAGAAACTCACGTGTTTTGCTACGGAGTATGTAACTGAAAATCTGTATTTCGCTCAGAAGGGAAACCTGTACTTTGCTACCAAGTGAAGGTTGTATTTTGCTACGAAGTGCAAAAAGTAAAACTGGTATTTTGTTACAAAGTATGTAGCTAAAACTCTGTATTTTGATATGAAGCAAATGTCTGCACATTTATCTACGAAGTGGAGTGAACTTTGTTGTTTATTTTATCATGCAAAATTTCCCAGATTCAAACATCAAGAAACTGCTGCAGTTACTCAAATGGCAAATGCGCACACTTTTCACAGGGAGGGTGATTCCCCCCACTGAGAGAAAATAGTCCTTTTTCCTTTCTCCCATTCTTTGAAACTGGTTCCCCTTCAGAAAACCGCAGAAGATGATGGGTTCCACTATTTTGTGCTTTAGCTAAAGAAGATATTCTGTTTACTGTACCATCTCCCCAAGTATTATGGTATTCTACGATACCGAATACAATGGCCTGACAATCACTCGATAACAAGTTGACCGGAAACACGTTCGTGCCGTTTGTCTTTGTTCGACTCCATGTGTTACACTCTTCTCGACGTAAAAAGAAAAAAATCTGGCTTCCGGTACATCAGATGTGCCGTGGAATCCGCAGATACGTATGTAGTATGTACCATCGTAAAGTACCATAGTGGAATCCAGATATGTAGTATGTACCATCGTAAAGTATCATAGTGGAATACAGGATCCAAGTATGGAGAATCGTTCTAAGAATGGAGGAGTCATCAATTGGATGATAAACGTTCTACCACTACCAGTAACATTCAAATACTTCGAAAATTCCGATCAGCTAGAACTTATTGCATTTAATCCGCGGTCCACATCGTTGTTGAACAAAAAGGGAAGAGAAATTCCGAAATTGCCAAAATGGACTCTTCAATACTATTGGACAATGAGAACAAAGTAGACTGTAACGTACCCAATTGGGCATATGTACATCGATTGTGACGGCATGACCCCGGTGCTTCAAGCGGACGAGAAGACGAGGAAAAGTAGAATCACCCCTTTTTTGGCAGTTTTAAAATGTGGATTTGTTCCTTTAAGGTGTAGGTGGAATGGCAAACAAACTGCCAATTCCCTCCTCTCAGATGAAATTCCTTTCCCTTTTGGAAAATTGGCTCATCCACTAATGCTTCAGGATACGGGATCTGTTCCAGATGCAAACGAGCTTCGGTCGTTTTCTTGCCACGGCGAGGGGTGGGAGGGGGGAGGAGGAGCTTGGGGGTCAAAGGTCTGTTTCTGGAAGGGGGTGAAGCTACATAGTGGAAGTGGTCTGCTCTGGGCTACCGTAAATTTGACTACCTTGACATCCTTGATGTTGCCTTACTTACCATTGTATGTGTACAGAGGTTGGGAGGTGGAGAAAAGATCAGATGCCAGATGCCATGAAACGTGTTTTGCTGACACTGAGATTTGTGCCGTGAGTCAAGGTCTGGGAAGGGAAGGGGGGTTTTTACTTTTTTGTGATTCGAATATCGGAATCAGGATCGCAGAACACAGTTGACTGGAAGAAGTTGGTGGTCTAGATTTGCTGGTAAAATAGATTGTCTTTTGGGTCAAACATCGATTTACCCACTGGAACAAATTCGATTGACTCCATACCCAGATTGAATGTCTTTACTGGAAAGAGCTTGCGTTGAAGAAGATGCGGCTATTTGACTGGCACACCAGGTCCTTTTTATTGACTTTACCAAATGAACACTTCTCTTCTGAGACAATGGAGTATTAAAATGCTCTAGTTTTGTGAGTTGTGAAGACTTTCTATGAAATGAATGATAGTATTTTCAACTAGGCATCGGGTATATCCTCCATAGAAACCTTTCAAGCTATCAATTTCTTTTACCAGCTGTTGGCCTACATACGTAATTTTGATCTTAGCTACTGTACTTTTTAACTGAACCAAGGTACATGTACATTGTACATTCATCCAATAAAGCTGATATACAATTCATGTATGAGTATGAAAGAAACAAAAAAAACAGACAAAGAGCTGTGAAATAACAAAGCAAAGAAACAAAACGCATTCACATGTGTATATAATTGTTCTCAGAACCGGCCATAAAATCGGTCTGGCTTGTCTAGGCGAGCGCCCGCTGGTTTCCACTAGCGGATGAGAAGGGGTGGGAAAAGTGGAATTCCCCCCTCTTTGGCGAATTTAAAAAGTACAATTTGTTCCCTAAGGTTTAGGTAAAACGACCTCTTTTCTGCCAACTCCCCCCTCTTTGGAGAAATTCCTTCTCTTTAGAGGATTAACTCGTCCGCCAGTGCTGGTGTCCGGTTATCGGATCATGGAATCATGGTATACAAAAAATGGAATGTTTGATCAATTACATATGATGTTTCTGGCCTTGGGAAATTTCGATTTTTCTGTTTTCGAAACTATTTTCTCACTAAGTTAGCAAGATAACATTAAAATATAATGTTACTCTTCTAAAGTGTTGTACCATGTTTATATGTTCATTTTATATATGTATGTACATATTTGCATTGAAATTTGCCAAAAACCCAGGTTACGTCAGCTAATCTGGATGCAGTATTATGTGCAAGTCACGGACTGCGCACGGATTTTTCGAATCCCATAAACGTCAAAGAAATGAAATATGATATCCATGGAAAAGGTTGCAGCTTTCTACCTCCATAAATTTTTCAGGGATTCAGCATCATTTTGTTTGACAGACTGTATGTTTCAGGACTGCGAACACTGACCATATTATGATGATTAATTCCTGGTTATAAAACATCGTTCAGTCAAACAAGTTATCTACAGAACTATAAATAAAATGTTACGTAACGCGACGAAGATGATTCGATGGGAACAGAACTGTATTTGTCAAATTCATTTGAATAAATAATACTACACGTCTGATGTAGCACGGTTAATGATGTTATGGTAGAATATAAACATCAACATGCACGTACATACTTATCGAATTAGTTACACTGTAATGTACTTCCAGCTTGATTCTGACGAATCACGTATCTAATGTTCTTGCCAACTTCGTCTGAATGTCAGATTCAGCCCGACAGTGGGTCAGCAAAAAATCGTTCCATCCGGTTCCGGACTGCGGAAATGGATGCATGAACAAACATGAAACACATGTGCTGTACTGGTACAAAGTTGGCATCAAGTTGATCCTGATCACAGATACGTCTAAATTTGGGTTAAATTTATGCTTTAAAGTTAGGTTGAATTTATGCTCTAAAGTTAGGCTAAATTTATGCTTTAAATTTAGGTTAAATTTATGCTTTAAAGTTTGATTAAGTTTATGCTCAAATTTAGGTTAAATTTATGCTTAAAAGTTAGGTTGAATTTATGCTCTAAAATTAGGTTAAATTTATGCTCTAAAGTTAGGCTAAATTTAGGCTCATAACCCAATCTATCCATCATCGATCTCGGTGGAACACAAAATCAAGTAAAAACAGCGGTAGGCAAATTTGAAAGTTAGTTATCGTTGTTTACAATATGTATATGTTTAGAAGAGGCTTGGAGAGATGAAAATGATATAAGCAAAAGTTATACGGTTTTTTTCCACGAAAGCCTGATTCAGAAAGTTAGGCCGGCAAACAACGCCAATTACATTTAATGCGGCAATGAAAGAAAAACTGGGTTACTTGACAGGGGTACGTACCGATCAAGGTAGCACTACATTCTCAACTGACTGCGAGAAAAAAATATACTTTTGAAATTATCATCATAGTCAGTCAATAAAATTTAAGAAAGTTTCCCGCAGCGCGAAAAAAATTTTGTTCGAAACTGTATAACAAAACTTTGAATCTACCGTAACCTGAGCAGCTTTTCCTCAGCGATCGTCGACGTGCGCGTTTGTTGGATTTGGTCCGGTTAAATCCGGATCTAATATTGAGCATGATGAGCACCGGGTTATAAAAACCTATGGCTTCCAAGTTCCACGATAGATGGATTAACCGGTTGTATATAGATTACATATTTCGATTACGAGTTCTCGATGAACTATATTCGGATTAATTCAGTTGTTCAAGTTGTTGATGTTTTTGTGAATTTTTCCTGTAACCGGAAGATACGGAATGAGTTTACTAGCGTATCTTTGTTGTTGTTCTTGTTAGGTGGTTAGAGGCGTCGGCCTCACTCGCCGACGGTCCTTGTTCGATTCCCGGGTTGAGACACAGCGCAGCGCAATCATAAACGTTGTTTGTGATCAGTGATTATCCTCACTCGTAAATACAATATGGTGACCGGTAATTCACTAGATTTGTGATTCGGCATTCAACTTTGATATTGTGACATAACAACTGAATAAATTTAATTTTGTATCTGCGGTCAATAAGTTATTTAGTCGTCGGAATCTGATTCCATTATCCCACGGTTTTGCTTCATTTGACAAGGCGCTAAATTATCAGTTGATTTCTCTTGAGGACTAGAACCAACAAGCTTAGGGGTAAAAACATGAGCTATCAAACTCATGATCTTTGATAACAAGAAATTATATTGAGAACAAAAACTAAGCTACCCGACTTTAAGTTTTTTGGCCACGGCACGGGAAGTCAAGTCATGGAAACGAATACGGTATATATTTATTTGGCAGTGGCAACAAACGTTACTGCAACACCATCGAACATTGCTTTACCGAATTGCGTTATCTATCTACATATTTAGTTGGACTCACCAGCGGACGAGAAGGGTTGGGAAAAGTGGAATTCCCCCTCTTTGGCTGTTTCAAAAAGTTGAATTTGTTCTCTAAGGTGTAGATAAAATGACCTGAAAACTGCCGATCCCCCCTCTTTGACGAAATTCCCCTTCCTTTGGGGATTTATTTCGTCCGCCAGTGGTTGGACTGGCATTCGTGGGATAAACTGGAAACTACAGTATGGTATAAAAATTAAAATACTAAAATCCAATAGGATGTAGAAACTTATGTATATATTTTTTATTTTGGATAATAGATCAAAAATATTGTAATGGCATCCAAGAAATCCATTATGGCTTGGGCGTTTTTTTGTTATGTAATAATTAAAGATTACAGTAATAATAATAGGACTACTGTAGGAATAATCGTGGTGGATTCACATTGTTTAATAAATAATAGGTTTTTACAATCAGCAATATTGGTTGCATTTCGACCAAATCTAGCGCATTTGTACATAATCCTACCCGACCGTAAAATAAACCATATCTAATAGAAATGTTGGGAAATACTGTATAGGCCTAATATATAGAGAATAGACATAATTTAGCCTAATATATAGAGAATAGAGAATTTAATGGACTTCGGAATTACTTAATATAGAAATCTTTCTAGTTCTGACAACTTTTTTGAAAGCTTTCATGTACGCCGGAAGTATTTGTTAGTAGGCTCTGATCAAACTTTTGTGCAAATCACTTCAATTACAATCTTCCAATGAAATATCAATGGTCTACCATTCCAATGTTAATCGCATTCCGTTGATGCTCAGCAAAAGATCTCCAAAGTTGTACAAAACTATCATACTTATGCAGAATGCACTATACAGAACCATATCATTGCATATTTGCGGTCAGACATTCAGAATGGCACTGCAACATAATAAATATTTATGTTTGTATTATACATGTTATGTTACATGAACATGTACAGTAAATGACACGATATGACGTTATATGTTATACATATCTTCGACTAGTACTATATTCAGTATATACATACACAGGGATGGCAGAATTCGACCTAAATATTTGATGCACGGGGTTTTGAATTTTACATGAGATTTCTACTTGTAGTTACTGTACACACACGGTCTGCCGACCTGATTGCTGCAACATGCTTGATTAGAATATCGGTCCTACAAAGATGATTAATAAATAACGGTTATTATATGGCGTGATTTTAGCCCAGCGATACATGAACATCGGTGACCGTATTTATTCGAAAATACATATACTTATAATTTTTACTCATTCAGGGTATGTAAAAACGTAATAGTTGAAATGGATTTCATCGATTTATAACAGATCAAAAAATGCTACTAATGTGAAAATAATCACTTCAAACTTTTAGTTCAGCCTAATCGTCTGCCACAGGAACGGGATATTTGATTTATAGTGAATAGAATCATGAGTGTGTGTAAGTTCGGCAGTCAAGGTAACCAGACTTCTTGGCTACAGGCTTCTAGAGATAATTGAAGAAATGATTAGAGATAATAATATCTATTTTATTCATTCTAAATATTCACGTACATAATTTCTGGCTACATACAGTATGTAGTTTATATACCTAACTATTCGTAAAGTAAAATGTAAATTATTCAGCACACCGGTTTAGTTAGTTAATTAGACGGAAATACCATAAATTCAGAGTGCGTCCTGAAACCTACATAGATTTACGTACTCAGA
Organism: Daptonema setosum; assembly: GCA_964036265.1. Lineage (NCBI taxonomy): Eukaryota > Metazoa > Nematoda > Chromadorea > Monhysterida > Xyalidae > Daptonema > Daptonema setosum. The sequence goes on from OZ038443.1 coordinate 11,455,983, forward strand.
TGATACTAGATTCATAATGCTTTTGTTTCCTTAAGCAATACGTTGTAACTTTTTCGGACGTTCTTGAAGGAGAAAAAGTTTACTATGGAAATTGGGAGCGCTCATCCCTCGAGGAAACTTATTTGGCGAGTAATTTATGGATGGTTGAAATCTTATTTAAATTTTTGCACAATCGAACATGATCAGTATAAATACTCGGATGACACAAATTCTGATGATACAAATTCTGAATTCAAATGATACATGTTCATGCTACTCTGTTTCATGAATGTTATGATTTGGGAAAATAAGAAACATATTACTATTCAATATGTATATGTATTATTCTCTCGCCATCGCATTCATATTGAACAGTAAAAACAGAGACCACCATTTATGTGAAATATTTGCAATAATAAAAAAGCACATGTTTCCAGTTTCTGAATACGGCAAAGGAAATACATGGTGTAGCCTTTTTTATCTTTCTGACTACACAATCATACATGCTTTTGGCACATGCAATTCCGCAGAAAAACAGCTGGGTCTTTTTTCTGTGCAAAATTTTGCCTCGGATGAACCGACGAGACGGACATAAAAAAACAGACTGACGTGTGGAACAGTAAATTAACGAGTTTTACTCAGCGAACTCATCAAGTATTCGAGTGCAGTCGTACTTGAGAACCTAAGCATATTCTCAAAACCATTCAGAAAGTTGAACAATGAACTCATTACAGGTTATGTTACACAAACTCTTTATGCATTTACATAATCCTGAATATGTTTACAGCAGTAAAAGTGTATCAAACACTCACATATCCAAACCTCAATTAATATCAAATCCGAGAGAACTTGGAAACAGGAAGAAAAGTTGTGGACCATAAATTTATCAGCCGTATAACGATGCCACTTGAATGAGAAACTGCGGAAGCATTAACGAAGTACTGTAAATACTGTATGTACTTGAATACATACAGTAGGTCAGACTTGACCAGACTTGAATTGCGTGTACGCGAATCCGGGTCGTACTGTAATTGCTATTTTTGGTACTTTTCATTTGGTCGATCATAGCACATGTGTTTATTACTATTTCTATAAGAAAATCGAAAACATTTCGGCTTCGTTTTTGGAAAGTTTTCCGAGAAAACTTAGTTCTTCAAAAACATAGATGGCATATATAGTTCTTTCTCCTTGCACACGTGTAAGCTAGATATGTGGCTGACATTTGATATGAGAAATATGTATGTGAAACCGGCATTCATACATTCATACATTGACTGTAAGTGAGCATGCCTTCTTGAACAGCATGATATGCGCTTGCCTGACATACAGGGTGGCCTGTAGGGCATATTCACAAGCAAACTACGGCTTTTTTCGGCACTTCGTTAAACATTTTTCCTTGTGCGCGCAGACTTATCATATTTGTGATAGGTGTTTACAAATTTGTTAAACACGAAGTCTTAAAGCATTTTTAGATAGGGCTTGAGAATTCCCAGAATCATATCCAGGAAATTGCGCAATTTCAGCTTTCTTATCCGTTATGTAAGGTATTCAACTTCAGTATTGTATACTGTATGTATAGGCCTCGTAATTGGTTATAAGAAAATCCAAAACGTGGCACAGAAAATTCCTTACTTGAGAATCCGGTTACGGACTTGAGAATCTGGTTCTAAGAGGTTTTAAAACGAGGATAAAACGTGGCACAGAAAATTTATTACTTGAGAATCCGGCTCTGGACTTGAGAATCTGGTTCTGGCCAGGCCATGGGTTCTCGCAGACCATTTCTTATAATCAATTATGAGACCTATATGCTTATTGAAAAATTAACTGGTGGAAATCATTAATGACAGCCGTGATTATTTTCTCATAAATCTTTCAACAGTAACGAAAAATTATCTAGATGATATGTTCTGAAAGTTGAAGAAAAAAAATTCTCTAATTCTGAATGTTTGATCACTGGCTTGGCAGACCAAGTGAATTATACATACCGTACACTAGCGGACGAGAAGAGGAGGGAAAAGTGGAATTCTCCTTCTTTAGCTGTTTCAAAAAGTTTAATTTGTTCCTCAAATTGTAGGTAAAATGGCATAATTTCTGCCGATTCCCCCTCTTTGGAAAGATTCCGCTCCCTTTGGAGGTTTGGCTCGTCCGCCAGTGATAATACTGTATGTACGCGTTCTTTAACTGACGCCTGCATGTCCAAGCCTTGTAAATTGAATTACCAAAGGTCTGTCGTCAGTGGAAACATGTCTCGTTTCGGATCACACGTTTTTGAATATTTGATAGATATGGAAATGTAAAAAAAATGTTTAATTTTATCAACTGGGAGGAAAACAAATAAATTACATGTATCTTTGATCAATAGTCCAGTAATTAAATTTTATTTGTGTATTCATAAAACCACATGTTCAACTATCTTATAATAAAACCATATGTCCAGTGAAAGATGTAACCTTAAGTAGTTGTCAAAACAACTCTTCTGTGTGATGATAGATAGAGATCTGGATGTTTGTGAATATCCAGAATCAACAGTGAAAAAACATACAGCAGACTGTCTCTTAGAAATGCGTCTTTTGTACTTACAGTATGTGTGGAAGAACGAAGAAAAGAGACTGACATAAAGGCAAAGACGACTGTTCTCAGAAAATACAGTAAATTCATACATACTACTCACACATCAATAACTTTTTATTATAAATAACTTCAGTTACCTAATCAATGAGTCTCACTAAACAAATAACAGTTTTTTTCTCAAGTTTACAGTTTGCAGTACGTTCATGTCATCCCAGAAAACGAGTTTGTGTGACATGTTCGCCAGCAAGATGTAAAGAAACGGATATGACATGAAGGCAGCCAAGACGAATGTTTGGTGAAAGGCTGACCGTGACACCATTTGACGGAAACCAACAAAACCGTCGACCGGATGGTGCTGAACTGTGGTACTGTATGTAGGGATAGATGTGCGGTTGGGAAAACAGTCGTTCGAACAAATGCAAACAACAAGAAAAGACAGAAGAACCATGGAAATAGTGGCACTACTCATGAAAATCGGATGGATGAAACCAACCCATGTGGGGCTTTGATATACGGTAACAAAAACTGTTGTATGTAAAACACCATATAGAAAAGATAGAAGCCCGAAAAAAATTCAGAACGATGAAAAAATCAGTTTAAGATACAAAAATATGAACCAACTATGTGTTTGGGTTCGGCAGTGGTCGGTCGGGATTCGCAGGGGACGACGGGTGACCCGAGGACTCGATTCGGCCGATCGGTGTGTACTTCGAGACGTGGAAAACCTACCAGTGAGTGAGTGAGTGAGTGAGTGAGTGAGTGAGTGAGTGAGTGAGTGAGTGAGTGAGTGAGTGAGTGAGTGAGTGAGTGAGTGAGTGAGTGAGTGAGTGAGTGAGTGAGTGAGTGAGTGAGTGAGTGAGTGAGTGAGTGAGTGAGTGAGTGAGTGAGTGAGTGAGTGAGTGAGTGAGTGAGTGAGTGAGTGAGTGAGTGAGTGAGTGAGTGAGTGAGTGAGTGAGTGAGTGAGTAGGTGAGTGGGTTACTGAACCTCTTTCGTATGACCTGCGGCGTCAACGCATGCCTGGTCGACGTTGCCCATTTATCAATGAACTCACGTTGACGTGCTCTCATCGACGTCATTTTGAGTCCCAGCTCTGATGTTAAGCTCACTTGAATTGAGCTTAGTGTTTTCAAGAGGTTTTTTAGTTCAATTCGATTTTAACCATTGTATTGATGAGACGTATAATATTATTATTATAGTGATGAGGGGATAATATCTAGGCACAATGTGATTATTCAGCTGGTCTGAAAATTACGTAGCACAATATTTAATCGGTATAATTAACTCAAATAATAAACATTCGATATAGTTAGATTTCTGAAATGAAAAAGTTCATAATTATTATGGTGTACATTACAATTACCAAAATGCATTATTGCATATGCATTTACATACAGTAAGTGCTTTCAGTCTATCGCACTCAATCTTGATTGGTTCCACTCGTTTCTGTGCCACGGCCTTAATTAGTCAGATTCGATAATTATGTAGTCAAACGTGTCACTGGATTGTACGGTGTACGTTTTGTACTATAATATCTGGTATGTCCCAGTTCAAATAAGACAAATAAGTCAACGTTATCTTCCTCGGTCAAATGGCTTTATATCACTGGCGGACTAGCCAATCCTTGAAGGGGGATTTCTTCAGAGAGGGGTAATTCGCAATTTTGAGGCCATTGCTACACCCGAAGAAACAAATTAAAAGTTTTGAAACTACCAAAAAGGGGAAAATTCTACTTTTTCGTTCTTCCCATGTCCTCTTGTGCTTTTTCCCAAGGAAATGGAACCACTACTGGTGGTTGATCTGGTCGGTGTACAGATACCCGCATCCGTCTACAAACATACCGTATTTACTGTTTGAACAACATGTACATGGGCTCACTGATATATCTGACAATCGTACAAACCCCACTATCCCACCCCATTTGACTCCCACTATCAAGCACAAATATTTGACAAATATGTAAGCCAGACTAACACTACTGTTCTAAATCTAAATCTCTGGCAGCAAGATATCGCCGCCTTCATTGAAGCATTCGAATGAAGTCAGTTTAGTTCCGAACTTAAAATTCGATCTTGAAATGCTGCTTCTGATAGAGGAAAAAAGTACAATCAGTTAAGATCGCTGTATTCGACTGCAAATTGTATTGCATTTAAAGTGTAACTGGATGAAGGAACTTTAGGCATAAACAAATATAGAAATATGAAAGACGCATGCATACGTTTGCCATGCGTACATATGCATAGGATATGTACCATATAAAAACATATGTGCCATACATATTTTGTATATAAAAAAATCCACAGCATGCCAGCGGGCAGTGGTGGATGAACAAGTGGTTGAAAATAGAAAGTGAACAAATGTATGAAAGGTTCATGTATTTCAGATTTTTTAATGTATTATGAGTTTTTCTCAAAAAAACAAATTTTGTTGGTTTGATTGTGGAACCTGGTGTCAACGGCACACCCGAACTATTGGAGCATGACCAGCCGGTAGTTAGGAATGAATGGCCACCAGACTTGTAGATGATGCTCCGACGTTCCTCCCATTCCTTTTATAGTACGATCACCAATTTCTAACCCACCTTTCAATTAGTGAACGAACATAAAAGAACGATTCACTTATTTTCTGACAAAACCACAAAATGTTGTAACATAAAAGTTTTCTGTTATAATTCTTTTGTTGATCAGATTATTTGACCTGGCGAACCCGAACTATTGGAGCATGACCAGCCGGTAGTTAATGAATGAATGGCCATACCAGACTTGTAGATGATGACCCGACGTTCCTGCCTATCCTTTTATAGTACGATCTTGAACTTGGAAAACACTTTTTAGTTTACTGGAAAGTTTCATGATGGAGCAAAATATTATTTCAGAAAATGCAGCAATGAAAGACGGATTCGGCATAAAAGCCCACAAATTTTTTTTTAACTACAACCTTCCGGTTAGTGGAATCAAAGTATTATCCAACTGAGAAAAGTATCCTATATTTCACCCTTACCCTAATTTAACATTTTTCAAAACTCAAACTTCAATTCAGTGGAACTCAAAAGTTTAGCACAAGATACAATATAGCGTAATTTGGACTGGACATACGACACTGCTGTATGACACACCCAACAGTAGCACTTTGGCTGCTCGTTTTGACACATGTAATATATTTGTTTGTGCCTGATGAAAGTCATAAATTATACAATAAAAGGTTTCGCATGAATGAATGAATGACGAAGTTAGAATACTTAGGAGGCTAATATACATAGAATCGATCGAGCGGATGACATGTGAACTACAGTACAAATTGTATGTGAGTTTTAACAATTTGATTCACAATAGCTGCTTTTTCAGTAAACAGCTTCGTGAGATTTTGGTGAACAGTTTGCTCGTAAAGTTTCCCACAAAGGAAACACCAACTGAACATGATGATTGCCGGTTTAACTTAGAGCTGTTTGGTTGAGTTGAGTCAAACATCCGACTCTGGAACGTGGGCCTTCTCATCCTGCTGATGTTTCAAAGTTGTAGTATTCAGCATTCATTTTACTTTTTACTTGAATCACAGAGAGCCCTTTAGCTGCTTTATCTCAAATATTAAAATCAGTATTTATTTGTGATGAAGTTGGTTCAAGATGGATGAGTCGAATTAACGACGAGCCATTACCTGGATATTTATGCCTTTACTCTTCTTACGATCGGTGACATTTACGTGAGGTAAATTATAGCTTTTTGGACGTTCAGGGAAGAGGAAAACGATTTTCCTCAACCCTAACAACAACCACAACAACAACAACAACAACAACAACAACAACAACAACAACAACATCAACAACAACAACAACAACAACAACAACAACAACAACAACAACAACAACAACAACAACAACAACAACAACAACAACAACAACAACAACAACAACAACAACAACAACAACAACAACAACAACAACAACAACAACAACAACAACAACAACAACAACAACAACAACAACAACAACAACAACAGCAACAACAACAACAACAACAACAACAACAACAACAACAACAACAACAACAACAACAACAACATCAACAACAACAACAACAACAACAACAACAACAACAACAACAACAACAACAACAACAACATCAACAATAACTACAACAACAATTTCGAGCATCAGTCAAGTGGAACAGGATGGTACCATATCTGGAAGGGCACTGGTTCCAGGATTACGGCATATCAAAGGTACTCGACTCCAGTTTAGGAACTTTGAGGACAAAGTAATGATGCTCTATAAACGTGATTAATGTGTCTGGCCTACTTGCTCTTTTTAAAGAATCCTTTGAAATGGTTTATGTATATTTGTTTGACCTTCTCATAAAATCTTGTAGTATATTTAGGACGAGTAACGAACTTGTGTTATCGTGTATTCGATATTGTGTAATATCAGAACACATTCTGTATAGTGAACATTTTGTGTTCCATATTTAGATACAATATTAGAGTAGTAATGTTATGATTACAGGATAAAACAGAAATGTTATTGATACTATGTATAAATACCATTGGATATGTATATTGCAGATCAGGTAAATATCTCCTTAACACGCACTTGTATCAGTGCCCTGAAATTCACATGTATGATTCATGGAAATGTAGTAAGAGCTTTGCTGAAACAACACCTTGAATATTACTGATTCTATTCACTAGATGAAACATGTTCAAGGCTATTAATAATGACATAACTTTATCTTGAAATTTTCATTGTTTTTTTAAATTAAGATATTGCTAGCCAAAACTGACCAGCCTTATTGAGCTACTTTATGTATCCAACAAATGTTAGCAAAACATCAGTGATAAACGACCCATAGCCATCGATCAAAATCTATACCAATCATTAAGTTTGGTAAATAGAAAACCCAAATGATAGTCTATATAACAAAGCCGCGTAAAAATGTGTTTCATGACAATCAGTCTTTTAGAGATTCTCCATGATACAAATAAAGCCCTGTTTATACTTCAGCGTAAGCCGTAGCGTAGTGAGGGCGGAGTCTACGGGTGTAGGCAAAGCGTACATCTATGCCATAGATCTACGCGTAGGTAAAAATTTGAGTATAAATGCTCGTTCGCTACGCCTCAACTAAATCCCGAAAAATTTTTTTTTTATCGAAAACGCAAGAAAACAGTCGAATTTATTTTGCCTTTGTTTTTCTAGTGCCAGCGGGCTCGTGTGTCTAACACCAGCGCGTGTTTTAGTGCCTGTTTGCCGTTTTTTGAATTTCCGTGCATGCTCGGGTGTTTTGGGCCAACGTCGGAAGTAATCTGCACAATGAAAAAACTTAACAAAAAATTAGCCAGAGAGGTTAATTGACCTCCTGAAAACGTCTGTGATTTTTTTTAAATCCAGAAATGGATTATTTTCGGTCGAATTAGCTCGGCGCCGTAATGCGTGTTTTCTTCATCAGCTGGGGCAAATTCTGCATAGCGGAGGGGTGACCAAACGAAGTATTTTTCCACTTATAACATTAATTATAGGTTTTCAACAATGAATAGAAGATCTCAGATTTTTTCGATTGTCAGAAACCGCTTAAATCAGCTCAATTTAGCCAATACAGGAATCAAAATATATTCGAACATCTTCGAAATTACCTCTCAGCAAATTTTTGCGAGTGAAATGAATTTCTTATTAGTTAGAATTGATTTTCTAACATATTTTATTATTTTTCTATTGTTTTTCTATTATTTTCCCACTTATCTACGCGTAGAATATCAAATCAATTTGATATTGAGGTTTTTTACCCATTGAAACTTGAGGTTGCCCGGCGATCTCGGCGTGCCGATACAACAGGTGTTCAGTCACGATATTCCCGCAATAAATTCGATGGACGCATTAATGGCGAATTTAACTCCGAAGGGCCGCAAAAATAGAGCCAGGAAGCGTGCCACGTCATCGTCGTCCCAAAAACAATCAACCGATTTATACGAGCAACTGACCGAAAAACTGGATGGCCTTCAGAAATGCACCGCCGACGGGTTCGCGGAAATCAAGACAAAACTGGACATGGTTCTTCAACAACAGGCTAGCCTACTTGAAAGACAGACCCTCTTGGAATCAAAACTGTCTGATCTCATGGAGCCAAATCAGAAAAGCCCGAAGCCAACTCCGACACCGGAGGTGGTGATGCAGGATGAAGAAGACGGTTTTAAAGTCGTCCAATCGCCCCGTAAACGGCGAAGTGGCTTAGCAGCCAAAACCAAAGAACAGTTTGAGTCGGACGATCGTGTCAAGAAACGGTTCAATGTTGTGATTAAGGGCACGCCTGAGCCACCCAGGGTCGCCACCGCCAACGAATCAGCATGTCGTGATTCTTCCAAGAATGACGACATGCGGTTCGTGCGGTCGGTGGTCGATAGCCTGGGGGGCGAAGGCCAGGCCATTACTCGTGTGTTCCGTATGGGACAATTGAAATCGGTTGAGGAGTCAGCTGAAGGCGGTCGACTTCTAAAAGTGGTCGCCGACGGTGAGACTGCCAAGAAACTGCTCATGTCACCCAAATTCCGATCCCACCTACGCCAATATTATAAAGGCCAAATGCAGCTGCAAGCCGAGCCTCTGGTCCTCGTCAGACACGATCTGACCGAGAACCAGAGGGCCGGGTTGGCGCTGGCACAGAAGTTCTGTCGCTATCTCTACAACAAAACAGGCAGAGATGTCGTTGCTTCGGTTCTCGATTCAGCCGACGATGCCATTATCTCGGAGCGGTCGTTCGAGGGTAGTCGGGCTCACTTTGAGTTCCTCGGCTATCCGCGTGATGACCTGTTCCGGGAGTATGGTTTCGTCCCGCCCATTACCACGAAGAAAGGCGATCAGAGGATATAGGGATACGCCGGAATACAACGTGTTCATAAAACCAAAAAACCTGTTGAACATTTGAAAATATATCTTGCGAATTGCCGTTCAATAGCCCAACCTTCAAAAAGAATATTTTTGGAAAAATTAATAAATGATGATCCCAGTTCAAGCTCGACCATTTACTGTCTAAACGAAACCTGGTTGTCCCAATACTTCTCTGATTCGCCTTTCCAGTTCCAAAACAGATTTAATGTATTTAGAAGTGATCGTGTAAACAGTCGTGGTGGTGGGGTGATGATATTGGTGCCCAAACGCTTCAACTGCCGTTTTGAACTGAATCTCAGCATATCCACCCCGTACTTGGAATCAATAGGCATAGTAATCAACATTAAGAAAATAAATTACACTATCATAAGTTTCTACAGACCACCTCAACAGAAGGACAAAAACGAAGCATTGATAAATGCTCAAACTGAAATTTTAAAGATTTACCAAGAATCTCTGAACCACGGAACCACTACTGTGTTAGCTGGAGACGGAAATATGCCTGAGATTCGGTGGACAGAGACTTCTATATCAAATACAGTTTTCACTAATATAAAATCGTCTATTTATAAGGTTGGACTCCACCAGGTCGTAGACTTCCCAACCCATATTGAAAATAACATACTAGATATTATTCTTGTTTCAAACAAGAAGCTTACCCGAAAAATTGAAAAACTGCAACGGTTTGGTGATGGCATATGTAACCCACCCTCTGATCACTTTGGAATATCTTTGACAACAAACATAGAACTTAATCAACAAATAAGATACAAATTCCCTAACTTTCATAAGGCAGACTACAACACAATAAACCTGATACTCGATTCTCAAAACTGGCATAATATAATTGATCCAAATTTCCTATCTCTCGATCAAATGTGCGAAACTTTTACTGGAATTTTAAATAATCTTATAAGCATACATGTCCCTGTATATAAGAAAACCAATACCCGTTTATACTGTGTTCAAGACCCTAACCTAAGGAACCTGAGGGCCATTGAACTGAGGTTAAAAACGAAATTCAAGAAAACAAAATGTTTGAATGTTCATTCCCAGCGCATGGAAATATCGAGACAAATAAGAAAACTAGAAGTGACATCCTACTACAACAATGAAACCCGCATTCTGTCGTCAGGTAACGTACATAAATTCTGGCAATATGTTAACTCAAAAACAAAAGTTAAAGACTCTCTTCCCATCCTAGTCGATCAGGGAAAAGAGCTTGTTTCCGATCAAGAAAAAGCAAACCATTTCTCAAACCAATTCTCCTCCATTTACTCAGATAGCACAACCAAAGTTCGTCAAGACAATGGTAAAAACATTCAGAAACCTATACCTAAAATATTTTCACACAATCCAGATCTTCACCCCGTTTTTACACCCGAACAAGTCAACGAAACCATAAAATCTTTGAAAAATAATAATGCATCTAGTTTTGACAAAATACCAAACATCTTCTTGAAAAAACTGAACCGTTCAATAAGCGTTCCACTGGCCAAAATCTTTAACGTATCATATTATACTTCGTGCTTTCCTATATCGTGGAAGCATGCGAAAATTATTCCAATCCATAAAAAAGACAATAAATCTTTAGCGTCAAACTACAGACCGATTTCTTTAAATGCAACTATTTCAAAAGTTTTTGAAAAAATAATTAAAAAAGCTGTTTTAAACTGTTGTCTAGCTAACAATTTAATAAATCCTGCTCAATATGGTTTTCTACCGGGAAAATCAGTTGAAAGCCAACTTTTGAGATGTCATTTTGACTGGGCTACAAACAAGGATGCAGGTAACTGCACAGATATTATATACTTAGACCTCACAAAGGCCTTTGATCTTGTACCGCATAATCTTCTTATACAAAAATTAAGAAAATTAAAGCTGGCTGAACATTTCGTTGATTTTGTAATTTCTTATTTAGACAACAGAACCCAATCAGTTTGCATAAACAATGCTAGATCAAAACAAACATCAGTAACTATGGGTGTCCCTCAAGGTTCTGTGTTAGGCCCCCTTCTTTTTATCCTATTTATGAATGATCTACCAAATGTCGTAAAACATTCAAAAATTTTCCTCTATGCCGATGACATAAAACTATACTCAGAAATAAAAAACAATACAGACATTGAAAATTTACAGACTGATTTAACGTCTGTTCAAAAATGGATCTCAAACAATGGTTTAAAAATCTCTGCTCCGAAATCTGCAGTTTTGAGAATAGGGAAATCAAAATTCAATGCAACCTACCAAATTAATGGTGACAAAATTCCAGAAAATGAAGTTTTTCGTGATTTAGGAGTTTTAGTCGATTCCAAATTGACCTTCTCAAACCAGGTAGAAAAACTTTGCCAAACAGCCGGAAAACGATCCAGAGTAATTAGCAGATGTTTCTTCTCAAAAAATCCAAACTTCAATATACAAATGTTCTCAACTTTTACTCTATCAACTTTAGATTTTTGTTCTTGCATCTGGTCACCTCATAAATGGGGGGATAAAGAATCAATTGAAGCTATTCAAAAAGATTTTACGCGATACTTACCTGATGCCATGACTTTATCATACAGAAACCGTTGTAGTAAATTCAATCTAATACCGCTTATTGTTAGACTAATTGTCAATGACCTGGTGGTGCTCCATAAACTCGTTCACAAGAAGTTCAGAGACTTGGAACCAACTGATTTCATTTCATTTAATAGATCTAGTACACGAGGACACTCATTCAAGATTGTAAAAACTCATACAGGACCCTCCTTGAAAAACCATGTTATATTCAGATCTTTGAACCTCTGGAATGATCTTTCTCAGGAATTGGTTGAAATCCCATGTTCTGTTGTTTTTAGACGCAAATTAATTGATTCAAACATTGTGTATAAGTACATCGAAGATATAAAGCCCACTTTTTTAGATAGCCGATATGCCTAAACCACAGAACTGTAATTAATTTGCTATTTACTACTATTCCACCTTACCATAATCACACATTCCATTAATCAATTGAATCTCGACTTTGTATTTTCCGATATATACTCTTATTTGATTTGTTTTTGTATTACAGTAACGAAAGATGTATTCGTTTATTCGAACCCGTTGTTATTCCTCTCCTTAAACCCCTCCGGTTTTCGATATGTCCATCAGGACAAGTTCCGTATATGTCTGGTCGTTACTCTCACTTTATATTTTAATTTTTATTAATTACGTCTCACTTAAATTCATTATATTTCTTTATTGATTATTCAAAGTAATTTGTAATTCGTAATTTGTAAGACCGATTATATACGAGTCAACCCAATGAAACTGAAACTGAAACTGAAACTGAAACTGTACAGGAACAAAATCTATGCGTAAGCAGGAGGCGGAGCCTACGCATGATGAGAATGCAAATCTACGCGTGAGCGAGTATAAACGGTTGACCCGTAGTCAGGCGTATATAGCGTAGATCTACGGCTTACGCTGGAGTATAAACGGGGCTTAAAACTAAAATTCAACCCCGACCATACCCGTTTTAGCCATAAATCATTTATGCGGGCACACGGCGCTTGTTTTTTTTTTCGACTGGCATAATGGATCGGTGTACCATCGGGAATGGTACCTGAGCATGTGATAATATACCATGGTACATTTAAGTATGTATAATAATAGCCTAGAATCATCATCGTCATATAATTTTTTCAAGATATGGGATTTCAGGATACGAGTTAACATCGAAGTACGAAGTAAATCATGATGAGCAACTCACAACTTCTAGAAGCAAATGCGAAAACAGGTGAATATATATATTTTTTTAATAATTACATTCCTGCCAAGCAAAAACCATGTGTTGGATTAATATTACAGTGCAATACCGAAATCAATGGTTCCAATATTTCTCCTCTCCACCTACATGTACCATGTACAGTACATACGCATATGGTCGGTCACCTTGAGTGCATTAATTATCATTATTTATCATTCATAACAATGGTGAGACTGCGTGCGTTATAGAGATGAAATTATGTAATAACATAAAGAAAACAAAGTCATCGTAAGATAACTAATCAATGGCAGAAATATGGTAAAAAAAAGTATGTACATAAAGAGTTAAAGAAGGTTAAACTAACTAACTTTGAATGAGTAAAGAGTTGTTGAATGATTTGTACATATGTAACTGTACAATGGGAAACAGTTTGTTTATGGCATTCGTGAAAAGAACACCATGATGACGTGTATGAAAAATAATGAAATACATACAGTTTGTTTGGTGTTGTTTTTCTGTCTGTCAGTTTCCTAGCGTTTCTTCCCGAAAACGGCACACATTAAAAAATTTCGTCTTGTAATCGAGTATCCTAGCGCTACGTACATATTAGATACGTATAGATATTGAGATTTAGCATAGGAAAAACTAACAATGCTACTTTTGAAAATGTCGTGCAGATAGACTATGTGACGTGTTTTGAGTTGTTGTGAGCGTATTTAAACAAAAGCATGATGAGCTGACAGCTGTTTGTAGGAATAGTACATGACAAACTGAATTTCTAGACATTGGAAAAGCGGAAAAACGCGCAGCCAACGGACATACGAACACAAAAATACGAAAACAAACGATGGCCTACGTTCGAAAACGAATCTGCAGAAAAAACGGGTGAAACAATGGTCAACTTGGAAACACATGACAGTACATAATGTCGGCGGTAATTGTCAGAACACCACGGCACTGGCGGACGAGCTGATCCTCCAAAGGGAGGGGAATTTCGTCAAAGAGAGGGAAATTTGCAGGTTTGAGGCCATTTTACCTACACCGTAGAGAACAAATTCTACTTTTAGAAAATACCAAAGACGGGGGAATTCCACTTTTTCCAACCCTTCTCGTCCGCTAGTGGACGAGTATACACTGCCCTGTTCATGGTATTGTTCAGAAAACTCAGGACAAACTGAAAGTGATTTTGGTAAGACTTTTCCTTTAAGCGAAACTTTTGGTGCTAAAAAGTCCACTGTTAATTCAGTCAAAATGCCACGTTCTTTTTACTAACTGTTTTGTAAAATTTCAGTTTCTCATCTAAAACTCGAATGATATCCGCGCAGATGAAGATGATTATGAAAGGTTCCCCTGGTGGAATTTGAAAATATAATAGTGGATTCGATTTTATTGTGAGAAAATCATATATAGTCGAGGTCGGTGTTCTACGACGCTATGGCATAATACAAACCACCTGTCCGGAAAATTACGTATATTCTAACCTCTAACGGTGAGAAACATCATGGTATTTTTTCCCCATCCCACAACATTTGGCAGATGCAAGCAATTCAGTGATCAAGACGTAATCGGTATTTGTTGCCGGTCTAGTCTAGTGCATAGCGCGCCAGCCTCAGAAACTAGTGGTCCTAAGTTCGAAACCTGACTTGAGACACAGATCCAGACTCGTTGCTCTGGAGTTTCTGCCATTGCCTGTCAGTTTATTCAACCGGTCAGGCCACTATGAAAACACCATACTGGTATGGTATTGTTGTGCCCTGTTCATTTCAGTAATGAAGAAATCCCAATAAAAAACGACACGATTCGAAATGTATGACGAGTTTTTGTATGAAAATATTGCAATAAAAAGCAGTGTAAAAATATAGAATTTTTCAAATCTTTTTGGATTTGTAAATAGGCCGAAAAAAGCGCAGTATACAAATACAATATACAGTATGTATGTAAGTTTGTAGGTACCATTTTGTAGGCAAATCCAACAACGATTGCTAAAAAACTAAGCACATCATCAAGCCAGATAACACCATGTCCTCATCTTCAAAATCTGCAAGATGCGAAAAAATCCGCAAAGAAAGAAACAATTACTTAAGACTTATGCTTTGCAACTTGTTAAGTATGAATTCGATAAGTTGTGCGCTCGAATAATTAAAATGATTTTGATGGTTTCTGGAAAGCGACAGGAAAATCAGAAGTCAATTCGAGTGTCGTGTGTGTTCGGCACCCAAAAAGCGAAGCACATGATTGAACAAGAGCGCATCATGTCCTGATCCGTATCTTCAATCACGACTAAAATATGTACCTATAAACAGAGTAGTATGTCTGTGGGATACAAAAACTTCAGTAAAGAAAGATCGAAACGTACTTTGACTTTTTTGAAGAATTCGACAAAAGAGACAGGATAATCGGAAGTCAACTCGAGTATATTCTTGTGTGTTCGGTGGGACCCAAAAAGCGAAGCACATCTTTGAGCAAGAGCGCATCATGTCCTGATCCTCATCCTCAACCTCAATCACGACTAAAATATGTTCCTCTAAACAGAGAAGTCTTACTGTGGGATACAAAAACTTCAATAAAGAAAAATCGAAACGTACTTTGACTCTTTTAAGAAATCGAAAAAAGAGACAGGATAATCGGAAGTCAACTTGAAGTTCTGTTGTGTTCCACTTACGGGGTGCCGCAACAACAAAGACTCAACTTGATGGGCTCGCCGACCCAAATTGACTTTCAAGTGCCGCTGAAAGTCAGACACCAAAAGTTGTCCAAAACAAGAGTGAACATGACAAGCGAAGTAGAAAACAGGACAGGAGCAAGCACAAGTAAATGTAGGTATTTGTGGGCAGTTCTTTTGTTTGTGTTTGGTCGAATAAATGAAACAAAACTGGAAGAAAACGCCAACAGCGTTTTCGTACAGATACAATATGTTTAAAAATCGTATTTTCAAAACTAAAAACTTCTAGAGCCGAAATCTAACCCAAAAAATTGTCCAAAACACAGAGCGAACTGTAAACAGTTGTTTTGTCGTTGATAGACTGAATGAACTATCTAAAACTGATGAAAAAAGTAGGTCCAAGCGTTGTATGCAGATATATATATTTAGGGCAATCATACAAAAACTAAATATATTTCGGTTATGCCAAATATCAAATAATTGAGGTACCGTTCGAGTGGCTGGAGTCTGAAGCAATAGGATACATACTGTTTGCCTGGTATTTCGCCGAATTGTTTGTACAGGAATTAGAAAAACGGTCTTCTCAAGTGCTACAGTATAATGTTCCATAATTGTTTGCCGATGTACGGAATATGCAAAGCAAACATGTACATGAATCCGCTTAAAAACTACAGATATTCTTTACGTAGGGTTCGAAAACCCCAATGAAGTGGTATTTC
Source organism: Daptonema setosum (assembly GCA_964036265.1). Taxonomy (NCBI): domain Eukaryota; kingdom Metazoa; phylum Nematoda; class Chromadorea; order Monhysterida; family Xyalidae; genus Daptonema; species Daptonema setosum. The sequence goes on from OZ038443.1 coordinate 11,472,516, forward strand.
CACACCGAACATCTGAAAAAAGTGAACGTTTTGTATATTTGATTATTTTATTCGTGCCTCATTTTGTGCCAGGGTGTGCAACTTGTACGTAATGTTTCGCTCGATATTCGTTAGGTTTGGTGCTAAATGGCAAACTTTGTTGCACGCGATTGATTACTGAACATGACGAATTGAAGGTGAACGATGAACGTCCTGGCACAAGATGAGTGAAAATTGAGATATTCGACTATAAATGTTGCTGTGCCCAAAAGTGCCTACATACACTATGTAAGTTGTCACTGCATACACATGATGTATAAATACAACGCATGTCCGTATAAATACATATGGAGCCACTACTATGTACCAAAGTGGGAGCAGTTGGTTTTAGGTCTAGATTTAGGAAACTCCGATGAAGTGTTAATTTTTCACTGAATCACTGAATCGAGAAAAAGTTTAGATAATGTGCCGTTTATTAGGTCAGGACTGTACTATATTTGTCGCGTGCCCAAAAGTGATGAGTTTTCAACTTATGGTGCATGTCCGTATAAATACAACATATGGAGCCACTAGTACCAAAGTGGGAGCCGTTGATTTTAGATCTATATATTTGGGAAACTCCGATGAAGTGTTATTTTCCCACTGAATCACTGAATCGAGAGAAAGTTTAGTTATACTATATACATATGTCGAGTGTGAAGTTGTGCCCAAAAGTGATGAGTTTTTGACTTATACACTTGATGGGGCATGTCCGTATAATAAATACAACACATGGAGCCACAACTAAAATACCTAAATGGGAGCCGGTCTAGATTTTGGAATTTCCGATAGAGTATTATTTTTGCACTGAACCGCTGAATCGAGAAAACGTTTAGACATACGTAATATAAATGTCGCGTGTGAAGTTGGGCCAAAATGAGAGCTGTATATCACTAGATACACTTGGTACATTACATGGAGCCATGTCAAAGTGGGAGCCGTAGATTTTAGGTCTAGATCTAGGAAACTCCGATGAAGTATTATTTTCCCACTGAATCACTGAATCGAGAAAAGTTTAGACACATTATAAATGTCGCGTGTGAAGTTGTGTCCAAAATGAGAGCTGTCTATGCCTAGATACACATGGTACATTACATGGAGCCACTACTACCAAAGTGGGGAGCCCCAAGCGTGTGTCTAGATTTAGCGGGTCTGGGGTCCCCACTGCGTCAAATGCAGTTCTTTTTCAGCTGGGGGGAGGGGGTCTAACCGAAGACGGGTCCCCACTATATAAAGATGATGGTTGGACTGTTTTTGGTTCCTCTGGTATTTGGTTGATGGTAAAGTTTAACGGGACAGAAAACCGAGAGCAATTATGTAAAATAGCTTATGTACTTACTGGAAGCTGGTCACGAAATTTCGGGTTGGCGTGACCGTCAGTTAAACTTGAAAATTTAAGACCTTTTCCATGAACTCAGTTTGATCGAGACAACTCAGTTGACTGTTTAGTTAGTTCCGAGGTATGTGCTTTAGAACTTGAGAATGGCTTGATATTGCAGTGTTCCATGACATTGCATTATTGTGATGAACCAATGCGAGTGAGTGCCATGGTGAGGGTGTTCATGCCAGATGCAATGATTCACATGCTTACATGATTGAAGTTCATAGATAGAAACTTCTTCGAGGGAAGCCGCTATTTCATTTGATGGCATTTCAAATTGTACAAAAAAAAATCTGGTCAATCGTTGATATCAATTGGTAAATTCTTTTAGTAAATATTGGTAAACCGGATTCGAAGAAAACGTCGGACACAATTGAAGTTGTTGATTGACACTTGGCCCTTTCGAGGGCATTGCAGTTGAGATAATCGACAGTTGACACGTTAAGCAAATTAGGTCATACCATTCCAACTTTCTCAGATAAGTGAAGTTGAGTGTTGTTTGCAAAGTGAAGTTTTTCATGATTTTAATCTGCAAGGTTTCTATCAATAATGCAAACAATGAATAAAAGCGTATTATATATGTTTGAGTCGGAAAGTCATGTCAATAAACTCGGTGCATGCTACGGAATAGTTTTACTACGGTCAAGAACACGATGCGTTTCCAGATTCAGTCTCGTAATTAAATAAGAGAGGTATGGTAACTACAGTTTGTAGAAATATTGTGAATGGCAAATTTGAAACGGTAGTGAACCGGTTCAGATAAAAAAAACAGTGTCCGGTTATCATGATTGACACTTGACATGACATGTCACACATGCCTGTTACACTTGGATGATGCAGAGGATGACTGACTGACTGTCTGACTGACTGACTGACTGACTGACTGACTGACTGACTGACTGACTGACTGACTGACTGACTGACTGACTGACTGACTGACTGACTGACTGACTGACTGACTGACTGACTGACTGACTGACTGACTGACTGACTGACTGACTGACTGACTGACTGACTGACTGACTGACTGACTGACTGACTGACTGACTGACTGACTGACTGACTGACTGACTGACTGACTGACTGACTGACTGACTGACTGACTGACTGACTGACTGACTGACTGACTGACTGACTGACTGACTGACTGACTGACTGACTGACTGACTGACTGACTGACTGACTGACTGACTGACTGACTGACTGACTGACTGACTGACTGACTGACTGACTGACTGACTGACTGACTGACCTACTGACTGAATGACTGACTGACTGACAGACTGACTGACTGACTGATTGACTGACTGAGTGACTGACTGACTGACTGACTGACTGACTGACTGACTGACTGACTGACTGACTGACTGACTGACGGACCGACTGACTGACTAACTGACTGACTGACTGACTGACTGACTGACTGACTGACTGACTGACTGACTGACTGACTGACTGACTGACTGACTGACTGACTGACTGACTGACTGGACTATTTTAGATAAGTCACAGTTGACAACAGCCATTTACCTACTGTAAAAAAGCCCTGTTCCGCATATAAATAACATTTTGATTGGACAGATACTCATTCATTCCGGTCAAATGACGAAGACACTTTGGATAGGCATATGTAGGGTACATTCGTTCATACACTCGAAAAGTTGGTTTTAGTTGCCTATAATTGCACAGAAACTGTTGCTTATTGTTCTATGAAATCTTTATATAGACTTTATCATTTTACTGAGTTAAGTTTTTTGAAGTTCAAAAGTTTTAAAGTAAATGATTACGGAACAGACATAACAGAGATTGCGATATATCTACATTCTACAGTAGATGAGATGACGGATATCTACTCAGCTGAGCCCGTATATGCATGGATTGGATGGCATGGTACTACTTTAAGCCACATTTGTCTGGCTCTGGATTGGCGTTCCCCAGTGAGTTCCTTTTAGGAAGAGGGCTAACTTTAGTAGCGGACGAATAAGATTAAGTTTCTTATAACTGAAGTTGGGGGAATTTCCCATCATTAGGACATTATAATACATAATCGTTTTTTTTTCGTTCACCGCTATTACATTATCAAACATGATTGCGTTCGGCAGGGGGGTCAGTCAGTGTGAGCACCCGAAATGAGTGTGCCACTCTACGGCCACAAGTCTACGAGTATAGTACTTTTCCATGTACAAACCGTAATTTGATATGTGTGATTCTATTAGAATAATACGGAATATTAAACGCCATATTGTCGTGATTGCACGTGTGTTCGTAAACTATGTAGGAAACACTACTAAACTTAACGATACTTTTTTTTCGTACATTAAGCAAAATACATAACCAAGCAGCGAGATTTGTTCGTCATTATAATTTATTTTCGGCGGAAAACATGAGGATTTTATCAGATAAAGTTTGTGGACAAATATTGAGAAATTCGTACATATTGTAGAAAATGATAGAAGCATATGTATACTGCTCGTATTTGATTATGCAATACGTTGTAACACTGTTGGAGGAGAAAAATCTTACTGGGGAAATTATCTGCGCTCACCTCTTCGAAGCAAAAGGCATGTAATTAATTCAGAAACATGCATAAAAATACTAGAATCACGGGTTTTTATATTGAAGATTGAAATAATTCATTAATAAGTTACTTGGTTTATTTTGGACCATTTTCAGAATTTAAAATCTCGTATGCAACTTACACTGAAAGAAAAATCTTACGCATGAGCTTTCTTTGCTTGTAAACCCAATTCGGATTTTTTGCATAATCAATCATGAGCAGTATACGTGTTTGACAAAATTATCTGGAAGATTCTCAAAAGTTGACAAGAATATAGTCTCAAGTCTCGTATAGTTTTACTAGGAGGCTGCGAGTTTTGCTGAATTACAAAAAAGTGCCAGAACAAATGTTTATAGAAAAGTCCATTATTCATGACTGTTATGCAAATCCAGAATACATTCACAAATCCAAGATAATATTTTGTAATATGCGTTGTGATGTGAATAATGCGTGTGTAAGCTGTTATTTTTCAATTTGGCCCTTTTCGAATATAGAAAATAACAATAAAAAGTTTTTCGTGTATCTATTCCAATCAAATAGTGTAATTTCTTTTTGCTTGTTGTAAAACGTGTCCCATGCACGTATGTAAGTAAACATTGTATCATCGTACAGCTTTAAAACAAGCAAACAGTTTCAAACATTCTAAGACAATGCGTTCATATAATCTGGCTAAAATTTTATCGCGAAGCAGCATAATAATACAATATAATAATTATAATTATAGTAATAGAATTTGTCTGTACACAAGAATCACAAATTCGGCCACAGAGTGATAATCAATTATGTAATTAGCGAACTTACTCTAGGCGAAAGCAATGAAAAGCCGAGTAACAAGCTGGATAAACATGCAATCATGTGAAAACGGCAAAACCAACAAATACAGCATATAAATTTCATGGAATTGTGGAATATACATTTCGGTCGTCGGAAATAATCTGATTTTCCATTAATTATTATGAATAATTTTCTATATTTTTTTTTATCCAGAACAATTACTTCATGCGAGTAAAAAAATTAGTTCATTTTCGACGAATATATACTTTCTCATCATATCCTGACAGACAGTGGGTATAGCAATAATAAAATTTTCTTAATATATAATAAACTTTAGCACATATAATTCATTTCAATATAAAACCAATAATGCGAAAATATATCAAAGTGAAATTTCAGCGTTTAAGAATGTAAAGACATCTTTACATGGGGTCTAGTTCGTTTGGACCCATGTTCGTTTGGACCCCACTTTTTTTGTAACGATTGGACCCACATTTCTGACCAGATTTATGGGTCCAAACGATACATTTAAAAACGTATTGTTTGGACCCCGGAATCAGTGTAACGTTTGGACCCTGCCGTCGAAGCACATATTTGACGCTCATTGGGTCCAAACGTTACACTGAGTCCGGGGTCCAAACATTACGTTTTCAAATGTATCGTTTGGACCCATAAATCTGGTCAGAAATGTGGGTCCAATCGTTACAAAAAAAGTGGGGTCCAAACGAACATGGGTCCAATCGTGACGCAATCCTTTACATGGTGGGCAGTAGGTATAGTTAAACTATATGTTTTCAATTCATCAGATACTTTCAAGCCTCGATTCTTCACTCCTGCATTCATTCAAGATTCCATTCCGTTAGAATACAAATAATTTTTAGTTGTATAAAAAAGTTTACTGTAAAACATTCGATGCATGCTCATGCATACGCCAAATACTAAACAATTTAATATTTTTTGCTTACTTGAGGATTATTACCATAAGCCTACACTTAGGTTTAGGTGTATTTTTAGGCGTAGGTTCAGGCTTTGGCGCATGTTGCGAGCGTAGGCTAATTTACTTGAGGTGAACACTCTGGAAGTCAATATCGCCGTTGATGGAGAGTTTGTTGATTTTCTTCGATTCAACGCGGTACTTGTACGTGCAGTACAGCAGGTCGTCTACGAAGATCTGTAGACAAGTGAGTGAGTGAGTGAGTGAGTGAGTGAGTGAGTGAGTGAGTGAGTGAGTGAGTGAGTGAGTGAGTGAGTGAGTGAGTGAGTGAGTGAGTGAGTGAGTGAGTGAGTGAGTGAGTGAGTGAGTGAGTGAGTGAGTGAGTGAGTGAGTGAGTGAGTGAGTGAGTGAGTGAGTGAGTGAGTGAGTGAGTGAGTGAGTGAGTGAGTGAGTGAGTGAGTGAGTGAGTGAGTGAGTGAGTGAGTGAGTGAGTGAGTGAGTGAGTGAGTGAGTGAGTGAGTGAGTGAGTGAGTGAGTGAGTGATTGTTTTCCTGACTGACCTTGAAATGATCATTCTCGGCACAGAGTACGACGTCGAAAGTCTTCTGGACAGCGAACGGGAACTTTCCACCACCTTCAGCCTTGCCCCAGGCACCACCGATTTGTGAGTTACGGCTTACCACCTGCGTTGAGTGAGTGAGTGAGTGAGCGAGTGAGTCAATGCGTGAATGAGTGAGTGAGTGAGTGAGTGAGTGAGTGAGTTGGTTATTGCGTTAAGTCAACCTTTTTGGCAAAGTTTGCCTCAAATCCGAGGGCAATATCGTGACCAGCAAGCAACGTAATGTAAAACGCATCGGACTTGGGCAGTACTTGGCCAGATACGTACAGACGACGGCCGGGGGTGAAGTTGCCGGGGATCATCGCCTCGTACGGCAGTTTCTGCAAGAAACCGATTGGTTACACGGTTTTCTACTGGGACTTTCTCATTACTGAATCCATCAAGGCACACTAATACCGTATGCGTTAATGGTGTTTTCTTATGGGTTAGAGCGGTTGAACAAATTGAACGGCGATGGCAGAAACCCTAACAACAACGCCTCAGGCTCTGTATCTTAATTAAGTTTTCAAACCAGGATCACCAGTTTTCGAGGCTGGCGACCTACTAACGTGTTTCTAAGTCTAGTATGAACGTATGTACATAACATATTTACTGTATGAACCATGTACTGTATCTAAGAGTAGCTTTGTTCGATAATAAGTTTCGAAAGATAAGATGCAAAATTCGAGGAAAAATAAACAGCAATGTCAGCACTCACGTAGTACTTTCCTTCCCAGGACACATTGTAGAGTTCGATGTCACCGGACACGTAGATGTGGGTGATGGACTCGAGCGAGAGCTTGTACTGGAAGGTGCCGAGCAGGTTGTGGTTGGCGAACACCTACAACAATTCATGGTTAAAGTAATCTGGATTATTATATGAAAAAAATTATTCACTAAAAATGCCAGGTAATTTATTCACTCGAAAAGCATGTGAGATTGACAAAAAAGTTGGATTTACAGAAAAATTACAGTTACAAGAAACAGTGACCGAACTACACCTACATATCAAACTACAGTATTTACGAAGTTTCACGGTAATGATGTGATTTTGTAGTCCACTCTGTCTTTATTACAAGGATCAATGACCGAACTCTACCTGGAAGTGATCGTCGTGGATGCGAATTCGGTAGTCGAACTGTTCGCCGACTTTGAACTGTTGCTTGTGCTTCACCTCGGGTCCCCATTCGTTTTGGAAGACCGAGTTGAAGGTGACCTCGTTTTGTGGGATACGGTTGGACACCTGCCACAGTGAGTGAAGTGAGTAAGTGAGTGAGTGAGTGAGTGAGTGAGTGAGTATGTGAGTGGTTTTTTCACCTGCAGTATGACGTCGTCTCTATGATCACCTTCAACATTCTGCCCGGACGAAAGTCGTGATGTCGAACCTGAAACATTCGGTATCGTAAGTAAAAAAAAAGTTTCAAAAGTAATCGAACTGTTTATTCGACTGGCAATTCCTGATTTGAACCGACAAACATTTCTTACGACGATTGATTATCATTCATAAAAAACTTAGCTTACCTTGATAGTTCTCCAATATAAAAGTTGATTAAAAGATACAACAGTATGAACTTGACTTTTGTAAAAAAAATTTTTTACAGTAGTTGAGAAAACTTCCAACCTGGTCTTTTTCAGCAGCACGCCACGAATGATGATGGACTGTCCGGAGTGGGATGGTGTGACCCTCGAGCTTGGACAGATAAGGCACTGGCTGAAAATTAGATAACAAGTTCAATTTCTTGATTATGATAATATTTGATAACTTGTATCATAAAATTATAGTTGATTTCACACACACACTTGGATACTGAATTCTTCGGTTTCATGAAGATGTTTGTTTCTTAAACTTCATTTCCTTTGATGCAGTCACATTCGTAAATTTTACATTTGAAACTAATTATTACACTAAATTTGGAAGCCTGTATCCGCGTTTTGAAACACAAACGGAAACGATCTTTTACAAAGGTACTAAGTGTAGTCTTAAGCAGGCGAAAAAATGCGTGAGACTGACTCCCAATATCAAAGAAGAGGTTAAATGTAGAAATAATATGATTTTGAAACATTAATTTGAAACATTACACTCCGAACCCGATGTTTCACCGGTGCCGCACACGACACCCACGAACAGCACTCGTTCTCCGATGTACTAGTATTATAAACCATTGGGAATTTTATTAATTTCAGGTTTTTTCTATTAAGGTAAGTTTATCGCGGAATGCGATTCCCTGAAAAACCGATTGACTTATTTATATCAGGTATTGTGCTTATCCAACTGTATAATCACAGCCCTGAAAAGCTTCCATAAAAAACTGAATTCCGTATACTGCAGTTTCGTCGTTTTATATGGTCGGTGGACGCGTACGTCGTAACCATTGGATGAAGCGGATATGCTAAACTCATTACTTGGCTACGGGCCTGGGCCCAACAACTGAAGTCACTCACACTGAGTGCTTCTGGTGGCGACCACTTGCGAATTGGAAGGGCTCTTGTCTAAAAAACGGATTTGTCATGAAATCCATACTAAATTGATACAAAACGGCGTTTATAACCAACACAAAAAGCTATACGGCTTTCAAATTGGGCATATTGGTTTCGCTTTAACAATTGGATAACTGAGTAGCCATCTTACTATAACTCAATTTGAAAATTGGCAGTTACGGGACCGACAAACCGGAAAATTGAATTCCCGTATTGAGAGTTATCTAAATGGTATAGTATAGCATGCCTCGAAGATTGAATTGTACCTCAATGGTATACAACGCAATGTTCCTCCCCGTGTTTACCATATTGAACGACGTTTATCTGGAATGCCATTATATAAATCAACCGGCGATGTATCTTTCAGGCTGACTATTCTGACGATGTTTTCGTAAGGAATGGCCACTTTACGCTCAAACTCGTAAACGGTTCGTTCATGGTACGTTTACAGATCCAGGCCGTACGTACTTCAAGTGGATACGTGCTCAAGCACCACGAACGTTTTGGTACTGTACTTGAGTAAAAGGAGCTACAGTAAGTACTTTGTATATTTGAGTACCGAAGGAACTCTGATTTATCATAACCAGTATATAAAATTTTCTTAAAATCTTATTCTTCAGACTATATCCACAAAATCGTCCAAATTTTTATTAAAGACTTTTATAGTTAATTTATAAAATCAATTACTCGATAATGCGGTTCATAATACCAAGGTCTCCGAAGCCAAAGCTAGTCGGATAAGAACACGAATCCCTGGTACAGTATATAAATAATGCTGGTTCACTATCTGCCTTCCAGGCTTTTCACGATCTGGCCACAGTCCATTTGGGCACAAAATTAACGGCTGGGTACATCATGGAACATAAATGTAGGTTCGGATGACATCAAAAAACACTAAAAACTTAAACCAAATATCAAAAAACCTGAAATAAAGTTGAGCGATGTTCCAACAAAGTCTTAACACATCAATGATAGAAGAGTTGAGCAAAATTCGGTCTCTTCCAAATTTGCGAATAGAGAACCAGAATCTCATATCTATTCATGAGCGGAACAGCCTTTTCTTCAGATGACTTCATATACCGTAGATCTCAAATCTCTCTAAAGTGAACATAGTCCGTTTACTCCACGTATGTAAGATAATTGTATACCGTAGATCTCAAGCCTTACTGAGATGAAGACCGTCCGTTTCTGAGGTAGATAAAATACATATGTATATATATTATCGTGCCGTGACTAATGCTACTTTATCCAACAAAAAAGGAATATAAATGGTTATGACCACCCCTGGTCAGTAACTTACAATGAACTATCGTGTTTTGCTTCTACACACGCGTCTGTCACATCACAAACCGGCTGAATAAAAATATGTACTTCAATGCGTTTAACGCACAAGTGTGTGAGCTAAACAAAAGACAATAATACTTGAAAAGTATATTAAAATGGAGGATATGAGTTGTCCGAATGAAATTTTCAGTTAAGTCAAAACTTTGAAATACCAGAAAAACTTGAAACGTTGAAAAGTTCTAAAAATGAAGTCAGGAAAGTGATTGGAAACTACAAGACCGACGACCACGACATGACATGAAATGAGCGTCATGACATCGGTCCTTATTATGACTGTTCCGTCACCAGGGCCGGATACAGGACACTGCCTGCAGACAGAGGAGGTGTTTTCATGCTTAGATGCCAGCAAAGAATGATGACGAATATATCATGCGGTACAAAGTTGGATGTAAATGTCTGACTGACGGACTGACTGACTGACTGACTGACTGTCTGTCTGACTGACTGACTGACTGACTGACTGACTGACTGACTGACTGACTGACTGACTGACTGACTGACTGACTGACCGATTGAATGAGTGACTGACTGACTGACTGATTGTCTGACTGACTGATTGACTGACTGACTGACTGACTGAACAACTGACTGACGAAACTGACTGACTGTTTGTGAATGTCGCTGTTCACGAACAGTCACATGTTCTTTGGACAGTCACTACGAGGCAATGCATACCCTCGAGGTGTTTTCGTGGCAACATGATTTAGACATCCACTATGTACCATCATGAGTATGGCTTGCAGTACATACCGTAAGTCCGACCAAGACTGTGTCTCTAGAGGTTCGTTGATCATCACATGACCAACTGACTGATGAACTTGTTGGGACCGTGACGGATACGAAAGCGTCAACCGATCCGCTAACTGACTGACTGACTGACTGACAGACTGACTGACTGACTGGCTGACTGACTGACTGACTGACTGACTGACTGACTGAGTGACTGACTGAAGCCATTCATAAAAGGAGCTGATTGACAGACATGCCGACTACAAACGCACAACAATACTACGCCGACCCGCCTGATTGATAAAGCGTGCCGAAATTGAGTTTGACAAATCTGAATACGGGCTATTTGATACGCAATGCAAACGCGCAAACTGAAACTTGAAACGTGGCTGATTCAAATTCACCACGACCAGTTAAACAGAATGTACGAAGCTACGTGATTGGAACAAAAAATGTTAAACATGAATACCATGGAGCCGGAAACATTCGGAATCGTCGAAGAACCAAAATCATTATTTTATTTATAAGATGATGGCAGAAGTTACTTTCGTATAGAAAAGACGAAAGTACCACGTACGGTCTATTTACAACCATAGAAACATGAGTGTGCGCCACTGTACTACAGATTTATAATGAGTTTGTCAACTGACAGTTACAGTTGTGTTGGATACTAGGATATTTGCATATTTCTCAACAGCCAAATTATACGTATATTGCGTTGTACAATTTTACAAACTGTACCTGAGTTTCTTGAGACATCTGAGATTCTCTGACATGTAAATATCACAAACTATAGATGGAAACAGATACAAACGTTACCAGAAGCCAAATATGGTATGAAGAATTGCATCAATCGTTTCCTTTCAAAGTTACACTTTGTTTTATGGACTTTCCCCCATTCCGCTGCTCGTGGGTGTTCTTCGCGCTTTTTTTTGATAAATCTGTCGAAATACATGAACCAAAGACCGACCATGCATATGTATCATAGTCGGAGTGAAAATACCATCAAAAATACATTTGCCACTTTAGAAAATTTTTTAACACTGTTTATGCAAATCAAATTTGCTCTCATCCCAGTGAAAGTGTTTATAAATAATGAAAAAAACGTCTTATTAGTTTTATCATAAAAAAATATTGTACTACTGTTTCTGCAAGTCAATTTGCTATCATCAAACTGAAAATCCTTATTAGTTATACAATAGTAACTTACCCATGGTTTTGAGTTGTCGCTCAAGCGAATCGGCTTTGCCTTTTTGCCGCAGCAGGCGCCCATCCTGTACTTGGTGACCGAGTAGGTGGTTGTCGAGGACACAGTGCAATCACAGGATCGTCCGCTGATGATGGCCGCCAAGTAGTTACGGTATGAAGTTAGCGGTAATCGAACAGAATGTCAGATATTAAAAGAGTGCTGATATAACGCTGATGATGTTAATTAATGGATGATCCTGCAAGTAAGAATGTATTTCAGTTTGTTTAATCTATGAAAAGGATGAGTTTTTTCTAAAACGTTTGCGAGAAGTATTAGGAATTGAGATCACAGAATCGGAAATGTACATCCTTATAAGACAAAAGTGAGAATGGCGGTTGAAGAACAGTAGCGTCTATATGACTCAATTAACTGTTATTAAAAACAGAAGCCGTAAATGAATTGCTTCTCTCAAACCAATGGAAAACTTTCACTCAGGCTCAGGCATCACAAATAATGCACTAAACAACGATTAAAAGCGTTTATTTACAATACATCAGACAGTTGAGGACATTCGTAACATTAACATCGCATACTAATGAAGACAGTTTTTTGTATTCAAATCGTCCGTTGCACACCATTTAACTTCTCACCGCAAAATTGTCTTCAACAAACGGATTTGCACGTTTGCATCTAGCAACTTCAATTTACATATGTCTATGTTATGAATGTACCATGCAACTTGAAACCAACAGCAAAGCTGAGTAAACAGTCGCGAACCAACGAAATCTAATACATATAGGACGTTGCAGTTAAGTAACAACCACCATCAGCATGCATTCAAATCTCACCTAGCAAACAGTTATAAGGGTTTCTTAGAACCTACGAGTAAACGAAACTGTTGAACATGAAACAGTTACAAGTATGCACCATGAAACATGAAACCAACGCCTCCAACAACCGCCTCAAACTGGTTTTTTAATCATGCCTAACAAATTGTTAACGAACGTTCCTTTAAACGTGAATCAACAATTATACAGTTAACAGCGTGAAACAGTTAAACTTAAAACAGTTAAACTTGAAACAGTTAAACGTGAACAACGTGAAACAGGTAACTTAGGAAACATTTTCAAAGCAACCAAAAAACAAAATCCAAACAACATCTCCAACAACCACCTCAAACTGGTTTTCCCTCAAATCATGCCTAACAAACTGTTAACGAACGTCCCATCAAAC
>OZ038443.1:11485950-11508450 GCA_964036265.1 Daptonema setosum
CGCCGTTTCGTTTAGATGATGATTGTTCTGCCGCTGTTCGTATATAAATACAGCAATGACTAACAATTGACGAAATAACCAAAATAATTCAAATGTCTGCGATGTTCTTTTAGCTAAAAATGATGTAATTGCGATTTAACGAAATATTCCCTATAAAATTTGTAAGTTGATGCAAACATGAAAACAACTTATTTGGAATACTTCATTTACTCATTTAACCGGTTGAAAATATAAATAACAAAGCCGTTTAATACCCGTTGTTTTTGTCGGAATTCAAATGTATGCGATGTTCGGTAAGCTCAAATTGTATAATATGTCATTCCATACAAACACGAATGAATTATTTACCTTGATTGTTGTAAACACGTTGATCCAAATATGAAAACAACGTATTTACCTAATTACCTCATTTAACCGGTTGAAAATAAAAATAACAAAGCTGTTAAACAGTCGTTGTTTTTGCCGGAGCATAACAACATTGATTGATGTTATAGTTTGGCGCATAGAGTGCACTATATTACACGATAGTAGTGAGTAATATGAGTGCATGCATGCAGTGTGAATGAATGTTGTTGTGCATGCATCCATTGGCGGACGAGCAAAACCTACAGAGGGTGAAGAGTTTTTACAATGAGGGGGGAATTGGCAGAAATTAGGTCATTTTACCTACATTTTTGGTACAAACTCTACTTTATGGAACTACAAGATGACGGAATTCCGCTTTCTCTCCCCTCCTCTTCCGCTAGTGACATGCATCGCAACTTGCATGCACGATTACAGCCAGCCACATGTGAAAGTGACGCGCAACGCTCAGGTGAACACATGCTACAGGGTGGTCGAAAAATACTGCTTCACCGAGTTGTTGTTCTTTTGCTTGTCACATCAGTTCTCTAATTCGCAACCAAGATGGCCGTTTTCCATAAAAAAGTATCTAGATAGAGTAGGTGGATGAATACTGGGAAGCTTAGAAAATATGCAAACAAGTATCTCAAATTTATCAAAAAAGTGACTGTGGACAGTCATTTTAATGCAAATTATCTTTCAAATGTTGTCTGATTGATTGAAGTGCTGAACATGTTTTTACTAATTGTGCATAATTTCATAACAAAGTAAATGACATCGACAGGGACACCAAATTTTGTTTTTATGTTTAGTGTGTTGATGTCTGTTTACTTGACATACAAAATCAAATCAAACTTACACAAAATTTAACTCACCATGACGTTGCGACATGCTTTTTGCATGCCACAACTGATTCATTCAGACTAAATTTGAGACAACCCTGTATTGGCAGCCATGACGCCGCGCACTGCGGACCAGTCCAACGTTCATAGAGAGTTGAATATTCCAAGGAGACGGAAATGAACCGATTCCAACTCAAAATACATATGTATAACTAAAGAATTGAAAATCCCAAAGAGATGGAATTTCTTCCAGTCCACAGTTAAATACGATACTTAAGTGGAGTGCAGGGGGCGTCACCCAGCGCTGCATGTAACGAATCGAAATGGTCGTAGTTTGCGAGTTGCACAGCCACAGCCACCACCAATGCTCAATACAACACAATCTATAGTCTACACGGCATAAAGCCGGACGCCGGAGCAGAACCGAAATACCGGTTCGACGAGTTATCGCTACAGCGAGAGAGCGATTTAACGATTTTTCGCTGTTTCGTTTCGTTTTCGGGTTTTCGTTTCGACGCAGACGCAGCAGCGCTGTTTGCGGTGTCGCGGAATGCAGTAGCAGCACCAACAGACTGTAACACATTGAAACGCAAACCAGAAACGGGCGTGTGTTGAATGGATGCGATCGAGATTCACTAGCGTATAGGAAGGCAAGTTGCTTCGGTAGTAATATAGCAGTAGTGTATTCAGAAACCAAGGTTTAGGTAAAGAATTTAATTAACATGATATGTACCATCAAGTTTTAATTAAACGTACATAATTGAGAAATTCCTTTCTGTGTATGATTTAATCCTGGCAAGTGGAGGATGTGGGAAAATTATTTGGCGATATTTTTTTAGTTATTATTTTAGTTTCTTCATAGACACATTTTAATAAAGTAAAATATTTTTGATATTACAATTTTCTCATCAATGGACTGAACAAAATTGCGGCAGTTTTACATTTTCAACTGAGTTGTCGTAGTGGTTGAACAGCTGATCGGTGAAGGCAAAAACATAATATTATTACCGAGGTAATGTAATTTTCGTGTGAGTCACTGGTGCTGGTGATTGTTCCTCTGGATAAAAGAAATTTATGTCAACAATTTGTGTTGATCAAAAGTTTCTTGATGTTGAAGTTGACTCGATGAGAGAAGGCTAGATGAACGTAAACAAAAAGAAGCAAAACCAGTAGCGAAGTTCATATGTATACACAGAATGAAGAACTCCGAACGGTTCATAATCCTATGCGGGGTTTTTCATACTTCTCTGCAGCACCATGTCATAAGCAGTCATGCGACATTGAATTCTGAGAAAAGTTGTCGACAACAAGAATGTGAAGATTGTTCACTATTGTTAAAAGGCTTATTTTGTGAAACGTGAACAGTTTACCGTTTTCCAGATTATACTTACGATGATCGCCGAACCGGTTCGCATGAGCAATAGCAAACAACGATACAACAATTCAGAGAATATATTTCGAGTTGAACGAAAATTCTTTCACCATGAAAGGTTTCTGGTGTCTGTATAATTTTAAGAACGATTAGATATTGCATTTACAGGCATATGACTGAAAAGTACACAATAAACAAATTCAATTACGCTGCTGTTTGTGTGTTCATCGCTTGCATTTGCTTGAATTCTGATGTTCAAGTGAGCATCGCCACTGGAGTTATAATCGAATAATATAACATATAAAATTTCAATAATTTATAATATATAATGATGTGCGATTGCAAAGGAAAGCGTCCATCTTTAAAAAGTACACATGTATGTATGTATTAGTCACCATGAGTACATGATAATGTGAAAGAACAAGGCAGTAAAAATCACTTCTAGAAAAAAGTTGTTGTTCATGGTACGCCAGTTCATAGTCGATGGTCAACTACATGTAAATGATACAAATACCAGAAAACAAAACTAAAAGGTGTTCTTTTTTGAGACTGCCATTTCATTTCTTACACAATCTGAACACTTGTACACACACTTTATAACATGTTGCACCAGCGGACGAGATGGGTGGGAAAACTGTGACCTTCTCCATTTGGCGTTTACGACATGAAGAGTTTGTTCTCCAAGGTGTAGATAAAAAGACATGAAAACTGCTACTGTAATTTCTCTCTCTTTGACGAAATTCCCATCTCTCTGAAAGTTTAGCTCGTTCGCCAGTGCTTGATACCTACACGTATGTATGTTGTATTCTACTTGTAAAATTATTATCAGCTTTTCTCAGCAACCACTCGGATCTCCGAAAAATGGCCGAATCCGAATACGTGGTGCGACGGAACAAGAAACCAACAAGTGCACTGGCGGATCAGCATATTACCCAGATGGAGTAGATTTATTTCAGAAAAGGATAATTGGGGGCCTTAATCCACTGCTCAAAAACAAAGATCACCTTTTACTCAGTAAAAAGAAGAGTGGATTTCAGCGTTATCTTCACTCCTGGTTCGCTAGTGCACTTGCGGAAGAGAGAACCAGGATTACTTTAAAAACCCTTTTAAATTTTCGTTTTTTTCTCAAGGTAAATTCACTAGGTTTTTTACTTCCTCTACTAAACTTTGTTGAAAAGTTATTCTGTTTGAACCAATTGGCTTGTCCGCCAGTGCACTATTGAACAGAATGCAGTGCAGCAGTACAATTGTTGTTGTTGCAGTAATGAATGCATGCACGCTATACTCGCAGATCTGGGCAAATGCATGCAACATGCAACTGCAGCCCAACACCACATTACCCATTTCCGTTGGGGTCAGACATCGCGATAACAAGTTTCAGTGTAACCTCTACACAAATGCACATTGATCTCACACACATGTACAGTTTTTAGTTGCTCCACTGATTCAATGTCAATGTTAACATATCAATTTCACGCAAACCTCAATTTCATCCGAAAAATGGTTCTAGTAAATTTTACATACTTTTAACGACAATGCATTGCCAAGAAATTCTGGTCTCAACCTATTTTGCAATCATATAGTATAGATATCATTTTGAGTAGTTTAAAGATGAAGAAAATTTTTTAGAGATTAACGTTTTCAGGTAAAATAAAACGTATTGGAACGTTGAAGTCCATGCATACAAAACCAGGCGACAATTCAGGTTGTAAATGGTGTGTTGCTATGGCTACAACGAACGGGTCAAATGGCTTATACCATACATTAGTACATGACAGTTGTAGTGATGTATACGGCCAGTGAACCATGATGCATGCTGAATAAGAATAAAATGCTGATTTTGCGTGTCACATTCTGCTGAACCACCAATACAAGAAAAATCCGTTTTTATACACGTTTTTGTAGATTTTGACTACTGTACGTCAATTGAGATACCGATATATCGTTTAGTTCATTACACCTGCGATAGTCAAACGTATATGAGAATGAGAAGCTTACATGTATAATCGTTTGGTGATTCGAAAGAATCTGATCTTCAGAACGAGTTGTATACTTTTCTTAAACGTACATTTTTTATCTTACCCTTGCTTAACTAAAAGTAAGCAGATTTTTACTTGAAGTACAAGGCTAAACTCCATCTGAATACCGATATGTAATTTTCATTCTAAAAGCGATCATACACAAACATAGAATGAATAAGCAATAATTTGACAAACATTGTATATCTTTTATCACAATAGTGCAATGTAGATGAATCGGCTAAAGGTTCACAAAAACAGAATAAATGATGGAATAGAATATTCCGGGATTCAGGTGTTATGAATATTCAGTTTTAACAACCATCATGGTAGCATGTAGTGGTAGTAACCCGATTCTACATAAATAGAATCTAAAACAATTAATAAAATATTTTACATTATTGATATCACAGATTTTGCACATCTGATAGTTGCAGTTTGACGGTAACGGGGGTGAAATTGGCCGGAGATTTGATCGTACTGAAATTATCGTTAATGTCATTTGTTCCAATCTCTTTTAATAATTTTAACCATTTCAATTATAATTCACCGTTATCAGGTTCACAGAATGAGAGAACCAGGAGAATTCTAATTTTTCTTTTTTGACAGTGTATTATACACAACAGTTCAAGATTTCAACTTATATATACGGTTTAATTATTCCTCCCGATATTAGTTATGTTAAACAATTGAGATAAAAGTAGTAGAGATCAAGAGTCTTTAACACAAAAAATTTCTCTCTGCAAAATAATTCTGCCGATAGAGTCAGCTAACTTTTTTGCCATGAAAACGTGGAGTTTCTGCGATACGGATTCGGGTTCGGTAACATGAATTCGGTCAATGCACCACGTGTGCTCATGTTCACTGGCAATGCTCAATTCTAGGCTGTGCAACTCATCACAAGTGACCGAGTCCACATCGAATGAAATCGGTTTATCCGCCTGAAAACAGATTGACTGACTGATTGACAGACCGAATGTCAAACTGACTGACTGTTTAACTGACTGACTGACTGACTGACTGACTGGCTGACTGACTGACTGACTGACTGACTGACTGACTGACTGACTGATTGACTGACTGACTGACAGACAGGCTAGTGAACCCAACGCTCCCCACATT
Source organism: Daptonema setosum (assembly GCA_964036265.1). Classification (NCBI taxonomy): domain Eukaryota; kingdom Metazoa; phylum Nematoda; class Chromadorea; order Monhysterida; family Xyalidae; genus Daptonema; species Daptonema setosum. The sequence continues at coordinate 11,491,647 of OZ038443.1, forward strand.
AATGAACAAACCGTGAAATTTGGTACAGGGTGTCCCAAAATGGCAGCCACCGATCTGAACCCGGAATCTCCGCGACTACCGATTATATTTATATGGAGTTCAAAGGTGTTCGCTGTGGTCGACTCGACATCAACACCCGTGATAATGGAGACGTTGTAGAGGATCACTGAGTAAGTGAGTGAGTGAGTGAGTGAGTGAGTGAGTGAGTGAGTGAGTGAGTGAGTGAGTGAGTGAGTGAGTGAGTGAATGAGTGAGTGAGTGAGTGAGTGAGTGAGTGAGTGAGTGAGTGAGTGAGTGAGTGAGTGAGTGAGTGAGTGAGTGAGTGAGTGAGTGAGTGAGTGAGTGAGTGAGTGAGTGAGTGAGTGAGTGAGTGAGTGAGTGAGTGAGTGAGTGAGTGAGTGAGTGAGTGAGTGAGTGAGTGAGTGAGTGAGTGAGTGAGTGAGTGAACAATGAAATTAACCTTGCTATCTAAATCCACCATATCGATCGAATCCAAGTCCAAAGCCGGTTCATCACCCGTTCCATCGATCTCGATGCGCACTTTTAATAGCTCTCCGATATCTCCAAAGTCAACCTGAAATGTTACAAATAACCACAACAACAACAACAACAACAACAACAACAACAACAACAACAACAACAACAACAACAACAACAACAACAACAACAACAACAACAACAACAACAACAACAACAACAACAACAACAACAACAACAACAACAACAACAACAACAACAACAACAGCTAACATTAGTCTCCACTTTGCCATCCACCGGATTTCGTGTCAATTCAACGTCAATAGGTATTAATTCGGATTGACCGTAGGCACCGTAACCCGTTACGACCACGTTGGAAGTGGTAGCCTCCTTGACGTTCAGGCACATCTTCCAACGACCCTTTGAGGAACCTGGTAAGAGAAAACACGTCAAGAGATTCATTAATACTGTAAGCTGACAAAATATTACAGTTGACAAAATTAAGGAAACCTGTTCCAAGATTTATTTTTTACAGAAATATTTGGATACAAAAATATATTATAATGTATAAAAAACTTAAATCAATATAAACAAATAAAACTACCGTCGTTGGCCACGGCGGCCGCTGCCGAGTCCATGCCACTGCCGTCCGGGCCGCTGTTCAGATTGTAGAAACCTAATCAACAGAATCAACGTTAATCACTTCCAATAAATTTCGTTCGGAATCTGTTCCGTGTCTATGTATATAGTTATCAAAGTAATATCCTTGATAAGAGTTTACCTTGGCAAGTCGAAGTTGGAAGTTATTGTAGGCTTGGAGATGCTATGCAGCTTACTGAGTTATAGCTCATTTAAAAAAAATACGGTAACGTGCACTAAATAGGTGAGATAACCTGCGCTAAGAAGCACTCGTTCAATCTTGCCGTCCACCTGACCCGAATCGAGCCACTTGGAACAGAAAAATACATATTGACGAAAGTCGAACATCGTGTCGACCACTATCAAACGATCCAGGAAGAAACCGGCACCTGAAAGAATTGTTGTTGTTGTTGTTGTTGTTGTTGTTGTTGTTGTTGTTGTTGTTGTTGTTGTTGTTGTTGTTGTTGTTGTTGTTGTTGTTGTTGTTGTTGTTGTTGTTGTTGTTGTTGTTGTTGGCAAATTTGTTGCATTTGTTTTGTGACTAACCATATCCCTTAGCCTCGTGACCGATTGTCACCTTGCGTAGCTTTCCAAGGTACTCACAGTGCACCTCGAATGAATCCACCTAAATAGGTTAGATAGTTAGTCAATCAGTCAGCTATGTAGTGAGTTAGCCAGTGAGCCAGTTAGTGAGTCAGCCAGTGAGCAAGTGAGCAAAAAAATGATCCACACCTGATTCTGCGCAAACTTGTGGTCATTAGGCGCCTGTCGGAGCCAGAGTTTGCCGGATTTCCCCTGTGTGCCGTACATGACCAAGTAGACATCGGCATCTGTATCGGCGCACCATCGATTACCCGTGAATACGGTTATCGTGTAGATCGACACTGAAACGTAAGCCTTAGAAACACCAAACAAAATAGTACTTATCTCTACTTATTGTAGTCAGACAAGTGTGCTTTGTTGCTAGACTTACAGGGTTGTAACGGTTTTTATCATTGGTTGTACCCGTACGCTGAGAGAGTGTTTATACACCATCGAAAAACTTGGAACAATCGACACGAAGGACATCGAACAATTTTTCTTCGAAGATAAACATGGCTCATACAACGACTATCGAACCAGCATTTCACATTTAAACTGGAATCGTTAATGGTCTGGGTAACTTACCTTAGAAGAATGATACCAATTATGCAACCAACTTCCCGACTTCTCCACATGTTCCAATGGCAATTCAGCCTGATCGGCATCTTTACTGGGAGACTGGGCACCGGTGCCGGGTGTTCCAGATGTTTCTTCCGGTTCGTTGGCGTTGGCTGCCGGAGCCGGTCGTTGTTTCTTCTCCCTCGGAGGCAGACCCTTGAGTACACGAACACGCTCACGGTCACGCCAGCCGCGGTAACCTGAACGACAATTTTCCTTCTTTTTAGAATCTGTTCAACATTACTGAAGCCATCAAGGCACACTAATACCGGGTGGTGTTTTTGTAGTGGTCAGAAAGCGTTCAATAAACTGAGGGGCGATGCCAGAAACCCTAGAGCAACGCGTGTTTCAAGCCACGTTTTTTTACCCGGACCACCAGTTCTGATAATGGTGCTCTACGCACCCTATATATCACTGCAACTAGTATAAAAAAATTTCACTTTATTTTAGAAAGTAACCATTATCATTTTCAATTTAAGACAAGTAAATCGGCAAATGACTGTGCAATTCCTATCGGGTTTACCTGCTTGTAAAGTGATGGCCGCTCGTTCTTTGCGCTCCATCATGGTGGCTTCATCTTCCGGTTGCTTTTGACCTGCATGGATACACATACATGTAAATAATAATACAAATCGGTTTACATCAAAAGTCCAGAAATTACGATAAAAACATGCACATGTAAAAACGTGGTTAAGTGCATGAAGTTGGTGATTAGTTTTAACATGCAAAAACATGCTACACTAAGTTTGTATCCGAGCTGGCTTTCATGTGCAGAAAATTAGATAAGCGTCAACCATGAAACATTACGTTCAAGAACAGATGGTCCGGGTATACTTTTTCAAGGACTCAATAAGCACAACCATAATAATCGTCATCCAAATCAGGTGACCAAGGATTGGCTGCATGCATCCTCTTCGGTCGGGCATACTTCTTACGCACCGAGTACCCGCGAAAAGCCTTCTGAATGGAAATTGAAGCCTTCCGAGCGACCGTCGGGCTGACTTGACTGAGTTCTTAAAATGAAAAATCAGGTGGTCAGAGAGGTAATAAAGAGAGAGGTAAACAGGAAATGTTAGTCAATATTTCATTCTACAAAAGTCCGTATTTATCTATTGCAGATACTAGAAAAAAGCAGAAAATTATGGATTGAAAATGCAGTTGAAGAAAAAGAAAAGTTCCAAGATATTGTACTTTTGGCGGTTGCCAGTTTGCGTTTATAGATTTTGCGCTGTCGATAACCGCGCCATTCCGACTGAATACATGTGGCGGCACTGTGTTGGGTGTCGACGTCTATCGATGATACTAAAAGTTTTTATTTTATTTTAAAGTTTATAAACCTATGAAGTAAAATAAACCTAGGAAAAACAATCTAATATGAAAGATAGAATACGGTAGGGCATGTAGGTCATACATGTTCAGCCCTCTGTTTTGGTCATTCGAAATCTTTAACGTATGTCAGCACGTACAGTTTTTGATGACAGATCGGTACGGATGTCAAATTTGACGTGTTCAAAACTGTGAGTAAAAGCTGACCATTTTTAACTAACTATCGAACTGATGTTTATTAACGTTCCTCAACCCACTGCGCTTCGTTAAGCATTTTTTGAAGATAAAATAACATGTAATTTTCTTCGTTGCTCTAATTTTCCACCTTTTTTATTTGATCTCGCTCTTTAAATTAATTACACAACCTACATACATCAATATATTTTTAAGCCCAATCTAACACATGATTAGCGTTTGCTTCTCGAAAGTTCTTCTTTTCCACACCAAATACGCCCGCAACATGGACTGCATCGTTATGGCCGACTGTTCGAAGCTGCACTCGTCCATGCCAACTTCCATGCTGATCTCACGGCACGGCTGCATGTGGCCGAGATTCAGGGAGGCTGATGCTGGATTACGGTAGGTAAGTGAGAAGATTACAGTAAGTAAGCCTATGCAGTCACAAAACATACTATGTAGTTTACTACATACTTCATGCTGAACTACTACACTGATAGTACAAAGTGTAGTATAGTTTATACTATAAGAACTGCAATTAGACTTTGGACCAATACCAATACTTTGGACCTTCGGGAAACAGGAAATTCCAGGACAGAACTGATATTGGTTTTAATGTGGTATTATGAGAATGGTGATGAATATGTGTTCAGGTGACATGCTGAAACATGCTCAGGTTCATGCAGAACAGCTGAAAAAAGGAAAACTACAGTACTTACGTGAGACGAATCGCTTGTAACTGCGTTGGATCAACTTGGCTGCTTCGCGTTCCTCTGAAAATTTTATTTTTTTTAGTTTTGGAAAATTTTTTCTATGACGTTCAGTTCAGAGACTGATATTTCATAATGTTTTTTAATATGGCAAATTACTGAATACTTGATTTTGAACTATTATATACATTTATTATAATCAATTACGAGGCCCATGTTTTTTTGTACATAATGGTGAGCATATTGATTATGACAAAAATAAATAAATACAATCACCTTTGACGCGTTTCCTGACCAGAAATCCCTTGAATCCGGACTGAATTTTGACGGCGGCTTCGTTGATCTGAGCTTCCAGTGCATCGACTTCAGCCTCGGCTTCAACGTCAAGAACGTCGGCTTCGGGTTGAGGGGCTTTAGAGGTTGGGACGGAGCTGGCTGAAAAAAAACAAAGAAGTGGTTACGTCTGACGACTGAAATTAACTGAATTCGTTGTTATCGAAGAATAAAAAAAGATACAAATATGGCAATAATAAAAATGAAGAAAACAGCAGTCTCTGTGTATGTGTCGTAATCAAAACGGGGACCTGTCGGGAACCGTTAGCCAAATTGTCTAGTCAGTATGGGAACACCACTACAGGGTGTGTGTTTATTTTTCTTTGTGATTGTTCATTTACATATGTTCCGACTTCATTATGGACGAACTTATATCTGTTTCATGTATGTTATATTACTACTGGAGTCGAACTGCGATATTTTAGTAATCTACATAAAGACGACACATTAAATAAAAACAATTGGTTGGTCAATGAACTAACGTCGTTTTCGTTTCGTTCGTCGTTTCTTCTTCTTGGTGGGCGATACGAGCAACGTTCGATCCTCGGACTCACCGTTGGCTTGTGGTGGTTTGCGGGCTCTGTAACAAACAGTACTGAGGAATTAGACTCAACTATTTTGGGATTAGTTAGTGTGTGCATGCTACGGGCATGCGATGACTGCCCACAAGTAACTAATCCCAAAATAGTTGAGTGGCGCTTCGGTAAAATTTACTGTTTTGGTGATGTTACGTGTGTGTTTTGATACGTGGATGTGTGTGCTTGGGCGTAAGTGTGCAGCTTTAACACGTGTCTTAAAAGTTTTTGAGTGAGTTTTAGTGATGCATTATTATGTTCTATGATTATTGGGTAGCGATTGTGTGTGAGCCTAAATTATGTGCTTGTATGACACATTGAAGGCTGAGGTGACTTGTAATGTTCACCTGGTGACTTGTAATGTTCACCTGTTATTTTATCGTGAGTCCCAATGAATCTGTAGAAGGAAATTTTGTTCATAAACTACTCTATAAAAACTTTGTTTCACACTCTTGGTAATGTTCTGTTTCCCTTGCTTTTCTCTTGAAATACCGGTAAAAGGTTTGTAGATTAGCATTGTAAAGTTGTGAAAATTTATATTCACATAATATTGAATTGTGCAATGGAAAGCACTAATATATTGAATTAAATTGTGCAATGGAACGCACTGAAATTGAATTTGTGCTATGGAAAGCACCGAATAAATGCACCGAAGATGATGTGCTGATGATTGGCCGAACCAATGGAAAGGTGATCGATGGAGAACTTCGACACCGGTGAAATATGGTTAGCGGCAATCAGGTTATTGGTATGAAACGGTGTATGTATGAAATTTATATGTTGTTTAAACACCAATGAGTAAGCAAGATGTTATGATGTAAACTTGAATCACAAATACAGACAACTTGATCAAATAGTCGACTGTCTTGGTACAGCTGTTTCTGGTTGATCCTGTGTCTGTTATCAGTGATGCCCTGCTTTACAGTCATATATTCTATAACTCAATGATGTACAACAATAAATTTTCCATATGGTAATGATTGATTTCTGTGTAATTACTGTTGTGCTGATAAACTTTCCTTGTAAACCCTCTTTGCATGGGGGAGGAAAGGGTGGCGAAACGTATTTTCAGCCATTCAGCGACGATATAAAAAAGACACAGGTAGTAGTTTATAACCAGGTTGCATTATTGAGTTAAACAGATGGTCTCAATTAAATATAGACAGTTTAGAAATGTATAAATTGTGTAAATCCATGGTTCTCAGAGTGCATGATGATGTTTCGACGAAGGCCGCAACCGTTCGATCGATATCGTCTGATTGATTCTGTGCGATAAGTCCATATGATACCAATCTTTTCTTCTTTATTCCAGGGGAAGAGTCGGCAAAGCGCCCTCTTGCCTCTGTTTATCTGTCTAAGTTAAGCTATATAATCCAGTGCATCAAGTATTTGTCCTCATTCAGACATGTAGCAGAGTTGAGAACAATGAAACGTGTATAGCACAGCACAACTTGTGGGCAGTCATCGCATGCCCGTAGCATGCACACACTAACTAATCCCAAAATAGTTGAGTTTAGTGGCTTTCAAATGTAGTGTCCTAATTAATTGAGAATAGTACAGTATATGTATGGCATCCTAATCATGTTATATGCGAATAATCAGAACCACTTTCTGGAATAGTCAGAGCTCACATGAATCATGATTGAGAAAAGTATTAATCATGAACTGGATTAGTTATTTCTTGTAAACAATTACGAATCCTATAAATAGTAAGGTGTGAACCTGGCATCCCCACTGTGTATCTGTTTGACATGGGTTCGTGCTCGTCTAGCTTCGTGGCTGTGCATGGGAGGCAACGAGTCAACCGTCGCCGTCTTCTGATGCCCCATTTTCTCTGCCACAGAACGTTCTGGAAACGAAATGTGCAATCACATCTTGTGTACTTCGTTACTGAAATAATTTATCAACAACAACAACAACAACAACAACAACAACAACAACAACAACAACAACAACAACAACAACAACAACAACAACAACAACAACAACAACAACAACAACAACAACAACAACAACAACAACAACAACAACAACAACAACAACAACAACAACAACAACAACAACAACATCAACAACAAAAACAACAACAAACGTTTCTTGGTGGTCCTGACGGTGTCCGATCTGGTTATCATATGATTGTTCTGCTTGTGGATGTTGGGCAGTCGAACGAGCGTGTCCTCCAACTCGGGCTTGTCGTACTTACCACAAGCAATCACGCGATCATGTGATTCCACCATCTCTTCCACTGTTAGGACCTACAAACAACCTTTATGAAAGAAATCCCAATGAGTTAATCTTCATGAGTTATTACGTTTACGTTTACGAAGTTTTTCATGTTCTGGTCATTAGTCTTTCGAAATGATGGTCACTATTTCGAAAAGTTATTCGATTGCTAGCGTATAAGAGGAAGTTGTATAATCGTCAAAGAGACGGGTCATGAAATAAACTCCATTTCAACACAAGTCAAGTTTCGAACTCAGTACAACCAGTTTGCAAGGTTGGCAACTTGACCACTAGACTAACCTTGCGACCATCCGCAGCGAACAGTCGATGGACGGGCGATTGTAGTGCCTGGCTGACTTCGTTAAGAAGACTCTCGAACATGGGCAACTTGTTCATACGGAATCGGGCCCGATACACCGTTTTCGGATGACCATTAAGTGCGAACAGAACCTGACACATGACTGACAATTGAAGTAAATTAACATCAGTTCAAATTCTTGGCATTGCGTGTTCCTGAAAATCACTTCACATCTCTGTGGGTGCACACTTCGTTAAAGTATACCCTATTGTTGTCTACATTACTTATGAGAGGCTTTACCTGCTCATGCATATTTATAAGAATAATCCCTTGAATGGCTACGCTAGCTTGGCCGTTAAGTGCGAACATAACCTAATAACACATGACTAACCATTAAAATAATCAATACGTTATTCTATTATGTTCCCGAAAGTTCAGTTTTGGCTTAAAATCCTGCACCGTAACACGTAGCATAACATAACATCGTTACATTGCAACACTTTGGCTGCACAAACCGGTCAAATACAAACCGTGTTCCCTAAATTTCTTAGGACCCGCATTTGCAGCTCATATTTTTTGGAACAAACCCCTAAACTAGAAAATAGACATCGTGGAACGAAATCAACAATATTATACGAATCCAGAGGCCAGGACCCTGAGGGACCCCGAAAGATTGAAAGATTCCTTGAACTATTTCCGACATCATTTCCGTGTGACATTGAATTTCCACAGCTAATTTTTATTTTATAAAAACCTGTTTAGCGGCATTCGTGTTCTGTCGTGTCGTGGTCGCATTGGTCGAGTCAGTACGACGTGCACGAAACTGAAAATCACAGATATACTGTAACTTACTGCAAGTCCGGAAATACAATGAAATAAATATGTCGAATAGATGGACTTCATGTATGTACATAAATTACATACATATAAGTAGGTGAGTACAGTAGTTCTCATCTTAGGCAGTGTAGTTCACCGGAAATGTGCTACAGAATTATGGGTCGTGAGACATCGCACTGATTCGGAAATGACATGCGTTGCTATATATAAAAATAAATCACGATGTTTTAGAAAAATGGACGGGAAAATCTTTTATTTCATGTAAATCCTTAATACCCGTTAGGGGGGGGGGGGCTATGACTTTAGTTCTAAAACCAATGTGTCAGGTTTATGTATCCTAAATAAACCAAAGTCCTAATACAAATATCAGCACAATTGGATTTTCCATTCACAGCTTTAACAGGATTTTCGTCATAACCTTTGTAGACGTAGACTTGTCGTTTGTCGACCTTCTGCCCACGACGTTACTTTTAGAACGCATTATATGGACATTTTGTTAATCCATTTGCTACTCGGCTATGTACACGTTGATTTGGTGTGACATGCAATTCGTTTCCAAACATTCCATTGATTGTCAATAAAACGTCCAATTTCAAGCTTGACTTTTCATAATTACATCGGTTACGTATCCAAGAATCACTGTTTTTTTTCAAACCGAAAAATGGATGAATGTACTGTTATTGTTTGCAATGGTCATCATCCCGGTAATCGGTTGCTACGGTAACGAGATATGTAGTATGTACACTATCATCGCTTTCAAGGCTACCTAACTTCCAGTAGACATGGCATGACTTGGAAACATGGTATGGATAAACAAGGTGGTACAACGTGTGAATCATGGCAGATGGTGGTGTTGCCCACCATCATTATCGTATCCCGTAACATATAGTTACTGTATCAGTCACGGTTGTAAAACATCATTGACTTATTTTTGAAAACACTATTCTTCAACTTTTTAAGTCAAAGTTTCAAAGTTTCTTTCCCTGTCGCTGAAATCACTGTCAGAGCATGCAATAAAGAGCAGTGATACAGTAACAAAGAAACAGTAACTTAATAGTCATATAACACCTTACATGCACCGTAGTAAAAAATCAAGAAATGATGTTAAATAAAAAAAAATTTAGAAAAAATTTAAAAAAAAAAAAAAAAAATTAATAAAATAATAAACGTGAAAATAAATTGCTACTCACCGATCCAGAGTTGGTCAACGATCGGATACGTCGATGTGTGTTCTGTGCCGAACCAGAAGTGTTTTGATTGTTGGCACGTTCGCGTTGACTGGCCTCCTGACGTTGACGATGCAGACGCTCGATGGCCGACATGTTCAGACGTCGGGCCCAGCGGGATGACGACGAAGCACACACGTACCTAAAAATACCATATTTGTAGGATACATAACTTTCAAAAAAATCTTAAAGTCAATGAAAACCACAAAGATTTTCATGTTCATGGCAGAAACAGAAACAACAGATTCATAATTGTCTCCAACAACTTAACAGACAACGAGCTGTAAAAATGAGAATTGACAGAATTGACAGAACTTTTTAAAGTTAAAAAGACTTTTACTACCGTAAAGTAAAACTTTCTATGAAAAAAACTACTTGCCTTCTTTCAGAACTCCGAATAAACTCATCAAAATATCCATCAAACAGTGTGACGTAAAATAACATCAAGGTTAATGCGATATGTGTGCCCGATACAACGCATGAACCGATCAATAAGTGCCATCTCTTTTACATACTCATGGCATCAGGCACCGGCGGACGAGTCTATCCTCCGATGGGAGGGGAATTCATTCAAAGAGAGGGGAATTAGCAGTGCTGAAGTCATTTTACTTGCACGTTTAGGAACAAATTCAACTTTTTTGAACTGCCAAAGAGGAGGGAATTCCACTTTTCCGTTCCTCCCGCTATGGCATCATGACGGCACATGAGCCAAAAAGTGGTGTAGTCCAATGAAGCCAGCTTTTGTTTAGGTTTAGTTCAATGAGCTGTGCGATACAGCTAATGGAATGTAGCAACTGGATAGAAATGGTAAAGGCTGTGGAAATCGTTGTTCAAAGATTAGGTTCTTTGAGTTTGCAAAGTTAATCGAAATTGATGCGAAAAAATGCATTCTCTGTATTGTTTTTTAACATATGTAACTTAAATATTCAGTATACAATTAATTAGATTAAATGTGCATTACACGAAATCAGGTTTGATTTTATTTGAATGAAAAGCTGATTCAGATCATAAACAACATACATAGTATTCTACAAAGCAGTAGTAAAACAGACATGGAAGAGCTGTGAAAACTACGTGACTTCCAGGAAAAACGCGAGTATCATAAACAATGACCAGTGTGCTATAAAAACCTCATCATCCTGCCCACTAGCGGACGAGGAAAGATGGGAAAAGTGAAATTTCCCCCTCTTTGGCGTTTTCAAAAAGTAGAACTTGTTCCTTTTAAGGTGTACATATGTAGGTACATAACATAAATGACCTAATTTCTGCCCATTCCACCCTCTTTGACGAATTACCCCTCTCTTTGGAGGTTAAAAACTCTAACATGGATGGATTTACTTGTCCTATGGAGTCTTTGAAATTTCTTTGAACCTGTTTTTGAGTTTTCTTTCTATGGAACCTGACAAACCTGCCCATGTTCTCCAGCTGACTCAGATCCTGTATCTCCTGTTTGCCCGTGGCCGTGAACACCCTTCGTACGCCGAATCCGATGTCCATTCGATTCGTCAGGTCGTCCATCAGTGCATCCAATGTACGGTAGCGCGATTTTGATACCGGTACTCGGACACCCTGTATTTACGGTTTTTAAAATAATCATCAACTAGTTTCACTTAAACTTTTTTGCAGTTGAAAATTAAATTATTTCGTGTAATGAGATTCATTCATTATCTGCTTAGGAACCATCGTTGCGTTGCGATCATAACATGGCGGGTGACGTGATTTCACCCTATTTCATGAAATACGCGCTGTTCGTCTTCTTTGAAGCTCCTGTTTTTCACCCGTTCTACTGGTTTGAAACATTAAACTCCCATTCCAGTCAACTAAGTACAAAATTTTATATAGCTATCAAATCATAGCTTTGGAATGGAATAGCTATAGAATACAGCCAACCTGAAAGTACTCATCACCGCCCTTGTAGAAGATGACATTCTTGGCCGAGTATGGTCGCGAGTACGTGCGACTCTCGTTGACGTACGTTTTCACCATTCCTGAAACATTATTACCGTAACTTTTTATTATAATTCCTTCATTTTCCTTTCGAAAATTCACCATTAAGGCACGTTTCTCAAAAGTAGCAGCCCTATCCAATGCGTGATTATTAACAGCCAACAGGGTGCACGAGTGAGTATGAAACGTGAGTGCACTTTAGGTGTGAACTGCAACGCCCTAGTATAGTAAGCAAGTCCGAACCTTCCTGTTTAATATGTAAGTACATACAGGTCACACAATAAACGGGGCTACTGTTAAGCTGATACATCCATGTAAATAAATGCATATTTGTAGCTGCGCGATAATAACTGAGCAGAGCAAGTCCAATCAATTTCGATCCAGGTTTATACTGGCACACACAATGATAATAATGGATTTCCTCTTAAAGACGCTGTTGTTTCCATGGGATACTCGGAACGACTAATCGGATTTTTAACAATGGAAAGGTAAAGATCAGATCTGTGAAAATCAGTTCACCACAAATCACCTTAACGATATCTTGAAGATTAGTTATACTTTTTCTACCATCCTAAAAGAATTAAAATTTGTATTCCATAACTTGTTTGAAATTGTAATCAGTGCTGCATCACTATTCGTTCAGTGGAGCGACATAAACAGTATGTAGATTGAACCAAAGTAACCTTCTTCTTCTGGCATAAAAAATTAAAGAAAAACATAAGGACAAGGGAAACATTTCTGATGAATACAAGATCAAAACTTGGAATGTAACGTACCATTGATTGGCAAGGGCATATTGGGCAATAGGTGGAACAGTGGCACAAAATTTTCGCCGACTCCCGACGACGATGAAGTGTGCTGCTGTTTGCGATTGCTACGCGTCGTTGTCGCGTTCGGAGGGCGGTCTTTCATGTGTTCATGTGTATGCGAAATGATGTAGGCAGAGGAATTAATGCATACGCGAGTTATTAATGATGTAATATAAAATCGAACGTGTCGCAGGTCACTTTAGCCGCTTCCGGACGAAAACGGATGTGACGATCAACTGACGATAGGTGACGGCACCTGGACCTGATGGCATCGTTTACCAGGGTATGTGGTAAAGAGTTGTTGTTGTCAGGACGACCGATTGGCACGGCGTCGTCACTTGATCGAGCGCCCGCGGGAACATGACCATATTGTTTGTGGCAGTACAATACTGAGGATTACTTAACGTCTTGACTAATTTGGGGTTCAAATATATGTACAGAAGATCAGTCGAAAATACAACAGATGCATACTGAAAGTGGCTGAAAAATTAAACGTTTGTATCAGTACAATAGTTATTGGCTAACTCTCAGTGAAATCAAAAATAGAAAAACTAAAAGTGGCTGGAGAATTAATGTCATGGAGGTAAGCGGTGACAGGGTTTGAATATGTATTCGTGTCAGTCAGTACAATACTGATGATTACTAAACGTCTTGGCTAACTTCAAATGCAATCATAAAATAGTAGTATCTATACTGGAAGTGAATGGAAAGTTCAGGTCACGAGATAAACGGCAACGTGTTTTTGGATATGCTTATCTGAATGGGCTGTTTAAACTGGGTTTTTGTACATTTTCTTCGTTGTGAGTTTCTTATTTTCATTTCTAGATTGTTTACCACAAGCTCACGGGAAATTAACATTTGTGGCATGATGGTTTAATATGAAGTATTGCTACAGTGGTACATCATACGCGCAACTTCATACATATGCGTGTATTGTTCTTGTAGCACAAACATTGTCGATGAATAAACTTGAACTACTAAAAGCAAGATCGTGTTTTTAATGCCCTTATAAAAGAGATTATCTGATAGACTACATATACGCACGTCAATGGATAACCACAATAGAATTACATGATTGGAAATTCAGTTGGTATGGTCAGTGTTCAAAGGATGATCACCACTGCTGTTTTTACGTCATCTGTCCTCACGCTACGCAGAAGGAATCAAAATGTATTATGGATAAATCAATTAAAGATATTTACAACGTCAATCCCAATTACAGTATATCTGAATAGACAACAAACAAGATGTTGTCGAACATGTATGCTCACATTGCCATAACAACTTGAATCTGAATAAATGGATACTGTTTGTTTGCAAATGAAAAGCCATGGCAACAAAAGTTTAAAAGACGCGGATAAACAAAAAGAAGACGACTGATTTTAGGCAAAACCGAATCGGCGACGATTAACATTTAGAATGCGATTTTTCACTGTGGTCCTGTAAATTTACATTGATGACGTTGTTTGTCAGTCGCTAATTCTCGTCAACTTTCTAAACTTTTCCATCTAAACTAAAAAAACCTAAAAAAGCTGAACTTGTACATATCATTCCATACGTCACAAAAACGTTTAATTATATAAATCAATTATTGTTGTGTAAATGAGAATTCGACAACAGGTTTTCTATGCGGAATTGCTGGCAACGTCATACATGGTACAGAAATACCCATGAGCCTGAAGAGTGCATGTATCCTGCATCTGGATCGTATATATCATGTTGTCCGTGGCAACTATTTTCATCTGTAGCTGTATATCGCGACTTAATCAACTAACAAACAGTATGTTCATACATACATGATACCTGTAACCAGCTACTCCTCACAGGTGTCAGTCAGTCTATAAGTTAGACCTAATCACATCAGACATTCCTTTGCCCTGAAGTCAGTCAAGTTAAGACACCTACAGAAAATGATTGCCCTCCATGCTGTGAATTGGATGAATGCGTACTATTATTAGCAGATGGTTCTACTCTCCGATAGTTGACTGAGCATTCCGAATACTGATCTGAAATGCATTTGTAACTTTTTTTCAATTTTTAATAGTTTTATTTTTTTTGTATTGCTGTTCGAAAACTAACGCTATCCTATATTTGAGTTATTCAGAAATCATGACAACATTCACGTTTCTAGACATTAGGATCAAATGTAGATCCACTCAGACTGTATTTTATTGCCGAAGTACAGGTTCCAAATACTGTAGAAATAACAGCTATGTATACAGGGTGTCCCATCCTTTTGTCCCGATGTTGACGGCTCCGCATTTGAGTTGTACTGAACTAATATTGCTGAAATTTTTTTCTGAAATAGAGGAGACTTTGGCAATTTGTTTGATATCTATTAGAAGTTAATTCGACGCCTGTAGGAAATTTTCCAAGCCATCGAAAAAATTGCCAATTTTGGCCAATATTTTTTCATTATTTTTTTATTTCTCGAGCAAGAGACATAACGAAATAGCATCAATCACAAGGCACCGTGAACAGAAAATCATAGGTAATAACCACATAAAAAAATAACCCGAATTGTTAACTTTTCGACTTGGGTACCACTGAAATCTCGGCATCGATTCCATCGAACAGGCACAGCTTTCAGGGCTCCATGGCGTGTGTCCACAGAAAGGCTACCAATCTCTTCACTGATAAAAAGACCTAATTGGTCCGAAATCTCGGGACTTTTTACATACACGCACTCCTTTGAATTACCCACTAGCAGAAGTCCATCGGACCAGATCTGGTGACCACCCGAGATTGGCTCGACGAGACCTTTCCTGTCTCTTGAGTCAACAGAGAAGAACTACTCCATTGGCCAGCCTGGTCACTAGATCTGACCCCACTGGACTTTTGGTTGTCTGATGATTTGAAGAGTCCCCATATGCGAGGAATCCCGAGAACTTGAGCCAGTTACGTCTCTTTATGACTGAGGAGATTGGTGCCATTTCTGTGGACTTACGCCATGCAGCTCTGAAAGCTGTGCCTCGTCGATGAGAACGATTTCGAGATCTCCGTGTTATATGTGGGAAAGTTAGCAAGTCGGGTTATTTTCTTTTTTTCTTTTCATGTGGTTATTATCCATGATTTTCTGTTCACGGTGCCTTGTGATTGATGCTATTTCGTTTTGTCTCTTGCTTGAGAAATAAAAAAAATATGAAAAAATATTGGCCAAAATTGGCATTTTTTTCGATGGCTTGTAAAATTTGTTACAGACGTCGAAATAACTTCTGGTAGGTGTCAAACAAATTGCCAAAGCCTTCTCTATTCCAGAAAAAAATTTCAGTCATATTAGTTCAGTACAACTCAAATGCGGAGCCGTCAACATCGGGACAAAAGGATGGGACACCCTGTACATCTATGTATTTAAAAAATCGATTAAGTATTAAAATGCTATCGGTATAAAAAGGGGTGTTTGTAGAAAAAAAGTAAATGCATTATGGGTTTGACTGAATCAATCTGAAACATCATATTAACTGACATATAAACCTGATATTTCACAGAAACTTATAATATAGATTAAAGCACCGGAGTTCGCATGATGTCATGAGAAGGCACGAACATTGAAATGCAAAATTGTTAAGTATGGCCTCCTACAGAGGCTGAGGTATTTTGAAAAACTCCGAAAATCACTGAGTTCACCGAAAAGTCTAAGAACTAAAGCGTGAGAGTGTTTGGTCTAGTATAATCTCTGTGGTCCAAATTTCTATACAACTTCAACCTCAGCCTGAGCAATACACCAATATTATAATATACAAATAAGCCAGCACGTGATTAGTGCCGATTTACATATATTGCAACAATATCTGAATTGTATAATACTTTACAGAATCGTATCGGGAACAAATTTACGCATCTACAATAGTGATTTTGGTTTGATCTCGTTGACTATCGGTCAGTAGTCGAGAATCTGATTCGAAGCCAGCACCAACCGAATACTTGACATCTGTCGACTGAAAAATATATTCATCCATCCATCCATCCATCCATCCATCCATCCATCCATCCATCCATCCATCCATCCATCCATCCATCCATCCAT
>OZ038443.1:11510950-11529736 GCA_964036265.1 Daptonema setosum
ACTCACTCACTCACTCACTCACTCACTCACTCACTCACTCACTCACTCACTCACTCACTCACTCACTCACTCACTCACTCACTCACTCACTCACTCACTCACTCACTCACTCACTCACTCACTCACTTACTCACTCACTCACTCACCTGCGCTGACCCGACGATGGTCTGTCCCAAAAACGTCAGCCAGTAAAGATGGGGTTGTGCCGAGAAGCACTTGATAACGGCACCAATACAGTTGCCGAGGGCGCCCAGTGTTACCACCACCCTGATTTTTTATGATCTTTATATGATCTTTTTATGATCTTTTTATGATTTTAAACAAAAAGTTTTTATATTGGACTATAAACTTTAAAAATGTTTATAGTTAGATGTATTCTCGATCATTTTTCTACTAAATGAAACCTTACCTGAGTCCAAACCTATCCAGAATCCAGGTAGCGGGAAGAATCAGTGGAATGTAGTTGAGCATGTAGATCATGCTGGTCCAGTTGACCCAGACGGCCGATACACTGTAGTGAGTGAGGGAGTGAGTGAGTGAGTGAGTCTGTGAGTGAGTGAGTGAGTGAGTGAGTGAGTGAGTGAGTGAGTGAGTGAGTGAGTGAGTGAGTGAGTGAGTGAGTGAGTGAGTGAGTGAGTGAGTGAGTGAGTGAGTGAGTGAGTGCGCGAGTGAGTGAGTGAGTCAGTGAGTGAGTGAGTGAGTGAGTGAGTGAGTGAGTGAGTGAGTGAGTGAGTTTGTGAGTTTATGAGTGAGTTAGTAAGTGAGTGAGTGAATGAGTGAGTGAGCTAATGAGTGACAGAGTGAGTGACTGACCCGTAGTATTTTATAATAACATCTGTAATAATGGCATATTCAATCCATTGAAAAGCATTGCTGGCTGACAGTAACACAAACATGGCCAAGATCGCCCATCGCATCTGAACAGTTGAAGATTATCCACAATATAAAAGTGATTATCCACAATATAAAAGCAAAATTCTTTGTCATGCATTTATTATTCAAATAATAATATATGATGAATGATTTCAAAATAATTATATAAATAAGAATATCGATGCATTTTAGCAGTTTGCCGTTCGTTGACTAATCCCATCACGAAATCAGGGTAGGAAATCAGTGGTTTGAAAGAAGTGACTTATTTTTATGAATGTATGAAGTTTTCTCTAGCTTGGCATAACATATATAATAAAAAAAATATTCATAATAATATAGGTATATGAGTATTTCTAATAATATAATTATAAAAAACTAGCCAACCGTGTACACCTGATGCACAGAATCATCCTGTTCCTCTGCACTGCCCATCCTCGACCGGCGATCCTTGTTTCGATGTGACTGACAAAAGTAGAATCGTCGGATTATTTTGCCCTGAATTCAGATCATGTACTATAATTCTATAAAAATATATAAAATAAAAACGCACAGGTCGATGATTTCGAATTCCAGCTTTTCAGAACTCGCTTGAGATCATAAAAAACAGTGCAGTTACGATTGTTAAAAGAACAGTATATCATGCAGTAGTACGTAGTTCAATAAATTCAAATTAAAACTTGAAAACTCGCTTGAGATCATAAAGAATCACAACAATTTCGATCGAACAAATAAAATAATGTTCAAAATTCACCTTGCCATTTCAACGTGAATCAATGGGCGTGGGCCAACAACAAGACCAACAAACAGGTCAAGTGAGCCACCATTTAAAAAATTTAAAAACTTCTTACGCAAATATGAAAAAATCCACAGAAAACCAGTGTGAAAACGTTAACTGGCTTGTATTGGCTTGACATTATTTTTTCTGAACGTTCAAAATACCGGCCAACAAGAAATTGGTTGTTGATGTTTGATATCTCAAGTGGGCGGGGCGGGCCCAGTGACGCTTTCAACCGTTACAAACTCTCATCACTGTTTCCCCTTTTTCTTCTGAGTTCTGTCACGTTTTTTTATCGCAGAAAACATATTTAAAAAAGTCACCCTCTTAGAGATAATGCTTATTGAGAGTTTCTAGGAAAGCTTTCTTCGTAAACCGTTTCCACGCGCAATTGTTTCTGAGCATTCAAGTTCCCAAAGAATATTATGTCCACTCTATGGCAAGCAATCATTTCATGTGCAGTAACGTGTTCACAGAAATTATGTGTACAATCGTGTGAATAACGCTACGTTTGTGATAATAACACTAATATTTAGTTTAATGGAATTCCAGACGTTAGCATCTCATCTGATTCTACATATTTAGGTGTTATAAAACGTACAGTAATGATTCTCGGTTTAAGGAAGAAATAAAATACCGACACCGGATGCCGGAAATTTGCAAATAAACGAGTAAATGAACCATTTTGACTCGAATCTGATCCGTTCTATGTACACACACTGGCTGAATCTTTGACGTAAATCAAAACAGAGTTTACCATATCAGGTCTTTTCACTGAGTAATAAATGACCACAACAATTTTATGTTTACGATAAGTCAGGACTTCGCATCTTCGAAATTCCACTGCTTCCCTATTCAAACAGAATGATTTATTATTAGTAGCGAGAAATGGTGTGTGGTAAATCGACTAAACAACCGAGAATGGCTGATCATAGGACCTCCGGATTTCGAGTCAAGTGCCTTAACCTCTAGGATAGACAGCTGAAGAATACGAGACCATTATGGACCACAAAATCATCACAATGAGGAATGAATTTATTTAAAGTACCATGCCTACAGTACAGTACTAATAGGCATCCTGGTACATATGTACCACATGGAACAAGTCCCACTTTTTGACACCAATGTGCATGAAACAACGAAGGGTACTCTTATTACACCGTAAAATCACCAGCGTACAATGACAGGAGGAAATACGGTAGTGCGAAATCTCATTTATTTATGTGGTTTCACGATATGAGATCAGTTCTCTGATGGTATGAAATATCGTCGGCAAGATCGATCTCTTCTAATGAAAAATTGTCGTCCAGTTCAGTCGTCAACCGACGAACAAATAAGCGACAAGTCTTTGGCCGGTGCTTGGCCTTTGGCCCGCAAAAAGCCCGATGAGGAATAACGTATGTACAACATTTACTGGGTATTGATTAATGGTACTAATTGAAGGAGGACACTTCGTAAACTTTGTCCAAGATGCACTGAGTCGCCAACACGGAATGTCCGCGAAATTTGGCGGCACTGACCGCGTAATGTTGATGATAGTAAGTGGCGGTGGTAAAGTTGTACGTGACTTGTTAATGCACGCACGATAGTAAGCATCAACACTTGTTTGATGTCCGATTGTTTGATGTCCGATTGTTTGATGTCCGACAACCAAGTAAATGCCTAAAATTCGTGACCCAAATTCTCAAAAATTGACATACAATGTACTTTAAATTTTAATCCATAACGGACGCTAGTCGGTTTCTTTAATACAGTATGTCCAACTTTCATCGCTTATACCAAGTAAACCCGGTGTAGTCTGGCAGTCTGCAAAGAAACGTGTCTAAATAGGAATACTGTAACTCTATGGACTGCGTTACATGTTTACAAAGAACGACATTCGCCGAAGCATATGCTACAACATAACATTGTAAAAACGTCTCTCATTAGGCAAGTCCATAAATTTAGTTCTTCAGTTACACCATATTCATCTTGGTCTCCGAACAAGTGGGGAGGTCATAAATTCTGTATTCACACGCCTCCGGCAATGCAGTGAAACTCAACTAAGTAAACTACATAAATTGTTGAACAACTATGTTAATGTGGGAAGAACTGCAACTCGCTTCTATTGTGAATCCAAACCATAGCTTGACAATCACTATGTGAATCCTTGGAGACAGAAAGAAGTTGGACTTAACTTGAATAAATAAACACTATGCAATGGTACATGCGTATTTGTAGTAAGAAGGCTTAACTGATGTTCTCCGAATACTGCTTACCACTGGGAAAGAAACTACGATGATTTGCTGAACCTTATGATAAAAATGAGTAGTGTAATTTATTTCGCGTATCGTACTTTTTTTCACCATTAAATCACAGAATCATTAGCAAACACGTGTGAAGCTGGGGTCCGGAGTTTGTGCAATTAATCAAGTTATAACTCAGTGTTAAGTGGAAACCAGATGTTTTCCCTAGAAAACCTGCTGGTAGATTCAGGTTCACGAAAGATACTTAGTTATAAAATGCCGAAAAAGTAAGGTTACAATAACTAAAGTTATATTTTATAGCCACCTTCATGCTTTCTATATTTCACTGTGGTACATACTTGATAATCAGACTGATTCAGCCAGATTCCAAGATCCTAAGAAATAAAATTCGAAATTATTGTACTAGAAATTTTCCCACACAAAAATTCCTGATAATGCTATACAAATCCGGGAAATGTTCTACTGTTCCGAGCACTCCAGCGTTGTCATGTCAATATGGGTGTCTGATGCCGTGACATTCGTGACGGGTATCAATCAAGTTCCGAATCAACGTCACCAACGATCTTCTAACATCAGGGATGGTATACGTACATACGAGCAATGATTTGATATTGGTGGTATGACACTTGAATACACTGGCTCTTTATAGCAAACGAAAATTATACAAAAGGATGAAACACAATTTCAAGAGAAATTTAGCTACAATTTATCAAGAAACTAATTTCGAATTTCGAATCCGCCAAATAAGTAGAATTTCATTTTTCTCCACCCAACTGATCCGCTAGTGCTCGAGTAAACCACCGGCTTTGGTTCAGTACTAGCCGATACACATATCAATGGTTCAACAAGTGTCATCTGTCAGATAGTAGTTAGTCAGTCGCCAACCGACTGGTTACCGACAGTCAGTCAGTCACTCACTCATGTTTGTTTGTCAGTCAAGTGTTGGGAGACGGATGAAGTGACGATCGGAGTTGAGGGATAGATTACAGACTGGTTTTGGGTGTCTATCTGACAGATAACGGGAAGTAAATGGAGGAGTAGGCATGTACAAATTGACCGATTGAATTGATTGACTGATTAATTGATTGATTGATTGATTGATTGATTGATTGATTGATTGATTGATTGATTGATTGATTGATTGATTGATCGATTGATTTGTTGTTTGATTGAATGATTGATTGATTGATTGATTGATTGATTGATTGATTGATTGATTGATTGCTTGATTGCTTGATTGAGTAGCAGACCCTAAGATGACTCTAATGCTCAATTTATTACACCAAATCTTTATTGAATTACAGAATATTCCAACAGGAAACGCATTCGACTTTTGGTTATTACTCTCGGTGATGATAGCCAATCATTTACCGGAGAAAATTAGGAAAAAGTCGGTCGCTTCGCACCTTTGCTATTTCATGTTTGGCGAACTATTTTCTACACAGTTTTTAAACATGGCAAAATTCCCTAACGAAATAACAGGTTTCATAATGATGGATATCAGCTACAGATGTAAAAGTTTCTGTTGTGCGGATGCTTACAGTACATACGATACATCGATACATTACATACGAGTTTGTGGTTTGGACCAAAATCAGATTAGTTACGGTGCTGTGATAGTTGGATCAGCTTAAATACAGATAATAAGGTTTACAGAGATTTACAGATAGATTTTAATGAACATACACAGTATACTTTAAAATCTTTTAAATCCAATATATCTCAAAAACGACATTATAATACCAGCTATGAAGAAAACCAATCACAGCTTATAAAGAAATGAGATAAAAATAAGAGCATGTGGTAGATTACAATCAAAGCATAATTTCGTACTGAGAAGGTCGTATTGTGATCGAGAACTAATTCAAGTTTACTGTTGATGCTGAAACAGTATTTAATAAGATGGTCATTCTTATTACATAACTAGTTATTAGAATAACTGCTTAAGACCTCCTGCCGTTTCCGATTTTTTCACAAATCCACGAGGTTAACAATCATCGTAAAAACAAAATCACGTTTGTATGCGTCCAGCAACCAGTAAAGTTATCATCACTGTACTTAAGACTCCCATTTAGGATACTAATCAGTGAATCCAAACTAGCAAATCTAATTTATATAACACCAATAACTTATTACCAATCATTAACATTTCATCGCTGATTCATCGCGATGCAACACGAATTCTTACGCCGGGTAATTTTTATGTATTTTTAGACATAAAATCTCTTGTCGTTGAAAAGTATCCTAGTGCTATGAAATAAACTGAAAATAGTAATATAGAAGAGTGTAAAGTTATAGCGTTCTCAATTGATTTGGAAACTAAATTTGAAAACTCGTCATGATTTAGATCTCAGTAAGACAGAAATGTGAAAAGTGATCACAATGAACACTGATATTTCATGTCTGCTAAAATCACGCTAGGATGTATGTAATAGTCTCGGAGGCGAGTGGCGCGAATTCAATTCAGTCTCCTAATCATTTGAGAATACTCTATTATTTATTTGAGAAGACCATATCGACTGGCTGAACTATCGGCGACCTGACGAGTCACTGAAAGCCTTCGTTCAATCGACGACGAATGTTTGCCAATAACTTGAGCGCATCAATCATTGCGCGACAAGCATCTACGAGAAGTCCACTAGCGGACGAGAAAGAAAGGGAAAAGTGGAATACCCCCTTCTTTGGTCGTATTGAAAACTATAATTCGTTCCTCAAGGTGTGTGTAAACTATGTTCTTTTAGAAAAAAATTCGATTCCTACTGGAGGATTGGCTAGTTCGCCAGAAGAGAAGGGTGCGTTTGACAGATACTACAGCTTGAAATACAGTATACAATCTGCACATTCATCACGTACATGTACTTATTGTAGTAACCAAGAATTGACATCACATGCGTATGATAATTAATCATAAACTGACACGTGAAAACGTGTTTTATTGATATTAGATAAATATCTAAGGTACTAAAGTGTTGCTTTAAATCGCGTTGCCTGAGAGAATCTACGGTTCGTGGCCCAAATAACAACTTTCGAGTTTATTGCAGTTTTTGATACATCTATGGGTGGTTATTCACCATATAAGACGATTTTTTTATTAAAGCATTATTTCAGTGAAAAATCAGGTCTCAAAGTTGGAAAATTTCGGAAAAATAGAAATTTTCATATTTTGACGTTTTTTGCGGAAATCGGTTCATAACTTTTTATTGACTTGTGCCATATAACTGAAACTCGATACATCATTTTTTGGCGTCACTGCGGTCATTTTGAGCCATATTAGATTTTTATTCCAAGAAAATTTGCTTTTGAAAAAATCACTTAAACATGGGTAGTCGAGCACTAATGGGGTCAACTTCAGCTCAAAATTCCAAGAAAGCCGAGACACCGCGCGACTAGCGGTATACGGAGTTTTATACCTTATATCCTCCTTATCATCACCTGATGGAAGCACCCCCCCCCGCATCGCCTTATTTTTCGGTCAAAATTTTGATTTTTTGAAAAAATTGCACAAAATTCATGAAAATTTCGTGTTTTCAGCATTTTGCCGCAGCGCTGCTGAAACACACTTTGAGGCTTACTCTTCAGACTCTAGATGATCATTCTCCTATTTATTAGCTTTCTTTTGAGCCCTACACGATGAATTTTTGTCGATTTTTTACAAATGAAAAGACGTGAAAACGTTTTCTGCTTTGATGTTTTTCCTGCTGTTTGATGTTGAATGAAATGTTTTTGAACGTGTGATGATCATGAGGCTTCGTAGACGTAACTGGGGGTCGGGAATGTTCATTTCACTATTATTTCGTTTTTAATAATGATTTTAGAGAAATATAACCTAAATTTGTTTGGGTTTTACCACATTATTTCATGAAAATTGGCCGTATCTCGCAATATGTTTGGAACATCGCGCAGCAGTGTACTACTGAAGTTCTCAGCTGTTGTTTGTTGCCATACAGTTTCCATTATTATTTTTATCACTTTTATTTGTTAAAATAAGGGTTCATTGTGTTTTTTATTTGGGTTTCATATACACTCAACCAGCCATACTTGATCGGTGAGTCCTTTTTGGGCGGTTGAAACGGCATACTCCTTGTTCAATTACCGCACTCACTGAGATTTTTTGATAAGCTGTCATAATACTTAATTAAATTTTATGGCTTACATCGAATAATTAGTAACGCATGAGTTAAAATGAGTTTTTTTCTCGATTTAGTATTAGGCTTGATATAGAAACAACTTTTCGCAATGGAGAGAATTGAACGTTTCTCTGGTTTGTGATTAGGGAAGAACTATTGAAACTGAGGGCATACAATTATAATCAGCGGTAGGCGGTAGGGGTTGAGGGAGGAGCATTTGACTTGCGGCCTTTAGACACGTCTGACGAATTTCTTCACTAAGGGCCATGGATGATTCTGGAAAAATATGCAAATTCCACCCCAAAACCCAACCGCGTGGTGACCTACGCGGTAAAAATCTCAGCCCACCCCTGATATAGCGAATGTTACAAGAATGAAATGTGCTAGATAGTGAACGCTTACGAAACGAACATCAATGAAATCTGCGAAAAAAACCTTCCTTATCGTCAACAGCGTTTTTATGGGAGTCTTTGAAAATAAAATTTCAAGCGGGCCGTTTCGTTAACGAACGACAAAGTTTCGTTAAGTATTTTATATGCCTATTGAAACTTGAAGTTTCATTGAGAATGTCGATAAAAACAAAGACTTCATTTATGTATTACTGTTTACTATAAACTGAAAATTGAACTGTTTTTCCGCAATTCCTCGAGTAATTCACTCAGTTATAATGCAGAGTTTATGTATGTCATAGATTGATATTACTCAGAGATATTACTCCATATTGAGAAACAATACTAGATATCAAATCCTTATCGAAACTGTTAACGATTTTTTTTCCTTCGAGAATGAGCGGACCTTGTAGGTTTCGACGTTCGTTAGCGGTCACTAGTGCTTAGTACATACACATCGTAGTATATTTGTAACATTTGCATTTAACGTCTGTTGGCACTATATAAAAAGTAACGCCATATAACAACAAATGATAATTTGTCATTTTTTCTACTGTTGAGCTCACACGGTACTGTAACTCACATATGGTACTGTAACCCACAAATGGTACTGTAACCCTCATACGGTACTGTAACCCACCTTCGGTACTGTAACCCAAATACGGTACTGTAACCCACCTTCGGTACTGTAACCCACACACGGTAATGTAACCCACATACGGTATTGTAACCCACATATGGTACTGTAACCCACACATGGTATTGTAACCCACACACGGTACTGTAACCCAACATGGTAGTGTAATCCACACACGGTTTTTTTAATTCAAGAAAAAACGATGAACTTGTTTCATGCCATGACAAATGCGAAAGGAAAATGCAATCATATTTCACACTAATTTTCTCAGTCACCCAGTGACACTCTCACTCACTCACTCACTCCCTCACTCACTCCCTCACTCACTCACTCACTCACTCACTCACTCACTCACTCACTCACTCACTCACTCACTCACTCACTCACTCACTCACTCGCACACTCACTCAATTCGTGAATCACTCATTCACTCAATCACTCACTCGCTCACTATATCACTGACTTCCTCTCTTTTTTGTTCACTCTTTTACTTCCTCACTCATTCACTCACTCACTCACTCACTCACTCTTTCACTCACTCACTCACTCACTCACTCACTCACTCACCCACTCACTCACTCACTCAACCACTCACTCACACATTAACTCACTCACTCACTCACTCACTCACTCACTCACCAGTGAGAGATAGTTTATTCGTGTGAATGATGATTACGAAGGATGTGTTTAATGACGTTCATTTTGAAAAAGTACGCTCTGTACAACTTTGTTCTTCACTCGAAACCCTCGAAAGCAATACAATTGTAGTGTAACCTTTCTTGAAATCTTTATTGTTTGTGGATTTCTTCATTTTTGTTTTCATACGGGTAACAATACTGTGTCACCTAACAGTAGACATAGTGAAACATTATTATTAGTTTTTTTATATACATACTGTAAATGTAGAATTCTAAATCTGAGAATCTTACAAACACAAATGTATTTGTACCTATTTTAGTATCAACTGACATTAATTTCAAGCTGCACTGACTATATTACTACTTTATTTACTAAGTACATACCTAGCGTATGTCATTCGAGTAACACTTCCTATAAATTGAGGTTTTATTCTCTTCATTGCGATAAGTTGTTCCAAAATCAAACCTAATACTAAATCGAGAATAAATCCTTTTAACTCATGCGTTACTATTTAAGGAATGTAAGCCATAAAAGTTTTAGTATTATGATAGCTAATCAAAAAATCTCAGTGAGTGCGGTAATTGAACAAGGAGTATGCCGTTTCAACCGCCCAAAAAGGACTCACCGATCAAGTATGGCTGGTTGAGTGTATATGAAACCCAAATAAAAAAACACAATGAACCCTTATTTTGACAAATAACAGTGATAAAAAATAATAATCGAAACTGTATGAAACAGCTGAGAACTTCAGTAGTACACTGCTGCGCGATGTTCCAAACATATTGCGAGATACGGCCAATTTTCATGAAATAATGTGGTAAAACCCAAACAAATTTAGGTTATATTTCTCTAAAATAATTATTAAAAACGAAATAATAGTGAAATGAACATTCCCGACCCCCAGTTACGTCTACGAAGCCTCATGATCATCACACGTTCAAAAACGTTTCATTCAACATCAAACAGCAGGAAAAACATCAAAGCAGAAAACGTTTTCACGTCTTTTCATTTGTAAAAAATCGACAAAAATCCATCGTGTAGGGCTCAAAAGAAAGCTAATAAATAGGAGAATGATCATCTAGAGTCTGAAGAGTAAGCCTCAAAGTGTGTTTCAACAGCGCTGCGGCAAAATGCTGAAAACACGAAATTTTCATGAATTTTTTGCATTTTTATCTGAAAATCAAAATTTTGACCGAAAAATAAGGCGATGCGGGGGGGGTGCTTCCATCAGGTGATGATACGGAGGATATAAGGTATAAAAC
This sequence comes from Daptonema setosum, assembly GCA_964036265.1. Lineage (NCBI taxonomy): Eukaryota > Metazoa > Nematoda > Chromadorea > Monhysterida > Xyalidae > Daptonema > Daptonema setosum. Next base: position 11,521,899 of record OZ038443.1, read on the forward strand.
TCCGTATACCGCTAGTCGCGCGGTGTCTCGGCTTTCTTGGAATTTTGAGCTGAAGTTGACCCCATTAGTGCTCGACTACCAATGTTCAAGTGATTTTTTCAAAAACAATTTTTTTGGAATAAACTTCTAATATGGCTCAAAATGACCGCAGTGACGCCAAAAAATCGTATATCGAGTTTCAGTTATATGGCACAAGTCAATAAAAAGTTATGAACCGATTTCCGCAAAAAACGTCAAAAAATGAAATTTTCGATTTTTCCGAAAATTTGAGACCTGATTTTTCACTGAAATAAAGCTTTAATAAAAAAATCGTCTTATATGGTGAATAATCACCCATAGATGTATCAAAAACTGCAATGAACTCGGAAGTTGTTATTTGGGCCACGAACCCCATACAAGCCGTATAATCTCTCAGGCAACGCGATTTAAGCTAGAAAGAAGAACTCAAGAAAAAAACGTGAAAAAAAGAAAGCTAAAAAATAGAAAAAAACGTCTTCAGGTCATACGTTTTACAGACTTTATTTTTTCACTCTATTTTCTTATTTTATCAGATTTTCTTTGAACTTTGAACGCACCCTGAAAAATCCTTAACTTTCTCCAAGAAAAGCTTAGTTTTCTATAAGAAAAATCCAAATTTTCTCTAGGTTTCAAGATACATACACATCGTTATTATGTTACGCCTAGACATGTTTTGTGAGTGCATCAGTAGGTATCGTGGCTTGTTCCAAGTTGCCCGTGGTAACTGGTAACACACATCACACCTGAATCCAGTTATCCGTCTCGTTATGTATCCAATCTTAATTTAAAAAAAGGATTCTTCTGGAACACAGTTCAGAAACTTGAAACTTGAATCAAGCAACTGAGTATTGTAAGTGAGTTATCGTTTACGTAATGTATTCAATCACCCCTGTCATGTCAATCGTTATTTATTTTATACGAAAAGAAGTTTATTCAAAACAGAAACCAGTAGTTTTTGAGGGATTACATGGAGGGTTTCGTGGGATTATATCCTGATTTCATCTGAGTGAACATTTATATTCAACTCTTGTGAGACCAAGAGAAATTCTTCAAAAACAGAATTCGGCAGATTTTTCGAATTCTACATACGAACTTGATACGTACAGTATAATTAACCAGATTACACCGTTTTAAGGACCGAAAAGTGGGCAGTTTTTGTGAGTTCATTACGTTGTCGCATGCAGTACTGCAGTATACATGGCACTTCCCGTTTATTGTGCCATGTGCCAGTTTCGTCCGGTTATAACTGGAGTGATTGTGAGTCGGATTCTTGGCGGATTACCTTGTGATTTGGTTTTATACTCTGCGACATTCAACCACGGAGTTTGGGAATATTAACTCATCTGATTAACTCACCCCTAATATTAACTCACCCCTCACTTTTACTGTCATAAACAATACGGTGTTAATGAAGAGGAGAGACCAATGATTCCCAGACATGGTAGATTGGTTTTTTACATAGAAACTTATATAAACACCACTGTTTTTTACGACACACCACACAACAACGACACCCCGATTTGACCGATCAAGAACCAGCTAGCCAAACAAACCACGAAATCAGAAACCAGATAATCATGATAATCTAATCAAACATGATCCAACGCACATACGTATGTACAGTAATCCTGACGGAATCAGGTGCCGTACAACTTCCTATCACGCGCGACACTGGTGGACAAGCAAAACGCCCAACGGGAGGGGAATCTTTCCAAAGAGAAGGGAATGGGCAGGAATTCGGTCATTTTACCAACACCTTAAAAAACACTAATTTTATGAAACCGCCAAAGAGGGGGAATTTCCCCTCCAATTCTCGTCCGCTATTGTCTCCGATGCGGTGTTTGCTCAACTGCCTGTGGGCGGGTGTCAATCCAAGTGAAATAATCACAAAAATTATTCACGTTTATGCTGATAAGCTCCAACCTGCAGACATATAAAACTGACCACGGTAAGCGAAAAAGTCATTACACGATCTGATTATTGGATCTTCTAAAACCAATAGGATTTAATCTATGTACCTACGACTGATACTGGTGGCGGCGGCGGCCGTCTTGGCTCAGGTTTGGTGGACTGGACTATATTATTGGCTGAGTACGCAGGAAATTCACATTTATTTGGTCATTGTTGCTGCTTATGTAAAAGTTCTGAAGAGAGCAGGATTAGGTTATACAAAAAGAAACATTCAGAAACATGAATGAAGCAGTGGGAAACTCTAATCAAGAGCACACATGGAAACTGATGAGAACTTCTCATTAAGGAATGACAAAGAAATGTATCAAAGAAAACTTTGTTGTCTTTCTATCAACTTCAATTTCAAAAAATTATGTTTTGATAAATGCTAGCTGAATAAAAATGCGTTTTGACAGGCGGACTCGCGTCTGAATTGTGAGCCGGGAGCGACCTGGGTAGAAAACTACATCAAGTTCGAATGTTTTCACAACGAGAATGTATATCGTGGAGTTCGTCCGATCGGTTGGTCAACGTAAAACATATGTAAAACACTCACTCATTCACTCACTCACTCACTCACTCACTCACTCACTCACTCACTCACTCACTCACTCACTCACTCACTCACCCAGGCTGTGTGCCAACGAACACCGCCGATGGTGCCATGATGGTACCCGGCACCGAAGACGCCTACTTTGACGATCACTTTGTGTACCGTTGCTTCTGGTTGGATGAAGAAGTGAAGAACACTCTGCTCTACAAATCCGTCCGTTGGTTCTACATAAAAAAACTAATTAAAAATTAAACCTGTTTTTATTTCAGAAGTTAGAAAATTAATTTGAGGAATTTCAGGCTGCAAAACCGCCGACGGCAAGCAGCTGAGTCCCGGCACTGAGGAGAACCCGACCGAGCACACTCAGCCCGATGGCAAGATCGTACAGTGCGTTGGAAAGGCTGACGGCAGTGTCGAGAAACGTTTCAAGATCGGTGAGTGAGTGAGTGAGTGAGTGAGTGAGTGAGTGAGTGAGTGAGTGAGTGAGTGAGTGAGTGAGTGAGTGAGTGTGTGAGTGAGTGAGTGAGTGAGTGAGTGAGTGAGTGAGTGAGTGAGTGTGTGAGTGAGTGAGTGAGTGAGTGAGTGAGTGAGTGAGTGAGTGAGTGAGTGAGTGAGTGAGTGAGTGAGTGAGTGAGTGAGTGTGTGAGTGAGTGAGTGAGTGAGTGAGTGAGTGAGTGAGTGAGTGAGTGAGTGAGTGAGTGAGTGAGTGAGTGAGTGAGTGAGTGAGTGAGTGAGTGAGTGAGTGAGTGAGTGAGTGAGTGAGTGAGTGAGTGAGTGAGTGAGTGAGTGTGTGAGTGAGTGAGTGAGTGAGTGAGTGAGTGAGTGAGTGAGTGAGTGAGTGAGTGAGTGAGTGAGTGAGTGAGTGAGTGAGTGAGTGAGTGAGTGAGTGAGTGAGTGAGTGAGTGAGTGAGTGAGTGAGTGAGTGAGTGAGTGAGTGAGTGAGTGAGTGAGTGAGTGTTTCAGTCAACGGTTGTCAATACGACGGTGAGTTGTACGAAGAAGGCCACCGTTGGGTCGTCAAATTCGATGACGAATCCGGAGATGGTACAGCGATGAACTGCGAATGGAACACCGAGTCACGCTCGTATGAGTCCGTGGCATTCGGTTAGTCACTCGAACACATCTGTCAATGCTTTCATTTTCAAAGATTGAGGTCTCTTTGAATATAAATCAATCACAGTCCATTGCGTAAAAAACCAACCCCTAAAAAACTTGTTGACTAGATTTACAAAATTCTTCCTATCCACTAACCTACAAATGACCATAATACCTCCTTGTACTCATTTCTATCCATTATAAGGCTGCACCAGAGATGGCCGTACCTACCACATTAACAAATTGGTCAAAATCGATGGCAAGTACTACAAGTGTGAGTGGACCGAGTCCAGTCTGACTGTGTGGGTGCAGGTGGAGAACAGTGGATGTCTGGACAGTCAGGGTGAATCACATGGACTGCTGCAAGCCTGGAACGATCCCATAACCAGTGAGAAGTGGTATTGTCGCGAGGTTAATGGCGAGGGCGTTAACTACCTGCTCGGTAAGTTCTTTCACTCACTCATTAACCAACTCCCTCACTCACTCACTCACTCACTCACTTACTCACTCACTCACTCACTCACTCACTCACTCACTCACTCACTCACTCACTCACTCACTCACTCACTCACTCACTCACTCACTCACTCACTCACTCACTCACTCACTCACTCACTCACTTTCTCAATCAGCTCCGTGTATTGACCGCCGAAGAGTACGCTGAATGGTGGGCAGCTCAGCAGCGCCCTGATGGGGACGGCGGTTCTATCTCCGGTGGAGGCGGTGGTGGTGGCGGTGCTTCGAGGACCACCACAACTAAGTTGGTTACAAATGGTGTTGGAAAGATAGGAAGAATTATATTCAATTCATGAGATTCTACACAAAACTCAGTTTCATTCAGTCTCAACTTCGTTTTCAGAGCCACAACTACCACGACTGCAACAACCACGCTTGAACCAACCACTACTGAGGCCCCAACCACAGTGGCTGAAACCACCGTGGCCGAAACAACCGTAGCCGAAACAACCGTGGCTGAAACAACCGTTGCTGAAACAACCGTGGCTGAAACAACAGTGGCTGAAACAACCGTGGCTGAAACAACCGTGGCTGAAACAACCATGGCTGAAACAACCGTGGCTGAAACTACTGTAGCTGAAACAACCGTGGCTGAAACAACCCCAGCTGAGACTGAAGAACCAACCACAGAGGCTGAAACCACTGTCGCTGAAACAACCGTGGCTGAAACCACCGTTGCTGAAACCACCGTGGCCGAAACAACTGCAGCAGAAACCACCGAGGTGTTCACCACACCCGAACCTGCCAAGTGCGAGGACCTGACACCACTTTGCCACGAATTGGCTATGGTTTGCCAGGGTGATTTCGCTGAAGAGCTGGCTGAAGGTCTTTTCGATGAAGTTGATGAGGATGAGGATGAAGAAGAAGAAGACTTTGATTCTGAGGAGGAATCCCTGGAATCCAGTGCTATAGAAATTGATGAATCCGGGCCAGCCCCAGATGTCTTGTCTGAAGAGTCCGAGGGCAGTCCGGATGAATCGAAGTCTGGCAGCAAGAGTGGTATAAGCGGAAGCAAGAGCGGTAGCAAGAGTGCCAAGAGCGGTAGCAAGAGTGCCAAGAGTGGCAGCAAGAGTGCCAAGAGTGGCAGCAAGAGTGCCAAGAGTGGCAGCAAGAGTGCCAAGAGTGGCAGTAAGAAATCCAAGAAAGACAAGAGTGAAAAGATTGGCAAGATCGGATCACGCCGTCAACGACGATCGGCCGTCGCAATCTCCCATCCCAAGAACGCTGCCAGTTGGTGACGATTTTTTTGACTTATTAGAACGCGTTTTTCTAGTATTAGGAAAGTTAGTACTGTGCCGATACACTGTTGGACCATGGTATGTAGAGTCACCCTTGACTTGCCTTTTAGCATCCCAGCTCTTCTCAGTATTGAAGTAAATGCCAGCAAAACAGACTTAACTTAATAAAATCCTTGAAAAGCTTTGATAGTCAGGAACGTGGGATATTTACGAATATTAGGGATGTGAATAATGTTGTGAATCAATGTCATTTTTTACACTTTCTCAGAGTGCGGTGGTCACAAATCACAGTGCGAGGCGTCCGGTGAGGGCAGCTTTGAGTGCGCCCTGCACGACTACCACTGTTGTCCGTGCGCGTATGAAGGCTGCGGTGGATGCGCTGCCCCCGAACCTGGTTATTTAACAATATCTTTGCAAACTCACTTACGAAAATGTCGAAATTCAGGAAAAAGTGTAAATCTCATATTCTGAACATAGAACTTTCATCCTTTCATTATGAGTGTAAAAATGTGTTTCATTATTACAGAGTGCAAGGATTGTGATGATGCCAAGATCGATGCAGTTAAACTGGTCCAAGCCGTGTGCCCAGTAACCTGCAATACTTGCGATCAGCCAGGTACTCACTCACTCACTCACTCACACACTCACTCACTCACTCACTCACTCACTCACTCACTCACTCACTCACTCACTCACTCACTCACTTAATCCAGCCACTGAAATCGACGTTGAAGTCGCAGCCGGCCTGTTCGCCCAGCATTTCCTCGTTCTGTGATTCGACAAAGAGTCATTTCGACCAATTGTCAATTAGACGTTCTGTGATTTACATAATGTTTCGCATTCCATCGCTGTTTTCCTCGTCCCCATTCCACATGATATAAAGATTGCAATATATTGTCTCACTCATGCGTTATGTCACATTTGGTCACACACTGTCACACTTGCATTGCATGGTTAAATATTCTGATCTGTTGAAGTTCGACATTATGATAGCTATAACATGAACAAATAATGTGAAAGCTGCTCTGTATTAGGAAGATATCCTTGAAGTAATAGAAAAGCATGTCAACATGTGTCGGGGATTAGAACTTTTTGCAACAGTGACTTCCCACATTCAACACTTTCAAATCAGTATTTTTTGCATTCCTACATGTAAAGAAATGTCCAGACTTCCTTAATCGACTAAACGCTTGTAATATCGATCAATTGGTTATGAAGCATTCCGTTGCTATTACTCTGCGGAAGTCTCGAACCATTAAGCGTCAAACGTTACCACACCTTTGCCAGCTGTGCGGATCGATTCAGCGTCCGGGGGGGTGGAATGTGAATCGACGGACTGTGAATCGACGGACTGTGAATCGACGGACTCTGAATCGACGGCCTATTTATTTTCGGACTGTGAATCGACGGACTCTGAAAAAACGGACTGTGAATCGACGAACATTTGGGGGTCATAGGAGAGGGTCGGTAGGCAATCTATGACACTCGGACTGTGAATCGACGAACTTTTGAGGGTCATTGGAGAGTGTTGTATGGCAATTTATGACATTCGGACTGTGAATCGACGAACTTTTGAGGGTCATTGGAGAGTGTTGTATGGCAATTTATGACATTCGGACTGTGAATCGACGAACTTTTGGGGGTCATTGGAGGGTGTTGGTAGGCAATTTATGACATTCGGACTGTGAATCGACGAACTTTCGGGGGTCATTGGAGGGTTTTGGTTGGCAATTTATGGCATTCGGACTGTGAATCGACGAACTTTCGGGGGTCATTAGAAGGTGTTGGTAGGCAATTTATGACATTCGGACTGTGAATCGACGAACTTTTGAGGGTCATTGGAAGGTGTTGGTAGGCAATTTATGACATTCGGACTGTGAATCGACGAACTTTTGGGGGTCATTGGAGGGTGTTGGTAGGTAATTTATGACATTCGGACTGTGAATCGACGAACTTTCGGGGGTCATTGGAGGGTGTTGGTTGGCAATTTATGACATTCGGACTGTGAATCGACGAACTTTTGAGGGTCGTTGGAGAGTGTTGTATGGCAATTTATGACATTCGGATTGTGAATCGACGAACTTTTGAGGGTCATTGGAGGGTGTTGGTAGGCAATTTATGACATTCGGACTGTGAATCGACGAATTTTCGGGGGTCATTGGAGGGTGTTGGTAGACAATTTATGACATTCGGACTGTGAATTGACGAACTTTTGAGGGTCATTGGAGAGTGTTGGTAGGCAATTTATGACATTCGGACTGTGAATCGACGAACTTTCGGGGGTCATTGGAGGGTGTTGGTAGGTAATTTATGACATTCGGACTGTGAATCGACGAACTTTTAAGGGTCATTGGAGGGTGTTGGTAGGCAATTTATGACATTCGGACTGTGAATCGACGAACTTTTGGGGGTCATTGGAGGGTGTTGGTAGGCAATTTATGACATTCGGACTGTGAATCGACGATCTT
>OZ038443.1:11529936-11597436 GCA_964036265.1 Daptonema setosum
TGAATGTTCATCGAAGTAAAATATACAACTCGAGTGATTTTATTTTAAGTATTTTTTATAAGCTCGAAGTTTCCATCCGCCACCGGCAACACCTGCAACAAGTTTGGATCTGCCCCCTCCCCTCGAGGGTAATGAGGCCCGAGGTGTGAAACATTGAGCAACTTCCGGTGACGTAGCCCCCGGCGACGTGAGGGGGGACAGTTGAATCAATTGCAACTCTGAATAAACTGCCCACGGTGTCAACTATAACCTGTTATTGTTTTATTTGGTCATTAAATTGATTTTATGACACCAAAAACAATTGATCCGTTATTCCGGGATTTTCCGCGTCGCGCGTGGTCTGTTTGAGAATGTCGTTGCGGGAGATTTGTAGGTATATTATGGTATATTATTTTTATTGAGGCTGTAGGTGTTTTTCAATCACCCAATCTCCGGTAGTTTTTGAGTAGTTGACTCTTGAATTTGAAATAGATCTCATTTATCATTTTCGATTGGCCAATTTGCTCGTCCGCCTTTCACTGCTTCAGCATTTAAAGACATCCTTCCTCTTCTCAAATTGTCACCTGTTTTGTCGAAGAAATTCATGTTCTTGTTGTTTTAGATGGTGTGATTTGGAGAGGTTTAATAAGGTCCATGAGTTTGTAACCCAATTACACCCTACAAAGTGGGTGTTCGCCCTTTTTGGATGGACACCGGGAAAATCGCAGTTGTTTTTGCGGCGAAGTCAGTGAAGTGTTGGGTTTATATTGTTATTATTATTATTTATGGTAGATTTCGCTGGCAATTTTCTTTCATATCACTATTTACCGATTATCTTGAAAATATAAAATGTGGCTCTGGTGTAACCCAATTACACCTTTCGGATGTCAAGGCTGAATTCCGGGCTCTAATAAACAAGGTGGTTTAAGGACTTAGTGTTTTCACATCACATCACATGCTAATGTTCTATGGGATTTTAGGATGACCCACTTCCATGATCAAACGTACCATTTAAGATATTACAGATGAGAATCCGGGAATTCAGCCCTGGATTTCCTAAGGTCAGTGAGTTCAGAAATTAGCGAGAAATTTCATAACTTCCTATCAATTCTCACATTCCTTTGCCCCGTATATAACAAGGTAGTTTTTCTTACTTTATTTCAGTTGGGTATAAACTCCTTCGACAACATTCAGAGATCATGATGTCGTGAATACGTCTTCTTCAAGTCAGTAATACCTAAAACAATTATCTAATACGGAAACCGGATAACTTGTAAACTTTTCTTTAATTCAAACATTCCAAAAACTCATAATGATAATTTGTTTACTCCTAACTGTGATGCTGGTGGTTGTTGAGATCAACGGTGAAGCTATTGATAACAACATAGTGGGTTAGTTGAACTGACTGACTGACTGACCGACTGACTGACTGACTGTATTACTAACTGACTGACTGACTGACTGACTGATCGACGGACTGACTGACTCACTGAGCTGACAGAATGACTGACTTAATGACTGACTGACTGACTGACTGACTGACTACAGATCAGCCGGCAGTCGTCTGCACCGAAGATGGGGTAGCCATTCATGTCCAGACCAGAAACGCTTTCACCGGTCGCTTGTTTGTAAAGGTGAGCTCTTGTCATTATTTTTTCTCTTTTGCGATTAAGCAGGATGTAACCATATTCTTCACTCACTCTGATTTTTGTGTATAGCATACTCAGTGGATGGTTCATAAAGCTGAACACTAATCTCTAGATAAACACGGATGAGTGGTTCGCAGCAGACTCGAGTTGTCCAGAATGATTTACATTTACGTGACATTTATGTTTATAAACATGTATCCAAAGGCTTTTCAACAAAACTTTTAAGTAGAGCAAAAAACTAACATTTGTTCACTCACTCACGCACTCACTCACTCACTCACTCACTCACTCACTCACTCACTCACTCACTCACTCACTCACTCACTCACTCACTCACTCACTCACTCACTCACTCACTCACTCACTCACTCACTCACTCACTCACTCACTCACTCACTCACTCACTCACTCACTCACTCACTCACTCACTCACTCACTCACTCACTCACTCACTCACTCACTCACTCACTCACTCACTCACTCACTCACTCACTCACTCACTCACTCACTCACTTCAGGATGAATCTAGCAAGCCAGAATGTACCACGGACGGCAAACGGGTCGACCCGAATCGACCGTCACTGGCCGTACTATTCGAACAATGTGGCATGTTCCGAGAAAGAATGGTTAAGCTCAGCGTTTTTTTACTAAGTCCCTAGTTTAAAATTTTACTTGCTATCAATGTGTTTCCTGTGATCTCACTACTTGGAACTGATGGGTGAAAATCAGATTTTTCAAAATCTGATCATGTTAGATTACATATATATGTTGTTACTAAGATAGTTCTACGAACCCGTTATAATACCACACGTGCAATGACGGAGGTGTAGTTTTCGTAGGTTGTTCTGTGTCATCTTTAGTTGGAATGGAAACGTTTCGTCAATTGAAACTTGCACCGAAAAAAACAGAAACATTTGAAAAAGAGTATCGCAAAAAAATTTTATAACTAAGGTTGGTCTCAAATGAGTAAGTCTTAAAACAGCCACCTAAAACGTTGTGTGTCCAAAATCCAATTAACGTAAAATTTTATCAGTATCATATGTATGTTCAACTTAACGACATAAATTGTTAGCTGAATCCCCGCGGCATGATGTATTCGATGACGGTGATCATCAGCTTCCACCCCCTCTTCATCACCAAGGTGGATCGGGCCTACCAGCTTAAGTGCTTCTACGGTGAGGTCACACAAACCGTGTCCGATAGATTGGATGTCAGGTTGGGGTGCTTTCATAGTCGAGTTAGTTGCACCTTTTTTCGGGACTTTTCACAAATCCGAAATCTTTAACGAAAAATTTCGAAATACTTACAAATCGAATATGTAAACAGCGTCAGTAAAAATTTTATTGTTTTATTATTGTCCCTTAACCACTTTATCAAAAAAACCTGATCAAAAACAAAAGGTTTTTATTCATTTGTAAACATTGGATCTGAAGTTTTCATAGCTTAGTTTATCTCTATGAGTACATACATAGTTAGTTTATACATGTGTGTGTCAGTTAATTTCATTTTTATAATCGGATATAAATTATAGCTTATGTGCATTGCAATGAACGCTAGAACGGTAATCAAATTACTCAATTGCTTATCTAAAACGTTTTTGTGCAATTTAAATTTTTATTCGTTACAAAACAAACAGCCGTTATTGTATACTAAAATCTAAAGAACTATATTTTAGCAGATACATTTTTAAACTTCACATTTTTACAGAGTTTATAAAACAGTGTTGGCTACCGCCGTACAAAACGTAAAAATTGAATCCCGATGTGCTCCAATAAAACATACTATTTTTATGTGGCACAAAATATAATCTGTAGTATCACTGCCATATACCATCATGAAACACAATAGCCTTCCAATACCAACAACAGCTGTTTCTCCATTTTATAAATAAATTCATTTTCCATACAGGGTGGACCAAATACAACTCAGCAATTTTCTATGATGATAATTTTTCATGTGTCCTGATATTGTGGCCACGGGAGTAAACAGCATTTTGAAATTTCAGAGGAATTTCATAAGTTCATATTGCATTTCAGCGACATTTCCATGAGAGTGAGATTAAAAACTCTGATGAACTTTTTTGGCCACCCTGTACTTCTAATACAATTCTGTTTTTTAGTTCGTACTATTCAAAAAGTAAAAATAAATAATTTAAGGTAGACACTTTTGCCTACGATGCCTAATTGGACATTCCGACGTTCGGGCGCCCCAACTGATGTTCGTAAATATAACCAATCTCATTATCAATTTGCGGTACTATAAAGTTTGCAGCAGCGGATTTCAATTTGAGACTTCATTTGTCGTTCTGAGTTATAAATTTGCTAATTAAGAGAACTTTTATTGAAAAAAATTGTGAGATTTTGTAAACTTATACATACATATATGCCTAATTCGCTGCATACACCTGGTTTTAAAGCAGTTATAATTTACCTTATTTACATTTATGTACATAGCTCAAGATACAGACACCAGCCTTTATTCTGGACTATGTATGTTTATGTACCAAAACATATGTACTGTAGGTCCTTCCAGTGTTAATGTCGTGGTTCGTTAAAACTTTTCTTGACTGTTCGAATGCAGTGTTATGCATAAAATATGCCGGGTTGTCTCGAAAACTTAACACCTAAATGTACATACACTAAAGTAAGTATGTACAATATGCTGTGAAAAACAGTTTACGAGAAAACATCCGGCCCGTGTACTAATGGGTTCTGGTAACGTACTTATGGGCAATGGCGCCTGAATAGAATGAAAAAGTGTCTCATGCCTGTTTCCTGAGGTGTTTTTGCAATGTCTTACAATGTTGCCTCAGGTCAGTTTTTGGTTATGTACATATTATATTGAAAAGACTGGCCCACACATAAAGTCCTCTGTCCTATAACGTCTTACCCATATTAGGGATAGGGAAAATACCGGTCCAAACTTGGCGGAAATTTTTTCACAAAACATAGCCTGCTGAGACTTGAGAGCCTTGTGCCGTCTATTATATATACGGAACAAGTAAGCTAAAACCGAATAGAGCAACGAGTGCATGTATAAACGAGTAGAAACCAACGTGTAGTCTGACTCACACTGTTTTTTTTGTTAAAAAACGTATTATACGAACAATTATGTTTTTTTCACTGTCAGTCTGTACCACCATTGTTTAAGTAAAGGAGAAACTGTTCGACAAAAGTTAGTTAGTTGTTGCGTCTAATAGCAGTAGTAAACAAAAAGTGCCTTTGATTTGTGATTTTTTTTATCGAAATAAATTAAAAATTAGATACAATTTTTATAATTTAAATTATTATCTTACAATTTCAGCATGATCCCAACTGAGGTATACTCGGCGTCAATGGACATGCCCGCCTGCTCCTATTCGATCCGTGCCAACACCGTGGACGGACCGCAGATCGAGTACGCCAATGTTGGGGACAAAGTCGTCCATCGATGGGACTGCGATTCCAGTTAGTACGGGGACCGGGTGAAAATAAAATACGGTTTTTCATAACATTTTTGAGATTATAAAATAAATAAGAGGGAAAAAACCGCCTCGACAATCATTAAACTAACTATAATAGGTGATTTTTTTGGTAACTCGAAATAACATGACGGGCCAAAACTAGACAACAGTTCATTGCGATAACGCATGTTGTGGTGGCTAAAATTAAATATTGAAAAAAGAAAAAAATTTGCACTTGTTCGTAACGTTATGGGTTGCAGCAGTTATCACTATTTATGTACTCATTTCAGACATGTACAAGTTTCTTGTGAAGAACTGCGAAGTACAGGATGGTAGTAATAGTGATAATAAGAAAGTCACCGTCGTCGATGAAAATGGGTTAGTTACGTGCTGAATGACTCACTCACTCACTCACTCACTCACTCATTCACTCACTCACTCACTCACTCACTCACTCACTCACTCACTCACTCACTCACTCACTCACTCACTCACTCACTCACTCACTCACTCACTCACTCACTCACTCACTCACTCACTCACTCACTCACTCATAATTCAGATGCTCCGTTGATACAATCATTTTGTCCGATGTTCGTTATGATGCGAATCGACCGATCGCCTTCGCTGAAAGTCATCAGTTTAAGTTTGCCGACATTTCCAGATTGTACTTTGCATGTCAACTGCAAATCTGTCTGGAAATGGATGGAACATGTGCTGCTATCACAGTTGGTTGCTTACTACTAATATTATCACTCACTCACTCACTCACTCACTCACTCACTCACGCATTACAGCCACCACGTTGCTCAGCCGGTGCTATTGGCTTTCCACCAGGGTACATTTCGTTAACCCAATACCAGCAACGGCAAAGGCGAACTCAAGGAAACTCCATCCCATTTCCCACCGCAGGTAGCAACAATAACAACAATAACAACAATGGCAATTTTTTCGGCATCCCAGCCAACAATAACAACAACATTAACAACAATCAGAACAATAACAACATCAGAAACGATGACGTCAACGCCGCAGTCACACGAAGCAATGTTAATCCTATACGCAATACAAACCCATTTGTGTTACCGCCGAGCAACGACAATAACAACAACAACAACAACATCAACAACAACAACAGAAATACCAACAGAAATACCAACATTAATAACAACATGTCTTTAATACGACGGGAAACACCCACCGTGCCTTATTACAACTTTGATCTGGATCACAAGCCGACATCGGTTCAGATGGTGTACCATACCAGCGATGTGCTGCCGCCAAGGTTCACCCAGCCGTCGATTATTTCTGTTTGATTCATTTGATTGATTGCTAGAACCAACCTAGAAAGAAACCTTTTTTATCAATAAAAATAGCAATCGTACTCATGTCATGACGACTCGCAACAGTTCAAGAAGTGATTGAGTGGGTGAGTGAGTGAGTGAGTGATTGAGTGAGTGAGTGAGTTAGTGAGTGAGTGAGTGATTGAGTGAGTGAGGGAGTGAGTGAGTGAGTTAGTGAGTGAGTGAGTGAGTGAGTGAGTGAGTGAGTGAGTGAGTGAGTGAGTGAGTGAGTGAGTGAGTGAGTGAGTGAGTGAGTGAGTGAGTGAGTGAGTGAGTGAGTGAGTGAGTGAGTGAGTGAGTGAGTGAGTGAGTGAGTGAGTGAGTGAGTGAGTGAGTGAGTGAGTGAGTGAGTGAGTGAGTGAGTGAGTGAGTGAGTGAGTGAGTGAGTGAGTGAGTGAGTGAGTGAATTTTAGATCTAAACGGCAAGCCCGAATCGTGTCCGTGACCGCCCAACCGATTATCCGATCCGGCATCCGGCAGACTGTGTCGGCACCGGAACTGGCTACTGCGCCTTCTATAACGGTTAAATTTGTGGGTTATATTTAATCCAGAAAGGTTAATTTATGCGTAAGTATGCTGAACATGTCGATGGTCATGTGCTCTGAAACTGTATTACATAGAGATTTAATCTGGTGCCATTCAACACAGGGTTACATGACAGTGATTTCAGGTATGTACATACTGTACATGCTCCTCGCGCATCAGCAGTGAATCAATGTAGTTAAACTGACGAGTTGCACAGTATTTTATAATAACATTATGTACCTTCATACTTGGTCATTGAATGAGAGCGGGTCGCATGAGAATACAAGAGAACAAAAATATTAAAAGGATGACAAGACTTGAGTGCGGATCATTTTTATCAAATTTCTTAAAGTTTATATTTAAATATGAAGTGGCGTCAAACTTGCTTGCGTATTTTGTTCAATCACGCTAAACGGCTACCGTAAATAGAAATCTCTTGAGTTATCCTACATTTCAGCCGACATCTCTTGACGATACGACACTGGACGTTCGGGCTAGCGAAGTTACCGTATTCGACATTGATAGGCCGTTAAGGCAGTACGGAGGACAGAAAGGTACTCTATGTACTACTTTTCTTGTTTTTGTTGAGGTTGTTGTTGTTGTTGTTGTTGTTGCTGTTGTTGTTGTTGTTGTTGTTGTTGTTGTTGTTGTTGTTGTTGTTGTTGTTGTTGTTGTTGTTGTTGTTGTTGTTGTTGTTGTTGTTGTTGTTGTTGTTGTTGTTGTTGTTGTTGTTGTTGTTGTTGTTGTATGATTCTTTTTTTCAGTGAACATTGCCACACCTGACAGCAGCAGTATTGATTCGCCGTCATCTGATTCTTCGAGTTTTCTAAAAGTGTTCGATCCAGTGACCGGCGATCAAGCATTAGAAAGATTGATCACTGCCGATGCACTAGAACCTGATCGTTCACTCGACCTTAATAATTCCTTGCAACATCCAGTTCCAGCCGTGGTGACCTCGACGGCATCAAGCTGTCAGATACCTTCCGGTTAGAATTTCATGATAGTTCCAAAGGCAAACTGTAACCTTTTTCATCATCAGGAGGCTTTCGTGTATACAACACCAAAAAAACTTATTAAAGAAAAAATATACAATGAAAGGTTAGAAGTATTTTCCTCATAACTACATTAGCGTCATGCAAACCGACATCTCATCTAGCATATCTAGAAAGAAACTGAACAACCACAAAACATTTTTCAATCCGAAAAGCCTTATGTCAAATGATTTTTCATTCCATTTATCCATTTATTGATTTAAATTATTTCCAATGGATCATTTTCGTGTGTTGCAGGTGTGTGGCTGTTGTTAGCCCTGATCATCGGCACCTGCATCATCATAACCGGCATTGCTTCATATCTGGTATTACGGTATAAAAGGCAACTGGATGAGTACGAGTCAAGTCGACTGCCCACCAAACCATTGTCATCTCTGGCCACATTTGCCTGATTCTCATCCAATATGACTAGCGGACGAGAAGAGTAGGGAAAAGTGGAATTCCCCCTCTTTAGCGATTTAAAAAGTTGCGTCTGTACCGTAAGGTTTAGGTTAAATGGCCCATTTTCTGCCAATACCTTCCTCTTTGGAAAGATTTCCCTCACTTTGGAGGTTAGACTCGTCCGCCAGTGCATCCCATTCCCATATCACTAGATGAAGAGGAGGGACGGTCACTGTGGGTTCCTCCTCATTTATTGATTACACAACTGAAATTATTCCTTATTTGAAAATAAAAATGTCTTCTTCAATTGTCCCTTCTTTGGGTGATTTCCCCTCCTTTTGGACGATTTGCTCGTCCGGCAGTGATTCTCGTCTAGTGATCTCTTTTCTGTGCCACTTTATGTAAAATACCGATATTTCCTTGCCACGTACGTGAATTTTTATGCAGCAATATGAACATAAAAAACTGATTCGGTTCATGATACCTCATTGGAAAAGTGAGTGAGTGAGTTAGTGAGTGAGTGAGTGAGTGAGTGAGTGAGTGAGTGAGTGAGTGAGTGAGCGAGTGAGTGAGTGAGTGTTGAATGAGTGAGTGAGTGAGTGAGTGAGTGAGTGAGTGGGTGAGTGAGTGAGTGGGTGAGTGAGTGAGTGAGTGAGTGAGTGAGTGAGTGAGTGAGTGAGTGAGTGAGTGAGTGAGTGAGTGAGTGAGTGAGTGAGTGAGTGAGTGAGTGAGTGAGTGAGTGAGTGAGTGAGTGAGTGAGTGAGTGAGTGAGTGAGTGAGTGAGTGAGTGAGTGAGTGAGTGAGTGAGTGAGTGAGTGAGTGAGTGAGTGAGTGAGTGAGTGAGTGAGTGAGTGAGTGAGTGAGTGAGTGAGTGAGTGAGTGAGTGAGTGAGTGAGTGAGTGAGTGAGTGAGTGAGTGAGTGAGTGAGTGAGTGAGTGAGTGAGTGAGTGAGTGAGTGAGTGAGTGAGTGAGTGAGTGAGTGAGTGAGTGAAGTGAGTGAGTGAGTGAGTGAGTGAGTGAGTGAGTGAATGACAAAAAAAGTCTAAAGAATTTCCTGGCGCTTTTTTGAATTTCATTTTTTAGAAAAATTCTTTTTAAAATTTATTAATTCCAAATTGGGTTCGTAATAATAAATTCATTTTATTGACTTTTATTATAATTTACATGCCAGATACAGGCATGGAGCGTTTACCGACCTCTCCGTAGCGTTCACCGACCTCTCCGTTTTAGAAATTCGAGTACGGGGCCGTGGACTTCGGCCCGTTCGAATACTCATGCCAACCAATCAACACAAACAAACACACGATTTTGACGATGAAATTCCTCAATTTTCTATTATTGATTATTAAAATGCTACTCTTCGGTCAATCACGACGCCGTGTTAATGCGCAGCAGTTTTGTAGGTTGGTGGGGAAGGGGGACTTGGTCGTAACGAGACCTTTTTCTAGTTTTCCGGTAAATTTTCACCAGTTGGTTATTATTTCAGCGGCAGTTTCAACGTGCTGGAGTACACAACTTCGCGTGACATGTGGACGTGTCCGTCCGAGTTGGAAACCAAATACTTGCAGGTTTGTTCGGGTTCGGTTAAACAAATCTCAGCCACCAATCCTTTAAGTTTTGTTTTGATATTATTATTTGCTTTTCAAGGTGGGTTGACTTGATAAACTGTTAAACTTCAGTTACCTCAATTATGTGACGGTGTGCGTCAATGTTACGATGGCGCTGATGAAGAGTGCGCCGTGTTGCTGCCGAGAAACGGCTTTTTAGAACCCGAATTCGACCAAACTGCCGACAATGAAACGGCTGAGGAGCAGACTGGTTCTTCTACGTCAACGTCAGTTATTTATAATTTTTGGTTTTCATTTTTTCCTAGTATACAACGTAGAGTTTTCTCACTGGTAAAACGTACTAGAAGCAAGAGAGCGAAATTCGAATACAGTTAAGTTTAGCGGTTTCAAGTCTTGATAATATGATGTTTTCAGAGGCCTACGTTCGGGTATTGTTCTTCTGAAATGGCCCGACAAGGACTGTTCAACACCGATTTGCTACCCTGAGTCCCGAAAAAATCGGGCGATGGCTATCACTGGTCAGGAATCAAGATATTTTTTGCATTTATAGAATAATATTTTAGATTTGAATATACATGATCAGATCATGTACAAACTGTAAGTTTAGGGGAGAACGGAAACTGAGCTGAGATTCACTTAAAAAGTTTGATTTGCTTCTTAACGTGTAGTTAATATATGTAGCTTCACTGATATTTCCCCGTCTTCAAAAAAAATTAAGATTGGCTCTTTCGCCAGTGGTTTTCGAAAAAAACTAGTATCTTTCAGGTCTGGGTCCGCATTTGTTCTGTCGTCAGCTCACCTATTCAACGTTCAGTAATTTTGGTTCAGTGGAACGTCAGGATCTGCGTGACGTGCCCTCGCTGAGCATTGATGACATTCACTGCACTGGCCAGGAACGCACCCTCCATCAGTGCATCCGACCTAATGGTAAGTTATTGTTATTATTAGGACATCATTGAAAGTCATTGTTCTTTCTTTCAAGTTTCATTGTGTTGTCTCGCATATAATCGGTCTTACAAATTACGAATAACAAATTATACTAAAATTTTGCTGAACTTCTCGATTGCTTAACTGATACTGACTGAATTATCCATTCGTGATGGACGAATAGTCTTTATGGCCTGTCTAGTCCTGAGAAAATACTGGAAAATCGTTTGTTTTAACATTTATAGAACAGTTTTAGAGTAATCTGGATTTCAGACCCGGCCACCTCGTTGGTGTACAACTGCACTCGATTTCTGGCTGTTGTGTGCGAGCAGACGTGTTATAAATGGCAGAAACTGCAGGCCGGTGTGATCGTGAGCCCGGGGTATCCTGAATACGTCTTGCCCAATATGCGATGCACTTGGGTTGGGGTTTAGGATTTTTTCTGGATTAGTTATTATTTTTTCAGGATTAATCATTGGTGTAAAAGAGGTGTTTCTTTTTTTCTTAGCAGTGGCAGAGAAAGAAACATGTTTTTTGTTCCATTCAGCTGGTTTACTGGCCGCCGACACCCGAGCCGATGGCGTTCGAGATCGTCATCGAAACGAACACCCTCTACGAACTGCAGTTCAACGGGTTCGCCGATGAGGAGGCAAATGAGTACGGAATCGGGTCGTTCGGCGGTGGATCGTCGTTGGGACACATCACTTACGCCAAACGAGAAAACTGCCACAACAGGTCGCAATGTTTTTCATTTGATTTTCTAGGGGAAACGTCTCAAGTTGATGTGTAATCCTTCCGCTTCAAGTATGAATGAAGATAGCTTGTTTACAAAAACTACTTTTTCCAGTTGGATTTCGCTGACGTTGGGTCCCTTAAGATACAACGACAGCCAGTCGGAGAATCCGTCGGGTTTCAAACAGGTTATTTATTGATTGTTGGGAATCGGGATGAGTGATGACCAAGGAGGTTTTTGATTTCATTGGTGTATCTTGTCAATTGAATGATGGTGTAATTCAGTTTAGAATGCTGTTATAACTGCAGAAACATGATTATTCCAGGCTCTGATCTGCTCACAACGAGTGGTCGGCTACCGATTCACCACCACTAAGCCACATTTTCTAATCAATTTTGCGTCCAATTTGTTTGTGGGCGGATTGTACGGACCCAAAGGGTTCAAAGTTAGTGAAGTAATGTTCTCATATCACATTTATTAAGAGGAGTTAACTTACATATAAAATCGAATGGTTAAGTTAGTTCATATCACTTATTCAGGCGAATTCACATACAGATTGGCTTGGTTATGTAATCTTTATCATAGCATATCCTTTTTCAGATATCATTTAGCATGATCCATGCTAACGAGACCGATGATTACTTCTATGATATAGTGAGGGATCTTACGATTGTAGATGAGGGACCGGTCATTACCGATATGCAGGTTACTGTTGTTGTTTGAGTTTGTTGATGTATCAATGCTCGTTTTTTTTTATTTGATTCGCTATGATTTGGTTTATGCCTTTTTATGTGTTTACGATTGCATCACAAGCGGACGAGGAAAAACTATAAAGTGCGTTTTCTCCTTTTAGCAGTTCCAAAAAAGAATTTGTCCCTCTAAAGTGTAGATAAATGACCGCAAAACTGCTGATTCTCCCTCTTTTGGTTACCATTTGGTAGTTTTGTATTTTATTCAGGCCAGTGTATTCCGATTTATGCGAATCTAAGATGGCTTTCTCTGCTGACTTATTGAGTATTGCTATCCTGATTTTTTTTCTCAGGTGGTCATAATCTGTGTGAGCCTGCTCATGGTGGCCTGTGTCATTATCAGCATACCAATCGGCTTTCGTATCAAGAAAATGCGCAAGACTCGCGTTCAGAAGTTAAAGCACATATTTGTCGTTAGTGAACATGTCCTTTCACTTTTCTGATCTTGGTGCAGGTAAAATTCATTTGTATCCGAGGCGAATTTTGTGAATCTGCTTGCTTCTGTATAACATTTCTTTACTGCAAGCAGTTAGGTTTTTAGTGCAAGATTTCGTTTTGCCGTCTTGTTGTCGGACGGGAAGCCTATTATTCATTTCAAACGTGAAAAATTCAACCACCCGGTCTTTTTCATGGTTGTTTATTATAGAGCATAGGTCATAGGGTGACCGTTATTTCACTATATTTGTGGTTTGTTATTCAACTTCGGTTATGACTATTATGGAACAATAACTGGAAAAGAATTGTAGAGAACCTGCGAAGTGGACATGGAACGAGTACCCGAGGATGCGGCGCTGAAGCACTTTGCGTTCGGTGTGCATGATGTTTGGCATATGGGCAGAATGGGCATGCACGGACGCAAGTACTCCAGGCCCGAGAAACTTCTTCGCAAACCGGTTAGTTCACAAAAGGCTCACTATTGTTCAGGGGTGGGCCGGGTTTTTTGGCACTTTGCAGGGGGTGGGGGGGGGGTAGCCGACAGAAAATCCCATTTTACCCGACCTGTCCGAAAAGTGGGGGGGGGGGGGGTAAGGTCGGGTAGGGGGGGGGTAGAAAAAAAATTTTTTCGCATAAAACGCTTGTTTTTTGCTTGTTTTTGCTAAAAAAATCTTCTATTATATGGTATAAACATCACATATACCGGTTTTTTCAGGTTTTAACCAAGAAAATTAACCCAGAAAACGTGTTTCTTCGAAAAAAAATTCTTACAGCCAGAAAATTTTGAAAAATGAGCCTCAAAATCGAGGTTTTGAGGCCGATTTTCTCAAAAATTTCGAGTAGGGGGGGGGAGGGGGTAGGCGACCTAAATTTTTGTCTAGGGGGGAGGGGTAGGCTACCCGCCGACCCTGAAAAGTGGGGGGGGGGGGTAAACCCCCCCTACCCCCCCCCCCCCCCCTGCGGCCCGCCTCTGCTATTGTTTATTATCTATTCACACATAATATGTAAGGTGCCATTTATCGGGCTACCTTTGCTTATATGCTAGTATGCTACAATAAAGCTTTTTTTACATCGCGGGATCTGATCAGCAATACAACTTAGTGATGGTGAAAAGTGCATTTAGTAAGTATAATGCACCTTTTTAATGAAAAGCGGCTTCATCATTATCACGCAAGGTATGTATATGTACAGAGATGTAAAATGTCTCAGTTCAGTTGTTTTAGACTGAACAGAAAAAATACATATGAGAAAGCTAATTTATTTTTCTGTGTTCTTATTTCAATAGTTGCCATTGCCACAGTAGGTGAGTGTAGAAATGTAAAATATCTCAATATCAAGTTTTTTCTTCAAAAATATATATTTGTCTATCATCACAGGAAAATTCTACCAGTGTACCTTTTCAGGTGAGCATGGCTACCAAGTGGGATCGTCGTCGGGCACAAAGACGGAGGCACGTGCCGTTGGATCAAGTGGATATCGAAGCCCAGGATGAGCTGCTCGATTGTCGGACAGACGAATGCTACCCCGACATCAAATTGAAATCACCGCCTAAACCCAGACAGTTAGCTTCAAACTTGGCACATTTAATTATGTTAGAAATTTGAATGTTAATAATTATTTCCTTGTATACTACCTGATGCCTGGACTATTAAAAGTGATTGTGTTAAGACGTTTGTGTCGTGTGGCTGGTGCCGTCTCTTTTCATTTCAATGATTCCAGTTTATTCTAACTTCTGTTTGTCTAGGCTGTATTGGTTCTATAAATGTTTAACCCAAAACGGTAGTTCTTCCCAATTGCAGACGCAATCGCAAACGACTAAAGAATCCAAAGATTTTGGTGACCCGCGCCCGATCGTTAACGCCATCGATGAGTTCTGGTGGATCGGATGATCCGGAACAAATCAGGTTAGAGATAATTTTGTTTTCCTAAGGCGTGTTTCGACCAAATATTAAGACGTCAATATAGAAAAAGGGGATGGGAGTCTTGAGGACATGGCGTTTGGACGTGCGTTCGAATTCAATGGAATGCTCTCATGGATTGGTTGTCGTTTGTGTTCAGCCGCCGCTGACTACAGCTAAACATGTTTACTGGTTAGTAACGAGTAATATTGTAAAGTTGAAGAGACATAAGTCAAATCGCTACGTCTGGTGGAAAGATTAGTTACAAAGCACTTGGAAACAGCAGAAGCAGTCTATCAGAGACACCAAATAGATATGCTTACTTATGATCTGCTGGAACCCATCGGTTCAACGTTCAAATGCTTTGTTGTGCAAGAAGGCTTTGTGTAACACAGTTTTGGTGGGTATTTAGAATATTTGATAATGCTACGCATAAAAAATTGCAGTTACCGGCATACTCAACACCCGTCGTCATCAGCCAGTAATCTTCTGCATGTGCCACAAGTCGGCTTTCATCATTCTAGATGGTCTGATACGGATACAACCACGAAGAATAATACCGGTGGTGAAATGGCGAGACGTAAATCCACTTCCGATTTGTCGCCATTCCGGCGAATGCTGCTTCATGTACCTGGTTAGCTGATAAAGTTTTTTTAGTATACTAATTGATTACGAAAACGACTATTTTTATGATTTTGATTTGGTTTGCATTGCGTAATTGAGTAAGCATAACATAATCGCTTACGATCAATTTTCTGGTCGCGCTGAATCCATTGTAGCTGAGCATTTGCTTATAGCATTATCCGTAAAATTTATCATTTAATATGTACATGTTTCGTTTATTTTCAGTGTGTCGGTCTATTGGCAGCAGTGCGAACAGTTTTGCCCAGAAACTGCGGTTGAAACTTGTCGGTCAAGAAGACGTCAAGTCCAAGTCACTTCCACAAGCGTTACAGATGTCATCTACGCCCGACAAGCCTATCATTTTCGATTTTGACACAAACAACAACAACAATATGAAAAGCAACAACAACAACGATGTCATTGTCACGGACCGTAACAAATTGGATGATAAAAGCCCGAGACGCAGAAATCCACAGCCCGTTCGAAAATTGACTCCACTCAAGCAGCCGGGAACAATTTACGACCAATATGATAAGCATCCATGTTGTCTTGAAGATGAAGAGGAACTTTACTATGTGTCCAGTGAAAATGAGGAAAATACGCTTTCCTCACCAACAGCCTGGTCGTCGGAAGCCATCAGACAGCAAAGAACACCTAGAAAAAATACTGATGGTGAAAGGTCAACATTGACGGATATGACCAACATAATGAATGATAACGATGAGATACAGAATGAAAAGCCTTCGAATGTTCGAAGAAAAGTGGGAGATACAAAACGGAATAACCCTCGAAGAAGTGGCAGATCGAAACGAAGGAAAGATGGTGATCTGAGAAAGAACAGTGAAGGATCAACTGACGATAGCGATGAAAATGTTTACGGGCCTATATCCAATATCAAGGAAGAAGGAAAAGAAAGTAAACGGTTGAAAAAAGTAGATAATGCGTCAGAATCCGAACTGCCGATGATGGGGCAGTTGTCGATGCAGGCTAAGCAGAAAGCACAAGCGACGAGGATGCAACTGCGAGAGAGTTCGTCCATGTGGATTTATGGTGAGTACTTGCCGTTGTCTTCACTAGCAGACGAGAACCGAATCGTACAGGAGAATTATTTGAAATCCCCCTCGCGCTTTCAAAAAGTAGAGTTCCTTAAGTGTAAGTAAAGTTACCAAATTAGTTCATATTCCCCTGCTTTGTGAAAATTCCCTCTCTTTGGAGGTTTGCCTCATCCGCCGGTGGTTGTTTTATATCATGTGTTAATATCTGGATATAAAATTTGCATTTTGACGCTTCATGAGATAAAGTTATCATAATAGTGAATAATTTCATACGATTGCAGATAGCGAGGAGGAAAAAATACTGTATTCGTTGTCATCCTCGGAGACTGAAAGCGAAAACAGTGAAATCGTGTGGAATGCTGAACGACAGCCAAGGGAGAAGGAGCCGTTACTATTACGATTGGAGAGGATGATGGCCAAGTTCCTGGCTAAAAATGTAGGTTTAGCTTGGAAGGCTATCAAAAATCATACCTTCTCAACATAGTTTTTTTTAAAGAAGGGACACAATCACACATCAATGAGTTAAAGACTATAGAACCTGCAATCCGGCTGAATTTAAGGAAAGCTAAACGCAAGGCAGTAAGGATCAGCCAATTTAAATTTGTTAGCTGATTTGAAAATTTGTTATTTCAGGACCCACAAGTACAACGGTATCAGGCGGCTGTTGGTGAACCGCACGAGGAGGTGATGTATTGTGATGAGTGTAATCTCACATCAGGATTTGGGTTTGTTTTCGCTATACTATTTTAGAATAGACTCATAGACACCTTGTTTCTCATCCAAGAAGATATAGTTCTCTCACACTTTTATCAGGTTTATCTTGTATCTACACTTCCGGTAAAGTTTGCCAGTATCATCACATCACTATCCATCATCGCTTTATTAGTCAATTATCAGATTGAATACAAGTGAGCACAAAATGTATTGCGATTAGTATAATACAAGCAACCTGAGAGAGAAAATATCAATAACAATAAAAGAGGAAAAGCGTGGTTTGCAGCGAAGCAATGTGCGAGCACATGCAAGTGCCGTGGTTCAGCGCGGGTGAGCAACGTTTACGGCAACAACGATTCGACGATATGGGCAATCACTTTGTTGTCTGGAGAAAGCCCATCGGATTCGGGTTGGAACTGCGACGGAACGGCAAAGGTTACATCCTTGAAAGTTTTCTACAAACCTTCTGTCGGTCACGCAATTCTTCATTTTTAGGGTAGGGTAGATAAGAGTACAAACTAAGTTAATCTCATCGTGTATAGCTTCAGGGCTCAATGCATATATTGTTAATTTGTAATTGTTTTAAGTTATAATTGACTAGTTTTAAGTTATCATTGATATGACATTTGTTGTTTGATGCTGTGGTTATTGTTTTAAGCTAACTGTTCTGATCTTGGCATCATGATGAATGTGCATTGTTTGATCGCAGGCGAGCTATCGATTAATAAACAATGGAAAACACCGTTGGACGCGGCCCTCGAAATGCGAGAAGATCGGAAAATACAACAAGACAAAAAGCGTAATAACTTGATCAGGAATCGCTATTTGAGAACGGATATGGTTGGTTGTTGTTGAACAGATGATCAAAGGTTTACACTTTTACTTCCGCAAACATCCATATTTTAATAATATAAACTGTTGGATCTATCAATATTCATTTGCCAATTTATAGATGATATTCAACATTATAGTGCTAAACTAGTGGAATCAAGTAATCATAGCTTCTTTTGATAAAAGTTTTCCTAGTTTGAGTTATACATGTTCCTGGCAATTATATTGCTCAATATAACAGAGAAACTTTTGGTCACAGCTATTGGAGGCGGCGGTACGTGAGCAGCGACGTCGTCGACTTGCCAAGTTGCTGCAGGTTGACTTCGTGGATGATGATGTGCTTGATGCCATGTTCAGGTTACCTGATTGATGACGTTCAGGTTAGTTGTTACATGTCGTTCAGGTTACTTGTTAGGTGTCGTTCAGATTACCTGTTAGATGCTGTTGAGGTTACTTGTTTGTTAGGGTGTCTCAAGTTTTTTACTCTCGTTTCACTTGTAAAAGACTGTTTTTAACTGGTTGTATTCCGTAACTTCACCTCTTTCGCTTTCACCTATTCAAGTTTTATCGGAGATTGGGAAACAGTTCGCTAAATATTCCATTTAACCTCGTCCTTATTTAGTATCTCAGTTAACACACATTTATGTTCAGCATTTTCTGCGAGCGTCCGATGTCAGACTCAACCCCATCGGTGTCAACCGAAACATCTGAAGTGAAGCAGGTAGAAGCCGAAGACGTGCCAGAGCCACCGGCAACCCTGACCAGATTGCGCCGTTTCTTCTCGCCACACTTCGGCGCCGTACCGTTAAAGTCCGTTCTCTTCTTCGTTTTTTTTATTTGAAAACATTGGTATTCCATAGGCTACTGATTTGATTAACGCCGATTTTTCACCGATATCGAGTAATCAATCAAGTTTATTCAATTGTTATGGCGCAATAGCAAAGTTGGACATCAAATCACAAATATGGTGAAATGACGGTCATCCTGATGACACTTCACTAGGAGTCAATTTTTGTACTTGCAGATCGGCTCTTCGCTCGATGGTCAACTCTGGATCGGTGAGACGGAAGAAGAACTTGAGAGTGGTAATCAACGCACCCGGTGATCCCGGCGTTCGGGGACCATCGCCAATACTTGAAGACAATGAAGAGGTGGAGGAGGGCCAGGAAGAGTCGAAGGAACCTTCCACATTGCTGGAGAAAATCAGAAGAAACAGCCGATCCATGTTGGTGGCTGCGATTGTACTTGCAATTTTCATAATTTTTTTTATCAAGCAAATAGATTGATAGGAAGAATCGACATAACGTAATTGACAACGATAACACGCTCAGTTAGTTTTGATAGTCAATTATATGTTGGTCGAGTAAAATTTGCCCGCAATACAACGGAAAACGATGAAATCGGATCACCACTACTGATTGAAACTTGGGTTTACTGATTCGTCATCAATGATGTTTACTTGTTTCAGGTTCGGTCGTTCCCGATCGTTCGGGTCACTGGAAGCTGATTCGCTGCTCGATCGATCACCTCGATTAGATCGCATTAGAAGTACAATTAAGCGAGTGGTCCGTTCTGTGTCACCTAATAGGGTTGGTCCGTCAAATTCATATTTCTTATAGTTATGTTTATGTTCTGAAAGAAAATCACCGAAATGGCTTTTTCGCCCTTGTTGTCGTTTGTATTTTCCTGATATCCTTGAAACTGCGAAAAATTTGGATCGTACATGAAAATGAAATTCTTATGTTATCGAATAACTTTTAGTGGAACTCATGGTTGAAAAACTTTCACAGTTGAATTGCTTTGTTTTGTTAACATAAGTGTAATATTGTTTTAAGAAGTTGAAACTGAACTCGTCACTGTGTATTTAACCACGACAGAACTGTCCAAATACATACGAATGTAGCGGTAATGTAATGTTAGGTGATGAATATAGGTAGTTACTAGTTACAATGGACAAATAGCTTTACTTGACTTGACAACGTAAATAGTAAAATGCCTCTACTTGACAGCGTGCTTGTTCTCCACCCGTCACACCAACGCCCACCGACAGCCACCTATCCAATCTCCTGGTGGTGCCCAATCAGGTGTTCGGCAATCATCTACGATCGTCCGGATTACCTGAAGAATCAGATATATCAATGATGCCTCCGAGCGTCAGTGCTTGTGCCAACGTCAGTGATGGTGCTGATGATGAACACTCACACAATCGGAGCTCCATTACTGCAGGTACTTGGGTTGAAATTTATCTAAGTTTGCTATCCGTTGTTGATGTTGGGTGGAGGAAGTGGGCAGAAGGGTTGTTCCGCACTTGGAAAGAGGTCACCCCTGACTCCGTGAGGTCAAAATTGTCTATCTTACCTTAAAGACCGTTCCACCCCTGTTTTCAGGGGAGCGTGAGACAGGTCACTATTGATAAATCATGTTGAGGTCACCTTACTCCTCATGATATTTTTTGTTAATATTTTAATTGTTAACATTTAAATATTCACTCAGATTCATCACATGATTGTCACCAGTTTGTACTGCCCGAGCACAAAAGCGTTCGTATTTACCTCGGTCCACGCATCAGCAGCAGCCGGATCGTTGATCGCTATGCCAGTGTACATCGGAGACCAACTGTCCTCGTCACACCCGAGGCTGCACGCACGAATGTTAGACGACCTCATAATTTGAATAGCATTTTTGTGTTTTTTTTTATTTCCCTCAGAAACACTTATCCGATGGTGACGCAAAAACGTTGAACACTTTAAAAATTTGTTTCAGTTTCTGTAATTTTTTCAAGTTTCACTGAGTCATGATTATGTGACGATGATACGTGTTTTTGAATTTTGAAATCTCTCATTTCTAGCAGTTGAATAACTTATTATATTCATCACTATTCACTCCGATTGTTTACAGGATGCCAATGAAAGCAAGAGCACGCCACTCAATCCGACCACTTCGAATATTGTTGGTTCATCGAGCCGCTTGAGTACCTCATTTCCTACTTTGCTTAAACTTTATTTTGTTTTTTTTAAACCCAATTTCGTTTTCTTTCGTTATCAGAATAAACAGTAAAATTCAGACAATTTTACGAACTGCTCAGGTTGTTACTCAAGCCTCCTCCCCGGAAGCAGAAGATATGGGTCATGAAAGAAGTGGTAATGACGACGAGTTGCGGTTGACAACAAAACAGGACAGAAAACGGTCGGAGTCAAGAAGTTTGTCGCACACTCCTGCAGTATCAAATAACAAGCATTCAGGTTGGATTGTTTGATACATTTAGCATTCCACCAGTAGAGAAGTCATCTATGCTTGCGTGTATCACAGCGAACGTCTTGTCAGTGTCAGACCTTTATTCTGTCGGGTAAATCAACAATGACATAAATCATAAATCACATTCTATTTATAGGATTTCCTCAGCCAATGTGGCTGCCGCCATAACAATTATAAAGATCACGTATCTATTCCAAGAATCACATGTGTCATGTCCACTTCTCCCTACGAAAAACAATGATAAAGACCGTTAATACACGATAAATTGCAGAATTTAGTTCTTGGTGTATAAGATTGCGTTGATAGCACGCCATATGCATTTGTCGCGTTGCATTCCATTCCACACCTGTACTTGATGATAAACGAAACAGCTGAATAAGTAAGGATTAATTCTCACATAATCTTACTGTCTATACTCACTTGAGAACTAAGCTGAATTAATTAACACTGATTAACAACCAACTTGTAGAGGAATAGATAACTCTGCGTTTGCACCATTTTATTAAACCAAAACATCTTGAAGTATAACATTTGATGTATGTGTCGAATACTTTTTTAAACACGTTGTGCTGTTATCTCATGATTTCCTCGCCATTTTAAACAATTTTTAGACATTGAAACACCTTTTTTTAAACAATGCTCATCTGAGACTCCGATACATATATCTACTTGAATTTAGAGATGGATGACACCTTGTACTTACGAGACATTGTCTTATTCACGCACATGACCTCGGATATTCGGTCCTGGTTCTTATTGTTACCCTGATAACGTACGCCATTCGGCCCCATCATGTAGATGCCCATACGTTCCATGCTCGCAAATCCAATCAAAATGTCATACTCCATGTCACGTACAACATTACAAGTTATCTTGTCACGACCACCCTTTATCGACACACTAACCGTACACGCACTGTTACTCACAATCTTCGATCCATTAAATGTCGATATCTGATCGTTGCAATGATACGTTTTCACGCCCAGTTGTTCAGCAAACTTAACAGAGATCAGATTGGTGTTAGCTCCGTTATCCATGGAGTAATCACTGTGTTTCACCTTAACACCATTCACACGAATATACGGTGCACAACCTTTATGCTTAACCTTATCATACTTTCTCTGGTCGTCACGAAACTCATTCGGACGATCTTTCGGTTTCACATAACCTTGATCCGATGGAATTTTATCCATGGTATGTTCGTTACTTCTGACCAACATAATCATCTGTTCTGTATGATTACTTTTCTCATCCATCTTAACCTGTTTCTCTTTCATCGGGCAGCTCATCGCAATGTGCCCTTTGTTTCCACAGCTGTAACACTTACGAAACTTATCCCTGTCGTACTGATGTGTTCGTTGCTGTTTCGGGTACACAGTATCCTTAATCTTATGCTTAGCCTTATTACCGTAACCGCGTTTCTGTTTGACAGCGTTTCCAGCATGCCAACATTCGCTCGTGTAGTGTGAGGCATTGTTGCAGATACGACACCATTTATGACTGTACTGATGCTCTGGAATTCGGCTGTTAAAAATTCCGTTTACAGATTTGTCTCCGCCATGTTGAAAGGCCTTATGGTTCGTCTCA
This sequence comes from Daptonema setosum, assembly GCA_964036265.1. NCBI lineage: Eukaryota > Metazoa > Nematoda > Chromadorea > Monhysterida > Xyalidae > Daptonema > Daptonema setosum. The sequence continues at coordinate 11,552,684 of OZ038443.1, forward strand.
TTACCTACAGTACCCATCAAACCTGTCTGTATCTTCGCTGCATTCTCCTTCACCTCCACACTCTTAACCAGATTATCCAGGCGATTCTCTCCTCCATTGAGCAATGACTCGATCGCCATCTCCTTTTGCTCAGGTGATAACAAACCCTGACTCAGTCTCTGCATCATAACCGTTTCGAATCCATCGTTCTCTCTATTCAGGAAACATCTCGATTCCAGTTCACTAACGTACTGACGTATACTCTCATTAGGTCTCTGATCACACGAGTAAAACGTACTCTGTCTGACTGCAGCACAGCGCTGGTCACTAAACCTGTTCTCCAAAAATCTCCATGTTTCAGGTAAACTCAACCTGATGTTGTCACCTGCAGACTCGTACATACGCAATGCGTTACCTGTCAGACACGTCCTGATATGTGTCAGCGCAGTTTGTTCATCTGCCTGTGTTAACAGTAGACGTTTCTTCACGCCTTCTGACCATGTCTTGAACTTGGCACCATCCTTGCCATCCAACTTATCATAAACTTGCGAGAATAACTGCAGTTGAGCCATGTCCTTTTGTTGCTGACGTTGCTGCTCAATCAACAAGTTTAGGCCTACATGCTCATTCAAATGTGATACATTACCGTAACCTGTACCCTGTGCTTCGTTAGCACTACCGTAATCTGCATTATGTACCATTGGTGTAACACATACACCCTGCCTACCTGACTGTGGTACATCATTACCGTAACCCAATCCAGGTGGTGGACTAATCTGTCCATTGTGACACGCTCCAGTATGTGCGTTCACATTACTATCATCCCATACAACACTCAGATTTGGGAACTTATCCCTAACCTTCTGCAAAACGTACTTAGCGTCCTCCTCAGCGAACGGAGTGCTAGTCATTACGCCATCATTATTTAACACACTAGTAACCTGTGGTACATTGGCATTAACGTGCGTGGGTTCAACACTACCGTTACCCATCGACACATCACCCAGATTATACACATTAGTAGGATTAAAGATCACGTATCTATTCCAAGAATCACATGTGTCATGTCCACTATACATCACAGTTTTGATGTGCGTTTTTTTCACAGTTGTCAGCTTGAAAACTTCAAATGTCTGTTGATGTTTTTTTTGTATCGAATATAAGTTAGACATAGACTGTGTGCATAATTAGGACATGGTTTTTTTTGTTTTTGTTCGTAATCGTTGATGTAATGTAGACTGCGTTTTCAGGTAGCAACGTACGACCATTGAACTCGTGGATCCGTGATATCGGATCGTCAACGGTTAATGAATCAAACAGTCTGGACCTGAATAGCTCGCACTGGACCGATGCGACCAGTTCAGGTCAGTTATTATGTTGGGAAAAGACGACATGTTTTGGTGAACAGAGCATACAATCCAAATCAAAGCTCAATAATTTTTTCCTCATTTTATGGTGAACCTAGGTCGTCTATCGATAAAATTTTTTTATCCAATTTAATTATAGAGAGGGATATAAATATACTCCCAATCGTGTCAAATTATCGATATTTGCAGGACTTTCCGCCACCACAACAAATCCACAACTGAAACTGTCGCCACGCCAGCTGGCTTTTATAAAAATGCACGCCCATCAACAGCAACAACAATCAACACCACAAAATAGACTGCTGCAACCACCCGTGCAACAATACTCGTCACTGCCGTTACCTCATTTACGTCTAAAACAGCAACGTTCAGCGTCCAATGAGGAGGAATTGCGTCAACCAGCTGGTAGTCAAACACGGCCGCTTGTGTCTCATGACAAGCAGCTATCAGCACCAGAGCAACAATATCGTCAACAACAACAGAAACAGCAAAAACAATTGCCTGAATCAACTAAACACCCATCGTTGCTTCGCACACAACCACCAATGCCGACAACTGCAGTACCAGGTCTAACAGCCCAACAACAACAACACCGACAAATTCAACAACTACAACCACAACCACAACAACAACAACAGCAACAACAATCAGAGCCAATACCATCAACATCTTCACTGCCACCTCCGCCGCCACCGAAAGATAAACAGCCAATCGTATCACCTTCACTACAACGACAACCATCTTCTTCAACACCTTATCATTTGCAACGACAACCATCATGTTCTACTGTGCAACAACAACAACCGCAACCGAATGACAACCAACCTCCTCCCAAACGTCGACGCAGTTCCTCGCTAAATCTGGGCGATGAGTTGCTCGATGTTTACGACGAAGTCAAGATATACAAACCTAGGAGAGCGCATACTGTGAAATGGAAACAAAGTTGGTGTTTGATTTGCTGTAATTTAATTGTATTTTTTCACATTTTTTTTAGTATATCGCTAAATTGAATACCTTGATTTTGTGATTTCAGGAGCACGTGAGTCTCTGCGTCGATTGCTGCATCGCTATCGATCGCCGGCCGTGTCGCCGCGCATCAGGTAAGGAAGTTGTGCCTCCTTAGTTATCCAGTTTCCGAGTTCGCGGAGTTTCTTAGCCATTGATCAGTATTTTAGTTGATCATTCCAAACTTCAGATACGAACCCGCGACGCCCGAAACAGCTAAACATTCACGGTTTCCGGAAATCGTTGAACAGACGCAGGTTGGTCAGTAGAATAAAATATAAGGGAGTTGTTCGATTAGAATGACTTGTTGAACATGGGTGGGTCGTGGGTGAATTGTACTATGAATTTTATTTGAATATCGATAAAATGTTGTTATATGCTGGTTGGTTGCAGGAATCACTGGCTTGTCCCACACCGGGCACTGGCACCGGACGGATCGATTCGGGCTCGTATGAAGCCATCATGTCGTTGTCCGAGTCCAAGATACCCGGGCTGCCGGCCAGAATCAGTTCCTTATCTGACGGAGAGGTTGGCTTTACAACTGACACTTGAAATCTAGAATCTGAAAACATATGAAACCTGAACTCGGCTTGAAGCTATATTATCCAGTATCCACCCTTCTTCTAAATCATTCAGATATTTAGTTTTCTGTTATGGAGGGTGGTGGGTCCGCTGTGTTTCAACGGCTCCCTATAAGCTTGTGATCAAATATCTATACTAACATAAACAAACCAACAAGCAGAAGTAAGCAAACTCAAGTTTGTCATCTGAAAATGGGATCGTTTCAGCTGTCCGTGTTCGGCTCGCCGCCACACAAACCGATGGCAGTTGTAGCCCGTCGTCGATGTCCTCCTCCCAACGCGCCCTTACCGCAACCAGTTGGTTATGTCAGCACTATTAGCACCAACATTAAAGTTTTTTGTGAGAATAAGTTGTATTTTATGTACCACAGATGCTGAAGATGGCGCTCAATTTATTGTGTCTCAGTGTAAACATGGGAGTGCAAATTAAAAGTATATAAAATGGCATTCGTGAAACTTTTGACTTTTTCCCCGAATTTTTTCAGTTGAAAGTTTTACCGGTTTTTTTCCTTTTACTTTCCTTTGGTTTCTGAAAGCATCGTAACGATTCAGCGCGGTTCGACTGGTCGTCCCATATCGATGATACCGCGCATTGATTCGGGCGTCTACGAGAGGATCATGTCGACTGCTAACTCTACGATGATCAGACGCTTCGCACAACTATCGGCGTCGAATTCACAGGTTGGTGATTTTGGTAAGCATAATTTTTTCCGACTGTTTCGTCCCCAAATCTCTTAACTCAGTTTTTTTCAGTCTCTTTTCAAACGGCGATCACGCAGCAGCTACGAACGCATGGCCGCCGTCCAACCTTCCGTTCGTTTTTAGTTTCCTGCTTTTAAATTCAAAAATATTGTCTGTTGTATTCATGTAATCTTGATAGGACTGTGTTAGGATACTATACTACCAATGTTAACTCTATTTACTTCGAGTATACTTAGGTTCAATGCTTCAGTTACTCGAATGCTCTGATGGTTCGCAGTTGCGGTGTAACATATCGCGAGTTTACGATGCCATCCGATTGGATTCACAACCACGTAATGTTGGTGGTCTATATATCAGTATTTGTTACTCTACTTTCACCAGCCTTAATTTCTAGTTAATCACATTGATATTGTAGCCAGGAAAACTATGAATGTTGCAGATGTTGTCTTCACCTTGCAAAGACAGGCACAGAGCACAATCGGATTCTGCTATGAACAAGGGCGATCAGCGACTCGGTGACGTGAGTCTGGTGCCACCGCGTTCTGGTCTGTTGTTCCTGGCCACACCAACCAAAGGTCAACAGTTCTTCATTGACCCGGGTGTTATGGAGACACCCGGTGTTCTGGTTAATCATGGTGAACAATTATCAGTTTTGGTTTACTGTTGTTGCTCAAGTTCCATGCGGTTATGAGCAACGCGTAAAAAGGTACTTGTGTAAAGGTAAACAGACCTGCATGTAGGCCAAAATTTTTAGCTGTAATAGCGGCTTCTGGCTAACTGAAGCAGATTAAAAAAATTATTCTTGTGTAGCTGCCCAGACATGAGAGACTGAACTGAAGTCTCAGCTCGAGCCTGCTATAAAGTAATTAAAACGTAGTAAAAATAAAGCAGGAAACTTTTTTCAACGATTAATTTGCGCGTTATTTCTAGCACAACCTGACGACGAATGAAGATGACGATGACGACTGTTCCACGGCCGTATCTAGCGACAACTATCTGACGATCACTTTCAACGATTCATCGTCGGGTGAACAGACATCGAACCTGGTGGACGTGGATGTGTCGATCGTGAGTGCAACACCACCTGATGCCACCAATACTGGCAAACCCGACCATCATACAAAAGGTTGCCGTTTAGTTTTTATTTGAACACATTGGTCTTTATTACTGAAGTGACCAAGGCACACAGAATGGTCTTTCGAGGTTTGCACCCTACGCACTGTCTGATCAGGCAGGCGACAGCAGAGCTTATGCGTGGATTTTTTTGCCTGATTCTGCCGCCGACCACCCAGTCTAGAAAATAAGGAGACGCTGAATAAAGATTCTTTCTTTTTAAAACGCGTGGTCTGAGAGAATCTACGGTTCGTGGCCCAAATAACGATCTCCTGGTTTATTGCGGTTTTTGATACCCCTAATAGTAGTCATTCCGGAACCAAAATTTTTTGAGCCTAGGAGCATGCTTTTAATAAAAATTTTGAGATCAAAACTTGAAAAATCAACTTTTTGAAGAAACTTTTTTTTCAGATTTTTTTTGTGCTCTTCTGCGCATAAAATTTTATAGACCTCATGGAATGAGCTGAAATTTCATATACGTGTTCTACGTTTCACGGCGGTCATTTTGAGCTATAAATGACCTGATTTGAAAAAAATTTCACTACCGTACCATACCCAAACATAACGGCAAGTTTGGTCAAGTAGGTGTCAACTTTGACCCAAAATTTCTAACATGGCCACCATAGAAGAAAGATGCCGTATGCGGCAATAGATGGGCTGTTGGTCGGTCATCATCACCCCGGGAATCCACCCCCCGCGCATCGCCCTGTAGATCAGTGAAAAATTCGATTTTCTAAAAAAAAGTGCTAAATTTGCTTAAAAATTACCTTTTTGTTGTGAAAACCATGACATAATTTTTTCTCCAGATTTCTATTTGAACCTGTTATTATACATATCGTTAATCAAATCTATTAGCTACATTTTGAGCCCTACAGGTTGACATTTCGACCATTTTTCAACATCTTAACGAGGGAATCTGCACTGTGAATTCTATTTTGCCTGGAAAGCACGCGTCATCATGCGACACGGACACTTTCAACGGCGGCCGTCAGTGATAGAGTCATATAATCACTAAATCAATGGCATATTATGAAAGTAGACTCAATTCCACGTGTTTTGAGCTTTTTTTAACCGCATTTGATAAAATATTCAATATAGAAATCCACCCCGAAAATTTTTTAACGTTAACTTTTTATCTAAAAATCGTCAAGTTGGAGACATAAATGTCAAAATAAAGAAAAAAAATTAAGATTTATTCACGCAAACCGACTGATGCCCCTACAGTAGACCTTCAACAGTGTAACGTGATATTCCTTCCCACATGTAAAAACTTTTTTTACTTTCTGACGGGACCAATTTTTGTCAAAAATTCTAAATTTACTAATTTTTTTCAATTTTCCGGGCATGGTTGATTGTTGATCAGTATGTCATGCATGATAATACGTTTCCCTGATAAACAAAGTATTGCTGTCATACGTTTAGATGCTTTAGTAAACCTTCAAAATAACATAAATAGGGCTAGAAGGCTGAGAATGACCAAAAATCGATGAAAACCCAATAATTTTATGTTTGCTAGAAATAACGAAACTTTTGCGTTGTAAGCCAGAAAAGAGGGGTGAAAAAGGAAGTGTCGTGCAAAATGAAGTTTTTAATTCTAATTTATCGAAAATGAAACTTCCTGCAACGTTAATACTGGTGTTAACTGTTTTGAACAGAAAGTTTTCATCGATTTTCGACTGAAACTCAAGAATGTCGGTTGTTGGTAAATAAACGGTGAAAAAATACCTTCTCTCCTAAACAATTATTCAAATAGATTCGAAATGTGTTTGCTGGTTAGTTTTTTTTACAGATATTTGATATTGTTTCATAATCATACTGTATCTATATATGTACGTACATGTACTACGTACGTATAATACTTAGAGAATTTGATGGTTGTTTCCGCGGTACGGTTCCAGTGCTTTATCGAATAACTGAATACTGTTGGCAGATGCTTTGTATAAGTTTCAAATCATTTCACTTAGCTACCGTTTTAAGTCACCTAGTAATCAACTCCCTCGTTTGTTCACAAACTCGGTGACTCCGTAAAATTCTTTTCACGAGTGTCGTGTGTATGTATCTAATGGTTCCGCTGATTCGTGTTATTATTTTATGACGAGTGCGTATGTAATGCAACCTCACCTACACGACGGTGTCAACCTGCACAAATGATTTTTGTCTGAAGTTCTTGTAACTCTAAAATGAAACTCGAAGGAGTCATGAACGTCTCATTCATAAATCGTTCAGATCTGTTGTAAAAAACGTTTCCACCTTTGAATACTTACTGTACTTATGTACTGTACGTATGGAACACAATGTACATGGTGGAGGGAGACAGACGTTCCGGAAACGAACGAAAACGAGAGGGAATACGGTTGTAAAAAGTGGAGTTCTTTTCTCAAATGGTGGATAGAACCGCCTGAAAATCTGATTTCCTATTGTATAAACTTCTCAATGAATCATGCTGGTTTCACTCGTATATCAATCTGACTGACAAAGATATCCCAAAAAAGGCCTTTTTGGGAGGTGGAAGCGTGTGTATGATATGGTGAATATTTTACTTTATACTTAAACAATGACTGAATTATATTTATTTTCAATAGTTAGTATTCTATAGTAGTGGGTAACACTCTATAGTATTTGGTAACACTCAGCTGTACCACAAGCTCTCGTATTCACTCAGGGATTCACTCGATCGATCACTCATTGGCTCACTCATTTCCGTAGTGGGAAAACAAGGTTGAGTCTTGCTATTATGAACTGCTTTCTACTGCTTCGACATCTTGATTATGGAAGTAGTAATTTTAGAGAGAAGAAATCGCCACCGTGGGTGGGTTCATCTTGAATAGAAATGTCAAAATCCAATTTGGTATAATACGAAAAATATTTTTTTCACGTTTTGAGACTTGGTAAACGAATGTAAAAACCTCAATTTATAAGTGGTTGAGTTGTTGGTTCCTCGATTGACATCAGTTCAATTTGAAACAATAAAGCGGCGCATAGTTTTATGCATACTTTCCCGGTCCCAGAGTTGACTGGCAATCAGCAGGTCCTTTAGACTTTGATACAGTATGGTTAGGAAACAATATCAAACATCTGTAAAAAACTAATCAGCAAACACATTTCGAACCTATTTGAACGATTGAATAGGAATGAAGGTATTTTTCCACCGCTTATTTACCAACAACCGACATTATTGAGTTTCAGTCGAAAATCGATGAAAACTTCTTGTTCAAAACAGTTAACACCAGTATTAACGTTGCAGGAAGTTTAATTTTCGATAAATTAGGATTAAAAACTTCATTTTGCACGACACATCCTTTTTCACTCCTCTTTGCTGGCTTACAACGCAAAAATTTCGTTATTTTTAGCAAGCATAAAATTATTGGGGTTTCATCGATTTTTGGTCATTCTCAGCCTTCTAGCCCTATTTATGTTATTTTGAAGGTTTACTAAAGCATATAAACGTATGACAGCAATACTTTGTTTATCAGGGAAACGTATTATCATGCATGACATACTGATCAACAATCAACCATGCCCGGAAAATTGAAAATTTTAGTAAATTTAGAACTTTTGACCAAAATTGATCCCGTCAGAAAGTAAAAAAAAGTTTTTACATGTGGGGAAGGAATATCACGTTACATTGTTGAAGGTCTACTGTAGGGGCATCACTCGGTTTGTAGGAATAAATCTTAAATTTTTTTCTTTATTTTGACATTTATGTTTCCAATTTGACAATTTTTAGAGAAAAAGTTAACGTTAAAAAATTTTCGGGGTTGAATTCTATATTGAATATTCTGTTAAATGCGGTTAAAAAAGCTCAAAACACGTGGAATTGAGTCTACTTTCATAATATGCCATTGATTTAGTGATTATATGACTCTATCACTGACGGCCGCCGTTGAAAGTGTCCGTGTCGCATGATGACGCGTGCTTTCCAGGCAAAATAGATTTCACAGTGCATATTCCCTCGTTAAGATGTTGAAAAATGGTCGAAATGTCAACCTGTAGGGCTCAAAATGTAGCTAATAGATTTGATTTACGATATGTATATTAACATGTTCAAATAGAAATCTGAAGAAAAAATTATGTCATGGTTTTCACAACAAAAAGGTAATTTTTAAGCAAATTTAGCACTTTTTTTCAGAAAATCGAATTTTTCACTGATCTACAGGGCGATGCGCGGGGGGTGGATTCCCGGGGTGAAGATGACCGACCAACAGCCCATCCATTGCCGCATACGGCATCTTTCTTCTATGGTGGCCATGTTAGGAATTTTGGGTCAAAGTTGACACCTACTTGACCAAACTTGCCGTTATGTTTGGGTATGGTACGGTAGTGAAATTTTTTTCAAATCAGGTCACTTATAGCTCAAAATGACCGCCGTGAAACGTAGAACACGTATATAAAATTTCAGCTCATTCCATAAGGCCTATAAAATTTTATGCGCAGAAAACCACAAAAAAAATCGGAAAAAAATTTTTCTTCAAAAAGTTGATTTTTCAAGTTTTGACCTCAAATTTTTTATTAAAAGCATGCTCCTAGGCTCAAAAAATTTTGGTTCCAGAATGACTACTATTAGGGGTATCAAAAACCGCAATAAACCAGGAGATCGTTATTTGGGCCACGAACTCCATACAACCCGTAGATTCTCTCAGACCATGCGTTTTAAATAAAAAGTCCTTGGTTTTTTCTTGCATATTCACCATTTTAGTGTGTCAGAAAATAAGAATAGTTAGAACTATATATACTAGGAAAGTCATGTAAGTAGGAAAACTAGGAATTCAAGTAATTAAGTATACTGATGTGTCACTGAAACGTTTTAGGACGTGTGGATGTGCCGGACAGTCCGCTGTTCAACCCGAATCCGATGCACACCCTGCAACTGCCGCGAGCGCGTCGCGGACGTCGTAGAGGTCGTCAGCAGCGTAAGGAAAGTTGTTCCAGTAGTGACGTCGACGCGTCGTCGGCTCATTCAGCATCCATTCCACGTCATTTAAAACGAAAATCAACCAAACGTCGTGCTCGTCAACGTCATTCGGAAAGGTTAAAATTTGAATGTGATTAGTAGAAGTTCTTACAATTCAATTACAGTAGAAGTATTTTCAATTGTACTATTATAGTTCGTGTGTTTTCAAAAAATATTAAATATGTAAGCGATATTAAAAATTTAATTACAATTGCATCATTGTTCATTTGTATTTCATTGTGCTGCAGATCGCCTTCTGTCAGGCGTGATGACCGTGTTCGTACAATTGAATCTGCTGTTGACCACGGGTCAGTTGTTGTCTTCACTTTTTTCTTTCAGTCCTTTGCTTTCCTAATTGGGGTTGAGGGTTGACCATGCTGCTGGTTATCGTTATGCGATACGAATATGATTCAGGTTCTACTCAGATTCATTTCTTTTCGATATCTCCCTATAACTAAAACAAACAAGTCAAACAACAAAAGTACATTCATGTGGGTGAGATCATCGGATGAATGAAAAGTGGATATTTATCATTGAAAACTTCAGATCGGACAAAATGGCGGGCAGAAGCGGACGGAGACGAACGTTTGGTTCATCGCGATCGGACCGCCAAGCACAGAGTACATATGGTAGTCGTCTCATGTCCAATCGGGGTGCCGTCAACCCCGATGCTGCGGCACCAACTCAGGCTGATTCGGCCGATTCCAGTCTGTGGACAACGATTGATTGATTAATGATGTTATTAGCGGACGAGCCAAACGTCCAAAGGGATCAAAGAGGTGGGAATTGGCAGAAATTAGGCTATTTCACTCACACCCTAAGGAACAAACTCTACTTTTTGAAAACGCCGAAGAGGGGAATTCCACATTTCCACTTCCCCTTCCGTTCTCGTTCGCCAGTTGTCTGACTGAATTGGTTTTTATGTGAAATTAACATTATGAGATAATAATATGATAGTTTTAATTTTAAAATGTGATAAAACAATAGCGAAAGCTGTAATATAGAAATGTTATAGAATAGGATTTCTTGTTGACTTTAAAGTCATCTAAAACTATTTCTTATGAAGTGTTTATTATTTTTCAATTACATTTCTGAATATTTTTTAGGTAACCGTTCGCAGCTTTTATCGATAACTTGTATGTATATATAACGCAGTTGGCTTAGAACCATCGATTGGTTTTGTGTGCCATGTAGTTCCATATAAATTCCGTATAATAAATTGCCTGTTTATTATATCTCACAACTTGAATGTATATGATTTTAATGTATATGTGTTATATCTGCTCTATCACATAATTCATACTCGTAATGTTTCGCGGTGCTAAGTTTTTCAAAATTGGTTGTAAAATTTCGTTTTAGAGTTATGTTTGCTTTATAATTGTTTGTAAGATACTCGTTTTTATATTGTGCAAAGTTTATCACAGAAATAAATATTTATTACTTTTCCATAACGTTGGTTGGGTTATCTATGTTGCTATAAATGCAAAGGGTGTCATCCCTGTTCATACTTCTAGTTCTATTAATTATTTTCAGTAGGCTTCTTTATTAATCAATCATATTTAATCTGACCCGTTTCAGAGTTCTAGAACTATGCCTTTGTTACTTTTATTGAATTTTATTACATTGCTATCGGGTGCGAGTTCGTTGGAAGAGGACGGCGTATCCAGCCGCATGTGCCTGGCTGAGTGTGTTACAAAGGTGGACCATTCTACTGTATTTCATAGCAAAACTCACTTTAAGAAGTGTTTACAATTTCATGTTCGAAAAATTTCTTCAACAAAATTTACATCCCACAGGCAATAAATTCTTGATTGCGCTGAGCAAATAAATTACGGGACTGTGTTCTTGCTACAGTTATTACCAAATACAAAGAACGAGATCGGTTATCAGCAGCGTCAGTCCCAAAATTTGGAACCTGGAGGGTTATTCACAAAATTAAGACCCTTTTTATTCCAGAGAGAGGCTATCAGAGGTAAACCTTACATCAAAATCTGAAACTGAAATGCAATAATAATTTCAGTATGCCATCATATCGTCGAACCAGACGGCCGATAGCGACCTGGCCAGTCTAGATGATGCGTGTGCCGGTCATGTATGCCGTTCTGTTGGTCACTTAACTATAACTTTTTTATATTGGCTCCGTGCTTCACTGTAAAGTCTTTGAATGTTGCAGAGAAAGATCTCAAGTTCATTTTTTCAGCGTGTAAAAAATACTGGGGAAAGGGCCCGAAAAATGACTAGCAAGTTAACGTAATGTAGAAAATCGTAATATGAAAAAGTTGACGGATGTTCAAATAAAACACTTTGTATGCTAACTTAAACTGCCTATGGAATATTTCTGAGAGAACATTTTTGATAACAAACAGGTTTGCAGGAATGAAAAAAATCACAAGAAAGATTGGCTAAATTTTACTGATTGTTGATGTGATGTTATAGTGTGCATCTGGATGTGACATGCGCAACTTGGATCGGGAGTGTTCGGTCATGTGCACGTCTGCCATACACGTCGAATCGTGTGTGCTGGGATGTGACACCGCAAAACGCATGGCCGTCATTCAACGCACTGCTCGGCCAGGTCGCAATCATTATTTTCCTTGAACCACTAACGAATGAGCCAGTTCACGAAAGAATATGGAAACTTATCAAAGAGATAGGAATCATCGTGTTTCCTATAATTTAGGTTGAGCAACATGTTAGACTTTTCGGAACTGCCGAAGAGAGGGAATTTACTTTCCTGTTGTCGCGAAACATGGAGCCAAAAGTTCTGCTATGGTGGTTTGTCATATTGAACTGCCATCGCATCAAACAAAGCTTCTGATGGTGAATTCTTGAATGAGAGTTGATCTCAGGTGGCTTCCCACCGCTCGACGTTGACTGGTCGGTGGATGTGCGATGTTTCTGCCAGTTTACCAGTGCCGTGACGTCACTGGTGAGTGTGCGATGCGAGGCCGTGTCGTCGATCCGAGCCGATGGTGCCCGATCACCGGTGATGCTGCAGGTGCAGATGAGTGCCGAGTCGTCACGTGTCGTATGGATTGATGTCAATCAGGTTGCGTGTCATGGACATGTTTATTGAAAACCGTAACTCGTTAATTTCTACAATTGTACGAACAGGTGAGGGTTTTGAAACGTGTCTGGAACAGACCAACTTCGACGGAAATTAGGCATTATGTTATGTATGATGTAAAATGACCGAGATTTTTAGATCAATGACACTCATTTTTTACTTAAGTGGTTTTTAACCCGAAGGACTTATAACCGAATGTGTAAAACATTGTTTCGCTCTTCTCGTTGTTTAACTATATATTGATACGTCGGTTAATAATGAATACTAATTTAAAAGTTCTCTCATTTAGTTTTTTCGTTAGGTTTCGCAGCAAGTTGGTCTGTGTTGTATAGAATAGAACACGATAATAATTCAGATTTCATTGGGGTGACAATTCTGAATTCATGTGTTTTTATGTTTATGCACCATTTATTTCAGCTGGTGATTGTGCCAAGGAACAGAGCACGATGGCTGTTCACAGTGAGCGGTATGCAGCCAGGACGCACATACCTGCTCAGGGTGCGGGCCTTATTCAGACATCGAGTGTCCTCCTATTCATACAGGTATGAACCCCTTTGCATGTTGATTTCGTGCACTTTGAACATCACTACTTTAAAATATCTACCAGTAGTAATTTATGTAAGGAATTCAAAGGAAAGCAAAAAATTAAGAATTGGAATTTTTTTCACGCCACACATTTTAACTTGAGAGTCGATGCCAGAGAAAAGCACCCGTCCGGGCCGTTTTCCTCAGATTTTTCGAAATCATTAATTTCGCTGTTATTAACGCTATATATGCAGAAAATTGTGACGATTCTGAAAATATTCTTTGTTTTCAAATTTGATCAACAGAGTTCATATGAAACTCCTTTTTCTGACCACAGGTCAAATGGTTTTGGAAAAAATCGACTTTTTCATGAATTTACCAATTTCTCTATATCTGAGCTTCAGAGACTCATAATATTTTAGATATATATTTTCCAGGTCATTATTGATTTGTGTTTACAATTTCAGTTTGAAAAACAATTTTTTCGATTGTCAATTTTTCCTCTAAACATGGGACCTTTTACAAGGCGACGAGATTCTCAATCGTTTCCAAGCGCCTAGAAATTTGTGCGCGTAAATCTGAAAGCTCCTATCGGCATAAATTAGTAGTCTTTTATATGGAGAATCTTTTGAAATTAACCATTTCATAGCAATTTCCTATATCTTTCATAATACCTCGAAGAAGATTCAAATATGCGTGCCAAGCTTACGCTGGAACACGCGCTTTCTACGTGATTTTCAGCCGATGGTGTTTTGAACATCGTTATGTCATATAACGTTGCAGTTTTTAGTAAAAAATATGGCAAGACTTCGTGCTACGCATCAGATTATAATTTTCCCTATATACTAACGATTCAGCGAAAAAAAATAGTCCGAAACCGTCGTATGGGTATCGAACCCGAAACCTGGCGCGTGCAAAACTGAAGTGCTAACCACTATGTTAAACTCGCGATGAGTAGTCATGCGCCTTACACGATTATTAGGCATTTGGCTGCTTGTTGACGTTCCATGTGTGTTAGTCTTCGAACTCCCATGAAGGTGCTAAACCACAAGTTTCTTCAACTTCTTTGACGAACTGTGAGAGATATAGGAAATTGCTATGAAATGGTTAATTTCAAAAGATTCTCTATATAAAAGACTACTAATTTATGCCGATAGGAGCTTTTAGAATTACGCGCACAAATTTCTAGGCGCTTGGAAACGATTGAGAATCTCGTCGCCTTGTAAAAGGTCCCATGTTTAGAGAAGAAATTGACAAACGAAAAATTTGTTTTTCAAACTGAAAATGTAAACATGAATCGATAAGGACCTGGAAAATATATATCTGAAATATTATGAGCCTCTGAAGCTCACATATAGAGAAATTGATAAATTCATGAAAAAGTCGATTTTTTCCAAAACCATTTGACCTGTGGTCAGAAAAAGGAGTTTCCTATGAATTCTGTCGATCAAATTTGAAAACAAAGAATATTTTCAGAATCGCCACATTTTTCTGCATATATAGCGTTAATAACAGCGAAATTAATGATTTCGAAAAATCTGAGGAAAACGGCCCGGACGGGTGTTTTTCTCTGGCATCGACTCTTAAGTACGATAAAAAAACACAGCGAATTTTTTCCCATATCGTCTGTTATGTTTGTGTTCCATAACAGGGTTATGCTAATTTCATGACTATTTTGTTATCTAGGCGGTGATTTTTGTGATTATAGTCCATCGATCATGACTCAACCGGCATCCAGTTTCGACGTGGCTCCAGTACCACCGTCATCAGTGTCGCTTGTCAGATACGAGGCCGTGAGTGCTGAACGACTTCGAGCCAAACTCACCTGGCAACCAACCACGTCCGTTTGTTACTACTACTTTGTCTGGCATAATGAATCGCATGCCGAATCCCAACTTCTCTACTATGTTAGTTGTGGTGGATCAAAATTAGAAACTAGATGTATGACGAATATTATCTTTCAATCATATATGCACCGGAAACTAGCGGGGAACCGGTTCATAAAACCCCATTTGGCGTTTATATTCCAATCCAGTTTGACCTATTATATTCGAAAATTCTAAAGAAATAAGCGTTTCGAAATCATCACCCTGTTTCGAAATTGTTTGTTGTGTAGGGCTTCTGTTTCGTTATAATATACATACCTTTTTTTACTTTGTTAATTTTTTTGAACTACAAGTTATTTCATTTTCCTGTCTGTGCTTAAAATTATTCTGTATACCAGACGGGTGAACCGAGGATGGAACTGCCGAACCTGAGCTACGATGCGACGTATTCAGTGAGTGTGCGTGCAGCAAGTACTGCCAAATTGCAGTCTGCCTCGTCTGCAGTTCACCTGCAATTATCCACACCCACTTGTCTGGAGGCTCATGCTAACAACTTTTCTATCTGTGGTAAGTGATCGAAAACTTGGCAGTCATGGTAAGGTCTAGAAAGAAGAAATATTACTGTTTTTTTATAACCAATACCACTTAACCTCACCGAAATTTATGTCCCCGAATGTCAACTCACCGAAATAATCATACCCAATTTGAACCCACCGAAAATCAACTCACCGAAATTACCTAAAGTTCCGGGAGCCATCTAGAATTCGTTTATTAATCTACCTATTGTTTGAACGTGGTCAAAAGGAAATCAGCTTTTCTTTCAACTTCAGTAATAATAATAATAATAATAATAATAGTAATAATAATAATAATAATAATAATAATAATATTAATAATAATAATAATAATAATAATAATAATAATAACTCACTATTCTATTATTATTCAGGTCCGGGTGCCATCTCGGACGTGATCGTGACACTGGTTGACTGTGGTGCCGATAACTGCTCGTGGTCGATAACCTGGACCAAACCCATGTTCACCTCGGACTGGAATGCCGTGTCCGGCTACTCGGTGGTGGTGCTCGATGCCGATCAATCAAGTACACAACCCGTGCTGCTCAACGCAAATCTCGTTGGTTTTGTACCTTATATTATCAATAATTTTTCTTGAAATTTTCATTTTTATGACGTTTTTTATTTTAACTGTTTTGGTTTGCGCAGTCCTCTCCACGACTCGACTTAACGATCGAAAAGTCGGTGAGTCTGGTGCACCTGCGGGTGGTGGCGTTGTCCGCCCACGGCAAACCCGGTGTCCCATCGCAATCCGTGATCGATCTACGGGCTTATAATCGGGTACCAACTGCCGTTATTATCGGTTCGAATCATGATTGAATTAGGATTTTATTTATCACTGAAAATAAATAATGAAGGGTTGTTCCACTGGCTGACCAAACCAAACCTATGGGAAGAGGATTTTTTCAAAAAGGGGAATCGCCAGCTTTTAGGCCATTATACATTAGAGGACTTATTCCTCATTTTAAAACTGTCAGATAAATTACATTCCTCCATCGGCTTCTCGTCCGCCGCTGGTCGCTGGTGGTAAAGTTAAAGCAATTCGATTGTGTCTTTTTTGTCGGACATTGCCTTTGACTTTCAGCGACGATGATAGCGAGTGCTGTACTAGGTGTGTGTCTGATTGGGGTGGCTGTCGTTTGTTGTGTTCGGGCACGAGCCAATCAACACCAACGTTTTACGACAGCCAACTGTTTCACTTGTTCCCCATTTCGGTTCGTTTACCAATGAATCAAAAATGAACTTGTTTTTTTCTTTATGCAGTTATCTTCTCTTGTTTAATTTAAGATGCTGGCTGCCGTTTATCACGTGATAAAACGGTGTTATGTTCCACACCCCATCTCAGGTGTAATAATCTGAGAAAGAGAAAACGATAGTACCATAGACCGAAATGCAGTTTAACATGATCATATAAAAAAATTATGAAATATTGTAACTTTCGTATCTTGCAATAATTCAGTTGGTCTGCGACAACGATCAAAAATGTGTGCCAAAGTGTGCGTCACTGGCTCATCAACTGTTCATGGTCATTGATTAAACGATCCGAGGATCCCACATCTCACGGCCAGACAAACACATTTCCCACTTGGCAAGCTGGTTGGTTCTGGCGAGTACTACATCTAACCTTGTTTATACCACCAGTTAACTGAATAATTGAACTGTGACCTTTCACTTTTTCATCTTTAATCTGACTTGAATGAGTGGGCGTTGCGTTTGGATATGTAAAAATGGTCAGCATTTGTTTACTGTCGGTTCACGGGATGCTTTTACTCATTTAGATTTCACCACGTTGGACCAAACGCACTTGAACCGAACGGGAACATCGGATATATCGGCGACTGGCACACCATCATCAGGTTACTTATTAGCTGTTGCTGATGCAATTGGTCATTGAAAAGTAAATTCCATTTAATTCTATATTTTATTATCCTATTCTGTAATTTTCTTGATATCTCTTGAATCTTTATATCATGATTTCTCTTTTATAAATAATTTATAAGGTACTCGTCGGACGGTCTCCGGTCTGTGGTCATCGATGGAGTGGTACAGACTGATCACCAACAGTCAGATGGTCATGGAAGACGCCTACGTCCGGGTGTTCAGAGCCAACTATGTCGGATGCGATGCCAGTGTGCTCATAAAGACCAGCAAACAAGGTACCACGGCATAATCACATTTTTAAAGTTACCGCGCGCACGAAGTTCGAAATTCCAATAAAGTTATGCTATAATAAGCTGTTTTGTAGACCCCAAATGCACGATATCGCACAACCGGGTGGCCAACGAGATCTACGTGCTCTCCCAACTGGAGCACCATCCGTCCATTGTGCGTCTGTACGTCGGCAACATCAATCCGTTGATCAGCTGCTTTGAGAACTCGATTGTCATGTCGTTCAAACAGCATTTACAGAGTCAGGTTAAGGTTAGCTGATCACAAATTACAGTATATTCTTAATGGATTTTTATCAGTTTATCGTTAATAAGGGGATAGAGAATAACTCTAAACAAACTATGGTTGCGGGGCGTACCGCACTCACGGGCACTTAGGTGTGCAAGCAACCAATACACGATACGCAATGCGTATGGCTCTATCACACTAGCGGACGAGAAGGGGTGGGAAAAGTGGAATTCCCCCCTCTTTGGCGTTTCCAAAAACTGGAGTTTGTTCCCTAAGGTGTAGGTAAAAAAGTGTTCATTTTCCGCCAATTCCCCCTCTTTGGAAATATTCCCCTCCCTTTGGAGATTTAGCTCGTCCGCCAGTGCTCTATCAGTGGGCAATTACATTGCATGTGCTTATAAGAACCGAGTACGTGCTCTCCATGAGAACGCTTGATTGTTTTGCACCTGGCACTCCGTGTAGGTTAATATGATTGCAGCGATGCGAGCCACTGAGTCGGGCGAGTCGTCCGTTCAACGTGCATGGCATGGATGCAGTCAATCTGAGCTACGTCCAGCAAGTGTGCGATGCACTCGTTGGTTTACCGAATCACCGGTTCAACTTTTTAACCCGTTTCAGCAGTAGTGAACTGATTTTACTCTTTATTGCCATTAGGCAATCGATTCGATTTAGTAGCCAGTTGGTGATTACTGAACTTACCTTTAACGATTTCTTGATTTTAACAGCGTTGTATCCACTGGCGGACGAGCCAATCCTCCAAAGGGAGGGAATTGACAGTTTTCGGGCCATTTTACCTACACCTTAAGGAACAAATTCTACTTTTCGAAATCGCCAAAGAGGGGGGAATTCCACTTTTCCCACCCCTTCTGGTCCGCTAGGGGTTGTATTGAATAATGGTGTAGTCGAAATCAAACGTCTTTCACTATCATAAGTACCATCTAACCGGCTTTCAATGTTTTTATCTGCAGTGTTTCCTGTCAGTACGCCGAATCGCGCATCGTCAGCTGACCACGGACCGAATCCAGCTGTGTCGTACGGCACGGGTCAATGAACTGCACGCCAAGCTGTTCGACTTTGGTCTGGCCTGCATGCATGGCGTGCACAATGATGGCGTGAGTTGAGATTTTGGTCACTCATCCGATAAATTTGTAAACCAGTCAAGTATATTCGGTTATTGTGCTAGAATAGCTTAGTTGGACAATAAGTCGCAATTATCGTGGAATAACGGTAATCCTATTCGCGAATATCATTAATCACCAACAATATTTTTAATAAGATGTGTCTCCAACCCGGTGCTGAACAAGAAATACCAATTTATAGTGTATAGTTCGTTGGCTGGCCTGGCCTCTTATGGCCTATAGTTTTTGGCTTAGTTATCAGTTATTTTCATCAACTATCATGGAAAGGAGTATAACGTTTTAGAGTTGACCTTCACCGAATTTGATTGCAGTCGATCGATCAACTGCCTTCACACGTTGTGCCGCCGGAGAGTCATTGCCACTTTTTGTTCAACGAGGCAACCGAGATGTTGGTCATCATCACGTTGTTTTACTCACATAATTTTATCCTTAACCAGACTCCCTCATTCGTAGAGGATACCCGTCAGAAAACATCCAAGTGTTCCAGCGATAGCCAATAAGCATTCATTTTGGTAGACTATTAAACTTTATTATTAAATGTTTTATTTATGTCTAGCGTTTATCTTCCGTGATTTATTTCAGTTTCGGACTGGGTACGCTGCTCAAACAGGTCGTCTCATTCAACTCGGTCGATTCCTCGCATGAAAATGACGCTCTGCTGGACGTTATATGCCCCGTCGATATGTTCGTTGTTGTAATTGTTGATGCTGCTGTTGTTGTTGTTGTTGTTGTTGTTGTTGTTGTTGTTGTTGTTGCTGTTGTTGTTGTTTTTAATGCTGTTGTTTTTGTTGCTGTTGTTGTATTAGGTACTACTGTTGTTGATGCTGCTGTTTCATCAGTTTTTATTCACTTGTTTTTTTTCAGCCTGCCAATAATCCAGAGCTGCTCCCAGTCCGACCCGTGCGATCGACCCACCGCCGAACAGCTGCAAGAGATGCTCAGAAATGCAGCTAATTAAAATAATATTTTGTATAAGATTTATATTTATTAATAATATATATTTTTGTGTGGTCTTACACGATGTAAATATTGTTATTCTTGAGTTATCTCATGAGTGAATATATGATTGTGGTTACTATACTACTACGATACTTGAGTTTTTAGGATTCAGTAAAGTGTCTGGATCATTTTTTCTGAGTGGCTATCCATGGTTTCTTCCTTTCTGTTATATTTATCTATCATTCATTATTGTTATGTGATACTTGTTATTATTTATTGGATATTTTGAAGTCATTCTATTGATTTTTGTCTGCTTCAGATGCTATTATTTATATTCAACTGTTCTGTTGCTTAATTTTTACTCTTGAATATCATTTCATTATCGGTTTCTACTATTTCCTTGATTGTTACATTTATTTATTATTGCTAATATTTATTTGATATTTATTGGTGTTATTCATATTTATTTATCTCAATTCCTATATAATTTTATCCGCGAATAAAGTACGAATACGTCACTTCGGTTGTATATGGATTCTCGTTAATTACGTTTTGCGTTACTTTATGAAATACTTTCTGCTTGATTTAATAAATATAATAAAATTATAATGTATAATTTATAAAAACTGCTTTAACAATCTTGTTTCTAAATAGTACATATCTGGTATTTAACTCAAATGGACTGCATCCGTAAGTCGTCCAAGCATCGACCGTCAGTCAGTCGGCCGCCCTCGCACGACCACGACCAGGAAAACAATGAGAAGGTGCAACAGGTTTTCGTTCAAACAACATCATATTTTTATTTTCTTATATCTGTTAATGTTGTTTAAATTATTTTTCTCAGTACACTTCGTGACGTGATCATCTCTATTATATTACAGTCGACAAGTAGTCATCACCACGTGCGTCCATTGGACTACCTGAAAGCATCAATACGTCAGCATCTGCCACTGGCTGTCGGTCACCACAACAAGTACAGTCCATATCGGGTTGGTTGTCGTTCAGCAGCTCTCACATAGTGACACGTCAAATTAAAAATATCAAATTTAGAATATTCAGTTGTAATTCCATTATAACATGGTAGGATACCTAGTCACAAATAGTGAAATAACGGTCATCCGATTCACAATGATAATCACTGATTCTCAACAACGTTCTTGATTGCGCTGTGTCTCAACCCGGGGCTCGAACCGATCCGTCGGCGAACGAGGCCGGCGCCTTATATTCACAATCAAAATAAACGACAAATCATTTAGATCGATTGATAAATTCACTAATGAACTGGCATGAGCATGATTTACCGGCCTTAAGTGTATCTTTATTTCATTTGATACGGTGTGCATCCATTCATGAATGTGTGTGAATCGAACACTCGTTGCTGCTGGGATGTTGCTGGGAACAACTATCAGCTAAATGAACGTCTAAGTTCTGAAATTTACTCATTGTAACCAAAATAATTTCAGATCCCTTCACCCGACGATACCAGTAAGCTACGGCCAGTGTTTGGCTGTACGCCACCGCATCAACCACAGTTGCTGAGACTGCGACACTCGGTGCCCTTGCTGCCACCCACTGCCTGGGCCGATCCGCTCATTGTTCGTTAACACATCATAAATATAGTGAAAGAACGGTCACACACTCACCCGACATATGAAGATAATCGCCAACAAAGTTTTGTAGGCACGCTGTTTTCAGACGTTACATGCGCGTTTTTTTCATTTTATTTCACGTTTTCCACAGACGCTTGCTCTTAGTGATGTAAATATTAACTAATCGTATATCACTTCAGAGAATATGAGTGATGGCGTACGTGTGAAAATGGCTAGGAAGAGCTTCGTGCAATGGTGTGGTGTCTTTCTCATTGTAGTTACCTATGTTATTCAGGTGTGGAACCTGATGTGCTGGAAGGACGTAACGTACAGTCGTGAGCATCGGCCGTGGACGGGTCGGATCGTGACCACCAATCCGGGCTACGGTCATCGAAAGGTGCTGCTCGATTGGATGGCTGAGGTCGGTTCAATACGAGGATGATATAGCGAAAAAAATTGTGTCGCATGTGAAAAAATTTACTTGTGCTAAACGACACGGTAGTGGTAAGTGGCTGTCACTAGCCAATGCAAAAGATAACTGCTGTTCAATGATCGTTGCAACTTTCGCAACGGTTATTTTCCGGTTGTCACACATGTTTGACTTTTTTCGGTTATATCTAGTTTAGAAAAATAATCGATATAGCTTTCCCATTTTTTATTGTACGCAAAATTTATTACTGGTGGCATTCAGATTTTATATGCTTTATCCGTAACTTGCAGGTCAGCCAAATGTACCGTCTGCAACGCGAAACGTATCACGTGGCCGTGGACATACTGGATCGGTACATGGCTACCGTGTCCACGATTCATCCGGCCAAATTGCAGGTGTTTGGTATCACGGCACTGTTTGTTGCGGCCAAGATTGAAGTTGGTTGTTCACTTGTACCGTTAAATCAAGCAAACATTGAATTAAAATGTCAAAATTTTTATTTCCTCAGTTATTATTCCACAATAGCAAAGTTAGATACCAAATCAAAAATATAGTGAAATAACGGTCACAAAAAATCTCTGTCGAAACAATTACCGGTAGTATGAGCCCATCTTTTCATTCAAGAATAATTTCTGAGGCAGAAAAAGCGGCGTCTCATGGAAACAGGAAAATGTTTATACATAAGAGAATTCTTAATTGAATTTGAAGTTGTTCAAACTTCAAATGTGTATTAAAGGAGATCTATCCACCCAAATTGGCTGATTTTGTGTATGTCGGTGATGGTTGCTGTACTGAGAATGATGTACGGGATACAGAGGCCGTTATGCTGTCGGTTGGTGTTTTTATTGTTGTTGGTGGTGTTGTTGTTGCTGTACTTATTGTTGTTGTTGTTGTACTTATTGTTGTTGTTGTTGTTGTTGTTGTTGTTGTTGTACTGATTGTTGTAATTGTTTTTGTTGTACTTATTGTTGTTGTTGTTGTACTTATTGTTGTTGATGTTGTTGTTGTTGTTAATGGGGTTGTTGTTATTGTTGTTGTTGTTGTTGCTGCTGTTGTTGTTACGTGGATTGTTGTTTGTTGCTATGGTTTTTTGTGAGTTGTAATGTAACTGTGGCTTATGGTGGTTGTTATGTTTGTTAAACATGACTTGGTTGTTGTGATTGACGGTTGGTATTTATGACAATTATGAAACAAATGTTTGTTTGTTCTTACTTCTTGCAGGCTATAAAATGGGCTCTGCTGCCCATGACGGCAGTTCACTGGCTATCTGCCTATCTTCAAATACTGGCTTACGAACAGAATCTCGGACCATCTAATAATCTTGTTCGTTTCATTTTCAGACAATTTTTTTATATTTCATGCACTTAAAGATTTTGCACAGTAAGAACTTTTACCTGACAAATGTAACTATAAACGCATAAAAAATAGAAGCATAAAAACTATTCAAGTTGAATTGGTAATTCCGGTGCGTACGTTGATGGTTGCGTTAGCTTGCAATGTGGATAATGGCTGGAATGGAATGTTATTGCAGCCTCGTCGTCACTCGATCTGCATTCCCACCAAACCAGTATCGGATCGGACCCAACATCGTGCCACGTCCGAATGCCAGACCTCCGATGAATCGCCGGCCAGCGTCTCTACTTCGTTCGAAAAACCACGGGCCACCAGACGGGCACTGTTTTCTAGTTTGAAGGTTGGCTTTTTAATGAAGAAATAATCAGAATTTTTTGTGCATTTTTTGTTAATTCAACTTAATTTGTAAGACCGAGGCAGCCCTAGAAAATTTGATCTGAATCTACAATGTATAGAAGAGCAGCATGTTATGTCCCCGATTTAGGTATTTTGATTTGTTTGAATAAATTGAAATTTCAGAAGAGAACACGAACAAACGATGGTAACTTGGGCAACGGTGTGCAGGATGCGTTCACTACGGCCAACTACGACACGACTGCCTTCAAATCTGTATGTCAGGTTGGAACAGAACAATTATGTATATTACAATTACATTTCACCCAAATTAGAAACAAGTCGATGCTAATATATATTACCATGAGGAACAAGTTCTATCCTACTTTCTGAAAACTGCCAAAGAGGGAAATTACACTTTTTCGACTCTGCCCATATACTAGTGGCCTGAAAAATGTGATGACAGTTCCATATTCAAAGATGTGACCAGAGAATAGAGA
The DNA here is from genome assembly GCA_964036265.1 of Daptonema setosum. Lineage (NCBI taxonomy): Eukaryota > Metazoa > Nematoda > Chromadorea > Monhysterida > Xyalidae > Daptonema > Daptonema setosum. The sequence goes on from OZ038443.1 coordinate 11,577,055, forward strand.
CTCGTTTCGGAGAATGATGTTGTTGATGGTAAATCTATTGATGTTATCACCATCATACTTTGTATGATTTAAGTTATTAACTTGATGTTGATGTTCAGCTGATCGATCTGTGTCTTCTGGACGATGGCTGGCTGTGTTTCGAGTACGGTGTAGTGGCTGCCAGCGCTCTGTACCTGATGGCAAATTCACCCGATGATGCGTTGAGATGCTCAGGTTATTCACATTATTAATTGAGTTTCCAACACAGAAAAGACGGGAATGAGTGAATTAGTGAGTCATAACCAAGGAAAGAAGAATAAGAAAGGGAGATGAGAAAATAGTAAAAGAGATACGATAAAATGAACAATATAATATTTAGTGAGTGAGTGAGGTGAGTGCATGGATGAGGGAGTGAATGACTGAGTGAGAGAGTGAGTGATTGAGTGAGCGAGTGAGTGAGTGGTGAGTGAGTGAGTGAGTGAGTGGGTGAGTGAGTGCGTGCGTGAGTGAGTGAGTGATTGAGTGAGCGAGTGAGTGAGTGATTGATATGATACCTATCATATCTATCTGGTGTGTTGTGGTTTATCAAGGTTTAATCGGGAATGGGATACGCTTGGGTACGCTTACGCAGTGCAGTTCACCACACGTTCATAAATTTGTTCCATAACTTAACACTAAAAATTGAATTACAAACTTCTCCCATTTGTCATTGACTTGGTTGCAGGCTACCGAGCATCGGATCTGTCCTCGTGTTGCGACTGGATGCGACCGTTCTTCGATGTGATCATGTCCATGCCAACACCCGATGCCTCGGCGGTGAGTCGACAACGATCGGGATGCTGCAGTGTGGCGATTAATGAACTGCATTACATTCAACTGCATAATAAACAGGTACAAACACACCTGTAAAACAAGTGTTAAAGGTGCGTTTTTAAATTTGATGATATAAATAATAGAATAATGTCAACCGATGAGTTCTAGTCTAGTCAAGACAGTGAACAATTTTGAGTATTTCTTGGTAGAAATCGAACCCTCGACCTTGTGTTCAGTCCACAGATGGAGATGTGCTAACCGCTGCACCACAGGTACTCCTGTTTAGCACTGTTTAGACCTTGATGATTGACTGACTGATTTTTTTGGGTAGGTTACTGATTCTGTTTTCGCCAATATTCAAAGTTGGGTTATTGATGGATAAGTATAAAAAAGCACTCAGTCAAATCTGAAATCCGAATCGCCAGTTATGGCAAGTAGTTTGACGTTTATTGGTCCACATCAACCTGTAATTAGGCGGCCAACGCAATTTTCGTTGACTCGTATTGTTATTTTCAGCAAATGCAACCGAACGGAGTTTAACGATGCGTTAACTGATTGGCAGTCTGCTGCATTGAATGTGATGATACACATACAGTATTCTTAAATCACTGGCGGACGAGAAGGGGAGGGAAAAGTGAAATTCACCCCTCTTTGGAAGATTCAAAAAAATTAGTTTCTTCCTTAAGGTGAAAGTAAAATGTAATAATTTCTGCCAATTCCCCTTTATTCGGAGAGATTCTCCGCTCAATGGAGGTTTGGGTCGTCTGCCAGTGACTTGTGTTTGGGACACTTCGTTTCGTTTCATGATCTCATGTCTCCAACTTCGTAAACTTCTGTTTTTTTCTCCTCATTTCTTTTATTCTTTGCAATTTTATTTCCCTTATTATTTGCTTGTTTTGTTATTGTGACCGCTTTATGGACTTTCGTCCAACTCAGTTTTTGTGTTTGTGTGAACAGAACACTCGTTCATCAACTTGGTTTTCCTTCTTTTACGTTTCTGCACCTTATCATCCATCTTCTTGCTTATAATTCAATAATATAATAAAGTTTTATCAACCATTGCCATATTGTGCCTATGCCACTATTCTGTATTTGTAATCTACCGTCTTTATTTATTTCTTTATTTTCATTCATGATACAGTAAAGTGATTATACATAATTGATATCATACATAATTTACAGTGATATTGAATCTCCATATTTACACACTATCTGATTCAATTTATGCTTTTGTTTTTGCAACAGTTACTATGTTTTATTGGAAAGAAGTATTTGTAATAAAGGAATGGTTCTGATTCAATCGGCCTTGTTTGTTTTATCAAAAGCAGGGAACGCTGCAAACCCTGAAAATAATTAGATCTACTCAGATCGGCAATTTTTTTAAATGTTCCATAAAAATAAAATGTACCCTAAATAAGTAATTAATGGTAACGAGACTAGTAAGTTTTATCTATCTATATATATAAAATAGTAGAAGATGTATCTATCTATCTTTGTATGTCTACTCAAAGCGCTTAAATAGCAGCGATGCATCGCTCAAAAACTCTTTCGATCATTTATTTATAAAAATCGAACTATGATTAAAAGTTCAATGAGGAATAATCATCATCACCTTCCCAATGAATTGACACCGATTTCCAGAACCAAACACAATATGATGCCTCAACTCACCTCCAATGTATGTACCTCAATTATCGATGAGGTCAAGATAATTAAAATGTCGTTCAACATTTATGATCGGTTTAATCGAAATTTTTCATTTGTATGTCTACTCAAAGCGCTTAAATAGCAGCGATGCATCGCTCAAAAACTCTTTCGATCATTTATTTATAAAAATCGAACTATGATTAAAAGTTCAATGAGGAATAATCATCATCACCTTCCCAATGAATTGACACCGATTTCCAGAACCAAACACAATATGATGCCTCAACTCACCTCCAATGTATGTACCTCAATTATCGATGAGGTCAAGATAATTAAAATGTCGTTCAACATTTATGATCGGTTTAATCGAAATTTTTCATTCTCATTATTAATCACAATCAGAAACTACGAATTCTATCATCACCACCTACTCACATAAAAGTTGTCATCGACGCCCAAGGATGTTTCCCATATTTTGAAGTGGAAACATCATTGACCTTAACTGGAGTTGTAGTTTAATTGTGCCACTTACTGTTGTGACCACGGGTGCTTCCTGATGTTTTTAGGTTTAAATAAAATTTGGTTTTTATTTTTCCACGAGACGGGTAAAAATAATAAATCTAATGAAATTTTCAGAATAGTTATAAATTACCCATGTTATGCTCTGCTCTACATTATGTATGACAGATAATTTCAAAAAAACGGGTTGTCTTCTTGAACAGGGTAAGATAAAATTTAGTTCCGTTCAGCTAAAATGGTTCACATTTCAACGGGTCAGGTTTACACTAGCAAAAAAGTTATGTCGATATTCAAATATACGGGGATACATAAATTATCGCACCATCATGGATCTAATGATTTCCTGGGCTATAGAGAAGCTGATGAACAAACCGATAGGTTTGTCTGAGTTTAAATACGGTAGTTGAGTTTTTTTTAATAAATCCACAGTTGCGTAGCAACGGGTTTATTCTAGTCTATATATAAATTAGACGATGTATGTATGTATGTCTGTGTGTGTGTCACGCTTTGGTATAAATATAGCAAAAGAACAACAAAACACCTTTTGTTCCTCAATGTCAGAATCAAATTAAATCATCACGTACCCTTCAGTTGTTTTTCAAATCTGACCTCTAACTCAACCGGCGTTGACATGTTGGAAATTCATATACACTCCCTGTTGGCTTACTCAACTCTTATTACGAAGTCATCAACACCCGGTCGACTGATTTTCAAACCTGAAACCTCAACATGCGTGGGGTCATAATAAATGCCTTTCATGAGATATGAGAACTTTTATTAATTCACTCAACAATTTTTTTGACAAGCTTTGCAATCATCAATACCCTCTTATTTACTGAACTCGAAATCTCAAACAACTTATTGAAATGTTGCTAAATATTATGGTAGAAATAAAAACTTTTTTGTATAAAAAAACGTCGGGTAAATTTAATTCATCTGGTCTTCACTATGAATTATCAGAAAATCCCATGGAATGGGTAAAACATGGTTCTGCATGATAGAAAATAGCGAATTATTTGAATTTTTCTATGGGTTCTTTTCTGTGTGATCCCATAGTTGAACTAATCTAAAAACAATCAATGGCTATAAACTCAGAACTTAATGTGTCGGGTAAGTTTTACGTTCTGATATATCTGGTCGGGTAATGCGTAAGAAATATCCTACGGGTTTTCAACGGGCGGCTAATAATTGATCTACTATAAGTTATGTTAGAAGTTCCAAATTAAAATTATGGGACCATGATGTTATGAGTTAATAGCAACGATTTCATGGTACATAAGTCGAAGCTAATTTTTTATATTGACGGGTTCACTTCGATAGTATTTTTTGTAAACTTAACACTCAGTTGCGTAGCAACGGGTTTACCCTAGTTTTCATAATAGCAAAAGAACAACAAAACACCTTTTGTTCCTCAATGTCAGAATCAAATTAAATCATCACGTACCCTTCAGTTGTTTTTCAAATCTGACCTCTAACTCAACCGGCGTTGACATGTTGGAAATTCATATACACTCCCTGTTGGCTTACTCAACTCTTATTACGAAGTCATCAACACCCGGTCGACTGATTTTCAAACCTGAAACCTCAACATGCGTGGGGTCATAATAAATGCCTTTCATGAGATATGAGAACTTTTATTAATTCACTCAACAATTTTTTTGACAAGCTTTGCAATCATCAATACCCTCTTATTTACTGAACTCGAAATCTCAAACAACTTATTGAAATGTTGCTAAATATTATGGTAGAAATAAAAACTTTTTTGTATAAAAAAACGTCGGGTAAATTTAATTCATCTGGTCTTCACTATGAATTATCAGAAAATCCCATGGAATGGGTAAAACATGGTTCTGCATGATAGAAAATAGCGAATTATTTGAATTTTTCTATGGGTTCTTTTCTGTGTGATCCCATAGTTGAACTAATCTAAAAACAATCAATGGCTATAAACTCAGAACTTAATGTGTCGGGTAAGTTTTACGTTCTGATATATCTGGTCGGGTAATGCGTAAGAAATATCCTACGGGTTTTCAACGGGCGGCTAATAATTGATCTACTATAAGTTATGTTAGAAGTTCCAAATTAAAATTATGGGACCATGATGTTATGAGTTAATAGCAACGATTTCATGGTACATAAGTCGAAGCTAATTTTTTATATTGACGGGTTCACTTCGATAGTATTTTTTGTAAACTTAACACTCAGTTGCGTAGCAACGGGTTTACCCTAGTTTTCATAATAACTAGGGTAAACCCGTTGCAGGGCAACGGACGATCAAGTATAATAGTAACCATTTCCTGCACTAAACCCGATGATAAAGATATTTTTGTATACCATTAAAAGTATTCGGTTGTGTTAACCCGACCCGTTGATTGTTCAAGCTTTAGTCTAGAGTTTAGTTGATTGACAGAATACTGTAACAAAAACCTGTGAAAAAGTTTTTAACTCAATACAACTTCTTTTATATGTTTTCCCTAATTACACGATATGGGGTAATCTATAACGCACAATATCAATCCGTTAAACCCGACTTTTTAAAATCTAACTTTATACCCACTCAGTATAATTACAGGGTAACAGTAGTTAAAAGAACCCGTGGAAAATAGAAAAGACAACCCGTAGAGTTTGGGTATTAATTTGCTTTCAATACATGAAATATCATATTTAAGCCCCATCTCGTAAAAATGGTACTTTTATTATCTCATTACCCGACCCGATAATCTTATATCTTATATATTAAAACTCAATGTCTGTCTGTTTGTTTGTATGTCCGCAAGCGATTCGATATAAATATCAGAAGTGAAACGCAGAAAAACTCATCATGTCATTTTCATGCAGAATCAAAAAATTACAATCATCTTTCGTAGTGAACATTAAATGAAAAAACTTCACCTGAACACAACATTTTTGGCATTTGATTTTAACAAACGTATTTTATTTGAAAAAGACTGATTACGTTTAACGGTTTAGCTAGAAAAAAATTCATGACGAAAGGTGTTGATGATTCAGTTAATCATAAAAAAAGCCTTTTTATTCCCACAATAAAATATAAACATTGAAACCCGTGGCACAACAATCACGGTAATTTCAGTTAAGGTCAATGATATTTCCAGTTCAAAGAATTTAGGGAACCTTCTTTGAGAGTGTTGATGACAATGCAAACTCAACTTTTATGAGAGAAGGTGATGATGATTATAAATTTCTCGATTCTGCATGAAAATGACATAAAAGAGTTTTTCAGCGTTTCACTTTTGATATTTATATGGATTCATCGTGCGGACATACATACATACCTACGCGGACATTGGAGTTTAAATATATAAGACTAGGGTAAACCCGTTGCAGGGCAACGGATGATCAAGTTAAATATTGACCGTTTGTAGGAAATCATAAGTTTCATGCTCCGAAATCGATGAATTATCTATGTAAAACGTTTTTTTTTCAGTTTAATTCACCTGACCTGTGTACTATAAAAATGGGTTCGCATAGTAGTTTCTTAACATGTTTAAAATGGGAATAACCCGTGGAAAAAAAGTTTGTCACCGTACAGTTCCCAACTCATACCCGCTTTTGTCATACTTACATCTCATCTTTATGAAACAATAAGTTCATTCAAATATCTACTGTATTTTTACCCGTCCCGTAAATTTTTATTTGAACCAAAAAACATAAGCACCCATGGCCACAACAGTTAGCAGCGCATAAAACTACAATTTCAGTTAAGATCAATGATGTTTCCAGTTCGAAATATAGGGGAAATCCTTGGGTGTCGAAGACAACATTTATGTATGATAGAATTCGTAGTTTCTGAATGTGATTAGTTATGAGAATGAAACATTTCAAATAAACCGATCATAAATGTTAAACTTCATTTTAATTATCTTGACCTCATGGATAATTGAGGTACATCAAAGGTGAGTTGAGATATCATGTTACGTTTAGTTCAGGAAAGCGGTGTTGATCGACTGGTAGGGTGGCGATGATTTTTCTTCATCGAACTTTTGATCTCAGCGTAATTTTTCTAAATAAATGATTAAAAGAGTTTTTGGGCGTTGCGTTTCTGATATTTATATCGAACTGGCTCTGGACATACATACGGACATACATTGCTATTTTTATATATAAGACTAGGGTAAACCCGTTGCAGGGCAACGGAGGATAAGGTTTAATAATGACCGTTTGTAGGAAATCATAAGTTTCATATCCGAACCCGATGATCTCTATGTTTTATGTAATACCATAAAAATATTTATTTCAATTTAAGTCACCCGAACCCGTTGACTGTTAAAAGTTTGTTCAAAGAATACTTTATTAAATAATTACAGTGAGAAAACCCCGAGGAAAAAGTTTATCACCCGTAAAATTTACAACTGATCTTACTGTTTTTCATAAATTATACCCGACCCGTTGATAGGGTCATGTTAGGGTAATGTAGTGTTATACATGAGTATCCGACCCGATATGACAATACTTTAATCTCACTCGTTCGATTAAATTCTCACATTATTTTCTAAATAATAATTTTTTTAAAATTACTTCATTTGTAGCATTGTAGCACTAAAAAGAGCCCGTGGAAAAACGATTGATTAGCTCTTTTATTATTTTTTATTAGGAACTGTAATGTTTTACCCTTCCCGTAGGAAACCTACAGGGTATTTTCAACTTTTGACCCGACCCGAGAACAGCGCAGATGAAGTGAAGATCGCTGAAACTACTTGTACTGTTTTTTTTATTTGATCAAACATATCTCCGCTAACATTTATCATAATTTTTTTCCGTGAAGGAATCTGTTGATGACTGTGGATGAAAAGAATTACAAAGCTTTTTTTACATCAAAATGTAAACATTTGCATCCGTGACCTTAATTAGCGGTAATTTTGGTTAAGGCCTTTGCTATTTCCAGTTCAGTGAATAGAGGGAATCATCTTTGAGGGTGTCGATGACAATATCTCCTCAACTTTTATGAGAGAAGGTGATGATGATTATTAATTTCTCGATTCTGCATGAAAATTACATGAAAGAGTTTTTCAGCGTTTCACTTTTGATATTTATATCGAATCATCGTGCGGACAAACCTACGCGGACATTGGAGTTTTAATATATAAGACTAGGGTAAACCCGTTGCTACGCAACTGTCTGTTAAGTTTACAAAGATTATTATTCGAACAAACCCGCCGATATAACCCGTTGTTTAAATACGTTAAACTTACCCGATCCATTAAAATCTGACTTAATTGTTTACGTTTTCATTTTGAAATTAGTTCAAATTAGAGAATACAGTGAGAGAACCCGTGGAATATTGTTAAGCCACCTGTAATTTCAAACATGCCACCACTTGTTTTTCGTTCATGGAATACCGTTTTTAACAGTCTCGTTGGTAACGCCTAACAAAATTTTAATTCATGACCTGACATGATAACATGTAATGAAGATAAGTTTGAATTGTCTTAAGATAAATTCAAATACAAAATTACAGTAATAAAAACCCGTGGAAAAAAACTTACAGCCAACCATGAAAACAAACAACTTTTAGCGCCTATTTTTCGTCAGTAAACTATAATCTTTTCACTTGTCCCGTTAAAAACCATAGTCCATTTTAATCTCATTACCCGACCTCTAATCAGTAGTGAAGACTGAAGAGTAGTAGTAGCTTGAACAACATGACCCGACCCGTTAAAAATGAATTAATGGTTTTTTTCATCAAATAATATAAAAATCTGTTGTGAAGATAAGCTTGTTTAATCTGACTTGGACCTGACATGATAACCTGTAATGAAGATAAGTTTGAATAATTTGAATTGTCTTAAGATAAATTCAAATACAAAATTACAGTAATAAAAACCCGTGGAAAAAAACTTACAGCCAACCATGAAAGTAACAACTTTTAGCGCCTATTTTTCGTCAGTAAACTATAATCTTTTCACTTGTCCCGTTAAAAACCATAGCCCATTCTAATCTCATTACCCGACCTCTAATCAGTAGTGAAGAGTAGTAGTAGCTTGAATAACATGACCCGACCCGTTAAAAATGAATTCATGGTTTTTTTCATCAAATAATATAAAAATCTGTTGTGAAGATAAGCTTGTTTAATCTGACTTGTCGTAAGATAAGTTCAAATTCAAAAATACAGTAATAAAAACCCGTGGAAAAAAGTCAGAGCCACCCATAAACGTTTTCAACAACTTTTTAGCGCCTACTTTTCATCAATAAACTATAATCTTTTCACCCGCTCGTTAAAAACCATAGCATTTTTTATCTCATTACCCAACCTCTAATCAGTGGTGAAAAGTAGTAATAGCTTAAAAATAACTTGACCCGACCTGATTACCCGACCTCTAATCAGTTGTGAAGAGTAGTAGTAGCTTAAATAACTTGACCCGACCCGTTATTAATGAATTGATTTGAACACAGATTTTCAGTTGAAAAATATAATCCCGTTCAGCAGTTCAGCATATTTTTTTCATGGTGGTTAATGATTCCCGATGTAGATGAACAAATTAGAAAGATTGGTACCCGTGGCACAAAATTTACGGCACCTTCAGTTGAGGTCAATTCAGTTGAGGTTGGTATTTCCAGATCTGCATATTGCGAACGACCTTCGAGGGTGTCGATGACCATCTCTCCTCAACTTTTATGAAAGAAGGTGATGATGATTACATTCGTGGAAAGAAATTAATAAAAAGAGTTTTTCAGCGTTTCACTTCTGATATTTATACTTGTTCACTTGCGGACATACATACCCACCCTAGTGTTTTAGTATATAAGACTAGGGTAAACCCGTTGCTACGCAACTGTCTGTTAAGTTTACAAAGATTATTATTCGAACAAACCCGCCGATATAACCCGTTGTTTAAATACGTTGAACTTACCCGATCCATTGAAATCTGACTCAATTGTATACGTTTTCATCAATAAACTATAATCTTTTCACCCGCTCGTTGAAAACCATAACATATTTTTGTCTCATTGCCCGACCTCTAAGCAGTAGTAAAAAGTAGGAATAGGTTAAATAACTGGACCCGACCTCATTACCCGACCTCTAATCAGTAGTGAAGAGTAGTAGTAGCTTAAATAACTTGACCCGACCCGTTACTAATGAATTGATTTGAACACAGATTTTCAGTTGAAAAATATGATCCCGTTCAGTATATTTTTCCCATGGTGGTTAATGATTCCCGATGTAGATGAACAAATTAGAAAGATTGGCACCCGTGGCACAAATTTTACGGCACCTTCAGTTGAGGTCAGTTCAGTTGAGGTTGGTATTTCCAGATCAGCATATTGGGAACAACCTTCAAGGGTGTCGATGACCATCTCTCCTCAACTTTTATGGAAGAAGGTGATGATGATTAAACTTGTGGGAAGAAATTAATAAAAGAGTTTTTCAGCGTTTCACTTTTGATATTTATACCTACTAGGGTAAACCCGTTGCAGGGCAACGGATGATCAAGTTAAATAATGACCGTTTGTAGGAATTAATAAGTTTCATGCTCCGAAATCAATTATCTATGTACGTTTTATTGTAAACCATAAAAACGTTTTATTCAGTTTAATTCACCTGACCTGTGTACTATAAAAATGTGTTCGCATATTTATTTCTTAACATAACTAAAGTGAGAATAACCCCTGGAAAAAAATTTGTCACCCGTATAGTTCCCAACTCATACCCGCTTTTCTCATACTTACATACTCATCTTTATGAAACAATAAATACGTTCAAATATATACTATACCCGTCCCGTCAAAAAACTTATGTTTATTTGACCCAAAAAACATACATACAGTAGGCACCCGTGGCCACAACAGTTAAGCAGCACATTAAAACTACAATTCCAGTTAAAATCAATGATGTTTCCAGTTCAAAATAAAGGGGAAATCCTTGGGTGTCGATGACAACATTTATGTATGATAGAATTCGTAGTTTCTGATTGTGATTAGTTATGAGAATGAAACATTTCAAATAAACTGATCATAAATGTTAAACTTCATTTTAATTATTTTGACCTCTTGGATAATTGAGGTACATCAAAGGTGAGTTGAGATATCATGTTATGTTTAGTTCAGGAAATCGGTGTTGATCGATTGGTAGGGTGGCGATGATTTTTCTTCATTGAACTTTTGATCTCAGCGTAACTTTTCTTAATAAATGATTGAAAGAGTTTTTGGGCGTTGCGTTTCTGATATTTATATCGAACTGGCTCTGGACATACATACGGACATACATTGCTATTTTTATATATAAGACTAGGGTAAACCCGTTGCTACGCAACTGTGGATTAATTTAAAAAACTCAACTACCGTATTTAAACTCAGACAAACCTATCGGTTTATTCATCAGCTTCTCTTTAGCCCAGGAAATCATTAGATCCTTGATGGTGCGATAATTCATGTATACCCGTTCATTTGAATATCGACATAACTTTTTTGCTAGTGTAAACCTGACCCGTTGAAATGTGATCCATTTTAGCTGAACGGAACTAAATTTTATACACCCTGTTCAATAAGACAACCCGTTTTTTGAAATTATCTGTCATACATAATGTAGAGCTGAGCATAACATGGGTAATTTATAACTATTCTGAAAATTTCATTAGATTTATTATTTTTACCCGTCTCGTGGAAAACCAAAAATTAAAATTTTATTTAAACCTAAAAACATACAGGAAGCACCCGTGGCCACAACAGTTAGTGGCACAATTAAACTACAACTCCAGTTAAGGTAAATGATGTTTCCACTTCAAAATATGGGAAACATCCTTGGGTGTCGATGACAACTTTTATGTGAGTAGGTGGTGATGATAGAATTCGTAGTTTCTGATTGTGATTAATTATGAGAATGAAACATTTCGATTAAACCGATCATAAATGTTAAACGACATTTTAATTATCTTGACCTCATCGATAATTGAAAGTGAGTTGAGGCATCATGTTGTGTTTGGTTCTGGAAATCGGTGTCAATTCATTGGGAAGGTGATGATGATTATTCCTCATTGAACTTTTAATCATAGTTCGATTTTTATAAATAAATGATCGAAAGAGTTTTTGAGCGATGCATCGCTGCTATTTAAGCGCTTTGAGTAGACAAACATACATCTTCTACTATTTTATATACTAGGGTAAACCCGTTGCTACGCAACTGAGTGTTAAGTTTGCAGAAGATATTATCGAAGTAAACCCGTCAACATACAAAATGAGCTTTGTTATATGTACCACGAACCCGTTGTTATGCAACTCTGATTCATAGTTCAAGTCAAGTTGAAACTTCTAACAATATTTTTAGAAAAAAAAAACAATATATTGCCTTCTGTTGAAAACTCATTACCCGACCCGAGATTTTAATACATAAACTTATCCGACACATGAAGTTCGAAGTTTATTGTCCGAATATTTGTTGGTTTGAGATTAATTAAACTCCAGGAACACACTAAAAAGGACCCGCGGAAAAATTCAAATAACCCGCTATTTTTATAATGAAGAATCATGTTTTACCCATCCCGTATAAAACAATTATGATTTTCGGATAATGAAGGATGACCAGCTGAAATATTCAAACTTTACCCGATCTTTTTTAATCTTAAGTTTTTATTTCGAACTACCACAATATTAAGCGGCATTTCAGTTTTAAGGTCTTCAAGTTTTCCAGTTCAGTGAATGGGAGGGTTTGATGATATCACAGTTTGTTAAAAACGAATCATTGCGTGAATCAATAAAATTGCTCATGAAAGGCCATTATTATGACCTTCAGGAATGTGGAGATTTCAGGTTTGAAAATCAGTTGAACGGGTGTTGATGACTTCGTAATAAAAGTTGAGTAAACCAAGTGAGGAGGGTTTGATGATATCACCGTTTGTTAAAAACGAATCATTGCGTGAATCAATAAAATTGCTCATGAAAGGCCATTATTATGACCTTCAGGAATGTGGAGATTTCAGGTTTGAAAATCAGTTGAACGGGAGTTGATGACTTCGTAATAAAAGTTGAGTAAACCAAGTGAGAGTAATTATGAAATTCCAACACGTCAATGCCGGTTGAGTTGAAGGTCGGATTTGAAAAACAACTGAAGGGGACGTGATGATTTATTTTGATTCTGACATCGAGTAATAAAAGATGTTTTAATGTTCTTTCCTGGTATTTATACTGAAGCGTGACACACACACAAACCGACATACATTGTCTAATTTATATATAGATATAGATTGACTTGCGGACATACAAACAAACAAACATACCTACCCTAGTGTTTTAGTATATAAGACTAGGGTAAACCCGTTGCTACGCAACTGAAAGTTAAGTTACAGGGTGAACCCGTTGATTGATTAGCTTGCGAAGTAAATTTTTATGTCAACATTATAGTTGACAAATAACATTTCGAAACAATCGTATTGTATGAAAACGGTCGAATTGATATCTCGTGGAAATAAGTTTGAATACCCGTAAAATGCATTTTTCTTCATAAAGAGTCTTGTTTTGAAAACGCCTGAAATAATTACAGCATACGACCCGTGGTAAGGAAAACTACGAATGATCAATTTACAGGATTACATTGGAATCTGTGAAAACAGCTTGGAACAACCTATGGAGTTTGAAATTTATTAAAATACCGATCATTTTTCATTGTAATTCATGTAAAAAACTGATCCGTCCGAACTACCGATAACGAATTATACCGTTCTGTTGTAAAAACAAAAGAAATCTTTGAATCCCGACCCGACCCACGATTTACATGGAATTTTATGGTTTTACATGGATTTTTTTATTGGGTAAACCTGTTGCCGCACAGGAGAATAAGGTTACGCTGCTCAACTTTTGTACTGTAATATTCAAAAACAAAACCCGATCATCCATAAATTTTTTGAAGCTAAATTTATCATGTTCTTGAACTGTTTTGACTAAAATTTACACGAATAATTTTTAAGAAAAGACCTAAAAACAACCCGTTGAGTTTGTACTTAATCACCGCTTAATTTTCATTCAAAAACTCTATGACAAATTCTGAAATACGGTAATTTATGATTGTTACTTAGATATTTCAGTCAAATGCCATCAAGTTTAATGGTTGTTTTATTGATAAAAGGCATTGACCATGTTTAGCAAAGTATTTGTATGGCTCTCTTATTCCAACGTTTTCATAAATGCCGTTTTCACTCGTGGCAAAAAGTACAGTAATTAGTTGCAATTTTAGTTGAGTTCCCTCGATTTTTACAAAGTTCAGTGAATCTGAACACTCCATTGGGAGGGTGTGGATGACAGCTTTCTCCTCAACTTTAATATGAGAAGGTGATGACCATAAAAATTTGACTTCTGAAAAATAATGACGAAAAGAGTTTTTTAGAGTTTCATTTCTGATATTTATATCGATTCATCGTGTGGACATACAAACTTACATACATACATACATACATACAAACTCTATTCTTTTTATTTATAGGACTAGGGTAAACCCGTTGCTACGCAACTGTCTGTTAAGTTTACAGAGCTAACTATTCCAAGATAAACATCTTAACCCGTTGTTTATAAACGTTAAACTTACCCGATTCATTAAAATCTGACTTACATTTTCGTTTTGATAAATAAAAAACTACAGTAATCGAAACCCGCGCCTATTTTTCGTCCATAAACTATAATCTTATCACCCGTCCCGTTGAAAACCATAGCATATTTTTTAATGAACTTGAATATTCTAAATTGACCCGACCCGTAACTAATGAATTGATTTGAACACAGATTTTTTTTTAAATTCCTGATTCAACATGATACTGTGTAGTGAAGATGAGCTTGAATAATTTGAATTTTCTTAAGATAAGGTAAAATACGAAATTAAAGTGATAAAAGCCGGCGGAAAAACATTTGAGCCACCTTGAAGTTTTACAACTTATTAGCGACTATTTTCTTTCAAAAACTGTAATCTTTCACTCGTCCCGTTGAAAACCATAGCATATTCTTATCTCATTACCCGACCTCAAATCAATATTGACGCAACTGAGGATTAGGTTTACAAAACTCAAACTATCGGGTTCAAACTCAGACAAACCTATCGATTCGTACATTAGCTTCTCTTTAACCCAGGAAATCATGAGATGCATGATGATGCGATAATCTATGTATCCCCGTTTAATTGGATATAACCATACTTATAGCCACAGTTTTCAGCCAGTGTAACTTACCTGACCCGTTGAAGTTAGTTCATTTCATCCACTACTCTAATCTATTTTATCTGAACGGTGTAAATATCTATACACCGTGTTCAAAAGCACAACCCGTTTTTTCACTGTCGTTCACCGATCTGTCATATGTACATAATGTAAGGCATAACATAATGATTTTTAACTTAACTGAAAATTTGTTCAAACTGTTGTCTTAAGATTTGTTCAAGTTACAGTGAGAATACCCGTGGTGAAGTTAAACACTTATTATCACCTACATAGTTTTAGTTCATACATTCGTTATATACAATCGTTCATATTTTTATCCGTCTCGTGGAAAACCAAAAAAACTAATTTTTATTTAAACCTAAAAACATAAGCACCCGTGGCCACAACAGTTAGCGGCAAACTAAAACTACAATTCCAGTTAAGATTCATGATGTTTCCAGTTCAAAATATGGGGAACATCCATGGGTGTCGATGACAACTTTTATGTGAGTAGGTGATGATAATAGATTCGTCGTTTCTGAATATGATTAATTATGAGAATAAAACATTTCGAATAAACCGATCATAAATGTTGAACTAAACTTTAGTCATCTTGACCTCACGGATAACTGAGGTACATTGAAGGTGAGTTGAGGCACTATAATTAGTTATGGAAATCGGTGTTAATCGACTGAGAGGGTGGCGATGATTTTTCTTCAGTGAACTTTTAATCTGAGCGTAACTTTTTTTTATAAATGATTGAGAGAGTTTTTCAGAGTTTCATTTCTGATATTTATATCATCGTGTGGACATACAAACTTAGATACAAACTCTATTCTTTTTATTTATAGGATAATTGAACTAGAAACGTTGGTAACTGATCCTCGTTTTCGCGATGACTGATTTGCGCTTTCACATTCCACTATATCAAGTAGATGTTTCTCCATTTTATTATTCTGACGCAACCTTTACCCCAGTCATCACCACCCCTTCTATCGTGGGTTGCTTCAACTAACAGCTGACCCACCACAACTTACTCAACTTCATTTCAGTCGAATCGCTTATTAACTAGGTTATTATGAGGTTGATTGAATCACTCCTTAGTGACGGATAACATGATTGATTGATTGATTGATTAATTGATTGATTAGGTGACCATATACCGATCTGTTCACTCCATTGGGTCTCGTTCCGTTGTATCAAACGGTATTCACCCGCAGATTGTGTTTGTTAAACAGTTATATTCACAATTACCGGTATTTCCCGCCTGGCATCTTCTCACTCGTTTGTGAAACTGGATATCGTCGTAGTAATAGGAATAATAATCCATATTCTGTCTTTATTCCTACATATAAACGCATTAATTTATCTCGTTCACCGTTCATTGTAACAGCTATCGCATATAATTTATTACCAAACTCTTGTCTATCACTCAGTAAAACCGGTTTAAAAAAATTCCTAAACAAAACAACTATTTTCCATGATATAATATCGCAACTCCACCGTCATAATATTCCTGAAAAATCTCATATTACCAAAATTCTTGATTTATAATGTTATTAATTTTTTGCAGATTTATGGTCATACAAAACCTTTGTCATGTCATGTGTACTCATGCTTTTTTATGTCCTGGGCCTGGCCCTAATGAAATGAAATGAAAATAAAGGTGACTGACAGTTGTAGATCGATAGTCCAAGGGCCGATCGTGGGAGAAAGCCGAAACAAGCCGCCACAATTGCTTGGAGAGAAGAGAAGCCAGAGCCCGTTAAAGATGATGCTGCATTGGCAGGTGGGAAAATGTTTACTCTCATTCACTCTTATTTTATTCAATAACTTGACAAAAAACAATGGATCACATATCAATCAATCATCAATTCAGAGTCAAAGCCACGACGTCTTCTACAACGAATGACCGCTGAAAATGTGAACAAGTGGAAAAAGAGCTGGACTTTGTCAAAGCTCAGTCACCCAGTTTTGAAGCTTTTCTCGACTTTGAGAATGCACATACACACACGACTTTGCCGCCGGAAGTGTGAGTGAGTGAGGTGATTGCCGGTTTAACCACCGGAAGTATGAGTGAGTGAGGTGATTGCCGGTTTAACCACCGGAAGTATGAGTGAGTGAGGTGATTGCCGGTTTAACCACCGGAAGTATGAGTGAGTGAGGTGATTGCCGGTTTAACCACCGGAAGTGTGAGTGAGTGAGGTGATTGCCGGTTTAACCACCGGAAGTGTGAGTGAGTGAGGTGATTGCCGGTTTAACCACCGGAAGTGTGAGTGAGTGAGGTGATTGCCGGTTTAACCACCGGAAGTATGAGTGAGTGAGGTGATTGCCGGTTTAACCACCGGAAGTATGAGTGATTGAGGTGATTGTCGGTTTAACCACCGGAAGTTTGAGTGAGTGAGGTGATTGCCGGTTTAACCACCGGAAGTGTGAGTGAGTGAGGTGATTGCCGGTTTAACCACTGGAAGTGTGAGTGAGTGAGGTGATTGCCGGTTTAACCACCGGAAGTGTGAGTGAGTGAGGTGATTGCCGGTTTAACCACTGGAAGTGTGAGTGAGTGAGGTGATTGCCGGTTTAACCACCGGAAGTGTGAGTGAGTGAGGTGATTGCCGGTTTAACCACCGGAAGTATGAGTGAGTGAGGTGATTGCCGGTTTAACCACCGGAAGTATGAGTGAGTGAGGTGATTGCCGGTTTAACCACCGGAAGTGTGAGTGAGTGAGGTGATTGCCGGTTTAACCACCGGAAGTGTGAGTGAGTGAGGTGATTGCCGGTTTAACCACCGGAAGTATGAGTGAGTGAGGTGATTGCCGGTTTAACCACCGGAAGTGTGAGTGAGTGAGGTGATTGCCGGTTTAACCACCGGAAGTATGAGTGAGTGAGGTGATTGCCGGTTTAACCACCGGAAGTATGAGTGAGTGAGGTGATTGCCGGTTTAACCACCGGAAGTGTGAGTGAGTGAGGTGATTGCCGGTTTAACCACCGGAAGTATGAGTGAGTGAGGTGATTGCCGGTTTAACCACCGGAAGTATGAGTGAGTGAGGTGATTGCCGGTTTAACCACCGGAAGTATGAGTGAGTGAGGTGATTGCCGGTTTAACCACCGGAAGTGTGAGTGAGTGAGGTGATTGCCGGTTTAACCACCGGAAGTATGAGTGAGTGAGGTGATTGCCGGTTTAACCACCGGAAGTATGAGTGAGTGAGGTGATTGCCGGTTTAACCACCGGAAGTGTGAGTGAGTGAGGTGATTGCCGGTTTAACCACCGGAAGTATGAGTGAGTGAGGTGATTGCCGGTTTAACCACCGGAAGTATGAGTGAGTGAGGTGATTGCCGGTTTAACCACCGGAAGTATGAGTGAGTGAGGTGATTGCCGGTTTAACCACCGGAAGTGTGAGTGAGTGAGGTGATTGCCGGTTTAACCACCGGAAGTGTGAGTGAGTGAGGTGATTGCCGGTTTAACCACCGGAAGTATGAGTGAGTGAGGTGATTGCCGGTTTAACCACCGGAAGTATGAGTGAGTGAGGTGATTGCCGGTTTAACCACCGGAAGTGTGAGTGAGTGAGGTGATTGCCGGTTTAACCACCGGAAGTATGAGTGAGTGAGGTGATTGCCGGTTTAACCACCGGAAGTATGAGTGAGTGAGGTGATTGCCGGTTTAACCACCGGAAGTGTGAGTGAGTGAGGTGATTGCCGGTTTAACCACCGGAAGTATGAGTGAGTGAGGTGATTGCCGGTTTAACCACCGGAAGTATGAGTGAGTGAGGTGATTGCCGGTTTAACCACCGGAAGTATGAGTGAGTGAGGTGATTGCCGGTTTAACCACCGGAAGTATGAGTGAGTGAGGTGATTGCCGGTTTAACCACCGGAAGTATGAGTGAGTGAGGTGATTGCCGGTTTAACCACTGGAAGTGTGAGTGAGTGAGGTGATTGCCGGTTTAACCACCGGAAGTGTGAGTGAGTGAGGTGATTGCCGGTTTAACCACCGGAAGTGTGAGTGAGTGAGGTGATTGCCGGTTTAACCACCGGAAGTATGAGTGAGTGAGGTGATTGCCGGTTTAACCACCGGAAGTATGAGTGAGTGAGGTGATTGCCGGTTTAACCACCGGAAGTATGAGTGAGTGAGGTGATTGCCGGTTTAACCACTGGAAGTATGAGTGAGTGAGGTGATTGCCGGTTTAACCACCGGAAGTATGAGTGAGTGAGGTGATTGCCGGTTTAACCACCGGAAGTATGAGTGAGTGAGGTGATTGCCGGTTTAACCACCGGAAGTATGAGTGAGTGAGGTGATTGCCGGTTTAACCACCGGAAGTATGAGTGAGTGAGGTGATTGCCGGTTTAACCACCGGAAGTGTGAGTGAGTGAGGTGATTGCCGGTTTAACCACCGGAAGTATGAGTGAGTGAGGTGATTGCCGGTTTAACCACCGGAAGTATGAGTGAGTGAGGTGATTGCCGGTTTAACCACCGGAAGTATGAGTGAGTGAGGTGATTGCCGGTTTAACCACCGGAAGTATGAGTGAGTGAGGTGATTGCCGGTTTAACCACTGGAAGTATGAGTGAGTGAGGTGATTGCCGGTTTAACCACCGGAAGTGTGAGTGAGTGAGGTGATTGCCGGTTTAACCACCGGAAGTATGAGTGAGTGAGGTGATTGCCGGTTTAACCACCGGAAGTGTGAGTGAGTGAGGTGATTGCCGGTTTAACCACCGGAAGTATGAGTGAGTGAGGTGATTGCCGGTTTAACCACCGGAAGTATGAGTGAGTGAGGTGATTGCCGGTTTAACCACTGGAAGTGTGAGTGAGTGAGGTGATTGCCGGTTTAACCACCGGAAGTGTGAGTGAGTGAGGTGATTGCCGGTTTAACCACCGGAAGTGTGAGTGAGTGAGGTGATTGCCGGTTTAACCACCGGAAGTATGAGTGAGTGAGGTGATTGCCGGTTTAACCACCGGAAGTATGAGTGAGTGAGGTGATTGCCGGTTTAACCACCGGAAGTATGAGTGAGTGAGGTGATTGCCGGTTTAACCACTGGAAGTATGAGTGAGTGAGGTGATTGCCGGTTTAACCACCGGAAGTATGAGTGAGTGAGGTGATTGCCGGTTTAACCACCGGAAGTGTGAGTGAGTGAGGTGATTGCCGGTTTAACCACCGGAAGTGTGAGTGAGTGAGGTGATTGCCGGTTTAACCACCGGAAGTATGAGTGAGTGAGGTGATTGCCGGTTTAACCACCGGAAGTATGAGTGAGTGAGGTGATTGCCGGTTTAACCACCGGAAGTATGAGTGAGTGAGGTGATTGC
>OZ038443.1:11599936-11637436 GCA_964036265.1 Daptonema setosum
ATTGATTTCCACCTACTACTACCCATAAAGACCCTAACGGTTTATACTCATCATGTTTTACGAAAATGAAAGACTAACATCAGAAATATGCCATGTAAATTGTTCAAAAATTGGCGTTGAGTTTCTCGAAGTTCCTATTTCAAACGTAAGATTGAAAGCACAGCAATGGTGAGACACAGTCATAAATAATAGAATCACCACAATTAGGGTAGAATTACACTGACCGAAAAGCCAACATTTAACTGCCCATCTTATATAATAAGAGTCTGTTTCACTTGACGCTCGTCGTCTTCTTGACGTTGAATAACGACGTAACTCGTCGCAACAAAACGTCATGTTACTGCCAAATGTACTTCTGTCGCATGAAGTACTTCAATGGCGTGCAACAATCAACAACACCAACATCGTCCTCTTTTAGGTCGTTCACTGGCGGAAAAGGAGGGTAAGAAGAGAGGAATTCCTCCCTCTTTGGCGTTTTCAAAAAGTCGCCTTTGTTCCTTGTGGTGTAGGTAAAATGGCCTGAAGTTGCCACTTCTCTCTCTTTGACGAAATCCCCTCCCTTTGGAAGGTTATCTCGTCCGCCAATGACGTCGTTCACTTCACTTTACTTCATGTTTAACTTTTTTTGTTCTCTCGTTGTGTCTTCATTGAGAAAACATGTGGTTAAATTTTTTGTCTCCGTTTCCACACTTTCCACTCTTCAACGGTGTGTGTTGGTTTGTTGAAGTGGGTGTGTTATTTCATTAGTTTTTCTGATAATCCTCATGTTGCGGGAATAATTGTTGTGTTGCGCAAGTGACAACTAACCATTTAAAATTTGAGTGATATCCCGCGCCGCATGTCTGGTTGTATCCGGGGTTTAGCGGATCAGAATACCAGTTGATGGTGTACAATGCCCTACTTAGTTATACCAATGTAATGTACCATTGGTTCATCTAGAACCCGATGTGATCTGCCTTGGAATTCTGAGAAGTTTGAATCAATTTTTATCTTTCTTATCCTTCTCATTCATGATGCGTTGTTTACATAACAATAACGTGATAATAAACGCGATAATTGTTGATAATAAATAGAGAATAAACAATGATAAATGAGGAGTGTTGTGTTAACCTTGACGGGAGGGGTGATAATGACAATGACCCAGACCCCCTTTTAATTCAACCCTTTATTTACTTCCGATCCGTTTCCCCCTCACTCAATTATCTGTTGATTTAAACATGCCGCTCCATTATTATTCGGTCGAATTTTTGCCATCACGGCTTTTTATCGTTTCATACGTACCACTCCACTTTCATGTTGGTGGTATTTTTTCCCAAGTACGTATGCCATGGCAGCATACATAAATGGCGATG
This sequence comes from Daptonema setosum, assembly GCA_964036265.1. Lineage (NCBI taxonomy): Eukaryota > Metazoa > Nematoda > Chromadorea > Monhysterida > Xyalidae > Daptonema > Daptonema setosum. The sequence continues at coordinate 11,601,289 of OZ038443.1, forward strand.
AGATGTTATCGTTGGTGGCATGTTAATCTATGTAGGTGGAAAGTTGCTGGATGAGATCATCTGCACTGCGAATCTCTGCCGTCGCATTCTGGTTTTCAATATGGTTTGTTATGGCAACGGATACTTGGTGTTGTTAATTCCGTTTTCGAACGGTAATTAACATGCCTATACAATTCTCGATGGGAGACTAACTTGGGAGACTGACTTGGGAGTCAGTTATTTTCCCCACCCAGTAGAACTTTTCTCTGCAAGTACAGACATAAGCAATGAAATCTGTGGAGCACTAGCGGACGAGAGGGGAGGGAAAAGTGGAATTCCCCCCTCTTTGGCGATTCAAAAAATTGCAATTTGTTCCCTAAGGTGTAGGTAAAACAGTCTCAAAATCGCGCATTCCCCCCTCTTTGATGAAATTCCTCTCTCTTTGAAAGTTTGACTTGTCCGCCAATGCTGTAGAGTTTTAATAAGGCTTCTATAAAGATATTTAACTAACGGTGATGTGATGAGGCTCTAGTTCAATAATGAAACAGTTGCTTGGCTATTTGGCTTCCATGTTTAGGTTTGGTCAGCTGATTGCTGCTAGAACATCACATCAGGTGACTGTGCTTTAATTATTAATTAATATCGTATTTAACTCTATGTATTGTGTGACTGAACTTGTGATGTTAGGCATAGCTAGCTCTATAATTAAGTCGGTCACATTTGCAGACGTTGGCTTGGGTTACACCTGTAAGATTATAGACATTACTTTTTTTCCCTTAATTGCAGATAATTCAGAATGCGACCTATATTGTGTGAGGTTCATTTTGGGATATTATCTTGTCTCTACTCGAACAGTCAGCGTCATAACCTACATAAAAAAATTTCGAGTTCAATGAAGCCATAGACATTGACATTAACCCAAATTGATATATCTCTGCTCTGCCTGGTAGTAAATCATTCAGATCAAATTATTTAATGGTACTTAGTGATAAAGGAACTCGGATTGCAAAATATCAGTCATTAAAATCGACTTTTATCAATGGTTGCGCTTTCTAATCACGGATTTACCCATATTTTTCTTCATCTCAAAAGAACATCCGTGCTGACATGTATGTATTCTACATTCATAATTTGCTGAAAATATGTAGTCTTCGTTTCAGCTCTGTTCTCAAATGTTCGTTTATATGTATTTATGAGTCGTTGCCACTAAAAAGCACCCCAGCGAGCCCGATTTCCGATAATTTCCAAAATCACGGATTTGGCTGAAAACAACTCTATATGTGCTAAATTTTACGCTGATTTCAAATATCTTTTCAGATTTTGCTTGGGTTCTCCGTATAACTTGAAAACAAAACTTTTATGACAGCAAGTCAAAATTATTTTGAGAAAATGCTTGATTTTACAAAAATACGAATTGTGAGAGATGGAAATGACCTAAAGCGATGAAATTTTTTTCTGTAAGACCTGAGATGTTAAGCCTAATGGCATGCAATTTGCAGCTTAAAGAACGACGTTTTCGGCAGTTAATTATCTCACGAAAAATAGATCGTTAGCTGAAAATTTTCTATAAAATTTTACGTTTCCAGACTTTTTAAAAGAAAATTCACATTATATACGCTCGCTTAACTAAAATTAGATGCAGTTTTTAACGGTGAATCAGGCTCAGTAAAAGATCCTGCAAGGTAATGGCTGTAATTTATGGAATTAAACCGCAAAAACTGGGTTTTCACGTTGAGAATTCAATGGAAAACCAGTTCGTTCACAAACAGCCCGACAAAATTTTATAAAACGCTCGTTATTTTGTATTTTGAAACGGTTTATAAAAATAAACACGAGCAAGAGGAACTGGCTTATCGTTCTGAGCGAAAACTATACAATTCCGCTTCAAAATAACAAAAAACAACGTCATTATGCGACCTCCTTCACCTCGAAGAGAATTGAACCTAGGACTGATGGTTTATAAGTCTGCCGCTTTGCCACTAAGCTACGCAGGCGACGAAGCGCGGATTTCAAAAACGGGCTATTAACGCGAGGACTGAGTACGAACGTCAGCTGGGCGTTCCAACGGGTAGTACGAAAACCCCGGGTCCCGGACCCCGGAGATGACATACGATTTCCCCGGGTCGACAAATGAAAATGTACGAAAACCCCCAGGAATTCCCCGGAGAAGTTGACTCCGCCCCCAATTCTCCGGGGTTTTTCACGAAAATGTACGAAAACCCCGGGTCGTCCGGGCCCGGATGAACAAAAAGTTGTAAAAAAACCCGGGGTTTTCGTACATTTTTATCCGGGGTCGGGGATTCCCCGGATGAAAATATACGAAAACCCCGGGCCCCGGTCCGGGCATGGGGGTTTTTCTTCATGTTTACGTCCGGGTCCGGGGAAAGTACGAAAACCCCGGGTGATGAAAGTCAAAAAAATTATATAATTTTTTTCACGTTTTGGCGCGAATTTCAAAATTTTAAACGGGAACGGTTGCGCTCGTGGACCCACACATTTTAGAAAGGCTTATTATAGACCAATGCATGCCAAGAAAGTTACTTAATGTTGTATAGTAATACGGTAGACTGCAATGTGAGTTTATACATAATGTTTCACACTATTTACGGGAATGGTTGTGCTCGTGGACCCACACATTTGGGAACGGCTTAGTATATAACAATGCATGCATAGAAAGTTACCTAATGTTGTATAGGACTACGGTAGACTGCCTTGCGAGTTTAAACAAGATGTTTCACAATCTTTACAGGAATGGTTGCGTTCGTGGACCCAGCCGTTTTAGAACGGCTTTGTAACAAACAATGCGTGCGTAGAAAGTTATTTATTGTTGTATAGTATTACGGTAGACTGCATTGTGAGTTTATACATAATGTTTCACACTCTTTACAGGAATGGTTGTGCTCGTGGACCCACACATTTAGAAACGGCTTAGTATATTACAATGCATGCATATAAAGTTACCTAATGTTGTATAGGACTACGGTAGACTGCCTTGCGAGTTTATACAAGATGTTTCACAATCTTTACAGGAATGGTTGCGTTCGTGGACCCACCCGTTTTAGAACGGCTTTGTATATAACAATGCGTGCGTAGAAAGTTATTTATTGTTGTATAGTATTACGGTAGACTGCAATGTGAGTTTATACATAATGTTTCACACTCTTTACAGGAATGGTTGTGCTCGTGGACCCACAAATTTAGAAACGGCTTAGTATATTACAATGCATGCATATAAAGTTACCTAATGTTGTATAGGACTACGGTAGACTGCCTTGCGAGTTTATACAAGATGTTTCACAATCTTTACAGGAATGGTTGCGTTCGTGGACCCACCCGTTTTAGAACGGCTTTGTATATAACAATGCGTGCGTAGAAAGTTATTTATTGTTGTATAGTATTACGGTAGACTGCAATGTGAGTTTATACATAATGTTTCACACTCTTTACGGGAATGGTTGTGCTCGTGGACACACACATTTAGAAACGGCTTAGTATATAACAATGCATGCACAGAAAGTTACCTAATGTTGTATAGGACTACGGTAGACTGCCTTGCGAGTTTATACAAGATGTTTCACAATCTTTACAGGAATGGTTGCGTTTGTGGACCCACCCGTTTTAGAACGGCTTTGTATATAACAATGCGTGCGTAGAAAGTTGATTATTGTTGTATAGTATTACGGTAGACTGCATTGTGAGTTTATACATAATGTTTCACACTCTTTACGGGAATGGCTGTGCTCGTCGACCCATACATTTAAGAACGGCTTAGTGTATAACAATGCATGCGTGGAAAGTTAATTATTGTTTTAAAGTACTACGGTAGACTGTATTGCGAGTTTATACAAGATGTTTACAAACTTTACCGACTTCTACGTGGTTTTGATCAATTATCCTACGTATAAACATGTCCTCCCATGATTATAAAAAACGAATTTTTGTCATGTTCATTCACATTACAACCTCAACTCTACAAATAACTTTGTGACAGAGGGTAACTGAGGCATGATTACAGACCCCACAGATTTTTTGTTTTGGTTTTTCTCTAGCAGCATTACTGTTTCATGCAAAGCGTTACTGTCTGCCAGCCCCCGATAACCGATCGTTAAGCGCGTGAGCCCCGCAGGGGAGTTTTCAATGTTTGTACCTGCACGTTTTGTAGCATGGGCACTGTGCTGTAGACAGCATGCGCGCGTAGTATTTATGCATGTCATGGTTTCTACTTTACAGTTCTAAAACGTGTGGGTCCACGATCGCAACCATTGCCGTAAAAATTATGAAAGATCCTGTATAAACACACAATACAATCCGCCGTACTTCTATGACAAGTTAAATAGCAATAGCTTTCTACGCATGTAATGCATCTACTAAGCAGTTCTAAAACATGTGGGCCTCGAGCGCAACCATTCCCTTTTAAAGATTGTGAAAGATCATGTAAAAACACACAATACAATCCACCGTAACTCTATGACAAATTAAACAACTTTCTATGCATGTAATGATATCTACTGAACAGTTCTAAAACGTGGGACTCCACGAGCGCAACCATTCCTGTAAAGAATGTGAAACATCTTTTATAAACTCGCATTGCATTCTACCGTATTACTTTACAACAAAACAATAATTAACTTTCCACGCATGCCTTGTTATACACTAAACCGTTCTTAAATGTATGGTTCGACGAGCACAACCATTCCCGTAAAGAGTGTGAAACATTATGTATAAACTCACAATGCAGTCTACCGTAATACTATTCAACACTAAATAACTTTCTACGCACGCATTGTTATATACAAAGCCGTTCTAAAACGGGTGGGTCCACGAACGCAACCATTCCTGTAAAGATTGTGAAACATCTTGTATAAACTCGCAAGGCAGTCTACCGTAGTCCTATACAACATTAGGTAACTTTCTGTGCATGCATTGTTATATACTAAGCCGTTTCTAAATGTGTGTGTCCACGAGCACAACCATTCCCGTAAAGAGTGTGAAACATTATGTATAAACTCACATTGCAGTCTACCGTAATACTATACAACAATAAATAACTTTCTACGCACGCATTGTTATATACAAAGCCGTTCTAAAACGGGTGGGTCCACGAACGCAACCATTCCTGTAAAGATTGTGAAACATCTTGTATAAACTCGCAAGGCAGTCTACCGTAGTCCTATACAACATTAGGTAACTTTATATGCATGCATTGTAATATACTAAGCCGTTTCTAAATGTGTGGGTCCACGAGCAAAACCATTCCTGTAAAGAGTGCGAAACATTATGTATAAACTCACAATGCAGTCTACCGTAATACTATACAACAATAAATAACTTTCTACGCACGCATTGTTTGTTACAAAGCCGTTCTAAAACGGCTGGGTCCACGAACGCAACCATTCCTGTAAAGATTGTGAAACATCTTGTTTAAACTCGCAAGGCAGTCTACCGTAGTCCTATACAACATTAGGTAACTTTCTATGCATGCATTGTTATATACTAAGCCGTTCCCAAATGTGTGGGTCCACGAGCACAACCATTCCCGTAAATAGTGTGAAACATTATGTATAAACTCACATTGCAGTCTACCGTATTACTATACAACATTAAGTAACTTTCTTGGCATGCATTGGTCTATAATAAGCCTTTCTAAAATGTGTGGGTCCACGAGCGCAACCGTTCCCGTTTAGAATTTTGAAATTCGCGCCAAAACGTGAAAAAAATTATATTATTTTTTTGACTTTCATCACCCGGGGTTTTCGTACTTTCCCCGGACCCGGACGTAAACATGAAGAAAAACCCCCATGCCCGGACCGGGGCCCGGGGTTTTCGTATATTTTCATCCGGGGAATCCCCGACCCCGGATGAAAATGTACGAAAACCCCGGGTTTTTTTACAACTTTTTGTTCATCCGGGCCCGGACGACCCGGGGTTATCGTACATTTTCGTGAAAAACCCCGGAGATTTGGGGGCGGAGTCAACTTCTCCGGGGAACTCCTGGGGGTTTTCGTACATTTTCATTTGTCGACCCGGGGAAATCGTATGTCATCTCCGGGGTCCGGGACCCGGGGTTTTCGTACTACCCTGTTCCAACGTGTGATCCAGCCAATGCACCGGACTCGATGTTTTCGGTGATTTTTAGTTTTCGGCGGTTAATTCTGAGTGATAGAGGAATTACCTTGCAAGGTCTTCAATATTTCCTGATTCACCGTGAAAAACTGCATCTGATTTTAGTTAAGCGAGCATATATAATGTGAATTTTCTTTGAAAAAATCTGGAAACGTAAATTTTTATGGGAAATTTTTAGCTAACGACTTATGTTTCGCGGAATTAGTAACTGCCGAAGACGTCGTTTTTCAAGCTGCAAATTGAATGACATCTGGGTTATCGTCTCATGTCTTACAGGAAAAAATTTCATCGCTTTAGGTCATTCCCATCTTTCAAAATTTTTACTTTTGTAAAATCAAGCATTTTCTCAAAATAATTTTGACTTGCCGTCATTAAAGTTCTGTTTTCAAGTTATACGGAGCACCTAAGCAAAATCTAAAAAGATATTTGAAATCAGCGTAAAATTTGACACATATAGGGTGTTTTTCAGAGAAATCCGTGATTTTGAAAAATTCCAGAAATCGGGCTCGCTGGGGTGCTTTTTAGTGGCAACGACTCTTATGTACGTGCAAATATAATTTTCATTTAAAATTAATGTTCATTTTTAAATCAGGCCAAAACAAATGTATGTGTACTAACATATGTATCTAGGCGGCTTTGTACACTTATTATCCTCCCATTACCTACGCGTTCCCAATATACATACATGCCTTTTAAAAATATATTATATTGCAAAAAATTCAAAACAACACTAAACTAAAATCTAACATTACAATCAAGGTAATCGTTGATATGGGAACCTTTCAGTTCTTATTTTTATTCATTTGGTAAGTTATATAAAATGTGAGTGCTTTTTTAATTCTATGATACTGCGGTCGCCCAGCACACTTGTTTTAGTTTGTTTGCTTCAGTTTTCATGTCTCGCTCGGTTTTGTTTGTTTTAGTTACCCATTGCGTTCTGTCTCTTTCACACTTTTATTTATAAAACGGCCTGGCGGTCAATAGGTAATTGGATGGATGGATGTGAAACGAGTCAGAGTACACAGCTATGTATCCTATGAAATCTGACGCGACAGGTTCATGAAAACTTGATAATGACGGACAAACGCGTTGAGATGAGATATTGCAATTGTTTTTTGATTTTCAACTCGCAATAAACCAATATTGAAGTTGAACACGCTGATAATAAATACAGAAATAAATAAAAATTGTATGCATTGAGAGACAAACCATTATGTTAACATGACATTGAACAACCGAACCAAACTAAACGAACTCTACAATAACCTACGAAACCTACATTTCCATCTGCTTTTTGGGTTCGAATTCACTTACTTATCTAGGAGTTAGTGAGATACAGGCTCATTATCTACGTCTAGGAGTTCAGTAACTTACACAAAGTGTCTGCGTGTAACTCGATACGGTATTATCTACAGTATCTAATGGGATCATATCCGGTACAAAGTTCGTCATACTCTACTTGATTAACTATGAATTAATAAATGTTGACCATCACCGTAATCATCCACAACTCTACAGTTATGTATATTCATGATGTCTGTTAAATGTACCAACCAAGTTATTACCGTAATCAATCCTCTATTAATCAAGTCGTCTAGTCGGCTTCCACAAATTGCATATAATTTAGCTGATTGTTTATCAGACTTGTCATTTCAATCGATTTGTGTGGTCTTGGAGTTTAGGGACTAAAGTGATAGTTATGTATAAATCTGAAAAAACTGACTCTTTCCGTTTCGACTTGAAAGCGTTTTATTTTGTTAGTACTACAGCGTAGTCTACAAATCATTGTTCCTCTTTTACGTCAGTGTGTCTATGCCTAGCCGGAAATCTCGATTAAAGACAGTTTGATGTTTTACGGTTTATCAAGGTGGGTGATTTCCAGTTTTATAGCAAAGCTGATAATCATCATTTTTGAAAGTCGTCAGTGAATTCAATCATCAGTGAACCAGGGGATACTATAAATCTCGTCTGAGCACTTTATTGTGACTCATTTTTGATCAGTTCTATTCAGGCATCCAATATGAAATGACCAGCTCGTTGATTTTTCTGAAGCATGAATTTCTGAGAAAATGCAAGTTTGATGTTTCATAGTTGCACGGAATCGTTAACTTGGGATTTATAGAAATACAACTTTATGATCGGTCTACCTTACTTCACCAACTTTAACCTAAATGACACATGACGATGTGATAAGAATGTGAGGCCTAATTAGGTAAATCAGACAGTAAATCAGCCATCGTGACAATAACGGAGGCTGTGCGTTTACTAAAATAATTTTAAGATTGTTAGGCCAATCAGATTGTCACGCGTGACTCAGGTCCGGTTAAATGACACAAACCAAAAATGTTTTGGCCAGGCAGGCAGGTATTGTACTAATTACATCGTTCGTTGATCTACTGACTCAGTTCTTCACTCATTCACGCATTCCGTTTATCACTCACTTACTCACTCACTCACTCACTCACTCACTCACTCACTCACTCACTCACTCACTCACTCACTCACTCACTCATTCACTCACTCACTCACTCACTCACTCACTCACTCACTCACTCACTCACTCACTCACTCACTCACTCACTCACTCACTCACTCACTCACTCACTCGCTAACTCACTCATCCCCACACACATCGGTTAGCGCACATCCTGTGCCGAATCGCCTTGAGGCTGGATCACCTCACTCCACTGGCGGACGAGTCAATCCTTCAATGGGAAGAAAATCTCTTCAAAGACGCGGGGATTTGGCAGAATTTAGGCCATTTTACTTAACCTTAGGAAATAAATTCTACTTTTTGAGACTCACAAAGAGGGGAATTCCTCTTTTCCCTCCTCTTCTCGTCCGCCAGTGCCTGACTCAAGTGAATCACACCGCCGATCTGCGCCCTCCAGCGATCCGAAAACTTTTCATCCACCGGCGAACGAGAAAATCGTTTAAAATGAAGATGATTTCTCTATAAAGGGATAAATTGGTAGTTTTTTCGTTACTCTGCACCATGAGAAATAGATTTCACGTATTGGTGAAAACGGGAAAAAATCTATGTAAAATACCATTCGCTCCTCAACCTTTCCACTTTCCGATCCTTAGTTCATGGATCTGAATGTTTTCGAGAATCGATATGTACATACTTGACAGATTTTGACGATGTGACATGACATGACATTGAAGTATCGGTTGCCATGTGTGCTTGTCATTGAACATCATTATACTGATTAGCATTAAGCTAAACACGATATATTCTATTTACGGAATGTTGGCAGTTACTTGCTTTAATCTGTTATCAGCTATCAGAAGCAAACTGAAAGTGTTAACATGACTTCAGGATTCTGTCTGTCATGCGATTCGATCTGTTTTGTTTAGGTTAGTCACCAAGTCACCTGAACCAACCACTCTGGTGGTGCATCAATTGGTTCTATTCCACGTTTTTCAGTTTTAGAGTAAGAGTTCATAACTTTACAGACTAATGCAACGCAGATTATGATATGGAATCATTTTCAATCCCATCAATATGCATCACCCTTCCTAGAGTATGTTACAAAAAATCCCTCAAGCTCAACCAACCCTCAGTGCAAAATCCCATTTATCGGCACCCCTGTATGCCGGCTGCTTATGACACCCGAGACCGGTCGTATACTATACGCCAAATTTTGCTACACAACGTAATGTTTCATTGTCAGCTGCAGCCGAGTCATCGACATGCAGTCTGACGCACGCACGAACGCAGCATGCACTACTTGCGTGCACGCAATAGCATGCAGTACGCAAATGCATGCACATACTAGCGGACAAGTGAAGAACGAATAAGTGGAATTTTCCCTCTTTGACACTTTCGAAAAGTACAATCTCTTTTCTTAAGTTGTAAGTAAATTAGCCTGAGAAAGGTTACATCCCCTCTTTGAATAAATTCCCATCCGTTTGTAGGATTGGCTCGTCCGCCAGTGCATGCATATTTTAGAGTAGTTACTTTACGTGCACACATTGAGAGAGTCAAGCAAAGACGACGGCCTTCTCGCTATCGAGTTAGACGCCAAAACTAAACAAAAATGTACATCCTCACTCACTCACTTATTATATTATGATATTGGCGGATGGACACGTGTTGAATCATGAACCATATTTTCCCCAGCACCGTTCTCGTTAACACGCTTTGGCATCTAACATGTGTATTTTATCTTGTTACAAATTCTCGTCTTTTTCTCCAACGAGATGGAATTATACCTCTGGTGTACGAACTCCGACAACTTACATATATGTACATATACGGCGCTTACTCTGATAATACGAGTTTGATAAGCAAAAAGGCAGGTCCATCGTGTCAATAGTCATGTACGACGAGTTTACGATTTCATACTGAACACCTTGACGTGTAGCGCGCAGTACTTCAACGAATCATGAGGTGGATTAGCGGGTGAGAATGGTAGGAAATGGCTAAATTCATCCTTTTTGATGGTGTCACAAAGTACGATTTAGTTTAGATTGGTCGAAATGATAAAAACTGTTACCTATGCGTTTTATCTTACAGAAATTTACTTTTTTAAATAATTGCCGGTTGGCAAATAATCTAGCTGCATTATAGTTATTGTTATGAGATAATTGCACTTGAATGCGGAATTCATACCAGAGTTTTTCTTGTAATTGCTATGAAGGGGTTTTTCATGTTATCGAGTTCCATTTGTGCGCTATATACAGCTTTAACTTACATTATGTAAAAGTTATAGTTATCTGGACTGTTAAATATGTCCATTGCTGTGTTATCAGTTATATGTTGCGAAGTATAAAAAATATGTATTTAAAAAAATCGCTCTAATCGCATCATGTAGTACATTTATTTATCCTTAAATGCGATGTCAACCTTTATCTGAAGACGCTTCAGGGCAGTTAAACTATGCCTTCAGTGCTTTTGCTTACTTACAAATGTACAAAAAACGATGGTTGCCCGGAGCAAATTGCCATTAACAACCACTAAGTACATAAGTCTTCCGAACATTTTTATTCGTGTTAGTAAAACTTTCTTTCGTGTTAATCCTAGGTGACGGTGTATAATATTTTTACCAAACCAGCCGGTGAAAATTTAACTTTTCACCAGCACATATTTTTATCTTTACAACCAGTATTTTGGAGTGATTGAGTTTTTTTTTTATAAATTTCGCGACTGGGTTTTATGCTTTTTCGGAAATGTGAATTTACTATGGACGTACGCAGTCAAATCAAAAGTGTTCATCATGTCATATTTGCGTTGTTGCATTAGGACGATTTGATTGTGTTTCAATCATCACAAGTGTTATTCGTTGGTTGCGATGTTATTACAACTAATTTTAATCAACATTTAGATGCACATACATACATAGGTTATGTTAATGTGTTTGAATCAGTTATTCCATTTGCAAACGAAAACTTCGGGTCAATCAAGTTATAACTTATGGGTGCTGTACGTGAATATTAACAATAAAATTTAATCATAAGATAATATGGAAACTTTTTCGTCGAATCTGTTGGTTCACAGCCATAAACTCTCGGAGAAATGGTCGATCTTGATTGAAAAATTTCTAGGTCTGATACGTAAATTGGGTTTTGCAACCATTTCCATTAGTTTTAGACCGGTTATAAATACACGCATATAGAGGTAATTCTATCAGCATCAGAACGATTCCAATTTCAGTTCAGGCAAAAAGAAGAGTACGGGGACATTAATCACAAGTTGTACGGTATGTACGTGAGCCTTGTTTATTTCTGTTATTTTTAATTAAAGTTGATTCTGCTATAAATACAGTATGTATAAATCATTGACGACGGAAAATTGATAGCATGTTTACAGATGAACGTTATCATTATATTCAACGTTTCATTATCACATTGATCTGATCAGATATTTTAGTGATCGGAATTCGGAGTTATCACTGTCGCTAATGGACATAACGGAGTAGTCGTTAGCATAAACATGTTTATGATCCGAAGAACAGCCTTCGGTTAAACGGACAGATTTCGTGAATGATCTCCAATCTGTAAAACTTTTCTGCAGCACATATAAAAATGAAAAGTACAAGATATAATAAAAGTATAATCATCCTTGCGCGTAGCTGTTTTCCAAACCCACAAATAACCAAAATCCAACCCAACACCATAACTCAGCTGAAGAATCTTGCACCACAAATCAATTTCTATTTTCATTTTTCTAAGCTGTTTATCTTCCGCGATGCTTTCTTTAATAAAAAACGTCTCCCCAGTACGACTTTTCGCCAGGCTGATTCATTCTCGTAACCCATCTGGCAACGAAATTTTACTTCTTCGCCGGTGTACAGCTTTGGTTAACGTGTTTTTATTCGGACTCTACTTCTCTAAAGTTTTTCTGCATGTAAAAAGCTTCAATTTGATGCCCCACTTCCAAATAAATCACGCATAATGCAAGATTTGTACCTCGGCTAGGGCATATTATTCTTAGCTGTTTACGAAACTGAATTTTTTGCACCCTATTTCTCAGTGATTTGCGTAAGATTTCTCGTAAACAAGAAATTAGTGCCATACTTGTGCATACAAACATCTGTGCATGCATAAAAATCTCACTAAAAATTCCGAAAAATTCTGGTTGGTCTTTCAAGTTAAGTCTCGTAATCCATTCCCACTGCTATGCACACAAATCACTGGTGTGTCTTCTTCCTCGATACGAGCGATGTTCATCATAGTCGTTTTTATTTGCTGATCGCACCCCGAGATAAAAGGTTTGCGCAAGTCCGCCGCGCCGCGCGATAAAACTTTTTCCCCGGCTAGAGAGTCGCGAACTTTTCCCCGGGCTCTGAAGTCGCGCAATGATTGACTGAATCAATGGTTGATCGATCGATAAGTACTGGATGAACATGTAAAAACGTTAAATGTTGCCGATGTCGCGAATGACGAGTGTCAAGGTTTTGCCGTGCCGCCAACTCGAGTTCGATTCTGATGGTCGTTTTTTGAGAATAAAAGTTACTCGGTAAATCATTAATTGGTCTTTTATAGTGAATTCTGATGTCAGATCGACATGGTATATGGTATTTTTTGTGGTTGGATACACATGTCTGCGTTCGTAACTCCGTCAGTCACTAATTTGAATCAGGATTTCTTCCTCACTAAAGCCAATAAGACACACTCATACCTTATCGTAATTTTCAGTAGTGGTCAGAGAGGTTCTGTGTCTCCTCAAGCCACGTTTCGAACAAAGGACCGCAACTAGCTCTGACAGGTGACTAATTACGAATTATTGTTGATTCTTTAGCAACTGAAAGAATGTTACTAATACAGTATCCATCGGTTATTTTAAAATACATGTTTGGCAACAGGTGCATATCATAGCGCCAACTTTTGTTTGTAAAACACTTAGTTGGACCTCAAATAAACATAATTAAAGGCATCTGATTTTCAATAGACTGACTGGTTACTAACCAGTGGTGAGCTGATTTACTAACTTAAAAATTTACCGAATTATCTTCAAACATTGACGACATGAACATAACGTTGGTGGGGTTGTTTATCGGCAAAAGAATGGCGGTTTTTTGTAATATTGATCGTTATCAATCGATCTTCACATCTTTAGGTTATTGATGCGCATCTTGGTGTCATGCAATCATCGCAACAATGTGATCATGTTTCAGCTATTGTGTCACTTTCACTTATCAATCAGTAATTTCCGCTGTCCTTTTGCTATCAATGTCTGTTATACGGTATAAAATGCTGACTTCTTTTCAACTAGTAAATAACTTGACGATGCCACTAACTTTCTGTATCTCTTATATGAAATTTTGCATAATTTACTTATTAATTATGCATAGATTTTCGAAAACACGGGGAAACAATATGAAGAATCGGTAATATAGCGATCATTATACATTGAATAAAACATTGCTATATGAACTATGTACATACAGTATGTAAATATGTATATACTGTACTTACGAGAATATCGAATTGCTGGCAACATTGTATCGGATCGGATATTGGACGATATCTGACCTGAATGGTTCAATATCCTGCTTAATGTACTGATATACATACATATGTACGTATGTAAGTATCATATTACGCAGAGATTATCGAACTCCCAATATTTGTAGTACATTCACAAATGTTTGCACAGACTGTCAATACATCCTAAAACATTCTAGTTTCGGTGAATTGTGAAGAGCTAAATGCGTTTCAGATGAACTGGAAGCTGACTTGAAAAGTTAGACATTGAAGTCTTGCTTTTCATTTCAATGGATATCTAAGTGGTATTCCGTTGATTTGATTGAAGTTTAGCGTAAAATGATTGAATTTCATGAATGAGTGTTCCACCTATCATTTTGTATAAACATTTGGGTGACTTTGTCACATTCATACAGTTGGCGTCATAAGTAATGTTTGTGCAAATATAAATATACACATTTGTAAAACCTGTGGTTGTATGCAAACACGATAGTACACATTTGCATTTACACACTCTCTGTGGCACCAGCGGACGAAAGGGCGTGGAAAAAGTGGAATTCCCCCTTTTTGGCAGTTCCAAAGAGTATAAATTATTCGTTAAGGTGTGGGTAAAATGACATCAAAACTGATAATTTTTCCCTCTTTGTAAATTATCCCCTCCATTTGGAGGTTTGGCTCTTCCGCTGGTGCTCTCTGGTATGACATTCGTACAAACATCAATGGATCCGGGTGGGCTATGTTGTGGGCAAATGCTCATCGAAAAGCCAGCTTGGAAATTTATGAAATGTATCAAAAACGTATACATATTGGTCAAATTCTTTCCGGCAGGTTTTTTTCTTCGATTGAAGTTGATTGTTTTGCAGGTGTTTATCCGTTAAAAACTGTTAACGCATGTTTTTCTTTGACGATGTGCATCAATTAATCATCTTCATCCTAGCCTGTTCCGTGATTTACTACAACACATACATTTACTGTAATATGATCTTTATAGTTGCGTGTATGTAAAATATAATCTGTCTGAGAACAAAGTATCTTTTGAATCAAAAAAAATTCATGTAAAACATTGCGAATGATTGGGCTTGATGTTGCCTGACAAAATGGTACTGTTTTTTTCTGTCAAGTACAAATCTGTCACCGCAGCATCATCAACGGCAGCATTTCGTAGTTCGGCAGACTTTCGACCACATGTTACGTGAACTCTTCATAATGTTAAAGAATTAGTTTTTATACAGACAGAATGCACAACCAAAAATATGTACTACGAATAGTAACAGCGATGTAATGTATATATATACATAAATCACCCACTAGCCACCACCACCAACTTCACTAATCTACTAATTTATGTACGTACATATGTATGTACACTGCCTCACATCTGGAAAACAACCAAAAAACCACATATACTACACAGATATAAACAATGATCTACAGGGTGGGCCAAAAAAACGACCAAGCTTTGATCTGATACAAAAAAGGCTGTGATGAATTTTTACAATCGTCATTTTCTCCATATGTTAACAACATATAAACTTAGTTATATTGAGAATTTCGTTAGGATCGGTTAGGGCTTGAAAGAAATGTGCACTTTTGACTGAAAAAGTTGCTCGCTCGTTTTTACAACAGCCATACACATCCATATACGATATATTGTCCCTACGATGAGATTTGACACTGAAACATGGAATTCTGTTGTTCTTGGGGTATTTTTCAGTACAGTTAACCTTTTCCCACATAAACAGATGAGTTTCACCAAAAAAAATTAATTTTGAAACGTGTGTGAAATTTTTAAATGAAAAAGTGAGAAAGAAGTGTTTATTAGAGTATGACCTGTTTTAAGCGTGTTTTAGAATTTTTAAACTGAATTAAAATAAGTTTAATTCTATCATACACTGTATTTGATTGTTTTGATAGTTTTTGATGAAAATTATGGTCTACAAATTGATAAAAATCTAAGTTAAGTCCCATTATAAGCTGTTGTAAAAATGCGCGAGACGTTTTATTGGATGCACGTGCACAACTTTTGTTAGAGTCAACATATCATATTGGAAACTTCAGGAAAACTAAGTTATTATATTGTTAATATAGGTTGAAAACGACAAGCCAAAAGATTGGACACAGCCACCTCTAGGTCAGATCAAAGCTTGGTCGTTTTTTTTGGCCCACCCTGTATTTGACGAGTTCCAGCTGTGATGAAGCCGAAATTTCTTGGGAAAGGCATAGGCCGCAAAAACATGTTTTTTTCTGTTGAAATTCATTGGGTTGAAATTTATCATGCGTAGATGCGTTACTGATACTGATTTTCTTGTGATACAAATCCTCGTAAGTTTTCAGTTTTTTTTTAAAGATATCATTTTCCATGTGAACGAACAACAACTGTACGGAAAAGCTACAATATGTACCATGAGTCACGGCCAATCGGACGAGCTAAACCTCCAAAGCGCCATTTTCGTCTAAAAGGGAGATTCAGCAGGATTCCGGTCATTTTACCTTCACCTTAGGGAACAAATTCTACTTTTTGTAAAATGTCAAAGAGGGAAAATTCCTTTTTTCACTCTTCTCGTCCGCTAGTGAGTCACAAAACATTCCACTGGTTTACGAGTCATTTTTGCGGCCATGTGATTCGGCTTTCTTTACAACCAAAGAACACGCCCAACGATGGTGGTCTTCATATAAAAGGCTTTTTATTTATCTGCTTCGGTCATATATCCTGGTTTTGTCATTTCTGGGCTGCTCGTCCCTTTCGTTGCATTGACGTCCACAGTGAGAGGAAATTCTTCAAAGAGAGGGAAAACGGGTATTTTCAAAGGCATCATACGTACACATTCCCGACAAAAATCTCCATATTGAAACATCTCAAGAGGGGGGAATACCTATATGTACTGCCCATCTCGTCCGCTAGCTGTTCGAAGCACCGAACGGGTGGACGCGGCACGGTGATTCATTAATCTTATTTGTTTCGGCCAACAACCCGGTGTGCGAAAGCACGTCAGTTTCTCAATTCGGCACTTCCTTGAATGAGTCAAAGTTTCACATTTCGAGTTGAAATTTCCGAGTTCAAGTCAATGCACGAAAAATCTGTTCTCCCGGATTTCATGACACTCTCCGTTATTCTCTCATATCCAGATTGATTCGGATAAAACTAGCTTTCTTAAAGCTCATCATAATACATGTTACGTTGGACTATTTCATCTGCTGAACTTCAAAACTTTCGAAATGGAAAGGTTTCGGAAAGAAATGTGGAAGGATATTTTACGAGCAGGAGTATCGTGCGAACACCAGCTGTAGTTTAGTGAAACGGGTAGTAAGTGAAACTTTTAACCAAGCGCACTCCACTGAATCGCTAAGCACCTAATAAACGTGCTTCTGAGAAGTACCATCGCCACTTAAGGTGGTTTTGAAACGTGACCCTTTATGACGCTATGACCAACTTTTCTATATATTTCGCAAAGTATCGGTTTGAAATATTGTGTTCCATTTGGTACTTTGCTATTTTCGAATATTCTTGAATTTTTCTGAAAATTCTCTTGGTAATGTTTAACTACCTGCACTCCTCTGTATGTAATGACTTTTCTCCCTGGTTGAGTTAATTTTATTTGACTTTATGTCCGTACATAGTTTTCGCAATTTTCGGTATTAACTAAATGTCAGCTGATTTGAAAAGGCCATTTCATACCTGTAAACAACAGCGTTTACTTACTGTAGTGTATCAGCGTGCTTACACATGACTGCTTATATGAGTCATCATATAAAGCTCGCTTGGAGGCACGGGTTTTGCTTACTTTGTTGTTGTTGTGATCGTTATTCACAGCAATTTTACTGTTACGGTTACTTTGAGAGGATAATACGTTATGGTGCAAAAACAGCCAACATTACCGTTTCACTGTAATTGGTTGGAAACGCAGCGCAGTCCGTGGGTGGTCAACGGTCAATGATATTGGCTTAGTGAAATGTCACGTTATGTTATACCACTTTGCAATATTGTACGGCCAACGCGTTGCATAAAAACACCGTTTTTCCTGGTAGTTCTCTGAATTGGTTTAGTTGATTAGGTTTGTTTCTTGTTCGTCAAAAGGTTTAAAATTTCCTGCTTTCATGCACTGCTTCAGCGATTACTCCTCTATCTAACATGAGTAATAAAGTAAGATTACGATATGCGGGTTCATTCATACCCTGAAAATTTTTGAGAATATTTGAAAGTAATATGTTTCGACGGATTTAATGAAACTGCAAAATTCCTTATTCTGGGGAGTTTCAGAAAGCATTCAGCACATTCAACTTTGAAAAGCACATCAGGGAATTTTTACAGACTTGCAGTTCATCCTTAAATATTTTCCGAACTATGTATCTGTCATCATGGGCTGCTTCGATTGGAATCTTGTAATTTTCGAATGTCAGTTTGTCCCATGACAGCCGGCTGGAATGACTGGAGGGTAACGTGGTTGACTCCGCCCCCGTTCTGTCCTCGTTGTCCTGTCACACAACGGAGTCAATGTCACAATATTTGTCCTGTTTTAATATGAGAATACCCACGTTCCATGCAAAATAACCACAGATAGAATTTTTTATTGTCTATTATATAAATTGGTATAATTCTATAATAAAAATGATATTGTATATTCTATCAGGCAATTTTTTGTATATATGTATCTGTTGTTGTTATTATCTCAAACATATGGAATCGATGTTCAATATTTCGAGCACCGGGTGGGTTGTATAAATGGTTATTCGTTCTCATATTCAATTTAGATCATGGCATTTCTGTGTAATTCTATTCAAAAGGGCTGTTTATTGTTAAAAGTCATTGGTGAAACTAAAGTGATTGACTATTTCTTTTGTAGGCAGGTATATCCTACTAATCAGGTTCTATTCAAATTCAAAACGTCATTGAATTACACTGAATACAGGAGGTTTATAAAGTATAATTTCAATGCACATGTAAAATACATAAGAGAAGTTTGTAAGTGTTAACATAATCTATTGTGTTCGTTGCATTGTATTGTATAAGGCACTTGTTACAACGATTATAATAAACCGAACGGAGAAACTAAAGATTTACCTTATCTCCAAAGTTAATCAATTATTATAATAGAGTACAGTAGACAGCTTACAGGTGATAAACCTTTCTTGTTTGTGTGAATCTTATCATCATGTCAATGGCATCTTGCTGAAAGAATCGTGAAACACCTAGAAAAACACCCGAGTGGATATTTAGTTTCAGCGTTGCCCCGTGATCTTAGCCTTTTCTGTACTGCACTTCTCCCACATTCCTATCCAACCAAATTACCATGTCAGGACGTTTCCGGACCATCGGTGGCTTTTGATTGGTTTATCAATCTTCGGCTCCCTATCGTAAATCTGTATCATATGATGTGTGTTTATAAAAAAACTTTATTATGTTCATGCCAATAACAGTTGTTCATGTTTCCTCGATTTTCCTTGGAAACATAGTAAATACGAATGATGTTCACGATTTACTCCACGTCCGTACGTTAGCTGTCAGCACCCAGACCCACCGGGCCAGCACGTCAAAAACCAAAAGCCATAAATTCCTCTTTTTTTCGCAGTTTCCTGTTGTAAAAGTTTCCGTTACGGTGCAGCTAATAAGATAGTTTCAAAACACCTGGTTTTCCCATGTTGTGGAAAATTCTCTCTCTTTCGTCATTTGTTTTCAACCGCCCCTGCATCGATCGAACACGATGAATATAACACTGAATTTGCATAAGTAAACACGACGCTGGCCAGGCGGAAGGCTAAATAGTCCTAAGATACGACCATTTTCCCCACAAAAGTATTTCTATTTGCTTGAATTTTTCCAAAAACACGAGTAAAATCCAAAAATTTCTGTGAATTAAAAGTTTATTTCTAGTATGTGAATCCGCGCATAGGCCTTTATAAGCACGGGCAGCACTGTGCCGTTTTGTTGGCAACCTCTCGAACCTGTTTTCTTCACTCGCACATACGTACGTACGTGCTCTACTCCACTAGCGGACGAGAAGGGGAGGGAAAAGTGGACTTTCCCCTTTTTCGGTGGCTTCAAAAAGTAGACCTTGTTCCTTAAGGTGTAGATAAAATTATCTAATCTCTGTCGTTTCCCCCTCTTTGGTAAGATTCCCTTCCCTTTGGAAGTTGGGCACGTCCGCCAGGCGGCCAGTGCTCTCTCTCTCTGATCACCCGACAAGCACATATTGTCCACATCATGTAAACATGTGATGAGAGATTTTTTCTGTCGTTTTTTTCTAGAAACCTGTCAGTGGATAACTGTTAAGGAGATGCGGTAGATTTTGTGCTTTCAACAATATCAGACCAAATACCATGATCGGTAGTATTTGGGGCACAAAATTTACCTTCTGCGTTCACTCACGTGTTGAAACATTTTTTTCAATCAATCTTTTACATCAAAAAAATTGTGACAACGAAATGCTCCTTGAAAATAGCTTAGGAACTGACAAATGTGATTTCACAGCTATTGAAGAGTTCTGCTGGTATTTCCCAACTTTTTGTTAAAAGTTTAATCACACAAGTTCTAGCTAAAAGTGACGTGTAATGGTGTGAAGTGAAGAACGTGAAACGTGCTGTGTACGAAGCTTTTATATTCACGTAGTCAATAACAGCTGGCGTTTTTATATTTGTTCATCAAAAAATACTAAATTAGTATTTATAACAAATTTAATTTGTAGCGTCTATACATAGGTTTCAGTTAAACATGCATTACTAGCCAACCAAATAATTCTGCAATGATAAGTTTGCAATTGAAAACGACTGTGTTGGAAACAATTTAAATTACTTATAAACTTTATGTTATACATTTAATTTATACAAGGAAAAATATGTGTGTTTATTTCAACACGTATCATTCATACACTCACTCACTCATTCACTCACTCACTCACTCACTCACTCACTCACTCACTCACTCACTCACTCACTCACTCACTCACTCACTCACTCACTCACTCACTCACTCACTCACTCACTCACTCACACCACAACCTGTCAGGCACTCAGAAAGGTCACCTGACGTTGTTGATTCATAAATCTCCAAGACCGTTAGATTTTTCAGCAGCAGTCAAGTTCCAGTACCTACTGGTTTGTATTTTATCGTCAGATCATCAATGTATCAGCAGGTTCAACTTGTTGTTGCGGGTGTCCACCGTAACCGATACTATTAATTTTATTAACGTTCTACCGTATAATGTTCATTAATTCTCCTTGGGAACCATGTTCAAAATGGATGTGATCCTTTGCATGTGATAAGCTGCAAATAGAACTTGTTTTCTGCTTGTTTTGTACTCGTCTATTATCGTTACACTCGATACTTTTCTCATTACCTTAAACGAATGATTTGCATTTTGTTTTCGAACGTTCCTTATCCAGAAATGCATACAGAATTTATATTATTTCTGACCATGGTATTCGGTTCTTATCTTTTATATGTTCAACCAACTTTGTATATCTCACTCACTCACTCTTTTTCTGTTACAGGGCAGCCCACCCTCTTTCTACATAACACAAATTCTACTAACCCAAAAATCATGGAATTCGACTAAATACACTTCAATTCCATTAATACATTAGACTCAGCATAATGATTCATCCATCCAACATCGATGAGTGCGAACCGGGCTGCAGTAACAGTCTGGGTTCGGATCATAACGTCCGGACTTTAGTCCGACGTTGCAGACATTCATTACGGACATGTCCTCCACAATCAGACACCCCTACCGGCACAATGTCTGGTACACAATCGGACTGTACGTCCACATCATCATCAACTTCACGTCCACATCAGTCAGCGTCCACATTACGGACAGAACAAGTCGGCTTTGTATCTAGTCCGCCCATTTTATCTGTAAAACGGACTCGTTGGAAACGCCATTCGTTCACACCATCGAGATCTACAAAATGTGTGGACGGGTCAGGAGAACAATCGGATAGTGATGAAAGCTCATGTGGACGGATACGATATCAGCGTACGAGATCGTGGAGTATATTGGCGGTTATGGTCACGTTGTTGCTGGTTATGCAGACGCAGACTAGCAATGCTGCCAATCAGGCCAGAAAGCTGTACACCAATACATGGGCTGTCAAGGTACATGATGGCAAGATGGAGACAGCCGATGCTCTGGCACACAAATACGGATATGTCAACCGAGAGTGAGTGAGTGAGTGAGTGAGTGAGTGAGTGAGTGAGTGAGTGAGTGAGTGAGTGAGTGAGTGAGTGAGTGAGTGAGTGAGTGAGTGAGTAAGTGGGTGAGTGCATGACTTTATCGTTCAGGTCTATCGTCATCGGTTGTGAGCTCATATCTACGCGATCAGCTAGTCAACGTCGGACTCGGCAATCGCACCGACACCAATCAAGTGATCACGTATGGCGAGGGTGTCAACGATCTGACCAATCATGGCAAACCCAACGACGCCTTCTGGCCGTATATGTGGTATTTGGTGAGTTCATGTTTCAATTTGTATTTTTTTCATTTTATTCTTTGTTTTTGTTTTTTTGAGATTATTTATAAGGTGTCATGTTTTACCCCTCCCTTGATTACACATGGTGTGGGATGAGAGTACATACGTTCCACAGTATCTTAGGTGGTATGATTAAGACGTAGAATAGGTTTTGTATGAGCACATTTGATCGCCAACATTGCATGCAAAAAGTTTCCAACTGTAGTCAGCTCATGGTTGATTTCACGTGTTGCTATTCAACCGGCGGCATCAAGTATATACTTGACACATCCACGTGCCAGGTAACTAAATCTCAATGTCATCATCATTCCATTGTCTTAACGTGGTTAAACAACCGACACTCGGCTAAATTATGATATCATGTTACATACGTCTAGACTCCAAGTCCTCATGGTACGTTTAACTACGAGTCCATTAGATGAAAGGACGACCATTCATCAAACTGGTCAAACACCAGACCCCAAACATCTCAACATAGAACTCGCCGAAATCTCAGAGCCTGCAATGGTAATAAGCGTTAAATGGCCTCATAACTCATCGGACATGCAGATTGTGGCACCCAGGGTGTTGTATTTCATGGCTTATTGTCCCAGGACTCGAGGCACGTCAGGCTGGGGCATACATATTTCCTCAGAGGATGCCTCTGTATATCCTGATAGCAGTCGGAGAGTGCCCTTTGGGGTTCTTCACGAGTTTCCGTGTATGTCCAGCCACATATTATAATAATGACCGTTATACAAGTTGCAAGAAACTGACCAGAGTTTGAATTGATACCGGGCATTAAAACATACACAACAACATCGTAGGATTGCTTATAATAGAGGAATATTTGATCAAAAGCCGTTGAGAAACGGATATAATCTGAGTCGACTACTAAAAAGCCATACAATGTTGATTGACTGTGATGGGCACACTTGAACACAACATGACACCGGCCTATGTACATGTGCCACGGCTCATTATCGCCCTTACTACCCGTATGTGCACGGCACCGGCGGACGAGCCAAACCTTCGAAGGGAGGGGAATCTTTCCAAAGAATGGAGAATAGACATAAACTAGGACATGTTCCCCACACTTTAGGGATCAGACTCTACTTTTTGAACGCGCCAAATAGGGGGGAATTTTACGTTTCCCTCCCCTTCTCGTCCGCTGTTGGTACCCGGTACGTCTCAATGGTCACTGACGACACTTGAGAACGTGCCGTATTCATTATATTCTGGCTCAGTGGCGGATCAGAAAAGCAAATAACAATGTTTTTCCTAATTACCAATCTATTAGTTAAAAGTTACTCTTCATAAATTAGCGGTTTAAAAAAATCGCTTTTGACAAAATTTATGAAAGAAAAATTCACGGATCCGCCGTGCTAATCGCCAAGATGCCATTCGCGCGGCGCCGCGGTTCCACGGGGCTTCAATTTCCGTGCAACCCTATCTGTATGACCATTTATAATGGTATGTAGCTGTTGATAAGATGTGGGTGGGACACCAACCCGGGGCGAAGTCACCATTATGGCATGGAACCAACATTGTTTCATTCAAACACTGATTCATGATGGAATGAATGGGACATGATTCTTAAAGTATGCTGAATTGGTTGCGACGTGAAAGGTGGTAAAACAAGCATTGACCGACCAGTGGGTTGAGAGGTTGATTAATTGACTGATTGTTTTCGCTGGGATTTAGAAACTCAAGAAATTAACTTTACTTGGCTTCTTTTACGATAAATAAATAAGAACGTGAGTAAGGAGCGATAATGGGCTTTATTTAATCGGATTGGGTTTTCGACATTGCTAATAATCATGATGAACTTTTGGCATTTGATGAATTTATGTTGATTCATGTGTGATTAGCATAACAATGCCGGTCAGTCAGTCATTCACTTTATCTGTCAGTCAGGATAACAGTTGCATCATGAGTGACTGGCAGTTTACGTGACACGCCAATCAAAAGTGTCACTAACCACGAATACGTGTGTCAGTCTGTCAGTCGGTCAGTCAGTCATCCCGTCAGTCAGTCAGTCAGTCAGTCACGGCACATTAACCCAATACATAACAATTGTCTTGTTCCCTGTGCACACACTCCATTATGTGAGTCAACAAGCGTTCTATTATTCTATATAATGGCAGTTGGCAAGTGGGGGAATCTGTGTTTTGTTGGCATGGAATATGTTCGAGGTGACACTCAGCAATTGTGGCAAAGGAACATCCAAGCATTGTTGCCATTGTTAACAATTCTGTTGCAACGTTGCATTGTCAGTTATGCGGTTGTTGCTTTCGATGATTCGGTGGTTGTAGCGGATAAAACGAAAATACATAGTAATGGTTGTCATGGTAATCCATGCCAATGATTGACTTTAGAAAAACGGTAAAACATATGTAAAAATAATAAGAAATTTTCATAGTAATATCGTAAAACTTTTTCGTTCCGCTCCCGTTTGTCGGTCTCACGACAATTAGAGATGAAAGCAGTTGCCTAACATCCAACTGTATTCACTGTCCGACGGCCACTCAATCAACGATCGATTTTGTTGAAGGACTCACTGATTGATTGATTGATTGATTGAGTGATTGTTTGATTGATTGATTGATTGATTAACATAAAATACTAAGGTAAACAGTAATAGTGTAAAAATGCTCTTTCATTTGCGGCATAATCACGATTAATCCATTTAAAGCAAATATTTGTTTATTTCATATGGGATTTGAATGACCGACTGATATGCTGAAATAAAAAAGTCAATTTATATTTGATTTGCCGATTGGGTCGATATAACGTGACAATTTATTTATTTTACACGTTGGTAACTGACTGTCGCAGTGCGTTGCGTGATAATCATTTGTTTTTTTGCGATATTTGATGAACACGTTCATGTATTGTATGTACACTTACGGGAGCACTTGAACATCGACGTTCGTATTGCGATTCTCGAGTAACACTAATACCAATATTGAGATGTTTCAGCGCGATGCGTGAGTGGAATTGTATATTTTAATAAAAACAGTCAATTCAGTAAAAACACTATGTTGTCTTTAATTAAACCATAAGGTTGAAACAAGGCAGGGCTGTTGTTTTTTTGTATTCTTAGCTTGGAGACTAACGAATCGATCAGAAACGAAAAATAACTTAACAATACGAATTCTTCTCGTTGGTCATATTTTGCCACAAACTAATTGCGACACATTCGTCAACTAATCAGAAAAATCTAAAACTGAGTTTCGGTGACGTTCTTTGATGGTTCAGTGATTTATTATCAAGCCGTAGATGGAATAGTAATGAGCCAACTTTGGGTCTCTACTCACTGGGTGCGTCGTTAAAAGTGCTCGAATCGTTCGTTGCAACCTGATAAAACGGTCATTATGTGAGTGGCAGGTACTTTATAATCAACGTGTTTCCCTTCGTAAACAAGAACATAAACATTATTTCCCTGAAACGGTTTTTATCAGATTTAACAAGAACTATTAACTGGCAATTTACTACAATGTGTACTTGCCAATTCTGAACGTGACACGTTCAGTTCTACCATGGTTTTATGTTGTGAGCAATCAGGTCGGTTCGGTAGTAAATGTTATCAGAGTGTTATTTATGTCAAAAAATAATACTTTATTCGTTTCGGAAGTTTTTCACGTTTCCCAGTCAATTTACAACCGGAATAATTTTTCGTTATCACCATTTACATATGTAGCTGAATTTAGAGGGGATTTTTAAAGTTATGTTTTCCGCAAGTATGGAGCGGAACTACTGATAACCCGTATCAAAATGTTTTATGTACAGTCAAGTTGCGGTTGCCGGGAGCGTTCCGTGGGAGGGACGGGTTGATGGGAAAGGGAACTTGATGGGAAATAATCGACAATGTGGATTGAGCGTTTAGTTTGGGAGATCATTCGAGCTGATATTATATATATCCAAACATTATATACTGAGTTGAAACACACTGGGAGGGAATTCGACTCACATTGCCATGGACTTTTCCCATGTTAATCCTAAACTCAAATGTATTTGGGTGGACCAGACTCTTATGTACCTGGCGGATGTTTGTTCAGTTCATAAATACCTAATAACATGGTGAATAAGTGTGTTGTCGACATTATGAACTGTGTTTGAATAATAATCAAGCGAATAATACGGAGCACTCAATGTTGCCATTCTGTGCCCTTAATGCCAGTTAATCTGCCAAGACCTACAGTAATTTACAATAACCGGATCGGAGAATTACTTCTCGAAAGTTCATCCGTGAACTGCAAAAACGATAACATGTAACAATGCTGATTTAATCATGTTCTTTGTATCATAATTAATCTATTGAGCACGATAAATATGCTCATATTATGTTCATGTTATGAACAATAATAAGGTTATCAATCTGTTTTCGATCATGGGACACGGGGCTTCAGATTCCTATGAACCTTTCCTCTAATGCTATCTGTATTAGATTATCATAAAATAGGATTCAATGAAGAAGTTGATTAACATGTTACTTGAAAGTGCAACATTGGGATTTTTCTAATTCTGTACATAAACATACAAATCATGTAGAGGTTCTATGAGTTAAATATCGGTAATTTAATCGATCACACAACTAACTTTTTCTTACTGTTGGTGAAAATCAGTTTCCATTCCATTATAAACATCTGTATCTGAGATCAGGTGATATCACCAGATGTAGAGGTGATAAATACATATGATCAATCAAGGAAAGGGCACATTTGTTTCTGTACATGTGGCAAGTATCAAAGACGGCAGTCATCCATTAGATTGTGTTGCCATCTGTCTTATTCGGCATTGAGTTGTCCGGGCAGATCGCGGCAAAAACTGTGTCGGTACAAATACCTACATACGGTGGTGGGCGACCTTTTCGCTCCGTTCACCGTTCAGGTTCGTCAGATTTTGGTTAATGTAGTGTTACTTTTTCTAATTCACTCGAAAAGGTTTAAAGGAATTTTGGTTAAAAAATTATTACATAGTTCAAATGCACACAAAATAGGCGAACATAAAATTATTATTCCGTTTTCAATAATTTTCACCCTGGGAACTGAATAATATATTGTTGGTGAATCTCTAGGCCAGTCAGTGCCAGCTTCTTTGAGGTTCTGACACAGTTTTTGCCACCGATTTGCTGGTGATGTCAAGTCGTTAATCTAGTCAAACAACGACCAACGGAAAAGACGTGGGATTGTTCGAGTCGAATAAGAAAATGCTGGGATTGTCGTGTCATAGGGACTTGATGGAATTGAATTCAGGTTTATTTGGTTATTAGACGAACAGAAAGGCATTTTTACAAAATGGGGTTACCTGCCGTAAAGCAAAAACTACTTTTCACACTGCCAAAGAGAGTGAAATTCATTTTGGTCCAACAATGGGTTAATTGTTGTGTTTCTGCTGATTTTTCTTTGGGTCTTCATTTGTGTCGGGTGTCACCGTTTTTTATTATCCCTTATGGTAGAATGCTGAATGAAATGTCTTTGCAGTTCGTTCATTGGTATATTTTTACAGCTCAGCTGCATATTCTAAGATAAACCACCTTCTAAACTGGGTTTTGCTGAATCAACAAATCACACGATCCATCCGAACCCAAAACCCAATGTATCAATGTGCCAGCCCGGTTCAATGTGCCCAATTACAGTGGTTTGTGGTGCCCAAAACATGCCAATCCAATCCAAATTGTCGCCCATTTGGTGTTTCAGATGGGAAATGGTGAAGATATGTTCTTGACAAAATTTTCATCTGACATACCCGGATAATTTTTTATACTCTTTGGACGTTTCCGTGAACGATTTTTTCAACACTTCAAAATTCCACGATTCATTTAAATACTTCGATCCATCCGCCGTCTTAGATTTGCCACCCGGTAGGGGGCGTACACTCGCCGAGTGTCTCGAATTACATTGGGTGTTATTCAGGCATTAACAACCAGCAGCATAAACAATTGCTGGTCATGACGGGGGGCTCTACCCCCTTGAAAATTTTCTCCACTGGTGGTGGCAGTTAATTTCTTTGGCCTCATTGAGGGAATTGCAACCGAAGATTGGTCACGCAAAATTTCAATCCATTCGGCGGTTCGTGTCGTGATTTCGTGAAATGGGCAGATGTTGTGGGGGAAATTTCATGTTGAATGATAGACATCTGCGTTATGGCGACATGATGACTGAGTGAGTGACTGACTGATTGACTGACTGACTGACTGACTGACGTATTAGCTGAATCACATGTTGGCCGAATGATTGATCTTCTGACTGTATGACAGATCAGTTGCCGTATTGTGACAGCAGAATAAGATAGTAAACGTGTCAATCCGGCCAGCAGTGAACTGAAAGAAGATAGACCACTAAAATGTTTCTTTTTGGTGACTTCAAAGAGTGGAAGTTGTTTTTAGGTGAATCTAAATTTAAAATCGGTCCCCCCCATCTTCGGTTAAATTCCCCTTTCATTGATTGACTTAGTGGTTCACCCATGGATCCAGCTGATCACATGCATGCCATTTGCGTGTATCGTGTTATGTTGATGCCAGCCAATTACGAGTCAGGATGTACTGACTGCATGTACCCAATCTGTGCCACATGTGCCAATGGGAAGGGGTCGGCTTGGCTGGCATCTCATTTTTTTCATCCATTTTAAAACTGTTGCTGTCACATTTTTTATAATGGGAAACTGTACGTTTTTGTTGGTTTATTTGGCATGTTTTTGTGTGCAAGCAGATGTTCAGCATTAACTTTTTTCTGTCGAGAATACAGCGACCAATACAAGACATTCATTCCCACGGTTTTACAATACGACGGATGTTTAACGATTACGCAGTGTCGTACAGCTAGTACCATTGCTGGACTACTAGTAAATTAGTAGTATATAGAATAGTAGGACATGTGTGCCCGCATTACTACAACAGCCGGGGCTTACAAAACTACTGTGTGTATGCAGCTGTTATGACATCAACGACCAATGTTAACATTTGTAATGTAATGTAATTAGCCGCGTTTTGCTACATTCAATGGGAATGGTATCCAATGGAAGGATAGTGGATCAAGACCAAATTACAGCTAATTTCCTGCTTTCCCACGCACATTTTTACAAACCTTAAATTACATTATCCACGTTTTTACGAAGTGAATTTTTCATGAAAACGGGGGTGTTCATTCTAGGCAATTCAAAGGCTTAGAAGGTTTTCGGAAAACTGGGGCTTATTTTCTCTGAACAACTAAAACTCTGGTGGTTTTTTTATTGTTCGTAGATCAAATTTGGTGCCATGAGACAATAAGTCTGGCAACATATTATTGTAGACCTTGTACATACAGTGCTCAAAGCCGGGCATAGACTCGTGTAGATGGAAGGGTAATGTAGGTGGCGCCAATGTCCCCGGATACCGTTTAGACCCACCGACACACATAAATAAAGTTATGTGGGTTGTGGTGGGGCACTCGATGTAATGCGTATAGTCATAACTTGTGTACTCATGTCACGATTCACTGGTATTCACGAGCAGAGCATTGAGGAATTAGTCCATGGTTAATGGTTCAAAAAAAGGAGTTCGTGCCTCAAGTGTTGATTAAATAGGTCGAATGGTGTCGAATCTCTTTGGCATGAACTTTATGTTGATTTGATTTGGTAGTTGTGTCAGTGGCATGATCCGTTTATGTACCAGGGTCGTCAGACCTTGCATCAAACTGAAGTGAGCTGTAGTAACATACCGATTTTTTTACCAACCAAGCTGTTCCACAACGTTACAGAAAAATGTCTGAACGCATTCGAATAACGAAAATGTAAATGCTGTAAAACTATTCTGTTACACTACAGGGTGTCTAAACAATCTAGTGACGATACTAAAAATTCTAACAAAACCCAAGGGACCGGTTTACGAGTGTATCTTTCAAAGGGGTAAGTATTCCTAGAAGAATTTGGGTGTTTAAGAAAGCTTTTTAGAAAGTTATTTTTTCGAACCATCTTAAAGAGGTTGATTAAATTATTAGCTTCACTTTTGGTTGGGTGTTGCAGGACGGCACCCAGCTGGCTGGCTTATGTTGGTCCAGGCGTAATCAGTTTACGAGCCAAACTTTACTGAGCCGACCAATGGGCCTATACTTGGTTTATGTACGCATTCAAATTCACTGGGGATTACTTGGCTACTGCCAACATGTATGAATGTATATGTTTGGATGTATGTATGTATGCGAAATATGTATGTTGAGGTACATATGATGTATTTATGTATGTAGGCCGTGTGAACGTTCTGGAGAGTCAATACGAGCTGGGGACTAACTTAACAAGTACGTATGTAGTAGTTTGTGGAAGTGTTAGCTTGGCGGGATATATCCCAGATTGAGTGTTTTCGAGCATCAGCCGACCCTCGCACCTCCTATAGATGTCATGTATTTTTTGCAGAATCAAAATAATTGTGAGACGTTCAAAATGTGAATCAACGAAAGGGAATGTGTCGTACTGGTTGACCTCGAGTTCAGATACACCTGGATGTGATTCGTGTCATGTCATGAATGGATACATGCGTATGTATTTTTTTATGGGAAAATACTCATCGTATTCTGAGGTGTGTGTACAATTCTGTTCAATTATCTCACGGCTTGCAGTGCCACCATCTTGTGAGAACAACGTTATTCCGTCCGTGTCAGTGCATATTTCTCGCCGGGGGACACTAACCTCAGCCGTTTTTTTCTAGGATGTATGAAAATGGTTCGTCAAAAAATATGGGACACATGATTGCTGAAATTCACGTCGGGTAAAAATATTATGGAATCGGATTCGGTGATCAGACACCGTCGGTATCCAATTAAGGATGATCGGATTGACTGGCGGACAAGCAACACCGACGGAAAACCCTTGGAAGATGAGGAATTTTATGTTAATAATTTAAGATACAAATCACACGATTCCAACCGCCAAAGAACGAACGGGATTCAACATTTCCCCATATTTGCATCGTATTTGCATTGGTGATGAAAAATAATAACACGGTCTGGTCGGTGGGTGGATAAATATGGGCTTTATTTGAATTACAGTGACGCCTTGATGGCTGGTTGTTTGTGTACAATACAATAATATCGCATATTTATGTTTGTGGTGGATTATTATGATTGAACCGGTTGGTTGTTAATAGAATAACTAGTGAACGAGGAGGGAGGAACGAAGAAGTGAAATCCACCCCCTTGAAAAATTTAATTTTTACCGTAACGTCTTCAAAACTGTAAATTATTAACTTTTCGAAAATTCCGCCTCCCTGTGGAGGATTGGCTCATCCGCCAGTGGTGTGAATTATGGTGACATATAATGTTTGTAAATCAAGAAATATGACTTCAATTGTGAAATTCAGGGTGCGTTTTTTTATTTAGTTGGAAATGTTACCCAACACTTCACACACTTCCCAACAAAAAATTTCCAACTTCTTGAACCCTCCTTCCCCAATCCTCTAAAAAAATACGGCTTGATGGCGAACCGATTGTTTTTTTTATGAAAAAATAATGTCCACGGCACCCAGGAAGTTTTGTTTCTTACGGTACCTGAATGGCGGCACACCCATAGGCCCACTAATTGGTGGCACACGGAGTAACTTGATGCCTGTTGGTCGTACGTCTGCTAATGAGAACACGAGAGTAAACAATGTACTCAATGTTGGGGAAAATATTTCTTCGCCAGTTTCCTTTTTTGTACATTTTTGTACAACAAGTAGAACATAGCTCAAGTGCTTCCCAAAGACCCTACTCAAAATTGATACAGTACGTTGGGTACACAGCCATTTGTGTATACTCGTGGTTGCACCGGCGGACGAGTCAATTCTCCAAAGGAAGTACACTATGTCGATATTTTAAAGGAGGGAGAATGATCAGTTTTGAAGTCATTTTACCTCCATCTTATAGATCAGAACAACTTATATTTTTCGGAACTGCCAAAAAGAGGGAAATTTCACTTTTTAGTTTCTCCTTCATCGGTTATGGGGTGGTTGTTTAGTTGTGTTCAGTGAGGCGTACAAACCAGATGTGAGTCCGCGGTATTTATATGGCTCACAATGGCCTTGGCATGTACTACTATCGGCCAAGGCCCGGTTTCTTTTGCCCGAAACCCGGAATAACTACAATACTGTACGTACGTACATTCGTACCAGTATACTGGTGAAACTGTACAGCACGGCAACTGAGTCAGGGAGCAAGGGACTAGTCGATTTTTACGTTGTTGGCCGGTTTGAAAACTGAAATTTATTCTGTATACTGATGTATGACTTGTTCGGCTAAAGTATGTATGTCAGTTCCTTTTTTGAAAACACCTTTTCGTCTTTCCCATTTGCTATGTACATACACTATAAAATGAATATGTACCGCGAACTCTAATTCTATAAGTAATGTGTGGCATGTTCTCACAATGTTTCTAATTATCTACATATATAACAGACAAGACATACATAGTAATCTCATGAAAGAATACCAGTTTTAATGTACAAATTTTGTAGTACGATGTACATACGTAAGCCTGAGTCATTCGTTCCCACGGTCGATGTCAATGTCTTGTTCGTCATTGAACAAAGAGACACCATTCAAACATACATTTGTCCGAGCCACCAGCGGACGAGAAGGGGAGGGAAAAGTGGAATTCCCCATCTTTGGCGGTTTCAAAAAGTAGAGTTTGTTCCGTAAGGTAAAGGTAAAATGGCTTAAATTCAGGAAGATTCCCCTTCCTCTGGTGGTTTGGCTCGTCCGCCAGTGACCCGAGATGTTGTACATGTATGAGCGTGTGTAGTAAAAGTTTTACGATCGTGTATGTTCATACGAAATCTGCGTTTGCATGTATTGAGCGTCGTTTGTCATTTGAAGAAACGCAGTCATTTTGTCTGGTGGTTAGTTACTCATGCTGCATGGGGAAACCTTGGAAATCGTATGACTAACTTTGTTCGTAAATGATTATTGTTTCCTTTCGAATTGCTGTCAAAAATAGCGTGTTGGGAATTATACTGCTTGAAAATTTTACTTCTTATGAACGTATGAACCCCATTCATACGTTCATTTTGAAGTTATCGTAATCGCTGGCTGACTGCAATCAGAATCATGGTGTGGGAGGGGGAGTCATTTTTGAGTCATACGATAAACTCGATCCACTAACTGCATGGTGCAAGGTACTGCAGATCAAAGAGCATTGAAACCTGAAAATGCTATTTTGAAACAACCTGGATCCGCAACTGGAACAGAACATCAAACCACGAACAAATATCGGTCATTTGATCGTTTATTTCAGGGTCATCCATCTCTGTCAAAATTGTAAATTTAAATGAAAATTCCAACCGGGAATCACAATTGTTTTTATAGGAAGGAAACCAGCTCAAATATGACTGACATGACCACCGGAATTGTATAAATATAACACAGAACCATAAATCCCAATTTTACAATCGCTTTTAAATGCAGTCACATTTCCGGTTGTGCGTATTTATCCGGTTTTGCCTTTACATGCGTATATTCAACAGGGTGATGTTCACATATACACCTGCTAATTCCATGTAATAAAAACGTATTAATAAACCGGCGGATCCACAATAAAAAATTACCCAGTTAATTATAAAAATTCTCTCATTAAAATAATTTAGATGACAAGCCAAAACCAAACATCGTGAAAACGCGGAATCCGTTAAAAACATCCGCCGCCCCGATGGCAGTTGATGGATGTTGAATCGAAATGTTGTATATGTACATAGTGAATTTGTTGTATATTGATATATGAAATGCGACGCAAAGTCATATCCGCATATCATCACCAATACATCGCTAGGATCAGGGGGTCGGCTATCGATGTTTCACATTTCGCATTGTTGAAAAAAGGCAAGAATGTTGTTTTCGCGACGTAAAAATGTGTGGAACACCATCGTCAGATGAAAGCGAACAACTTCCGATTAACAACGAAAATACATATTTTATGACCAAAAGGCCTTGACATTTTGGGTATGTATTTACATATGGGGATGGGAAAGAAAGAAAAAGAGTGAAAGTTGATTTGGGTGTTTTTTATGTCGGATCTCTGATAGGAAGCCCGTCATCGGGGTGTAATGGCATGATGAATGTCCTTTATCAGTGCTAGCGGACGAGAAGAGGAGGGAAAAGTGAAATTTCCTCCTCTTTGGCGAGTTAAAAAAGTGCAGTTTATTCCCAAAAATGTAGGTAAAGCGGCCTCAAAATAGCCACTTTTCCTCTTTGGCAAAATGCCCCTCCCTTCGGAAGTTTGGCTAGTCAGCAGTTTTTATCACCTCATACTTACGGATATTGTTTATTACCATAATAACGTGGCTGATAGCCCTGCCCGTTTTTTCATATTAACCATCGGCAATCATACATTCTCTCACTTTCCGTATTGCTTTATTATTTATTATTATCCGGTGCACCGGCGCGAGCACGCGTGTTCGACGTTATGTTTATTACGGACAGGACACGACGACTTGATCAACTAATGGGGACCGTATATACTGCTTCATGCATGTGCACAGCTCGCACTAAATCAGTCAGATTGGATTTACTGTTTTTCATATAAAACTGTCATAAAACCTATAGATTTTTTTTTCTTCGATGAAAATATACGATAAAAAAATTCATGAATTGAAAATACCGATACCACGGAACTACTAGTGGACGAGAAGGGTGGGAAAAGTCAAATTCCCCCCTTTTTGGCGCTTTAAAAAAATAGAGTTTATTCTCCAATGTGTAGATAAACTGGCTTGAAAACTGCCACTTCCCCCTCTTTGACGAAATTCCCCTCCCTTCGGCGATTAACGCATCCGCCAGTGCATGGAACAGTATTCCAGATTCGTGGTACAGAAACATGTAAGGTGTTGTATTGAACCATGGTATCGTGTGCTTTCATTAATGTGATACATGTCTGGTCTTGGCTTATACAACGTCTGATTCCGATTGTAAGGACATGAAATCACAGCTTGACTCGGTACGCCTGAATGCTTCTTGTGTTCGGTCGTTCATTCACCCGTTCATCATATATAATTCAACGTTCACGCACTCAACAGGATGCTTGAGCTAATGTCAAATCGGGATATATGGATACTCTTTCAAATGTCAAGAGTATATCGATGGTAACGCGATCAGGCATATTTATTAGGTGTAATTATTCAGAGAGTTATTTTGGGTTTTTACGGCCATTAATTCACACCATTTACATACTAATTTATAAGTACTTTTTAACTAATGACAGTACCATACTCATCGGTAAAGTTGTTAAGGAAGTTATTTTTGGCGGTTTTATTTAATGCCATTAATTCATACTATATATCCATTAGCTGAGTGCGATGATTTTAGCACTTACAGATCATCTAATTATAGATTTTAATGAACATATTTTTACTGGGGGTTCGCTGTGTATTGGCTGACAGTACAAATGGACGCCACAATTAGAATATTCTGACATCAGATTGATTAATTAGTGTCATTAATTCGGTTTACATCAAGCGTCATTCGAGCTTTTTTAGAGTAAACTTGTATTCAAACTGCAGTTTGTTGGCGCCTTTTTATTAATAAACACTGAATATAGACATTTAATGACTGGACAAAACTCTTTGGGCGTTAGCAGTCAAACTAAATCTTTCACATGTCAAATTTAACACCTGCATGTAAACCAAAAAAGCGTGACACACACTGTATTGTAGCGCGTGCAAAATAACAAC
>OZ038443.1:11642436-11787436 GCA_964036265.1 Daptonema setosum
GCAAGAATGAAACGAATCATCGCCTACCCTTCAATGAGACCAACATGTATGTATTATACCTCAACCGACGGTAAGGTCATGATAATTCGTTAATGTCATGATTATTGCAAGCCATAAACACTTTTTATTCACTGAAAATGTTCTTCTCAACAAAGGGTGCAATCATCATCACCCTCCTCGAATGGCTGAACTTACCGACCAGTGACCACAAAACTTTCAAGTAAACTGAAAAATCTTTTTAAATTACTGATCTTTGAATTCGACCTATCCAATTAACCGATGTTATAGCAGACAAGACATGTGCTGTTGGAACAGGTTTTTTTAATCGTTTAGCTAATAATAAGACTTCAGGAAATAATTTCATTTTCACGGGCTGACTAAACTGACTATGAAACAAATACAATAAATGATTTGAACTTCCATAATAAATTGGGTCAGACGGTTTGATTATCATTTTATTCACTTGCGTTTTCGTAGTAACAGTTTAAACAATAACATAGGGTTACTATTATCGTTGAGTTTTCGTAGTAACAGTTTAAACAATAAAATAGGGTTACTATTATCGTTGAGTTTTCAGGTAAGCGAAATTGAAGCTAATAAACGATCAGATGAGGATAGTTGAGCTTTGGAAACAAGCCACTCATTTGCGTAGCAACGGGTTTACCCTATACAGTGCAAATAAAAGTTTAATCGTTCTTGGTTGGACTTCGAGAAAGAGCTATGCTTATATTAAAAAAAATTCGGATTTTGAAAAAGAAATTTTTACAATTACCTGACCTCTTTTGTTTTAAACTAAGTTACTTTATGAAAAGTGTATCTAAACGGGTGGCTAAATTAATGTTGGAACAGTGATATGTCGACCTGAGTTGCATAACAAAGGTTCATGGTACATATCAAAGCATTTTTGTATACCTATGGGTTCATTCCTATAATAATCTACGTAAACTTAACACTCAGTTGCGTAGCAACGGGTTTACCCTAGTATATTAAAACTCAATGTCGCGATGTCCGCAAACGGTTCCATATAAATATCAGAAGTGAAACGCAAATAAACTCTTTATGTCATTTTCATGCAGAAACAAAAAAAGTATAATCATCATCACCCTCTCTCATAAAAGTTGAGTTGATATTGACATCAACACCCTCAAAGGAGGTTCCCTAAATTCACTGAACTGGAAATATCATTGACCTTAACTGAAGTTACCGTAATTGTTGTGCCACGGGTTTCAATGTTTCTATTTTAATGTGGGAATACAAAAGCTTTTTCCATGATTAACCGAAACATCAACACCTTTCGTCAAGAATTTATTTCCAGCTAAACTGTAAAACGTAATCAGTCTTTTTCAAATAAAATACCTTTGTTAAAATCAAAAGCCAAAAATTTTGTGTTTAGGTGGTCGGGTGAAGTTTTTTCATCTAATGTTCACTACAAATTATCGGGTCGGGTCATGAGATAATAGAAGTACCATTTTTTACGAGATGGGGCTTAAATATAATATTTCATGGATCGAAGAAAAAATAATAGCCAAACTCCACGGGTTGTAATTTCAACTATTTTCCACGGGTTCTTTTAGCTAATGTTACCCCGTAATTATACTGAGTGGGTATAAAGTTAAAATTTAAAAAGTCGGGTTCAACGGGTTGATATTGTGCGTTATAGATTACTCCATATCGTGTAATCAGGGAAATATATAAAAGAAGTTGTATTGAGTTAAAAACGTTACAGGTGGCTCTAACTTTTTGACGGGTTTTTGTTACAGTATTCTGTCAATAAACTAAACTCTAGCTAGACTAAAGTTTTAACAATCAACGGGTCGGGTTAACACAACCGAACACTTATAATGGTATACAAAAATATACTGCATCCTCGGGTTTAGTGCAGGAAATGGTTATTATTTAACTTGATCGTCCGTTGCCCTGCAACGGGTTTACCCTAGTGAGGAGTAAAATCAAAAAAGTATTTGCATGAAGTAGTTTTTAAATCATTCCCAAGTTCAGTAGAAAAAGGCCTTCTAATAACGACTAGTAAACAGTTTATCAAAGAGCGTACCGCTCCAATGAGTATGCCCTGTTATAAATAGCAATAATACTGCCCCACCCACCTCGAACACCGGACGTGTAATGATCAGTGTTCCAATGTAATGAGGCCCGGAGGTAAGGGTTCCATGCCGCTGGCTTAGTGCCACCATAAACCGATGATTTGTGGTTGCCTCTGCTGGCACTTCCTGTTCCATGAGATCTGAGTTTATGAATGTTGGAAGACCTATCATTAAATAAACGGCTTGATATAAGTAAGTTGGAGAAGGGACTGAAGAGATCCATAAATTGGTGCGGTATGAACAAATGAATGAATCTTTGGAGACTAATTGAGTTTAACGACCGGAAGCTCATACAACAAACACGTATTCAATCACATTTGATTACACACTCACCCACTCACTCACTCACTCACTTACTCACTCACTCACTTCTTCACTCACTCACTCACTCACTCACTCACTCACTCACTCACTCACTCACTCACTCACTCACTCACTCACCCACTCACTCACTCACTCACTCACTCACTCACTCACTGTAGCAGACGCCAACCTGGTCAGCTGGTCTCTCGACCTGTTTGGATCGGCCGAGCCAGTCGGTCCAGAGGGCGGTTACCCAGCCGCACAAGCCAACGACATTCTGGTTAAATCCGGTTATCCACCTTCGGCCGTTCAGGCGACAGCGGGCACGGGTGTCACCGCCAGCTGTACCATTGCAACGATCTCCACATCACTAATAATGCTCATCACCATTTGGTTTGCCATCGACTAATTTTTTTATATGATATTTATATATTGACTGAATTATTTAAATGCGCTATCATATTTATATTTTTTATATATATCACCCATTTCAGTCGTGTTTTTCATTTTTGCTTGTTCGGCCAGCTTTCCCAAACTTTTTCTCGTGTGTAGGGTAAAGTTTGGTAGGCTTGGCGCCAAGTCTATCCCAGCGATTTATGGGGTATGTATATTATGTAGCGGTATGTGTGTACAAGTCAATTGTGATCCACCCAATCAATGTCACAGATACTATAATGCTTATATTTTATTACATATATTACTGTAATGGTTTCACTATGAATATATTACATGTTGCTGTGTTATCCGAAGCCACCATGAAATCATAATCCAAATGTTCAAAACAGAATTTATTGTGTATTCTGTGTTTGTACTGTGTGTGATGAAGAATTGTGTTGTTTATCATTGCTGCAATTTTGTGGTTGTATCTATTGAAGCGTTGTAACATTTTTACCCCACACCGCCGTCAGCCGGTTCATGTTTCATGTTTTATAATAATCAATTAGAGCGTTATCAGAAGTCCAATTTGTTTTTTTTGTGTATATGTTCAAACTAACTTGAGTGTTGTAAATAAAATTTGCCATTCTTTACTCGTTATTGGATTTGTTTTTATGTTCTCTCAATGGCTTCACGATTTTTATAGGTTTAGGTTTCTTCTATTCCCCACTGATCGGCTAGAATACTGACTGAAACTACGTTACTATTCTAACGAGCTTAACAAATTGTTTTCCAACCACCCTAGTCTGATTCAGTAAGTTGATTCAGCAATCAGTAATCATACATCGGCATTTGGTGTGATTGAAAGAATTACGGAACGCAGTCATATTCAGTCAGATTTCTGTATTAAATTATAATTGCTTAACCAGCTTGCTAACTACTATCATAAATCGGAGCCACTGACGTGTTTTACTTTGCTATCACTGCATTACCAACCACCCTGTACATAAGCCAGCTTATCATTTAAGATACTATTTCTGTGTAGAATAGTGATGATCACGCACCGCCAATCAGTTCTTCTTTTCCCAGCCTCCCATTTTTTATTTGGCTTTCCGACTGTTTATAAATGACTTATTTAAGAATTCACCTGGCATTTTTCTGAAAAGTTTCGACTTTATCTGCACCAGGAAACCAATGAAACAGTGGTGATAAAAAAGTTTACCGGATGGAAAAATTTCACTGATCGTCAGTGCTAACTGTTTGACCAAGTCAGAAAAGTCATCCCATCTCCCCAATATCCGTGATCCTACCACAATTGTGATGAGTTTTACGTGAGAAGAGAACACTTAATTTCACATTACAATTAAACTAAAAACATTGCTTCGTTTCTTGTCGTCTAAATCTGTTGGAATGCAGCTCCGTTTCTTTCAATATAATCGAACTGTGTGTGAAAAAT
Organism: Daptonema setosum; assembly: GCA_964036265.1. NCBI lineage: Eukaryota > Metazoa > Nematoda > Chromadorea > Monhysterida > Xyalidae > Daptonema > Daptonema setosum. The sequence goes on from OZ038443.1 coordinate 11,646,670, forward strand.
AAATGATTATTCTTCAACGTTACTTTTATTTTATTTATTCATATTGAATTTATTATGACTCCTCCGTTTTGCTACTTTCCCACTAAACATTTCACTCACTATTACACACAACGGCCGTGTTTAGTATGGCTATCACATTAATGATTGCCATTCTGCAATGCAAACCAACAAATCTATTATATAGTCTTCGTGAGTCTTTATACATAAGTCTAACCATTCATAAAAGAGAAACATTTTTGAAAAAGAAGATTTTTTTTCCTCAAGCAGCCTGTTTTAAACAAATTCGTTTAAAAATCACGAATACTTTATAATTTCACATACGTAATTCTCAACGACTCGTTTATTTTTATATTTTATATCCATCTCACTATGAAGCTGTATATTTCTGCGTTTGGATCTGTCTAATCTATTTCATTGTTTTTATGCTGAAATACCATTATTATTTGTGCATACGTTTCCCCACCATTATTGACCGTGATCCTTTATTATGTGAAAATCATTATCATTTTTAGGGTTGTTTTGTTTTTACTTCTTGTAAAATTTTTCGTCCACTTTCAAGTTATTGGTTTTCGAGGAAATAGTTGGTTTTTCACTCAGTGATTTGAAAGTGCTTGTGTAAATTTTAAGGAGCATTCGAAACAGCTGAAACCATATGTATGTAGGTTGTATGATTTATATGTAAGTGCTATAATTTGGAGGTCCTGCCTCGGTTCTGTCTTGGCAGTGTCATTTTCAATAAAGCCCAACTCGTTCAAATATCGCTGGCAGGAATATATTTATTACAGGGAATAAAAAAGACGAGTTTTTATCAAACTCATACAAAACAGAAAAAAATAATGCAGTAACATTGACTATTGATAAACATGGTATAATAATGGTGCAGAGTGCAATTTACAAACAGATAATTCTAAACAACAACGGACTCGAAATAAACTACCCCTATTATTCGATTGATCTATTGGTGTGATGACTAATAATCCTCAAATCTGAACGTTTCGCGTTTCGGGTGAAATTTCGTGTTTCTGTTTCGGTTTCAGCGAAGTATGGCGTGCCTTCAAACGAAAATTGACATTCTCTCCTCCTCCGTTTTTCTTTTGGTTCGGCCGTCTTTTCAGGTCGGGCAATGTCCTTTGGGATTTCACGACTGGCTCGTTTCGATGCCGTTTCTGACATGGGAACTAGTCAATTCGGTTGTTCACATTTCAATGACAAAAAAGTTAGAATGAGTATTTTTCTCTTCAAATTTTTTTACACTATTACAAATTTACATATATGATAGAAGTTGATGATTGGCCGACGGCCGAGCAACTGTGTAAATGGCACTCAATTGACCGTAATGACGTAAGATGTATGCAACACAGGTGCCTCTTTTAATTTCAACAGATGGCGATGATTCACAGGAAATGTTTTATACTTACTAGATTCTAACAATGGCTTCTAGATTTTGTTCACGTTGACATATCAAAGTATTTAATTTGTGCCTCAAGATTTGTTTCGACCTTAGTGCATGTTTCTATGCATTTCAATTTCCCTTTTTATAAAGACTACTCGGTGCGTCTAACTATTGCGTACTTTCACAGAAAGTTTCCGCCCCATCAATCATGTTGCGCAGTTGCAGGCACTTTGCCTCACTATGCAACACTTTATCTGGTGGTCGTTTCGGAACGTAACAAATGGCCGCGACACCTAACGACCCACCGCTCGATAAAATAATAAACAACTCGGTAAACATCGTTCAGAGTCGGCCGACAGCTGTTTTTACTATCCTGAAAATCGGACCCAGGTAGTAAATTATTTTTTTACTGAATGAAACTTACATGTCTTTTATATTTATGAGATTCTGTCTGTCTGTCTGTCTGTCTGTCTATCTGTCTGTCTGTCTGTCTGTCTGTCTGTCTGTCTGTCTGTCTGTCTGTCTGTCTGTCTGTCTGTCTGTCTGTCTGTCTGTCTGTCTGTCTGTCTGTCTGTCTGTCTGTCTGTCTGTCTGTCTGTCTGTCGACTTAGAGACATGAAAAGACGGCATATGATTACGACATCCCAGATGATTCGTCATCAGCTCACCGGAACATGAAACGGAAATCAGAAGGCTCCATTTTACTCGTTTGCATCAGTAATTTTCAATAATCAACGCAGTACACCAGTTTTTCACAGTCAGGTTCCATATTTTTTGCACGCAGTACCGGATGTAGGCAATTCGGTATGGGAAATTAGCCGTTACAATACGAACAGAGTCGACCGACCATATACAGTACGGTTGTACATTTACGTACATATAATAGCGAACAGTCATATTTAGTGAGGAATGCAATTAAAATAGTTTTCGTACAGGGTAAGTAAACCAAAACTAATAAGTAATTTTGTTTTTATTTGTGAAAATAAAAATCTAGTTTAATTTCTGTAAAATAATGTTTGCTAACTTAGAAAAGAGAAAATAAGAACTAAACGTTGTTTCGGCCCTGCCTCCGACAACGTTCCTAAAAAACAGCTGTTTGGGCCTCCTCAGGGAGATAACAGCGCTCATTGGTTAAGTTTATAATTTGGTTAAAAAAACGTAAAAAATATGCTAAATATAATTGTTTATAAATTTTGGTTACAATACATGTATATCATAACCAAATAACAACAAATATATACAAAATGAGCAGTATTTGTTTTCAGCGCGTGTCTGGTGCATCGAGCACACGTCGGATTATCTGTGTTCAGTGTATTGATTGTTATTATTGCGCATATAACGTTGCAACAAATAATTTAGAGTAAAACAGATAATTAGTCAAAAACTTTTTGAATGACTTTACAAAACTGTTTCTTGCTGTAAATTTTATATTTCCACAATTTTGTATGATATCTAGCATAAAAGCAGCATGCATGTGAGGCAAAAGTAGATTGATCAAACTTATTGTCTGACATTGCATGATACAGCTTAACCACGGCTTCAATCCAATAGTGAAGTTTAGGTGTGAGTCTAGTGAATCTGAGAAATTGACCAATAACCAGACCTTTAATCATTTTACTATGAACCCAACTTGAAGAGTGATACAACTTTTTAACATGAAACGGAAAAACATTGGTTTTGTCGTATATATCGTAGTAGTAGCGGTAGCTACTACTATATATGATTGGGCCCGAAAGTTTAATTTCACCCCTAAATAATCATCCTATAAACTTTTCATTGGCACCATTGAATTCTCCATAGTTTAAAACCTGGGGGTAGCCAAAATTTCTAATTGTTTTAATTAACGGCACACGCGCAAGGACCGGCGCAAGCGCACGCCTACCCTTAACGCAAGCAACTTTGTTTTTTTCGCCAAGTGGGACAAACCCATAACTGTTTTTAAAACGTCCCGGTTAGGAAGTGTGTTACCACTGTTGTATACACACACGCGTGGTCCAAGGAATGTGATGAAAATTGATAGGCTCTCATAAAGTAGCGAGCTGATTTTTTAGCGAAAATAACGGATCAAGGCGCAAGCAAGATACTGAATCTTGATGTGCCATGGCACATATGTGATGGCACATTTTGTGGCTCAAATTTTGGTTCCATTCCATTTAAATCTGGTTAGACTGAATGGAAGAAAGTTTTTTTTGTAAAGCTGACGTTCTGGTCGCTGAAAGTTTTATCATGGAGCTAACGTTCGAAGGCGCAAACAATATAATGGATACTTAAGTGGCACATTGAGGCTTTAATTAATGTTCTTTCATTGCAGGGTGACCGAAAATTCTTTATACAGGGGGATTCGAAATTACAATACATGGTGATATGAAATTTCATTTTACGGTTACTAAAACAGTTGTAGTTGATGTCCCAGAAACCATTACAGGGTTACCGTAAAAATTTCTATTCAAAATTTCATTACAGGGTGATCGAAAATTCATCATACAGGGTGAATCGAAATTTCAAAACGAGTGATGTAGATTTTCACGTTAGCACTTACCATTGGTAACCCAAAACCGAAAAATCTTCACTCGAAAATTTCATTACAGGGTGATCGAAAATTCATCATACAGGGTGATTCGAAAATTCAAAACTCAGTTATAAGGTTTTTTTACTTACAATTGTTGACTCAAAAGTCATTACAGGGTGGTTGAAACTGTCTTTGGCGATTTCATTACAGGGTGACTCGAAATTCCAATACAAGGTGATATGAAATTTCATTTTACGGTTACTACAACATTTGTAGTTGATGTCCCAAAAATCATAACAGGGTTACGGTTAAATCTCTATTCAAAATTTCATTACAGGGTAACCGAAAATTCATTACAGGGTGGTTGAAATTGTCTTTGGCAAAAATTTCAATACAGGGTGACTCAAAATTCCAATACAGGGTGATATGAAAACTTCATTTTACGGTACAGCATTCAAAGTTGATGTCCCAAAAATCTTTACAGGGTAACCGAAAAATCTGCGATCAGAATTTTATTACAGGGTGACCTAAAATTAAATATGCAGGGTGAATCGAAACTTCAAAACGAGTGATATAGATTTTTACGTTAGCACTTACCATTGGTAACGCAAAACCGAGAAATCTTCACTCGAAAATTTCATTACAGGGTGATCGAAAATTCATCATACAGGATGAATCGAAATTTCAAAACTCAGTTATAAGGATTTTTTACTTACAATTGTTGACCCAAAAGTCATTACAGGGTGGTTGAAATTCTCCTTGGTAAAAATTTCAATACAGGGTGACTCGAAATTCCAACACAGGGTGATATGAAATTTCATTTTACGGTTACTACAGCATTTGTAGTTGATGTCCCAAAAACCATTACAGGGTTACTGAAAAATATTTGTCCAAAATTTCATTACAGGGCGACCGAAAATTCATTATGCAGGGTGAATCGAAATTTCAAAACGAGTGATATAGATTTTTACTTACATTTGTTGACCCAAACGTCATTACAGTTTGGTTGAAATTGTCTTTGGCAAAAATTTCATTACCTGTTGACTCGAAATTTCAATACAGGGTGATATGAAATTTTATTTTACGGTTACTACAGCATTTGTAGTTGATGTCCCAAAAACCATTACAGCGTTACCGTAAAATCTCTATTTAAAATTTCATTACAGGGTGACCGAAAATTCATTATGCAGGGTGAATCGAAATTTTAAAACTGAGTGATAAGGAAACCAAAAAATATTCACTCAAAATTTCAAAACAGGGTGATCGAAAATTCATCATACGGGGTGAATCGAAATTAAGGAAAATATCTATAGAAAAGATGATTTATTGACTTATGTATAGAAAAGTTGTATACAAGAAACGAAAATGCCAAACGGCAATAAGTGAGTACATATGATTGGTCAAAAATGGCATCTATAGATAGAAAAGGTGAAAACAAAGAATTTAAGACATATAGTTTAACTGTAAGTAACCTTAAAAACATTGAGCTTGCAGAGTAATTTGTACTCAACTCAATTGGTCAATCATATCAGGCTGCGATTTTTTTTCTATCAAACTTTTAGAGAATATTGTCACAGTTACTATAAACAAAATATTAGCACGGACAGTTATGGGGTTCCAGGAATTATTATTTTTAGTACATAATAACTGTTGCGCATAAGGCGACCATGAATTCAGTTTGTTCGTGGAAATCAACTGATCAAAGTAATTTGTAAAGCTTATATATACACTAAACAAAATTCTGTGCGCCGTTGACCACGAACAAACGTTCAAATTGGCGGAGTGGTAAAAAACTACCGGAACAAGTTGTTGGGAAATTTTTGGAAAAATTCCGGGAATTTTTATTTTTATTGTATAGATCTTGTTTCGCTGATTTTTTCATGTAATTTTCATGAAAATACGTTTGTTTTTTGTTATGTTAAAATAATTTTTAACAATTTTATTAAACTTTGAAAATTGTTTTATTTTCAAAAATCAATATATTTCCACGAAAAAAAACATGAAAAAAATCTGCAAAATAATATCCATAAAATAAAAATGAAAATTCACGGAAAAATTTTTTTTCGGTATTTTTTCCCTCCCCGCCAATTTGAATGTTTGTTCGTGGTCAACGGCACACAAAATTTTGTTTAGTGTTATTTTATCTGCAGTAATTGGTAGTGTTATTTGACTATATAATGAGATGCTATTGACTTTGTTTGCTAGAGTGTTTGTTCGAGTCCAATCCTAAAATTTGTTTGGTAGTAACTGAGACAATATTCTCTAAAAGTTTGATAGAAAAAAAATCGCAGCCTGATATGATTGACCAATTGAGTTGAGTACAAATTACTCTGCAAGCTCAATGTTTTTAAGGTTACTTACAGTTAAACTATATGTCTTAAATTCCTTGTTTTCACCTTTTCTATCTATAGATGCCATTTTTGACCAATCATATGTACTCACTTATTGCCGTTTGGCATTTTCGTTTCTTGTGAACATTATTAGATCCAGTTTTTATAGTGAGATCTAAGTAATTGATACCATCGTTTATTAGTGTTTCTTTGTTTAGCTTTAACGACGAATCATAAATAGCAGCAGTGTGATTATCAAGTTCCAGATTGACAGCTAATATATCGTCTATATATCTAAATAATGGTATATTTTTTGGAAGTGAGTAAGTTTTAAAGTAATGGTATTCCATAATAGAAAGTGTCAGGTCGGCGATCAGAGGACTTGCGTTGCCACCCATCGGAATACCGCGAATTTGTTTATAAATTCTGTTGGCAAAAGTAACATATGAGTTATTCAAAATTATTTGAATGAGTGATTTGACATCTGACGAATTCAAGTGACATCGAGTGCTATTGGCGTCATGGTTATTTGTGTAGAATCCATGGCTTCCAAACTTTGACTTGTTGGCTGATATATATAGTTTACCGGAATTTGCAAAACAGATGTCAACGAGTCTGAATAAGTTGCGTTCAACGACATTGAGATCCAACTCTGTATATAAAGTTGAGAAGTCATAGCTTGCACCGATTTCAGGTTTAACATTGTAAGTATCGAGAAAATTTACAACCTGGTAGCTTGAGTCTACTGATATGTACATTTTGTTGTTATTACGTTTTTCAACAGTTCTACAATAGTTTTTAAAGTGTTCTTTGAAAGTGAGTAGACAATTGAGGAGGATGGTAGAAATTATCTTAGTAGTACAGTGAGCTGCTCCAGATATATATCTAAACTTGTATGGTGATTTGTGTAGTTTTGGAATCGCGTACAATAAGGGCAACCTTTTATCTTTGTCAGAGAGAGTTATTCCATAATGAGAGCAAATTGTAACATGGTTGTCAATTATGTTGTCAATGTTTTCATTAACTAGGTCGTAAATTTTGTTGTTTGTGATCTCGTTTTTCACAGTCGAATAGTATAATCGTTTACAAATGACTGCACAGTTATTGGTAGCTTTGTCAATGGGAGAGAATATATAATTATTCTGAATTTCTTTTATGGTTTTTCCGTATTCCAATTTAGAGTTTGAATCTATGTTTGGCAGTCTTTTCTCACATTTTTCAACGAGAAGCTGTCGAATTTCACGTTTAGAATTATCGTTTTTTGTTAGTTTGTTTTTGTGGAGCTCATAGAAGTTGTTTAGCGACTCGACAAAATCAGCTATGTGATCGTCTTTATTGAAATGTGAGCGAATACGGAACTTCATACCTTTATCGAGAACGTTTTCAATGATATTATTCCCAATAACTTTTAGATTGCCGGTGAGTATATGTCCCAAAGGCTGGTATATGAACTCGGGTTTGTTTGAACACAGACAATGAATGTCTTGTTCAACGGTTTCATGAGTTATTGAACGGAGGAATGAATTATAATTACTGACTTTCTTACCAATCGTTTCGTTATATTCATGTATAACTCGGACGGTGTATTTATCATTGATTTCCAGTAAGTCACGTATGTTAGGATTGTTCAGCATTTTTTCGGCTTTAAGTGATTCAACAACGTTGTCTGTATACCGTAATTTAAAATTCAATGGAGTTTTTTCTTCTTTCTGCTTATCGACTATATCGTAGTGTCCTAGGATAAAACTTTGCAGAACAGTTTTTGTGTCACGGTGAAGATTAGTATCGATGTTTTTTAGAATCCATGTAATCGTTTTTTTTATTTGCACATTTGAGAAGACGATATACCTTGTTACTGTTATGTTCAGCCAAGGCTCGATCCAGTTGCTGAGAGAGCTCTGGATTGAGTTTCGGCTTCTTCTTTTTTGAATTGCGTGTGCGACGAGTGTTACGGACAAATTTGTGAGTGAAAAAAGGGTTGCAACTGGTTTTTATTTCGTCGAAGTTAGTTACACGTAGATTTCCTACGCCTTTAACGTTATCATTAAGGCCGAGGGGATAAGCAGTGTTTAATATTTTTATACAATTTAATTCTGCATTTCGTAATTGATGAGTATTTAGAAAGCTATTTGTCAGTACCCGAATGCTCATGTCGGAATGTGAATGATTTACGCTGTTAAAATGCTCAACAAGTAAAGTTGCTTTTATATTCTTTTTAACATCATTTTTGTGTTGGCTAAACCGTGTTCTGATGGTTTGAGTGGTCAACCCAACATATTGCATTCCACATTTAGTACATGTAATGCAATAAATTACGGATTTGTTACCACAGTCTTTTCGTTCAGTTTGGTTCATGTTAATAAATGTTTTGGTGGTGTTTGCATGAACGTAATCATTTGTGTCAATGTAGGTGCACGTACCACAGTTTCGTTTACCACATGGCAGTGATTTGCTAGACTGTAGCATTGTATCAGTGGTTTTGTCACATATGTTACCTTCATCATCCCAGTGCACACCGAGATATTGATCAGTGCGTATTGGGGATTGATTGCCGGCTTGACGTACAGAGTATACAGGTAAATATGTACGTGTTCCGTTATAAATATGCAGTTTCAGCATTATAGTCGATTATTTTATTCTTGACTACTTTTGTGCCACGCCAGATAATTTGCACTTAATGTTTCGCTTTATGTTCGTCAGAATTAGTAACAAATGGGAACGCGTGTTTTGACAAATCACTGTGATCATCTTACTACCAACTGGTTGTATACACGGTTGTTCATAGTATTTGCAAAAAAGTACTTATAGAGTGTCACTTTTACAAATTAGCCCCGATTCTAGCAACCAACCTTTCCCCTTCCAAAATTCACATCCTAGCCCCTGCCACTTTACTGACTAGCAAAAAAATTTTAACAACTTTTCTGTGGATGAAGCAACTTATTATTTTGGTTTTAATTTTTTATTAAAAAGAAATTATGTAGTTCTACCCTTGACGGCCGTCCTTGATAATCCACTGCATTCATCATTATCGCCAAGGTCGCTGTCGTTCGCGACCAGTGCTTTTCTTTCCGAATAATTGCGATAATTTTTTGTCGTTGACTGTTGTCGCCATCATTTTTGCTGTCTGTTGTTGTTGTTGTTGCTGCTGCTGTTGTTGTTGTTGTTGTTGTTGTTGTTGTTGTTGTTGTTGTTGTTGTTGTTGTTGTTGTTGTTGTTGTTGTTGTTGTTGTTGTTGTTGTTGTTGTTGTTGTTGTTGTTGTTGTTGTTGTTGTTGTTGTTGTTGTTGTTGTTGTTGTTGTTGTTGTTGTTGTTGTTGTTGTTGTTGTTGTTGTTGTTGTTGTTGTTGTTGTTGTTGTTGTTGTTGTTGTTGTTGTTGTTGTTGTTGTTGTTGTTGTTGTTGTTGTTGTTGTTGTTGTTGTTGTTGTTGTTGTTGTTGTTGTTGTTGTTGTTGTTGTTGTTGTTGTTGTTGCTGTTGTTTTTCTTGTGTATATACTGTGGTCACTCCAGCTGTAACTGGTGTGTGAGATTTTTTACAACAATAACGACGACAGCGACAGCTCAAGTTACATACTTTGACGCATTGTATTGTTTTGAACGACCACCCTCCTTTAATGTATAAATACGACTCGAACAGGCACGCACCATGTTGGGGTGTCAAATGCTGATTTGAATAACTCAAGTCTGAATCTACGTATGTAGTTCAGTTCAGACCGAATAACGATATCCCACCCTACAATGTACTTACTCCTTTGCCATTGAGATTAGCCGACGAAGATCAAGTTCTGTTGACTAAAATGTTCTGGCAAGCAATTTAAGTTCTGTGAAACTTTTTTCTTAAGCACTAACATTTGGTTGTATTTGTGAATACTTATAACTGAATATACCTGCTTCATGACAAACAAAATGAGTTTTAATAGCAGGAAAAGTTGACGGCTATTAAAGCACTATAACTTGCCCTCCGCTTTACTCAATTCTGGTCCATTCCATCCAGACATGTCCGCTATTCGACACCCTCCCCGTCTCCTAATACACCAACACTACGTCTCTCAATTATCACATTGCCAGCGACAGTATTCTCGGACCCACTGGCGGACAAGAACGCAAGGGAAAATCGTGATTCCCCTTCGTTGGCTGTTTCAAAAGTTAACGTTTGTTTCTCAACACTTTATTTTGTGCAAGTTTCCCCCTTTTTTGGAAAGATTTCCCTCCCTTTGGAGGTTCGGCTCATCCGCCAGCGCTCGGTCACACTAACTTGTATGACATCTACATCAGATGGTTGGATCAGAGACTCAAATATGGCATCTGTGCACTAGTAATTGGCAGTTGGCACCTACTGCTATATGTATATAAATTGGAGTTTGCATTCCTGAGGGACTCAAGCTGACGATAAATCGTATGATTTCTTAAATTTTGAGTTTCAGAGTTTCAAAATTTCCAACAGTGGGATTGTTTCTCGAGATAATCCCGAGAATTCCAGTTCCCTCTCGTTCGATAAATGCTGATCCCATTACTCGATTGATTGCCTTTCAATGATATGTACATTTACGTTTCTCACCTGCTGTCATCTATTATGTTTACGATCATCGACTTTTATGGCGAAGTCATACAGTAGGAGGAATTTATAGTGGAGTAGATAGATATGTACATGATACAAAGGTCGGGGACAAAAAAACGAATGGTAAGTTCAGTTGGAAACATGATCCAAATGTCACAAGAATACCCTCCATGTTTGGCAGACGATATTCTTGGTATTCAATGCTTTCGATTAATATGGCAGGTCTCAAATAGCAACTCTCTTATTACCATGAAATAAAAACTTGGATGTGCTAATTTCTTTATGATCAGTCACTCAGAAGACTGCTGAAGAAGAAACCGCGAATTGTTCTTCCTCTTGACTTGATATTAAGGTTTGGGAACTGAAATTAAGAGATAATAAAAAAACGCTTTCAAGTGGAAATCTCCGAGAAACGTTAAATACATAGCATACCTACTGTACCTCGTGATACTTATATACGATTTCAAAATCAAGTTTCAGAGTGCCGAGCGGGCTTCGAAGCGTTAATAGTGTACCCTTTTACCTTCTGACAACTGTTGCCTACTGTATCTACTCATTTATCTACTGTACTTATTAGTGACTAGAGAAGAGGAAACCATGCATTTTTCTCTGTTTTGATGGGGTACTGTAACCATGTACTGTATACTTTGGAAGTGAAAGGTCAGGTTGGTTACTAAACGCTCCAGAGCGTGAAATATGTGTGTACCCAACAGCATGCATATATGGACGAAACGTTTGAAATCCTGTCCTCCGGCAGGTAAAAAATTTGAACATCAGAGTGTACATAACTCAATTTTTTGGGAAAAATTTCCCACCATGTGGGTTTTTGTCCCCGAACCGAACTCATTATTTATGGGTGATCTGACGTCAACCGCCAATCTTTCCGTCCAATCCGTTCGTTAGCCGGAAACTGAAACTTAATACTTCTGAGGTGAAATGGCAAGGGTGTCGGAAAAACGAGTACTCTGGATGTGATGCAAACTGACAAATGAGACAGCCAGTCGGCTGCTGCCCGATGATTTGTGTAGCGCGTTCAGATTTTCTTGTTACTAACAACTTTCTCTGTGAACCTTCTTTATTGTAAACCAGTTTGTCAAGTTCGAACTTTATTAAATTAGCCGAAAACTGAATCATGATACTTCTGCGGTAAAATGGCAGGGTGTTGGAAAAACGAGAACTCTGGACGTGACAAATGAACCAGTCAGTCAGCCAGTAAACTTAATTTTACCATGTGTTAAAAGGTCAGTTTCAGAGGTTAACAAAAATGACGTTGAATGTTATGAAACTAGGTGCTACCTGAACATCGGAACTAAACGCTAACTTTCTTGCTACTATAAGTCTGTAACCAATCATGTTCATTTCTCGATCTCGATCCCCCGGATCCTGAGCTGTAAATGTAATTTCCCTGATTCGCAGGAAACATTATCTGACATCGCAAACCATAACATCCGCTTGTTTGTTTCAATATGTTTGTGTCTAGAATAAACAGAGAGTGTGCTCGTTCGCAAGACACATCTCCAATTTCAAAGTTTCGGCAGTCAATTAATACCGGTTTGTAATTTCAGAGTTTATGCAATCGAATAATACTGGTTCGTTATAGGGAGTTACGCAACTCGGACAACTGTCGAGCCGGTAAAATAAACAGCATGTTCATTATATAATACTTCTTTATGTTCTATATCCTCGATATTATGTACAGGGTGTCCCATCCTTAACCGCCGATGTTGACGGCTTGGCGTTTGAGTTGTACTGAGTGTATATAATTGAAATTTCGTTTTCAAACAAACAAGTCTTTGGCAATTTGTTTGACGCCTACCAAAAGCTAATTGGACGTTTGTAGCTAATTTTACAAGCAATTGAAAAAATGCCCATTTTTTGGGTTTTTTTTCTTCCTTGCGTGCAAAATTTTTGTCAAAAAAGTTAATAAAAAAGGCATTGAAATAACGAAGCATCACAGAAAATATAACAACACATAATGGAACAGAAAAAAAGAAATTGACCCACTCAACTTACGACTTGGGTATCTCCAAGATCCTAACATCGTTCCCAACAACAAGGCACGGCTTCATAACCTGTGCCCATGCCATTTGCACCCGTCTCTTCAAAGTTTAAAAGACGTGAATGGTCCGTATTCTCAGAACTCTCCGGATATACGTGTTCTCTCAAATCACCCTAGAGCCAGGAATTCAGAGGGATCTGGTCTGGCGACCTGAAAGGCCACATAAGTCGTCCTTCTCTGCCGATAAAGGAACCGATAAAGATCTCATTGGGCCAATCTCGGCTTTGGGTGATGCTGGCGTAATGAGCCGTTGCACCGTACTGTTGCAACATCAAGTCACCTTCACAAATTCAGTCGAAGCAACATAACTTAGTCGAAACAACAGAAATTTTTGCTAAAGAGCCAGGATGGTTCTGCAGCACGTTATGCCAGCATCACCCGAGATTGACCCAAAGGGACCTTTCCCGGTTGTTGGGAACGATGTTAGGATCTGGGAGGTACCCAAGTCGAAAGTTGAGTGGGTCAACTTCCTTTTTTCTGTCCTTTTTGTGTTGTTATATTTTCTGTGATGTTTCGCTCTTTTAGTGCTTTCTGTATTAACTTCTTTGATAAAAATTCAGCACACAAGGAAGAAAAAAACCCCCAAAAAATGGGCATTTTTTTAATTTCTTGTAAAGTTAGCTACAAACGTCCAATTAGCTTCTGGTAGGCGTCAAACAAATTGCCAAAGACTTGTTTATTTGAAAACAAAATTTCAATTATATAGACTCTGTACAACTCAAACGCCGAGTCGTCAACATCGGCGGTTAAGGATGGGACACCCTGTACATACGTCCAATTGAATAATACGGTCACTAACCGGATGTATGTATGTACGTGCATAATCTGAGCTCCGTCCATAGCATGACCATCCTGATCCTATGGACTGTCTAACTAATTACATTTTCGTAAGATTAGACTTACATACAGTAGTTTTTGTATGACATTTTGTATGACACAGGAGGTGTAAATATGTACTAGATGACAAGAACAATCCACAAAAAAACTCTTACAACGTGTGACTCGTAACTAGAATAAATGCCAACACTATACAGGGTACAGGCACATAAATACTAGATCTGCCCAGTTCCCTATACGACGCTTCACGATCCGGGTTCTGTTTGGAGCACAATTCGGATGGGCTTTCCGCCGGATGCATCCGGTTTTGATGGTCATGACAGGCGAACACGTACCATACATCGTACATATGTCATTATGCCTTGCAACACTTCTTACATGAGTTTGCGAGTCGAGGTGATTGATAATGAAACGTTCATGAGATGTTATGAATATTACTGCACGTACAGTAATTTTGTTGAAATGTAGCTGTGATTTGTGAGATAAAGACAATGATGCTTTATGTTTTGTTTAGGTGTTGACTGATACTCAACAATGTGTTTTTGCCAGTTAAAAGTTCAGTGGTGGAAAAATTGCCTTCTTGTTGTATGGTGAAAAAAGTATTGTGAAGATGACAGCCAAACCAACGTATGTATGTATGTATGTACATGTACGTACACTGGCAGATTGCACAAATTCCAGACTCAGACTCAGACTTCTGAGCACACTGTTTAGCAGACTTCTCAAATTCCAGGCTTCAGACTCAAATTTCTGAGCACACTGTTTTTTCGACCCTAAAAACGTATTCCATGCCGATGATGTTATTGTCCCCATTAGCAACAACCAACATCTGATCGTTAATCACAGCCCCAGCGGACGAGGGACAAACGATAAAGTGGAATGTCCCCTTCTTTGGTAGTTCCAGAAAGTGATATTCGCTCTTTAAGATGTAGGTAAAATAGCCTCAAAATTGATAATCCTCCCCTATTTGAAAAAATTCTCTCCCTTTAGAGGATTGGGTCGTCAGCCAGTGAGTCAGAGTCGCGCAGTGCGTCCGATTGATTTACGAACGTCTAATCGACAACCAACAATCGTCAACAATCGGTTTAATTGACATTTGGTCGCTTTCGTTTCAGATTCTTGCTTCTTCTTCAAACCAATCATGAAGTTGTTAGCAGGTCCATGTACTGAACGGAAGGTGGTGGGTTCGAATCCTACCAGGAACTTGGAAATTTTTCACTATTCTTGGTTGGACTAGAATTGGTCATCAACGATCACGATAAACAGGTGAATGCGATTTCTTTAATTTTATTATGGACGAAACCTGTGAACATGTACAAAAGTATGGACACAACGATAAATATTTTTGTATCGCATTTTCCAAAGTTGTTTAACGAAGGTGATGTTGCTATTTATAAATGATTGAGTTGGGTTATAAATCTAGACAGAAGAGTGTCTTTCTCTCTGATCACATGCACTGTGCTCGAATTATTTTTAGTTCAACCGCTTTCTGAATTGAAAAAGTTCTGACTGATTGTATTGGTGCAATAAAATAACAGTATTGTGCATGCATATAACGTATAAACTGATACATGAAACCTAATGGAAAACCACAACAACAACAACAACAACAACAACAACAACAACAACAACAACAACAACAACAACAACAACAACAACAACAACAACAACAACAACAACAACAACAACAACAACAACAGCAACATTAACAAGAACTCGAATAATGTATTACATGTTACGAATGTTGCTGCCCGTTGGAAAGTTACTTCTCGGTCCCTGGAGAATTCTCCGTTAGCTTCACGGTTTCCCGATATTAATCCTTTGCCTAAGTCTTCATTTGATGCATTTTAATTGGCTGGCGAAAAGAGGAATTACATCACCCACATACTGTATAAATAAACTTATGTATGTACATATATTTGTGTATTCTATATACATATCTACGTAAATATATGTATGTATGTATGTGTTCCGTGTGCGCATAGTCGAGCCAGCAGCTCTGGGCAGGCCCCCAGCCCAGCGACTACATACAGGGTGGGCCAATAAAAACCACACAACTTTGAAGGTTAATAACTTTTTGAATATGAATCGCAATTATCAACGGTATGCGTCATTTTAATCAGTATATATTTGAAATTTTGTAACTCTAATTTTAGTCAGAAATATCAATGCAATCAGAAGTTACGCAACAATTTCTGAAAAATACCATTTTTCCAACGGGGCGGGCGTTTTCATACATATGGGTTACAATGGATATTTGTTGATGTTTTATACGGCTCAAATTAACTGTTATGGTTTCTTTAGCGTTATTCAGTTGAAAACTAGTTGATGAATATGTTTAAAATTGTTTATTTACTCAGACTGTTTTTAACATGAAAACTACCAGTCATGATAGAAAACAGGTTGTTAAGAGTTAAGCACAGAACATCCATAATTAAGCTTGTCATCAACTTTAATATGCTTTCTATGTGTCTGAAACTTGTCATAAACATTGTTTCTTAATTTTGTAATGTGTAATTTCTGTCCTCTTTGTGTAAATTCATTATTGAAAAAAATTTAAGTTGTATGGCAGCAGTCGGCAGATAAACAGCATTTTTTGGTAAAAGTTTGATATCTTTTCGAAAAATTAAAATTTATCCAAAATAATTTTATGATTGAAAGTCAAAAATATACCAATTCGAATGAAGCAAACCGCAGTTCAATCCGATTGTTAGTCACTGAGTTGTTGCCCTCCAAAGTTGTGTGGTTTTTATTGGCCCACCCTGTATGTACATACATATTCCTGTCACTTGCGGACAAGGGAAGAACGAAGACGTGGAATCCCCCCCTTTTTGCAAATTCAAAAAAATTAAGTTTGTTCTTTGAAGTGTAAGTAAATTGGCCTCAAAACTGATAGTTCCCCTCTCTTTGAGAAAATTCCCCTCCCTTTGGAGATTTGACTCGTCCGCCGCAGTGATTCCAGTATATACGACACCGCACACACAACAAATATGTATGTCCTGATCGCTCATACATACCGACCACAATTATGAAAAACCAACTTGCAATTTCAATGGTTTATTTTCCTGTGACTTTGGGAAAGTTTCACCAGAGCTGCATCGAGAAATTGACTTGATAGATCGATGATATCGCACTCGCCCGCTACTTCTTTTATGTATGTATGCGTATGTATGTGCACCCGCGAACGAGAAGGGGTGGGAAAGGTGGAATTCCCCTTTTTAGCGTAAAAAAAATTAGATTGTTGTCCCTAAGATGTAGGTAAAACAGTTATAAAACTGTCATTTCTTTGACGGAATCGCCCTCCCTTTGGAGAATTAGCCAGTCCGCCAGCGTGTATGTGAGACAGGGCGAATAAGCTGTCTCCTTTTGGCTGGAGTCTACCACTTTCCCAGCCACCGAATTCCGAAACTACCGTGACCGTATATATGTATGGCCGGCTATGAAACGAAACGAACATTTGTGCGGCTTGAAGTTGGTGGGCCTGCACCCACCGGCGGACAAGCCAATCCTCTAAGGGAGGAGAATCTCTCCAAAGAGGGGGGAATTAGCAGAAATTTGGTTATTTTACCAACACCTTAGGGAGCGAATTCAAGTTTTTGCAATCGCCAATGAAGGGGGAATTTCACTTTCCCACCCTTTTTGTCCGCTAGTAGGCCTGCTGCTGGTCCAGCAACCCAACTATATTTTTAGACCGCAATTCCAGTTTTTCGTATAGTCTGGTCAGAGTTTTGTGTCATGCCAAAATTCAATCTTGTAACTGATCTTTTTACCATGATGGATGATGGATGGATAGAAAAGAACTGAGTGTTGTCTTCATGTGCAATGTCAAGTGCGGATAGGTTTTAGAACATTTCATTCTGGGCCGAAATTCATCGACTAAGATTTTTTTTATAAACAAGAAAATCTGATTCAGTTTAACTTTCTGCAATTTTTACTTTTCCAAATTTCTTATTTTTTGATTCGTCATATTTACCGTAAAAAATTGGTTTTACTACATTATTATTCACGTTTTAACTTTACTACATCATTTCTAAATGCGCCTGACCTTGCATGAAACTAGTCTAATAACAAGTATAATAAGCTGGCATTGCCAATTAGTCGGTCAGTTGATGGTGACTTGAACGCAGGTCATATCATGCCTAAAGCTTTGATTACGTCCAAACTAGGATAATAACATGTTGTGTTTTGTTTATTTATTATCTAACCATCTTATCTAGGAGTTTCTTATTGAGTTTTACGCATATATTGGATTGAAAAATCGGATATTATGACTTTCACGTACTACCGTATATTATATAAATTAATGCCCAACAATCAATGTTATTACATAATGAAGATGACGACGGCGTTGGCTTTTTTCCTTTTCAGTCATTGTATTTGGACAACTCGAACATAGCGCGGACGAGAAGGCGGGGATTACTGAAACTCCTCCTCTTTTATGGGGAATTTTTTTGTACCAAACAAGAAACTGACTTTCCACTATCCCCCTTCTTTGGGGAATTCCTGTCCTCATCACTGTACTATTCTCTGGAGCCGGTGCGTGTTTTATTTTATGACCGGGCAAAAAGCGTGCCAGGACGGCAGCTACTGCTCCCTCTGCTTCCCCCCCCCTGACGTATTGATGAAATAACTGAAAGGATGGGAGTCTTATAAAAAAAGTGGGATGTGGTTTATTAAATCTTTCACACACACATGGCAAAAAAATACGTTTTTAAACCACCTAAGTAATATAACGGAACAAACTACGTTCGTGTATTTCTCGTCCGCTAGTGAGGAGAGGAGTACAGTTGGTCGTAAGGCTGAATTGGATGGCCTTGTGTTCGTCTCACATATGTACATACACTAACGGACATAAAAAGGATGGGAAAGTGGAATTCCCCCTTCTTCAGCGATCTCAAAAGGTACAGTTTTTTCCTTAAGGTTTAGGTAAAATGGTTAAATTTCTGCCGATCCCCCCTCTTTGAATAAATTCTCCTAGTTTTGTAGGATTCGCTCGTCCGCCAGTGTATACAACATACTGAACATAAACTACAGTATCCAACATATGATGTTTACTATCAGTTTCGAATGTCAATACATATTCTATATTGAATTAAGTCACCGAATGTGCCACTTTGTCATATCGTCATTCGAGCTTATTATGTTCAATCAGGGCTCTGTAAACTTTATACTATTACTATACTCACAAATCACAAGAAGTAATAGGATCGGATCGGCCAAACCAAAATGTGAATAACAAACTTTTATAACCGTTTCCCGTTATTGAATTTCTCTGGTTCAAAAGTTCCGTAAAAAAGTATGTGTATTTATGTGGTTCACTATTAGTCATAGGTCGGAAGTAATGATGATGATGAGTGCCTTCCCCTATTGCCCCCCCCCCTACTGCCCCCTCATACTGGCCCCATGCTGCCCCCCCTGTCCTGGACTCCTTCATTTCGCCGGGGCTGGTTGTCATCCGTTTGTGACTTGTTTTTGACTTTGACGAATGTGTCACGCTATCGCCAATTGTTGTTGTTTATATTTTTATGTATGTCACATGTACTTATGCAGGTGAACAAAAATGCAATAGATATTGTTTCGTTTGATTGTTGTTGTTATGATCGTTCGATGGGACATCCGAAGTTAATCTGTATGATACCAGATGGATGTGATCTACACTTCTATGGGATTCGAATTTCAAGGTGCACAACTTCAAAGACTGCGTCCGACTTTCTCGTCCGCTTCAAGTAGACACATTCATTGCATGCGTAGTAGTTGCCAGAGTAGACATGTACTGACGGACGCGCAAACCGTCAAAACTCCGAAGAACCTTATTCTGCACTCATTTAAAAATTTCATTTGAGGTCATGTATGATAAATTAAATTTAACTGATTCTGTTGCTTTGCTAGATACAACCAATAAAAAGGATTGATTCCCCAGTTGCTTATACTCGTTAAATGCATGCAATTTATTGATATATCGCGCGCGAGCATGCATCCGCTTACGAACACGTGTTATGACAGGAGTAAGGTCATATGTTGCTACTATTCTATATGCTGTGCGGCCCTTTGTACAGAAGGGGTAGATTCGATCAGGGTGGTATTCTCTGACAGACACCCTACCATTTATATGTATGTAAATGTGCCCCCTTATATCATCGGGCAATGGGACCCGCTGGGCTTGGGAGAAAGGAGGGGAAATGGGTTTCACCCTGCCACCTCTACTACCCTTAACCAAGTTTGAAAAAAGTGAGTTCATTATTCGTAGTATCGGTTATTGCAGTAAAGTCAAAACTGACATTTTCCCGTTTTGGTGAAACTTTATATGAATGTGGGCCCATTTTACCCACGGTCAGTGGCACCATTGACCGACTAGCAGACTTGGCAAAAGAGAAATCATGTTTCCTAACAAAAGAAATGGTCAATTCCGTTTCAAGACTTTTTTCATTCATATCTCAAGTTACTATTCTTGGAATTATTCTATAAAGATGTAAACCAGTGTTCCGATTCTTCTCGTTGGCCAGCGAAGTGAGTTGTACCCCCCATTTTGGTCACATTTCATTAATCAGTGGCACGATCGGGTGTGCCTCCTAAGCCGTCAGTCTTTGGAGTCGATTTGGAATGGATTCGAACGGGTGTCGGGCGGGTGGTTATATATAGAGTCTTTAGTGTCTTTACATATAGTATTTTTTTGCCCAAACGAATATTTCTGTAAAACTTTTACAATAAGGCGCATTGAATCGGGTACATATACCAAAGAGGACCTTCGTAATCTTCGGCAACTTTTGAGGAACCTTTCTGTAAAACAGTTATGTAAGTCACATTTCTGCATGTCTTTGGTCAAGATTTGTTTCGGATTGGGAATCAGAAGAAAATGTAGAATTATGACATGGGGAGGTTTCACGAAAAGTTTCAAGAAAATGCAGAAAAGTATAAAATCAAGTGGAAGTGACTTTGAAAAAAGCCAATATGCGTGTGTGCACGCAAAACTGGTTAATATTTTACTATTATTTTCTAACAAGATACGCTGTGCATCTTTGACAAGCTATTTGAGTTTTTTGACAACCACAAAAAACCTATTTCATTTCACCACTCAGTTCTGCCCCCTCTCTCCACTGTCAGTGCCAACACCAAATCGGAGGGGGGTCTCGCAATTGGCCCCCTTGAATCAGAGGGATAATGGACATGGTGCGTGATGTGATGCACCACAAAGCATTACCACCGGTGGGGTCTAAATCGTGGTTCATTTGACTTATCCATGTCCATGATTACCCAAATTACCGGTTACTGAGGCAACGGTGGAATCACCTACTTTTGAAAAGTTAATTTTTTAAGCTGAAGATAACTGATCATCAGATTTTTTGGTTTTCTAGGAGTATTTATTTTGTGAATGGTTTATATTATTGGGTGTAAGAGGGACAATAAAAAAGTAGTAAGATAATTGAAATCGGCATTTCGATGTTCCCGGCCGCCAATGTGTTCCGGGCCAAACCATTCCAGCGGACAGGGTTGACGAGGAGGGGAGGGGAGTTACCAAGTGGCACGTTGGGTTTGATTGGTTTCGTGATGTCGTAATGTCGTCATACCGTGGACATACGAACACACGTTCCATCAGTACAACCGTAAAACTATAATATGTGTTCATTCCCTGATTCTATCACGAATAATTGCTCGATGTTAATTATTTTGATGGAGAAGTGTTAAACGTCGATTGCTGGCGAATCATGGCGATTTCTTTGGAAAACTCTCCTCTTTTTTCATACTCTGACAGATTCACGATGCCGCCAGACATGGATATTTAAGTCGTGCGTGTCATGATATCATGTATCATTATATGTCTCCAGTCTCTCTGATATTGATGCCATGTTCTAATCATTACCACTCACTTAATCAGTACGTCATGCTAAGCCTATGTTAGTCATTCTACCACATGAAGCCATTGTCACTGGAAAACAAGCAAGTCTTTCGATGTCATACTTTTTGTTTAACCTTGAATGGTCAAAATCAACCTGCGGATTCCGACTGAAGGAAAACGACTTTCACGATTATTAACTCTTCTTCTTGACCGTCATACTGGCATTTGTATCATGATGTTATGAATGGTCATGTGTACGTATTCATGGCATTATGTTATATATGTATGTATATGTTTACGAGGTGGCTAAGAGTGTCGACAAGCACCCTCCCCTTACGAATGGATACTCGTTCCCTTAAGCCGCACACACCAATCGGCTTTGTTGACTGGGTGGAGTGGTGGATGAACAGCCCGAGCCATTAGAAACTTTCCTCCGATCCAAACGATTTCGAAGTTTATGTAAAAAATAAATAAAAAAACACATCGAACAGAAAATTTCGTTAATCATTAGCCTATTTTGAGAAGAGAAGTTCGGAATTCAAAAATTGCAAGTTGAAACGTCTTATACTGAAACTAGTTACTTTCCTTGTGTAAATTAATGGCGTCCTGGTCCGACTTCCTCATCCGCCACCCATGGCAACGAGTCATCGGGTGTCTGTTTATGAACTACCGTACTCCGCCACGAATTACATTCCATGATTTCGTGCTCCTCAGCCCTGGCACGTTCGCTCTGCTATAGCTGCCTGATACTAGCGGATGAGAAATGGGAGGGAAAGTCATTTCACAGGTAAAGTTCAGAGTTTTGTGGCAGTACAAGGCCATGAACTCGATAATTGTACCAAGAACTTTCCCCGCCTTCTGACGATTTAGTGGGCCGCCAATTATGTATGTATGATATATGTGTATCTACTTGATTATGTCCCGTACGTATGTATGTAAGTAATCATCGTGTTACGTTTATAGCCCTGACACATCACGCTAATGACCTTCGTTTTAACCGAGTTACAGTGGCGGATGGCAAAACGGTGGAATGCTGCCACATATAACTGAACTTATAGAGAGCATTGCGTGTCTATGTAAACAGCGTCGAACGACGAAAAAGGTCTTCAAAGCAAAGCAGCTTTGCCAAATCATTCAACTTTGATACGTACAGTAGATCCTAGATAATCCCTATTAATCTGATATTATCTATGATCAGGTGCTTTTACGTACTACCGTATTCTGTAACTCAATCACAATTTATTGATACAGCAATAACTCTGCAAAAACTTTCTTTATTTGAACGCTTCTTGTTCGCGGTGAAATGCCAAACGTTGTTTGCATAAGAAATCTGGCTAATCTTTCAGTTGTTGTACACACTGAATGCAGTCGTATCGCCATGTTTTTTCACTTACCGTTATATTATAATCATAATATGTCCACTTTCATTATTTTCTCTTATTTATAGTGACGTTAAATGTAATTGCCTTCTGTTTGTGTACAGTAACGGAAGTATGGCGTAATAGACGGCTCATAATGTCGGTAAAAACAAGTATGCCCGTATCAAGTAGGTCAGGCAGATGAATCTGATATCCGATCGATGTTTGTGTATACCACGATATATCAACATAAATGCGGATTCCACCTGTCAATTTTATGGCTTACAGACATTGCAATTTACTGTAATAATGTCAATAATATTTATGTTACTTACTTTTAAATTATTTCCTGTAGTGTCATTCATTTCATTACTGGCCGAGAGGCATGAATCCACTACCGGTTTATAATAACCTCAGGGTCTTATTACGGACTGTGTTTGTGCCATCAGCCGTTATAACTAGTGACACAAAACTTTGAAACATTCTCAATTGATTAGGAGACTGAATTTTGAATGCGCGCCATTTATTATAATTTTGTCTACATGTGTTTTATTGCAGTCATAAAATAGTTATCAACGCACTGATTGTACCTGCACCAATGAAAAAATCGCACTGAATGACAGGCTTCCAAACTCAGTCGAGTAACCCATTTTAACTATGATGACCTTCTCATTTAACAACGTGAGTTTTGAAATTTAATTACACAAAGTACGGTATCAAAAATGCAATTGAATCTCACGGCACGGTCGGCGAGTTGAAGGTTACATCAGAGAATTGATTTGATCACGTATTCTTGATCTGGATGACCATAATCAGATCATGTGGGATCATCCGGGGCATTTATTCTAATCAATTCGACTCCTACAAGTGTCCTACAAGCTATACTCCTCACAGAGTTTTCCCAAAGAAAGGGGACGTTGAAGATTCCAGTCTACTTTTTCGAACAAATTTTGGTAACACCAATCAGGTGAGAGTCTCTTGTTCCATCCTCTTTCTCATCCGCTGCCTGCCGTGCCCTAAACCGAGAATTCAATTCTGCCGATTGTGGAGTGACTCAGACTGACATGTACGTGTATGTGCATACCATATAGCGGACGAGACCAGACAGAGTTAGGCGAACTTTCTTTTTTATCGAATTAGAAAAAATATTTTCGTTAATTTATGTGACATGCCATCGAAAGTGTTAATTATTATTTTTGAAAAAAATTTTGTTTGCCTTAACTGCAGTTCCACCCAGGTCTCAGGGTACACACAGTATGCATCTCAGGAATACGACACGTCACGTCGTGCCGTACGAGTAGTATCTAATTTAATAACATTCAGTTCCCTCCCTTTTCCATCCAGTAAGCCAATTCAATTTAATCACCCACATAACTTGTTCCATATGTATTACTTGCTATGCTTTTCACAGTTTTGAAACATGTTTAGCTGTTTCTTCGTGGCTTCAAAAAGCCCGTCCAACAAACACTTGATTATTATGATAAATGGTGTTGTGTGCCAAGTCACATTGATCATCTGCTTCGTCCACTTATCAGGTATTCGAGTGGTTTGTCGAGGTGAAAGCGCGGGGAAGAATGGAAAGTGGAATTGCCCTCTCTTTAGTGTAGTTCCAAAAAGCGGTAGTTTTTCCTGAAGTGCAAGTAAAATGTTCTCGAATTTTCCGAGTAAATTCCCCTTTCTTTCGACAATTTAACTGTCCGCCACAGTGATTTCAAGAGAGAGAGTGTGTATCTGGGGGGTCTGTCCCCCAGAAATGTTCGCCAATCTAGCACAATATGTTATCGCTATATATCTACATGTGTACTAGTGTGCCCCTCCTCGTCCCCCCCCCCCCGCAGTAACCCCCAGAGTGGCCCCCTCTATTTGAATGTGTAATTGCTCTATGGCAGGCCGCCTCTTTCCCGTTTTATGTGTTTGTGGTGTTATATATTGTGTTATATGTGTTGCGCCTGTATACATAACGTCTTTCATCACTCTATTAACCGTTAGAACCGGATCAACGGGATTAGACACTTTATACATATTATGGCTTTTATAAAGGTCATTGAAAAAATAACACAGGTGAAGTGAAACTTTGAGTAAACAACAACAACAGCTGCCTTGTTTGTCCGTTTATAAATGACATATTGAAAATGTTGTTTCACGTTTACATTGTTTATGGAAGTAACGGCTGTTGTTGTACGGTTATTATGTTGCCATGAAGCGAGTTAACCAAGGATTTGATGTCGATGTGACCTCTAGCGAGCTTGTAGTCATTTAAATGTGAGCTTGTAGTCTTCTAATTGAGTCCAATCAAGCTCATTCCCTCACTCATTAACAATGGCACAATGAGAAATCTTATTAAGGTTAACCGTGCATTAATTACGGTAGCATTAAAATACTTGCCTGATTTATTCTAATTAGGTTGTCAACGATAGGTAGCTAATTGTATGTATAGTGTCTTCCATCTTCATCTAGATAATTTTTTGACAGTCGATCCAATAGTTTGAAGGGAGGTGATCTTTACGAAAGAGGAGTGGATTGCCAGTTTAGAAGGTCTTGTTTCAACCACATCTTTCAAACGACTTTTGGCGCGGCAATGAAGTAGAATTCCCGTTTCGGATTTTTTTTGGCTACTGGCTTACAATTAAACAAGCTGAGCTGTATATCTACAACGTGCAAATAATACGATACTATTGGGTGCCGTAATGCTCTAATTAGAAAAAACTTAGATCGCTCTCTCGTTCGTTACGCTTCAGTCAACTTGAATGTATTGCCACTAAGCAACAATACCTGAGCTCAACAAATATTCATCGATACAATTCGAAAACACACTGTTGCGTTCATTCAACTGGTCGACGGTTGTTTACGTAGTTTAGCTAATGTAATTGTCAGATAATTTTATAATGAAAGATTGGATTAGCGCTAGAAGTAAACATAATTGTTAGAGAACTTCATTATGATTAACTAGATTAACGCTAGTCGCTCTATCAAGACGGCAATTGGTTATACAATACACATGTTTTTTCACACCGAATATATCTGGTTTGCTATCTAACTTGCTACATGCAGTATATTACGGTAAAATATTTCAGGTAAACAAAATTTCGCCCCATCACGCCCCAAAACGTTCAAAACAGCATTTCTACAC
The DNA here is from genome assembly GCA_964036265.1 of Daptonema setosum. Taxonomy (NCBI): domain Eukaryota; kingdom Metazoa; phylum Nematoda; class Chromadorea; order Monhysterida; family Xyalidae; genus Daptonema; species Daptonema setosum. Next base: position 11,672,675 of record OZ038443.1, read on the forward strand.
GACTACAGGACACATTTTTATTCTTAATAAAACTCTAACTCTATTAAGTTTTAATTTATAAAAATTTCTCATCCGCCATTTTGAGTGAATCGGACGTTATCGTTGCCAGACGATCGGGTGTGTTTATTTACCTTATTTATGTGATACTCAAAAGCACAAGCGAACGAGAAAGGAGGGGAAAACGGAAATTCCCCCTCTTTGGCAGTTTCGAAAAGTGGTTTGTGTTTTTTTTTATGTAGGCAAAATGGCATACAATTGCCGATTCCCGCTCTTTGGGAAGATTCCCCTCCCTTTGGCGGTTTTGATAGTCCGCGAGTGAGCAGGATGATCTGATGATACTTGCCTGATAATCGAGTACTTGGGTCATATAACGCGTTGTGTCCACTTACGATCGAATTATCATCAAATGTGCTTATCTTTATGCGCACGATTTATTTACAACCAAATTTGGAAGGAACTCGATGCGATTCTCGTTTTACAAAAGTAAATTGCATATTGTACCTAAATACAGTACGTGCAGTCGTGTTCATAGATATTTAATACGGTTAACCCTTCCGAGTTATAGCGAGTCAATCAAGTTTGAATAGTTTGAATACAGTAAGCCAGCAATAACACCATCCAACTTTTCATCTGATTAATGTTGGCCCGTTATTTAGTAGATGTTGTGAGTAACGGGCGGACGAGTCGACCCTTCGAAGCGAGGAGAATTTCGTCAGAATTTACAGTTTTCAGGCCATTTTACCGGCACATTTGAAATAAGATTAACTTTTTGAAACTTTCAAAGAGGGGGAATTCCTCTTCCCCCTTATCGTCCGCCAGTGTGTGAGTCATTGCGACTGCGTTTCGTGCGAACACCGATCGGAGAGCCGATAAAACATAGTCAATTGATCACGGATAGTTGTTGGTAATTGCCGTTAAATGTTAATAGTAACCGAACACTTAATATTTTAATACACCACACCGTCAAAACATCATTATCAATCTGATTTTAATAGCACCTGATTAACGAACAGTAAAACGCTAATACTCACACTAAACTGGCTTCCGTTCTGTAATGAATACTTTATTACCCCACCAAAACGGTTCACCGAAATAGTGGGGGCAAGACTGCTTCGAATTTTCAAATACTATCCAAGTCCCCCTCACCGCTGGTCTCGACTCGAAAATCGATAACCACGACTTCATTCTGTACACATAAACCAGTAAGTCGCCCTCTCGGTTGGTCGCTCGCAGTCTCATTTCAAACAGATGATCGTGTATTTTCAAATAGCGAAATGGCTTCGTGGTTCGTTGTCACAGCAGAGGCAACGTAAAAATTCCCCAAGACGAAGAATTATCTTCTGAAGAAGTTTTGCAACATGTGTGATAGCGATCCGCCAACGTGCAGTCATATATAGGCGAGTACCACTGGTGGACGAGCCGAACTTCCAAAGGGAGGGGAATATTTCCAAAGAGGGGGAATTGGCAGTTTTTAGGCCATCTTACATACGTCTCAGGGAACAAATTAATTTTTTTGAAAACGCCAAACAGGGGGGATTTTATTTTTTCCACCCCTTCTCGTCCGCTAGTGGGCGAGTACACACTGGGCAAATATTTGCAGTGTTTTGTTTAGACAGTTTAGCAACGAGAGCACGGCCACCTCATATGTAAACCCACAAAACCGTCTCTTGTCGTTCCGCCAATATCTGGTCACAGTTTATCTTCCTTTTGAGGTTTTTATTTATTTAAAAAAACTGTTATTAATCAAAAATATGTGAGTGCAAACGTTTTTTTTCAACAAGTTTTTTTATAAATTTTTGTTTTGATATGAACAACATTGAACAGCGTGGATTTGTTGTTGTTGTCATTTCCGCTCTTTAACCCTATATAGTCCTTTATCCAAAATATTACGAATCACACATTATATTTGTTTATTGTATATCCGTTGGTTGTATACTATTGGTTCAATGCATATTCGATATCTAATAATCATCCGTGGTATCTCTTCTTTATACATCCCAACCTCTCTAAACATGATGGCAGCCTAAGCCTAATCTAATCTGATGCATAATCCCACTTACCGTTTATAAGCATCCTACATACCGATTTATGTATATAAAGCACAATTTATTGTATTTCTTTCAATTCTCACCATCCTTAACCTTTCATTTCGAACTGACGCCAGCCTGACTGACGTTCGCAGTACGCTTTACGCGTGTTTCTTATGAACTTGTTGCAGTCTTTCGTGCGCGCTATTTCATCCAAATCATCAATTCGGCTATCTCACATGTTTTTCCTTCGGCGCACTCTAACCTTTTCTCTTCGATTATTCGCAGTGCGTCAGGTTCAGTCTGTATTCTGTCAGGTTGTCAAAACACGGTAATTATTCAACCCAAATCTGTGTGGAGATGTTAAACAGCGTGAAGTTCAATTTACGGGCCACGCATGTGATAGCATAACATAATAATAATTACATAAATAATCTGTCATATGCGTAGTAATCACACGGAAAATATCATAATGAAATGATGCGTCGTTGCAAAAACGACCATTTTAATTGCTATAACTTGTTAACTGTAATCATTTCCGGCTTACTTGAGCGTACGATTATTGTTGAAACCATGTGAGGTGGTTTTAAGGTCTGAACTGATCAGATTTCCATGTGCCTATCTCATTGATATAAGGATCAATATTACAGCAACTAACATGAAAAATATATATATAAGTATAGCTAAAAACATCAAGTCATTCTATCACAACATACTATTCTAGAATAACCTTGACGGAGATTAGTATTTTGTTGTTCATTATAATTTATTATAGGCATTATGTTATACTGACTTGGTTTTAACTTTCCGCCACACTAAGCATTTAATTTTGAATGATTTGTGATCCGCCCTTCGCTGGGCATCCCATGACTATAGCGAAGACATACAAATGGCATGACGATGACACTACTACACTCATGTATTGATTCCTTTGTATTGTGTTGGGTTACAAATGACACTTGTTCTGGGATTGTTTCGTATTAAAATACTATATTTAGAAATCTAGATATTTATAGTTCCGTCAATGAACGGTTGATTAACTCAATGTTTTCAATTTAATTGAAATGAAATTCAATCATATCCAAAGTAAAATTTTGTTCAGTGTCTACACGTCAACCAAAAAGTATTACGTGATTTTGCATGAATTACACCAAAATTACTGTATTCCTCCCTGCAGTCAACATCTTTCAAATATTCTGTTTGCATTGGGGAACAGTCGATTTGTGATTACATAGACAAACCTCTTTTAACTAACCCCTTTCACGAACCCGATCTTTCTGGTTCTAGTTTCTAAGACTTTTCAATCCGGCAATATGACTTTATGTTGTTACTACTAAAATTAATTCACGAACACTAAGTTTAAGATTCGAACAACTACTGAATGTTAACGAGTTTTTTTACAAATCTAGAAAAGCACGTAATCTAGGCAGGGCAATAAATAGTATGAAGTGCGCATTGCTCACTCGCGGATGAGATGTTAAAAACACGGAAAATGATTACTTTTGTCAAAAATACATACTTTTGACATATGTTGTTATATCGCTCATAAAGTACGTATTATTTTGAAATCGTCTAAAAAGTAGACTCAACAACAACATTACCCCTCACCCCATCTCCGTACGCTGACGGCTGTGGCGTTGCGAGACCGAGACCCCCCTCACATGGCCCCTCATGTCCCCCCTCGCATGTCCCCCTCACAAGCCTCCCTCTCGACCCCCTCCTATTTACAATGTGCCTTTCTGTCTGTATACGATTCAGAGCATCAGATGCTGGCCAACGGAACCCTGTTCCACAAATATGTGCCTTGAAACATTATATAACCCCATCGAATATCAACCGAAAATTTATAAAAATCGGAATTTTATTTTTATTCTCAAAAAAATTCCTGTTTTACTTCGATTGCGTGATTGCGCGTTTTGTTTTGCGCTTTGGAGTCACGCCACCACCGGATGATGAATGAGAAAAATTTCCTCAAAGAGGGGGAATCGGCGGTTTTCAGGCACTTTTACACCTACACCTCAAACAACAAATTTTATTTTTGAAAACGCCAAAAAGGGGGGAATTCCACTTTTCCCATCCCTCGTCCGCCAGTGACGCCACCGGATGATGAATAGAGAAATTTCGAACGGGTCCGGCCACGGCCAGTAAAATAAGTAGGTCTGAAATTTTGACCTATCGTAAGGAAGTCGAGACTTTTTTAAGGTTGACGAATTCAGCCATCAACAACAGCGGCGGGAATAGTTTCTGACTTGTTCTTGTAGTGATCCGCCCGATGTGTTATATAGTACTCGACGCACTATCGGACGAGGGTAGTCCTATTACGAACAAGTGAAATTCCACCATCTTCGGGAATTTAAAATTGCAGCTTGTTCCATGGAGTGTAGGTAAAACGGTATCAAAACTGCTATTTTCCCCGCTTTGAAGAATTTTCCTCTCTCTTCGGAGTATTGGCTCGTCCGCCGGTGTCTCGACGCACAACCACCAGCCACCAATTGTGTTTATTTAACATGCAAATATATAACACATGCATGCACGCGTTTAGGCTATTTCATTTATTAGGTGCTCGTAGGGTTGAATATTTTTCCGAGTTCGATGTCTGAACGCGTTCACTGCCAGTGAAATCTTTAGCCGAAAAGCCCTGATTCGCCATCGTATATAATGTGGGCCCATACCAACCGTGCAGCTGGTCATAACGTTTCACGGGGCCACGTCAGTCCTGTATTTGTATATGTATTCGTATATTCGTATATGTACAATATGTTTGTAAGTGTATGTATGTAAATACGAATTCTCAAGCATCTACCACCATCGTAGTAGTTATGTATATATAATCACAAGTTAGAATATTTGTTGTTTGCTGTAATAGTATTTGATGACTAAGTTAAGTTTGACCAAGTACTTTCGAACAAAGTTAACAAGTAATCGGACTTATCAAACCGTAGACAAACTGACAGACCGTCTGGGGATGATCAGTTTAGAATCGAAACTATCTGATCAGATAATAAACAACAATCACGCATGTGCTCGACGACACTCTGCTGTTTATATATTCATGCACATCATCATGTCTATTACTACAAGTGTATTTACTCGTTGCCACTCTCGTCCAGTCACTCGCAGACGAGATGGGGAGGGAAAAGTGCAAGTCACCCTTATTTGACTGTTTCAAAGAGTAGAGTTTTTTTTCCAAGGTTTAGATGAAATTACCTCAAAAGCGCTGATCCCACTTTTTTGAACAAATTCACCTTCCTTCGGAGGATTGGCTCGTCCGCCAGTATCAGTCCATTTTCTTCGACTGCTTATTCAATAGCAGCGAGACAATAATTAGACTAGCAAATACTGGAGTCTCTCTCTTTTGGCATTTGCAAAAAAAATTCAGCTCTGTGTACAAGGTTACCTTAAAGTGGCTTGGAAACTTTCAGTTTATTCCTTTTTGTTGGAATCAGATTTGAACGATTCATTTCCCCGCCCATCCCTCTGTTCACCCCGCCATATCTGGCCAGTCTATCGCAGGATTGTCGAGAGTGTGAGAAAGTAAATGTTATCTTTCATAAATTGTGTCGGCGATGTTGTTTAATCAAATCAATAGTACTGGTTTAACGAGGTGTTGAATTTCGTGGTGATGTAATGTGGTTTGTTGTGAAACACATCTTTTGCAGTTGATAATGTCAAAAGCTGGCATCATTATTGTTTGGCCCTCCTTGCCCCCCCCCCATCGTTAGTTACCCCCTCCCCTCCCCCCGTTACCCCGCACCGTTTTCACGTCAATTCCAATCATCTTGTATGTCAAAACCATTAACCAAATTCGATATATTCGGCTGTTCGCTAGTGTTTGGTCGAATGAATATCGTTTTGGCTGGCGGATAAAGTTCATACTCTTCTGCCGACAAAGTTTTTCATTTATAGTTTAATTATATCGAATTGAATTTTTTTATTTTAATTGCTAATTTTAAGTTAACTATTTTTACATTATTTCCGTGTGTGCGGCGCAACGGTAGCTTCTCATCATCACCTAGTACATGAATAGTTGATCAGACTTTAATGTTTTGCGAACTAATCATACGGTATAGTCGCACTTGATTATACAACAACTGATTATCATTCCGTTTGCGTGAACCGGATTCACAATATTTTTGCGTGATCCATTATTAATATTCGGTGACTAGAATGTGCAATAATCTGGATAATATTAAACTTCTTAATGTTTTACTGTATTTTAGTTATATTGGATATATACATGATTAAATATCTGTCTATAAATATTAGACACTCGGCTTTCGGCTTATTAGTCTGCTCTCTATTATAATGACCAAGATTGTTAGAAGGAAGTGAAGTCTAATAACCAAGTGCAATTAACTTTGTTCCCGATGCAGGTATTGCTTTTATTTCAATACAAAATCAGGTTGTGCTGAAATCACAACTCTTGCGTTTTCAACTTCAATCTCTGACAACAGATACAATAGTATGTATGCATTTTTTGTTACCGTATAATTCAATTATGCAAACTTTCAGAATAAGTGTTTACATATTCAAATAGTTCCCATGTTTATGGAAATTTTCTCAAACAGATGCAGGGAACTGCTAATCTTCCGTCTGCGCCAGTTGCTTAGTTTTTATCTGATAGATTGACTACACGCGCTAACAATGTGTTGTTGGTTGGATGTATGTAGATGACTTGTCATGATTATGCGATTAATAATTGATTGTGTCAACGGGCCTGGATATTGGCTGACTCTTTAAAAGAAACAAAGGTATATGGTGTACGTGTTTTACTTTTAACCAATTGTTCTGTTCGTTTCGTGTTAAACCTTTCATGCTCAAAGTGTGACCATATTTCCGGTATAGCAATTGTTCAGTTCATGCCTTCACTAGTATTTGGTTGTTTTCAAAATCCAAACCGAGTTGAATTTCGATCGCAGATAACCACAAGAACGGTATTTTCAAAGAAAAGTATTCATTTTGGTTGATTAAGTCACAGATTTTGTATTTGATTGCCCGTGCCGACACATACGACAACACCAAAAGCGCATTGATTCATTGCGTGATGCATGCTCACTACAATAACATCCAACTGCAACCATTGCATATTGCAGCATGCAGCTTCATGGCGTTTGCACATGAACACAAAATTTACGGCAGGAATTTTCTCCAATAAACTAAAATTTGGTATCCGCCTTTTTCCGGCTGCCCTATGGGATTTTCCCCACCCAACACCCGCCACATTTACCCACAACAACCCGGAGGATTGTATTATTATTATTACCACTACTGCACAGCTCGTACATGTACACAATGTATGTGGTGGCACCCCTCCTATCTGTCGGCCCCCCCCTCATCGCAACCCCCCTTCCCCGCCAACGCCCCCCTCCTCAATGACAGACGTGAAGGTTAATGGAAGCGGCAAAAAATTATCCTAGTCGATCTGCCCTAAGCATTTACGCATCATGAAATGCAACTTTTTTAAAGATAATTTCTAATGCGATTTTAATCGACTTTCTTTTACCTTTAATTTCTTATAAGATAATTTTATCATTCTACCACCTGCCCCTGTAATTTGATAGACTAATTGGTTTTAAGTAATACCTTGTTGTTCTCAGCTTGTAATGGAGTTTTCTTCTTAAAAATATCTTGTTTATATTGCCTGCCTGTGCTGTCTGGAAGTAATTATTATTACCCCGGATTAGTGTTTTTTTTCTATAGCAATGGCTTCTCTATTATTGTGATTCATAGCCGAAGACTTCACTTATCAGTACTTCACAATCATCTTGACTCATTCAATAAGGTAATTGCTTTCCAAGCTTATGCACAGCTCTTCGGTATTTCTATTTGTTATGCTAAACTTTTCCCAAACATGCGTTTTGCTCATGTTTAACTCTTTCTCATTTCCGATGTTTTCTTCGACCATAAATTATTTTATACTCCATAACATAAACTTGAGTTTCCTTTTGATATATCTATATTATTCATTCCGATGAGAAATAGCTCAACAACCAACAACATGTTTACTATAAAAAATTAGTGTTAGGTTTCCTGACTTTCCCGATTTCCGCGATTGTGTGCGCCTTATTAATCAAAGTTCTATTATTGCTTTATATACGTGTTCTGTCTTGCAGTTTTATTGAGAAACACTACATGGAATCAAGAAACGTGTTCTCTCATGTTTAGTGTTTTGAAATTGCAACGTTGATAAAGTAATCTATCTACACAATTAATTCACATCACAGATTCGGATTACGATAATGTAAACTTCTGTAATCCCGTACTATATATATTGGCTGTGAAAGCTTCCATCAAAGTAAATAGTCATTTCCAATTCATATCAGTTTTTTTATCCGCACTATTTCTCAACGTGTAGCGTTACTGATAAAAATCAGCGTTGCGTTATCAGACACGAAACAGACTTGCGTTTCGTGTTATCGTGACAATGCTAAAAGTTGGGGGCCTACTAGGGAATAGTTAAAAAAAGTGCGGTGATTTCAATTCAGATCAATTTTTTCATCGGCGTGTTAAATAGGGTAAAAAGGTTTGGCAAGCGACCGGTTTTCCCTTTTTTGGAAAATTTCGACAATTCGGTAATCCGTCAGTCATACATTTCATGTTATCGGTGGTCCTGCAGCGAGATTTATTTCAGACGTTGTTGTACGCGGCGCACGCGAAAAAAAACGTAGAGTGCGGCAATAAGTACACTTTTATTGCTGAACCCTTTTCTGTTCGTGTGTTCATTCAATCACTAGCGAGAAGGGTGGGAAAGTGGAATCCCACCCCTCTTTGGCGTTTTCAGAAAATAGAATTTGTTATTTAATATGTAGGTTAAATGGTGTGAAAACTGCCAATTCCTCCTCCTCTTTGACGGAATTCCCTTCACTTTGAAGAATTAGCTCGTCAGCCAGTGCGTTCGATGCCTTGATTAGTTGTTTGTAACAAGTCGGAACTTTTTATTCAAGAAACTATACTATTATGAAATCTTTGTATTATTACGTATATTGTGTATTTATTATAGTTAACGTTAATTTACTTCTGTCCATCATCATTACATTATTCATACAGTCATTAAGCTAAGGTGCTTTGAAAAATCATGCTCGAATGTTATTTACATTAGTAAGCTGACCTGACCGTATTCTTTCGTTTGATTATACCAAGGTAGGTCAAATTACTCTGTCGATTAAATAACCCTGGCTAACGCTATAGGATTGGAAGTCTGTAAAAATTCATAGTTTAATGAAGCAGAGGTTTTTAGTCATTAAGTCATTCAGTCTTGTTAGTATTCAAAAGCACTGGTGAATAAACAGTTCGTCCAATCAAAGGATAATCTTACGATTGACATATAGTATGTTATCTCAAGTAACAACTCACAGTTATCGCTGAATCAAAAGGTTACGTGAATCCCACTGCCTACTCCTCCGCTATAGTCTTCAAAATTAATTCCCTAATTAGTTAGAATGATAATGACGTGAATCAATAATCATCTGTCTATTAATTTCATGTATCACCTGATCAACTTAAGGTGATACGAGTAGCCGGATGAGTAAAGAAAGACTTTTGCACTCTACATTAACCGTTTATATCTTTGTGCCCGTTAGGTTCGAGCCCAGGTCCTTAAGGTGATGTAACGGTTATTATTATGTGTTCAAGGAGGCATGTGGTCAGGGAGGGGGCTAAGGACCGGTGTTTGGTTACGGTCGTGTGGGTAGTGGCGGTCGAGCTGAATGTCATAAATGATCATAACTCTACACTCTACTATAATGAATTTTTGGATTCATAAAACTCAGATTAATATTGTTTATGGAAATCCTAAATTCGTGATAAAAATGTGATTATCATACGTTTTTCGAATGTGCTACCAACAGGGGTCATCCTTTCATCGGCTATTTGTAATTTGCTCATTTCACCCGATGTGGATGTGAAGACTGCCAAGGATACCTTACCACCACCACCACCACTAACATAAATACTCCTCTCACTCACTGCACTGACTGCTCCTTTTTATTGGCAGCGCACGACGGCTACGCGTGCTCTTTTTCTATTTTCGTTGATTCATTTAATCCTATCTGTGTTTTCTGCGAATAAAAAGTATTAAGTTACTTTATGTAAGTATTTAAATTGCCCTTTTTACCGTTATCAGTATTATTTTGGTAGTTTTTTTTCGTTTTTATATTTAAAATTACAGTATTTATCGTAATCTGCCGCTGACGGTATTATTTCACTGGAGCGTATTTACATTGTTTATCAGTTAACAATTTTATACGCATACAGTTTTTATTGTTGTATACGCAATTCGATGCAGCGGACGTTGAATAAAGTCAACACGGTTTTTATCTCTCCACTGTTTCATTTATATAATTCTATTACCATGTTTTGTAATATTTAGTGTTGAGAGAAAGTTTGTTGCGAAAGTCCATATATACGAAATATCAATTACCTACTCATTTCATAAACTTTTTAACCTGTTTACATGGTTGTTCATTACCCATCAATTCATTTTTACTGTATTTCCCAACTAATTATAGCTTAGTCAGTCTGGATTGGTCAGAAATGCACGCTCTGTGAAATCGATTAGTTGGGTGTCATATGTGACCAGAATGAATAAATCATACGATGGGAGAGCATAGTCTCCATAATGAGAGAGCAATAAATCTTTTTTAAACCATTTTAACTACACATTAAATTACAATCGCCGGTTTTTCTGCCCTATAAAGAGGGCTTATTCCATTGTTGCCTTTGCTTCTTGTTCACTTGTTTTCACATGTGTGTTTTGAATGGGTTCAGTCAGGCAGAGAGAACATGCGTGTTTATCATTATTGCTTTTAGAGTAACGAACAGCTATTTATCTGTTGCGGCTATTTATAATTGTTTATTATATTTGCCGACTAAAGCATCTATTTTTTATATAGACAACTCTGGCAGTAATGATCAAGGTTTATAGTTTATTACCTACGTGTATCAATGTAAGCGCCAAACGAATAATAATCCGACCATTGTTTAATCCCACTCGCAGTTGTCCTTTCGATTATCATTTTTTGTTAGGCAAAGACTAATTTTAGCCCGAACGTGGGCTGGCGACGTGGAATAAATTTGACACGAGTTGCCAGAAATAGCAGTTTGACCTGTTTACAATTGGAATAACTTGACTCAATGAAACTTCACCGTTTAGTGGACCCTGTTTTACGGCTCATTTCAGTGTTTCAAGAGGAATTTCTACTTCATTCAATCATCTGACCTCACTGGTTATCGTTTTTTTAATGAGAAACATTTTACCGTAATTTTGATAAGTTGCCGAATAATGTACATATGTAACAAAAAATGTCACAGTTGTCACCTGTCTTTGAAAACCAACATTAATTAAATAAATATAAATCGTTCTTCTATTTTTAGTGCGTAATTATTGGGCGCATTACGCATAGTACTGGCATCATAAAATACTAATAATATAATGGACGAAGACAGCCAAATGGAAGAGGGCGAGGTGTGTTCCTCCAACGAGCATTCCAACGACGAGGCTTCCACGGCCGCCGACGCCCTGATTCTGGCTAATAAATCATCGGATTCCGGCGAACATGATTCTACGAAACCGATGGAAATTGACGGCAGTTTCAACGATGATCGTCTGGTGATCGATCTACCCGATGGTCAGCCTTCCACGACCGCCAGTTCAGCGGGTTCCTCGTCAGCGATCGGTGGTGACGGCAAATCTGCGGCCGACTCAATGTCTCCCACCAGCGCCTCCGTCGACAAAACCGGCAAACCCGAGTGTTCGTCGTCTAATTCTTCAAAGAAATCGGCACATTCGCCGGCGAAATCAACGCGAAAGTCATCATCGGTTGGGGCGGCGACAACCAACGGCGACGTGTCAACGACAACCACCGATACGGCTAATAATAATGTTAATAATATTAATACAACGGATAATGAGGAAGCTTTATTAGGTGATACGGAGGAGGATGACGAGCATTGCAACCAGAAAGCCGGTACTTCGGGGGAAAATTCCTCGACCGGTGGGAAAAACGCAAATAATCATTCGGCGAAATCAAATTCCGCCGGCGAATCTTCACGAAAACGAACGGCCGCCTCCTCGTCGGCGGATGATTGTCATTCAGGTAGTGTTGTTGTTTTGTTATTATTGTTATTATTATTATTATTATCTTTGGAGTTTTTGTGTTTAATTTTTTAATTTTATTCATTATTGTTCACTGCACTGTATCATAAATCGGTTTCTGTACCAACCAACGTACGATAGCGTTCAAGAATCTTGAGTTTAATGTCAAGGATATCTCCACTATTTACTCATCCGCCGCTTGTTCATTTATCTCTGATGCTTTGCTTCAGGCAAAGAGGGATCAAAATCGGCTGGAGGTGGTGGCGGATCGAATTCTACCAGCGGTGGTCAGCCGCCGAGGCGGAAAAAGAAACTTTGCTCGTCGAGTAGGGACACGCCCAATCCGAAGATTGCACGAACACAAAATATGGTTTGTTTATTTAAGATTTTTGCGTTTTTATTATTCTTTATTTTTTTATTATTATTAACAACATACATAACATCTATAAAATTCTCATCTCAATCTCCACCATCTGTTTTTTTCTCCATTTTAGCGCTTGCTGGTTTTTTGTACACTTAACGTTTTTATCCATTGCATTAAATAACGTTTGGTTGGTTTGTTCTGTAAAAATAAGGGTGGGACTGGTTGTGTGGAGAGACGTACACGCTCTGACTGACTGACGAAATCGACGTCATTGCAAAGTGAGATAAATTGTTTTAGAATCTGGAGTTCACTCTGCTTCTTTATGTCATTTGTGATTGATTGTCTGGTCTGGTTTGACTCGTTTCGTCGGATAAGAAATAGTGGAAACTTACGTAATGTATGTGTGTACTTTTATGAGTTTCTGATCTATGACATAGACTTGACGTTCATGGGCGGACGAGCCAAACCGTTATTTCGTCGAAGAGCAGGGGGGATTGGCAGTTTTAAGGCAATTTTACACACACATTGGGATGGAATACACACTTTTTCAACTCGCCAAAAGGAGAGAAATTCCACTTTCCCTCTTCTTCTCCACCGCTAGTATTGACGTTGACATATTTTATGACCAAAGGAGACTGCAAATTTAGCACCATAAAACACTAACGCGATTGGCTATTTTAGTACAGAGAACCGGGTAGTTAATTAGATGCATTCAATCTCACCTGCTCGGTATTTTTGGTTTACCATTTACCGTAACCACTAACGGACGAGAAGGGGAGGGAAAAGTGGAATTCCCCCCTCTTTGGCTATCTCAAAAATTTAAATTTGCTCTCTAAGGTGTACGTAAAAAGACCTGAAAACTGCCGATTCCCCCTCTTTGACGAAAATCCCCTCCCTTTGGTGGATTAGCTCGTCCGCCAGTGACCGTAACCCATACATGTAGGGTTTTTACGAACTGTTTGTTTAACGAGTGGTTTAATTCCGCTTCTGAAAATTACCGTAGACTTAACCCAGCCAGTAGACTACACAGCTGTCGGCGTCATAAATTCAGTTTCGGTTCGGTTTTTCCCGATGCAATCAAACTATATTATCCAATTCAATTCAAATCATTGTTAACAAGTATCACCCAACCTGTGAAACCAAGTTGATTGAAGACAAGTTGTGGGGTGAGCACATACTGTACATCCTCCTTAGAAAAGGTTTCAATGATCTGACAGCTGACTGACTACATACAGTAGTTCTAATATACGAGATCCGGTGATTCGTTTAATATGTCTTTTCGAGTTACACCTGACTTACCACCAATAAACGATTCGTGTTCCTCAACCATCCAATTACGAGCTTATCTACCGTTGTTTAGACGAAGATGATAAGAGTTTGGGTAAAACCTATTTTTGGATTTTGGATATCTTTGCATTGCAGTGTGCTCTCTCCTAAGCCCTTGATGTTGATGCTGTCTGCTGTCATATGTACGTGTCATAATAATAATTATTGATGTTATTTGGGGAGAAATTGGGGAGGTGGCTAATAAATTTAGCTGCTCGCTCTGCTATGGGGGGGGGGAGGGGCTTAGAGGGGCTTATTTGTTTTTCCTGCGAGCGATTATTGTGACATTAGCTTTCGAAAACCTCAGGAGTAATCTAAGTTATGACTTATAACGGAGCATTGATACAGGATAATAAATTCTTCACAGAATAATTTAACCCTACGATAACCTATAGATTAGATATTCAATCAGATAAACTAAGCAACCAAAGCGCATTATTATGTTGAACTGAGTGACTGATTGGTGTAGCCTTGTCTTGTGCTGTTGACTGACTGGTTAATCTTGTGGGCAAATCAACACTGTTTTACGCCGCCACCACTTACAATAGCTGGTTGTCGTTAAATAATAAGTGACATATTTTGACGTGACCCCCTCCCACGATATCCTTTGCTCATGACCGCTTGGTTTTGATTCATGCAGTACGTTTTTGAATGACATTTTATGGCTCGTTGTTGCCCCGTGATAAATTGGCATCATAATTCACGGAATATTCGATGGCTTTAATGGAATGTGGTTTCGGATTTAACGGATTGATATGATTCAGTTTCAAATGCTCCTAGTAAAGCTAAAACCCTGTTAAACTCTGGCTGCATCGTCTATCGGTTTGGTGGCAGAGGCTGACTTCCTGACTTATCAACTCAAGTCTAAATACAAAGCTGTGCCGAAGACCACTGACCTTTCCCTCAGCTTCATTTCCGCAAACTCCCCAATTTTTTAAATTTTTAACAATGCTATTGCCATAAACGATTTCCCGGGGCATACTGTGTAAGTACTGTACTTACATGACCAGAGTGATTAATGCGATTCGACTAGCCTACAATGGATCTATATAGTCTATTGTACTTGTAATTGCACCCCACCCCCCCCCCCCCCCCCATTCATACATTCATACTGTAGCCCACTGGCGAACGAGCTAATCCTCCAAAGATAAAGAATTTTCTTAAGGATATATGCTAGGCAAGTGACTGTTTCTAGACTATTTTACTAACACCATAAGCAATAAATTTATTTTTGGAAATACCAAAGAAGGGGAAAACCTCTGCGTCGTTTCCTCGTCCGCCCGTGCCGCATACATTCCTACTGTAGTTACCGACTTTAATGACGACGGCTTGACACGAGCTTTGTGCTGGCCTCTGGCTAATTGGCTGTGTATTTGGCCTTATTAGATACACCTGTCCGCGCCTTGGGTCTAATCGTCCACTGTTGCAAGGTGATCGTACTTGTCATTCGATGATCAGTAGGAGAGGGATGGGGGTTCAGTTGAACCTGGGACAGATTACTGATCATGATCAACGAAAGCTGGAAAGTGATGAAAATTCCGTTGAAAATGGCATTACCTCCGTGATCCACTGCATGCATTATATACATTCACTTAAATGGAACTTTACTTTTCCGAATGTTGTTAATGGTGAAAGCGAGCAATGTGTATGGAATGCTCTCTCTCAAATCGTGATGTGGGCGAAGTGAGGGTTGCCTGGAATGAGCTATTAATTTGTGACATGACACATGACAGGTGTTACCTTGAATGCGATCGTATGTATGTGTGATGAATGTATGTATGTGCAATAATTGATGTATTCTATTGTAATTGTGGTATTACAAGACTAATCACCTTGCCTAAGTGCTCCTCTGCTCAAATACTGTTACGAATAATTGGTTAGTACCAACACGGCCGACAAGCGATAATTCTCGAAGTCGAAGAGAAGAGGATTTTTAAAGAAATTTGAAAGAGCATCAGTTGATCTCAAGATAATTTTAACTCACACTGACCTCAAAATATTTCGAATTCCCATTCCATTACATTTCGCTGGTTACATATGTAACTGATTACGGCAATAAACGGTGGTGACTTTTGGTCATCCGATATGCGTAGTAATTAATGAATGATTCACGAGGTAGCTGTCAATGTCAAGCAACATTCATCAATTTACGAATCAGTAATTTTCATCATTTTAATACTAGTCATAACTTAAGGAAGAATCGATGATATCTCGGGTCCATTAAATAGCTGTAAACCTTGTCACATTCACTGATTCCCACGATGCTTCATGTCTCGGACTTATTACTATTCAATACACGTGTATGCGATTTCCCGCCGACAGATGGTGTGAGGCGAAATAGAGGGAGGACACGATGACTGGATGACGATAACTGCCGGTTATATACCACCCTTTTTGTATACATAGAATATGACGATACACGACGACACTGGCGGACGAGAAGCGGAGGGAAAAGTGAAATTCCCCTCTCTTTGGTGATTTCCGAAAGTAGAGTTTGTTCTTTAAGGTGTAAGTAGATTGACCAAAATTCAGCTGATTCCTCCCTCTTTGGGCAAATTCCCCTCTCTTTGGAAGTTTGTCTCGTCCGCCAGTGATGACACGGAGCGTGAATACACCCTCTCATCATCTCGTTTGATCACATCGAATTTTGGTTGGGAGCCACTAGCGGACTAGAGAACGAAATCGAAAAGTGGAATTTACTCCGTTTGGATGTTCCAAGAAGTTTGATTTGTTCCGTAAGATGAATATTTAAATTGCTTCAAAACTGGTGATTCCCGCCTTCTGGAAGAAATTCCACTCCTTTGGGTTGGTTGGCTCGTCCACCAGTGTTGGGAGCCGCATTCAGTAGCAGTGTAATGGCATCATCTAGATCTGTATTAATCAAGGGTCGTTTTTGGGTGAATCAAGTTTTGGATTTCTGGATGGAATGACAGTTTCAATTATAACTACATTTAAGAAATGCATGTTTATGTTGACTTTTCACCTGCCCAGGTTACCCACTACGGTGTCAGGTGTAATTTTCAAATTGTTATTGAGTGGAGTGGACGTAATATGAAGTAAATGAGTGGGTTTTCTAACGGGTAAAATAAATAAGTAATGTTTTTCAAGAGCAATTAACTGGATAAGGTGCTTTGCAAACAGCGTAGCCATCAACCTGCTTTCATTTAAAATCCAGGTGTAAATACCGTTGACCGTAATCCGTAACTTAGTTGCTTTTAACTAATTAGTAAACGAATTCTAGTCCTACCAAGAAACTGAAAAATTTCAAGTATCCTGGTAGGATTCGAACCCACGACCTTCCGTTCAGTACACGGACGTGCTAACCGCTACACCACAGGTACAAAATCAGGTTACACTTCACTCACAATAACATTGGTGAACGTTTGCAAGTTGATTGACGTGTTAGTTGGAAAGAAAGTTTGTATGCGGGTGGGCAATCCTCCAAAGGGAGGGGAGTTTGTCAAAGAGGGGAAAATCGGCAGAAAGTAGGCAATTTTACCTACTGCATAGGGAAAAAATTTCACCTTTTGACACCGCCAAAGAGGGGAGAATTTCACTTTTCCCTCCCCTTCTCGTCCGCTGGTGCGGGTGGGACATCAGTTGACGCAGTTGTGAAGTATATATGTAATTCCAGCTGAACTGACCGACATAAAATACAAATGAAAACATATACAATATTTATGAAGCTGTCATTAGAAGACAGTCTGGCGGACTCCTGGCACGGAGTCACCACAAAATCCTAGTCTAAATATTGTCTTTATTTCTCGTAAAAAATCGGAATACCAGTTCGAACTTCGAAGCAAGGTTAACGCAATGGGGTAGTTTCCAACCGAAGTAGTACGTTAATAGACGTTCCCGCATCGTAACTTCCATTGTACAACTTCAGTTCAGCAGAAAAAGGCAGGTTTCCTGGTCCAAGCTCATTCGTTACTGATGAGGGGGTCTGACAACGGTTGTGGTCGGATATTAGAGTCATTGCATTGAAGCAACATTCGAACAGAGGGAAATGGAATGTTATGGAAATGTCAATTTTGGGACGCGAAAACATGACAAATTGTACTTACCGACTGATTATAGCTACACAAAATTGTTTATATACACAAAACAATCAAAATTAATGTCCAGTCAAATACAAGTCATTAGTTTGAATTGCATGTCGTTAATAACCACCGGGCCACTTATAGATTGAGTAGTTTTTTTGGGTATGGTAGTTATTATCAATAAAATCGAACATTTCAATTTAATTTGTGAAAACAGAATAGCCTCATCCTCATACGCAGGTATTCTATTATTAACGGTGTTTAAAAGTTTGGAATCAAACGTATCTTAGGGAATTGAACTGGAGAATTGTGAATTGAAGCGTATGCTCATAATGAGGTTGATGGATGCATTATTTATTTGTGCGGCTTGTTATCGCTCGATATGCGCTACTGCTGGCGCGATGGAAAGCTGTGCTTGATTCGACAGATAAGGGGCGATATATTGAGATCGATGGAATCCTTTTCTAAGAGTTCAATATGAACTACTTGACTTGTTTCTTTCAATGTTCACATGTAGATTTCTGAAAATTATATTGAAAGTAGGGAACCTTACGACTCGGGGGGGGGGGGGGGGTAATTATGATTAAAAAAACTTAAAAGTGACTCAGTATAGTTACCACTTACTGGAAGGATGTGTTTTGTGTGAAAAATTAAATTTTTTATTATTGTTTGCTTTTTTTCAATAATTATTAATTTGCAGCGCAAAGACGCGTGCACATGGGTACGGTCAATAGCGACCGAGATCGACCCCGACTCGCTGGGCGCGTGTGAGCCGGGCACACATGTCAATCTGGATGGCATTGTATGGAATGAAACTGATAATGGTATGTAACATAATATAAAGTTCATATTATTTGTATGACGTTTTATAGTGTTTTTCTCAGAATGTGTTGTTTCTATTCAGCTGTAGCCTGTAATAACATGTTATATCGTAACAAAAATTAGATGGAAGAAATTTCGGTTTACCGATCGATCACTGACTGCCACTAATTTGTTTAAACTATTAAACTGAACTCGTAGAACAGGGTCATAAACTATTAAATGTGTATATAAGAAATGTCTGTTATAACGTCAGTCGTTTTTTAGCATGGTGAACATATGGAACAGGAAATAGAAAAGTTTTATGGAAAAAGGAGAGGTTAACTGACGAAGGTATTTCGTTCATAACTTATGTATACGTATAAATATAATCGTAAAAAACAAACGTAAATAGGATGATTTGTTTGTTTGTATGGCCCTCAATTCACAACACCGGGGAATCACATACGATGAGGGAAAGGTTTGTTTGGGATTCGTCCTGCTCTATAGATGCTATAGGTCCTACTGAACAAGATTGTAAAAACTTCATGCATGTGATTGATTCAGGTCTGCTGGTTGTGAATGTAACCTGGCGTGGCAAGTCCTACATGGGCACACTGCTCGACTGCACCAGATTCGACTGG
Source organism: Daptonema setosum (assembly GCA_964036265.1). Classification (NCBI taxonomy): domain Eukaryota; kingdom Metazoa; phylum Nematoda; class Chromadorea; order Monhysterida; family Xyalidae; genus Daptonema; species Daptonema setosum. The sequence goes on from OZ038443.1 coordinate 11,691,967, forward strand.
GCACCACCCAGGTTGGAGATTTTCTGGTCTTCATGCATTCAAGTAAGATTGTTGAACATGAAGAAAATTGTTGTTGCATAACATGAGATATATTTTACTGAATAGATCATCTGATTTTCCCGAGGAAATTTCGACAGTTGTAAAGAACTTTCTCCCAAAAACACTCCAAATATACAGTAAGCCATAGTAAGAAGTGATAAAGTCAACCAACAAAAAAGTACTCAAATGTGATTGTGCACAACCAGTACGAATTTTCAATTCAATTCCCAATTTCTCGATGATTGTAGGTTATGCGAATCGCCGCTGATGGAGTTGACGCCGGCGAAGGGACGCAGTGGCAAAAGGGGTGGACGCAACAACAACAACACCAGCCATTTGTCGGCTGCCACATCAGCGTCCTCTGCTAACTTACAGGTTTCTTGAAGTTTTTAAATTGTTTGAAGTTTTATATAATAAATTTGAATTACTAAGTTTCATGATCCTTTTTGTGAAGTTTAGGAACTCAGACGTATCATAACTACCAAACAGTTTCTATAGTGAGGTACTATTAGATAATTTTTGAGGCAAGAAGTTTAGGAACTCCTATTTTGTGAAATTTCAATACAGTTTTCAAGATGAGATGATTTTCAGACCATGAAAATTTTTGTCGAGTTTAGGAACTCAGAATTCTCAGTTTACTCACTTTGTTTAGGATCTTCGTCGTCAGAATAGCCACAACAACAATCACATGAAGTCATCAAAGTCCACCTCCAAGCTGTCGGTTAATGTCAAAGGCTAGTTTCTTAACAATTTTATTTGTAACTTTTTTTGTAAAGAATTCCATTCAGTCAGTTTATCCAACCACTCTGGCCACTACGAAAACATCGTTCTGATATGGTATCAGTGTGCCTCGATGACTTCAGCGATGCAGAAGTCCCAGTAAGAAATTCCCTTACTTAATGGCTCACGTTTTCAGATGAAGACGACGACAGCTCTCAGGGTATCTTGAGCGAGCAGATGTTGGAACCATTATCACCGGTGATGCGCCAATGTCCCTGTAAATCGTGCAACAAAGAGTACACCAACGATCTGGCACTCAAGTTCCATCAGAACTCGTCGCATCCGCCAGTACGGCCGGACACTCCACCACGACTACTGCCGCCACAGCCACAGCACATGGTGTCGCCCATACAGAAACAGAGCTCGGTCGATAAGATCGCAACCAGTAATGGTTGGTTTGGTGGGATTTACATTCGATGAAGATCTTACGCAGCATTTGTTCAGTTTCATTTGTAATTCAATGATAATACTAAATCAACAAAAATTACTATAATTAATTACTTGGCATGAAATTATTGTAAATTTTATCAGAGATATCAAGTTTTCAGTTTTCGTGTAGTTACTACAATCAATAATTAACGTAACTACAATTAGTTTTTTATAATGTATATGTTTGATTGCAGTGCCGTCACAATCGGTTTCACCGCGAGTTCTCAACAAGCAGCCGGTTGGTGGCGATGTTAAGACGCCACTGGCTGCTGCTGCTGCTGCTGCCGCTGCCAACGCTACTGCTCACAACAACTTCAAAACGGGTAACAACAACAACAACAACAATAACAACTCAACAGCAACCGCAACAACAACAGCAATAGTTTCTAATAGCAACACGGCATCCACATCGGCTGATGTTGCGTCTCATATCATCAAGACCGAAGCCAAAACGGAGGATACGCTATCGCCCAAAGAGAATGAGAGCCTGCAGATGCTGTTCAGGGTGGTCAATAACGGACAGGCGAATGCAGCGACGGTCAATGCTGCTGCCACTGCCGGTGCTGCTGCCGCTGGAACCAGTGGTCCACCCGTACAAGGTCAGCAAATAAGTTCAAAGTTATTCGCTTTTTGTGCCATAATAGCAAAGTTGAACACCAAGTCACCAAATGTAGTGAAATTGCGGTAATCTACTTAATGACTGATCACAATAAACTTGTTTTACCTACTGTCCTTACTCAAATTTAAAATGACAAGTAGTTGCTTCGAGAAGGATAAATATAACAGTACTTTATTTCAGATTTCCCCAAGCTGGAGGCAACCACACCGGTGCCACCGTCAGTGATCAAAGGCGGGTCGGATCATGGTGGTCATCACAGCCATCGACATCATGAACACGACAAGTCATCGACCAAGGCGTCCAGTGTTGCTGGTTGGTGCTTGTTGTTGTTGTTGTTGTTGTTGTTGTTGTTGTTGTTGTTGTTGTTGTTGTTGTTGTTGTTGTTGTTGTTGTTGTTGTTGTTGTTGTTGTTGTTGTTGTTGTTGTTGTTGTTGTTGTTGTTGTTGTTGTTGTTGTTGTTGTTGTTGTTGTTGTTGTTGTTGTTGTTGTTGTTGTTGTTGTTGTTGTTGTTGTTGTTGTTGTTGTTGTTGTTGTTGTTGTTGTTGTTGTTGTTGTTGTTGTTGTTGTTGTTGTTGTTGTTGTCGTCGTCGTTGTTTAAATAAAATTTGCATCATAACTGTTCATTTTGATAAATTTGTGCTGATTTTCCAGGTGATGAACGTGCGACCAGCCGAAGTCCAGCGGCGTATTCAGATATCTCGGATGATGCGGCACCCGTCCTGGAAAAGGAAGTGCCCACCAATCCACCAGCCAGTGTCACCGTACAACCAATCATCAATGCATCACCCACTGGTTTATTTCGCCAGTTTATTAGTTTTTTTAATGATTAGTCAATCAATCATTCAGTCAATTGATCCATTCCTTCAGTCATTCAACCAACCAATCAATCAATCAATCATTCAGTCACTTAATCAATCAACCGATCATCTAGTCAATCAATCAATCAATTAATCAATCAATCATTTAGTCATTCAATCAATCAATCATCCAGTCAGTCAATCGACAATTTATAAAAAAAGTTCATACACCCAATGCCACACTAATGTGTTCTATTTCAGTATCAAAAGTGTCTACCTTGGGCTCATCCTCCAAGCTGTCGTCCAGCTCAAGCAGCAGCAAATCAGTGGCAGTGGTGCAGCCTCAATGTTCCCATCAGCCATCACCTTCTCAACAACCCGATCTCAAACCGCCTACCGCCGATGGTCAAGCTGGTGGACCCGACGATGCCGTCAATAAAGCGGTCGTGGCGCCGGCAAATATGATGGCCGCGGGTTGGTGCAGTGTACAATCTTGAGGTTGTTGTTGTTGTTGTTGTTGTTGTTGTTGTTGTTGTTGTTGTTGTTGTTGTTGTTGTTGTTGTTGTTGTTGTTGTTGTTGTTGTTGTTGTTGTTGTTGTTGTTGTTGTTGTTGTTATATTGTTGGTGTTGTTGTTTTTGTACGTTATGCGTGAAGTTATAGGAGTAGAGTTCTATAAGATATACGAAATTAATTATTATTTGCAGCGATGGCCATGCCACGTGCGAGTATGCCAACGATGATGGCGACCACTGCCGGCCCGCCGCACCATCCGTTCGTGTCGGCACCCGGATTCATGCCACCTGGAGCTTTCATGTCACCGTATGGACTGCAGCCGATGATGATGATGCCGGGTGCATCAAGTCCACATCAGATGCCTCATCATCCACTCGCCGCTCATTCACAGCCTCATGTGTCCCATGGTGAGTTGGTTGGGTTCGGGTGCATCACTTGAATTGAATGACCATTGACCACTATGACTGATTACCAGACGTTGTATTCAGTAGATCAATGAGTAAAACAGACTTGAGTGAGTTGCAACCAACTCCACTTATATCAATCACCAAATGCGTCCTGTTTGCAGGCAGTCCATCCGCAATAACAACCACGACTCCGTCGAATCTGCACAAAATCCACGAGCTCAAATCGTCCAGTCAATCGAACAGTCTGTCACCGCAACAACATTCTGTGGCGGTATCGGGTTCGGCCGGTCCACACTCGAAACAGTCGGGTTCGGTGCGAACGGACACACCACCGGTACAACGACATCACCACATCCACCAGCATAACATGATGCCTTACTTTGCACCACATCACTTCTCCAGTGAATATGGTTAGCACCGTAATATACTTGATGGTGTTTTGATAAATCAGAAAATACTTTGATGAAAAGAATCGTTCTTTAGATTGTGGATTTTGCCAAGTAGACAACAGCAGTTATGTTTCTAACAAATGTTAACTGTGCCTGTTTTGTTTCAGCCATGTCAATGCTGAGTCAACAAACGGCAGCGGCCGCCGCCGCCATGCAGAATTCAATGCCACCAAAGTAGGGGACGATGGGAGGAAGATGACCGAGATCATGTGAAACATCAGACTTTTCCTGATGAATGTGATATTTTTTCGTAGTAATTGACCACCATTCGGGTTTTGTACAGTACCAGGTGAGATGAGAAGATCAGGTCATTAAAGCGGATAGATGGTAAGGCAATATTTCTTTATCCATCCGAAGCTGGTCAGCATTTGAAGTATTACTGATTACCGGTTGCTGCTTTACTACATACATTTGCCTGTATTTGCGTGTGTTGTTGCGTCAACTTATTTGTGATTTATTATTTAGTTTCAAAATCTGATACATGTTTTATATGTATTATGTGTTATTTCGACTAACCGCCGCGTATTGTTGTCCATATTTTGATGATAATTTTTCGTATTTGTGGTATTTTGATACGTTTGCTCGATACCATGAGTTGTTAAATTGTACACACATTACACTTTTATTACTGGTTTGGTAGTCCCTCGTGTAGGCAAGCATCAGACATTTCAGTTGCAATACCCTAAGATTAGGTATCTCGCAATCCCATTCGATTGGAATGTTATCTGATTTTGGATTATGGTGTTTGTGCGGGACTGACCAAGTTACAAACACTCAATGCGTTTGTACTGTATATGCCCTTGCACTGCTCACTTTATATTACAATTATTAAATGTTGTTCGGCTGATGTTCAAGTCTTGTCTTTCGGTCTAGACATAACTATCCGTAACGTATTCCATTACGTCTTCTTTTTGGGAGAAATGGCCATTCAAACTGTGTCAGTTTGCTGGGTCATTCCGGGGATGATTTATCTGACGCTATTTCAAAGATCGATAGGATCTGATTTTGAAACAATCCTCTTAATTTTCGCAAGTAGATGTATCCCGCTGTTGCAGTCCATTTTGTAGTTAGGTTTCCGCGTTTTTTTGCCACTTTACTATACAGGTATTTTATTTGTCATATACACTATGTAGAGTTGTTCGCACGAATATGTAGTAAAAACAGTCTCATCTCATTCACGTGTCCAAATATTAACCTATCGTTGATGTGTATTTAGTCAGTCACACACACTCACACATTCGTTCCGCTTTTTCATGATTATTTACGCCGGATTGTACTTTTAATAAACATCTTATAGCAAAGAACGATGGCAGATTCGAAAAAGTTTATATTTGGGATCTGCCTGTAACCAGTATATCTCCACTAGTTTATCTTGCGTAAAATGTGAATTTAATTGGATATCTGCGATTGTAATTTGGTTATTGGTATATGATACTCCAGTGAAATGCTGTGGAACTTTATTGAGGAAAGAGCGCCGTAATGTTCTAACCTGATTGCAACCGGAGTATTTTATACTAATAAGTAGTACGTTGCTTATTTGGTGTATTTCGTTATTGTCCTTTTATAGCCACCACTAACACTGTCTCATCAGTTATCGTGTTCATTTATATATATATACAGACATGTATTCAGCAATTATACAGTGAGAAGATGAACACTTTGAATACAAAATGGTGGCATTGATTTGTTTGAAGTGGTAATGAATAATTCACAAGTATGTACATGTAGCTCATGAATACATTCACTAGAATACGGTAAGGTTATTTAGAAAAAAAACTAAATACTGATATCAGTTCTGAGATAAGAATGTTATGTAGATTCAATGAATGACATAAAGTGCCACCGTTTTAAAGCTATAAAAACTTAATAATCCAGTCCAATCATTATCATTTAATGGCCGTGGATGTTCTGGGCGTGGCATTACATGAGCAGGGCATGGCCGATCGGATGCATGCCGTTTCACGAAGTCGTATTAGCAGAATTGGCAATGGTACCTGCAATGCAAGTGAAACAAATTCGTGGAACTATGGTCAAAAATAATCAATCTACGAAAAAAATCTACGGGTGGACAATACTTCGAAATATCTTGAACTCTTTTTGACGTTTTGTTTTGACCAAAACCTTCGACATAAAAAACCTAGCAGGGTTTGATTATTTGGGTATCAAACACAAAACCAACCATGACACAACAGATTGTGAGACCGGCGGCAGCCATAAATGCAGGTATATAAGCCGGGTAGTGTAAGGCATACACAAATCCGACTATTATGGCCGTGCATGCACTCACCTCCATTATCACAACAAACGGCAGTAGCAGGTACAGGCTGAAACCAAGTCAGTAGTGTAGATCAGACAGATCTGTTGAAGTAAAAGTAGTATGCAGTCAGACAGATCTGTTGAAGTAAAAGTAGTATGCAGTCAGACAGATCTGTTGAAGTAAAAGTAGTATGCAGTCAGACAGATCTGTTGAAGTAAAAGTAAAAATAATCGTGTGTGATCCTGTCAGATTGAGAGACATTATGAGAGTGATTTTTTAATGCTACATACGAAAAGTTCGCAGGATTCAATTGAATTTTGAGGTTGAGAATCTTGAAATTATATGGGATATTCGAGAATCTTGAAATTATATGGGATATTCGAGAATCTTGAAATTATATGGGATATTCGAGAATCTTGAAATTATATGGGATATTCGAGAATCTTGAAATTATATGGGATATTCGAGAATCTTGAAATTATATGGGATATTCGAGAATCTTGAAATTATATGGGATATTCGAGAATCTTGAAATTATATGGGATATTCGAGAATCTTGAAATTATATGGGATATTCGAGAATCTTGAAATTATATGGGATATTCGAGAATCTTGAAATTATATGGGATATTCGAGAATCTTGAAATTATATGGGATATTCGAGAATCTTGAAATTATATGGGATATTCGAGAATCTTGAAATTATATGGGATATTCGAGAATCTTGAAATTACATAATGGGATATTCGAAAATCTTGAAATTATATGGGATATTCATAAAAAAATCAAAGCAAAATATGACACCAACTGGAACAGAATGATTCCGTATGCCGCAACGACGGTGGCCAGCAGACAAACCGTAGAGACTGTTACGATCAGGACAACCAGACCTGGAATGTTCAAATGAGCTGACTGAGATGCCGTGAGTAAATGAATAAACATTCTGATTCATGTCGAGCAGTTCCGTGAATAATGAGTAAAGTAGTAAGTAATAGATTCAGTGACTCCCTGTTGAGAGAGTTATTCAAGGTGAATGAATGACTTTGTGGAATGGAACGAATAACCCACCAATACTCAGCTGTTCACATGGAGGATGTCGGGCACACGCACCTATTCGATCCAGCAGAATGACCTCGCCGACGAGCTGCAATATTTCCCAATCAGATAAGCAGTTTTCTGCAACATCATTGAGGAAACTGAAATATCAGTCCATCAGTCTATCGATCAATCATTCATTATATGCGCGGCTGCAGTCATTTTCAATATGCTTTTTTCAAATCTGTAACCCGTTTCAATCTGTAACCCGTTTCAATCTGTAACCCGTTTCAATCTGTAACCCGTTTCAATCTGTAACCCGTTTCATTCTGCATTCTGTATCATTCCGCAGTCTGTGTGCACCTCAATTTCAGTATGGACCTTTATGTGGATTATTAAAATGTACAGTAACAGAATACCTACTGTATCTACGCTTTATTCTGCTTATCTGTTCCCAGTCACTGACCAACCGCTCCCAGAATGTAGCAAGTCCAAAGGAACAATGTGATGTACCATCGTCGATTCACCGCCTGGTACTCTGCTCGAACCGGACCACCGATTTCTGGCCAACTGCCACTGTAATAATTCAGATATTAATATAAATCAAGTGTGAAACGTCAGGTCATGCCTCACCTCTCCCTATTTGGAACATTAATAATTACGTACATCTGTTGTAGTCCGGGGTCCGGGAATGAATGTGTTTCGACGGATTAGGGTACTTGGAAATTAACTCAGATCAATCACCAAAATTTTCCAATATTTCACCTGTACATACTGTCGATGGATTGTCGGGAACCCCAGCCGGATGAGGTGGTGGCTTTCATCTTCATTCGGTCAAAGGCGGTTTCGACCAACTCGTGTAGGTTGCTCTCCGACGAGGACATGGTCATGTACTCACGCAGGTTGGGAACACTGCGGTGAGGCATTCAAACTAATAATTGTGGAAATTGTGGAATGGGTCAAAGTATAGCTAAAATAGCAATTAATAATGTATCCAAAATACGAAATTTTTTGATAGCTTACTATAAAGCTACATTATAACGCAGTATGTTGAGTCAAATGTATGCGCTTCCTGATAAAATAATATTGATTACCGTTGATATGACAATATCTAGCAATTTCCGTTCATCAAGGCCCAAATAGGGGTAGATTTATTTGAACAGGCGCACTTGAGCAGATAAGGCCAAACCTATGATGTATTTTTATTATACAACAGACGCCCTAATGCTACTATGGTATGCGCAGTAAGATATTGTAAACAGGTTGGAGGGGTCGAGTGACTACGAATAATTTCAAATGGATATGCTTTTTGCATGCGTAAATTCGAAAAAAAAACGTTATACTTAACACTATATAGTTTCTTAGTTTCTTTTCAATAAAAACGCAACTACCACAAACGAGTATGTATTTATTGCAGCCAGAAAACAAGCAATAAATAATTATTGTGCTTGATGGTTGCCAGTTGCTTTCGCAGCGGTAATTAACTTCGACGATAATTAACCGGAAACGATAATTAACCGGGTTATACCCTATGTAGTTATGTCTGTCTGTCTCCCGTCTGTCTGTCCCAATCAACACAATCACTGCCAGTCAACACAGTCACTGCTCAACACCGCACCGCATCGTCTACTCACCATGTCTGTCTGTCTGTCTGTCTGTCTGTCTGTCTGTCTGTCTGTCTGTCTGTCTGTCTGTCTGTCTGTCTGTCTGTCTGTCTGTTTGTCTGTCTGTCTGTCTGTCTGTCTGTCTGTCTGTCTGTATGTCTGTGTATTAGCTTGGAGGTCTTTCTGGTGCATTGAATTTGAATCTTTTGGGTGAATATAAGGTTTTTATATGCGGTAATCATTCAACAACGATTACTCGCCTTGTCGGTCATAATTTTACGTCTGAATACTTCACCGCAGTCCGCAACGCTTCGGCTGTCAGCTTTGAGCGCCCGAAAAGAACCAGAACATCCAACACTCCGGCACCAAAAAAATAGGATTGACGTAAACATAAGACGCAAAAACAAATATAGTTCACTCATCGATCCAGTCATTCACTGAATGGAAAAGGAACCTCGTCAAAAAAACGAACGAAATCGGAAATTTTGAGGTACTTTTCATCTTTTAAGGAACGTAATTACCTTTCAGGAACCACCAAATACCCAGGAACACGTAGTTCACGGTTCCCGCCACATATCGTCCGCTATTGTGGTAGTTGACTGACTCATCACAACTCGAGTTCAGGTCCAGCTGTTACGTCGCTACGACATTTGGAACTAATTTGGTCGTGTTGTTTAGTGGTGTAGTGGTTAAATGACGCACGGGCACTATGAATGAATGTGCCACTCACTCTACCAAGGCGTCGGCCTGTTTAGATATGCATACTTGTTGTAAAATGGAATATTGTTAGCTATTAACGGCACACAACAAATATTTTGGGCACAGTTTTTTCGGGCCCACCAGAGGAATCAATCTCTCATTCATTGGCCGTCAGATAAATAGGCTCCACTTTTAGAGCATCAGTTTATTCTGAACCACGGATTTGTTTCACTAACAACGCTAATACTGATCGTATAACATAACAGTGGTTGTTTATTTGTCAAATCCATACAAATACTTTTTTCAAATACTCCAATCAGACGAAAGAAAAACATTTTGTTGCCTTTTCATCGGCCATGCAACATCATTTGAAAACCCTCCTTTTGACGTACCATTGCAATGAGATAATCAATTACATGCTACTGCTGAAAAGTCAAAGAAAAATTCTGGCGGACAATCAGAATCAGTCTCATAATCATTCGGAAATGCTCTACTCATAAATCATTGTTTTCAGCTGTGCTGCTTTTGTCGGCTGGTGTGTGAGTGTGGTTCGTCGTTGGCAAAGGAGAACCATTCTCGAAACAACATAGTTGCATTCATTAGCAAATCGATTTCGACTTGGCTAATTTTGTAATAAATATTAGCTTCCTAAATGCTCGTTTCTCCGCAAACACAGACCAGAAGTGAGTTTTTAGATGGAAGTGTTTTACAAAGTGACTAGCGATTGGCGCGTGTTCAAATTGAGTATTATACATGTATTATAGATAAGTGTGGTAATCATTTCAACACCCGATGATCATGGTTCGGTCAAAAAATAAGGAAGCAAACATTCCAACGTATGTAATAAATGAATGAAGAGGAAGTAAACAATTCTAACATATCATATTTGAGTATATTTGATTTCGTTTTTGAAAGGAAAAGACGTGTCGATAGGACACAATATGTCATATGTAAGAATACTATATGCCTTAATACTGCCACCATAGTTTGGAAGCCGGGTACAGCTTAGGCAACCAGGAACCATCATATTAACATGTCATATTGACATGTCATAATAACATGTCGTATCAAAATGTCATATTAACATGTCATATTGATATTAACATGTCGTATCAACATTTCATATTAACATGTCATATTGATATTATATTCTATTCAGTTGTGAATGCCATACAACCAGCTGACGGGCACCAATGTTGAGTGGCGGCAATTATCATAAACCCTTATTGCTTGTTGAAATCGTTAAGAGACAATATTGTTCTGCAGGTTGTTCTTCCAGAAACGCCGTTGTTGGTCACGGGACTTGAAATCACATTGACCAACCAATAATTCGCATTTTTCGTTTTCTCCGTATTTACACGAACGTTGAAGTTTCGAGTTACACAGTGCCAGGAAACAATATTATAAACGGACGTTCGATGGATTCTTCAACAAATTGTGAAACCTTGAAACGCGTTTCATCGCATCGCAAACAGCATCAGCTGAATGGCGTGCGATCCATCCTGCTATCACAAAATTGCCCACTATTTTTGGCGATCTGTTTACTTTGAAAAACCAGTATTGATTGACATTTTTTCAGAAGATTTGATTCGTTGGAGGACCATTTTCTTGGATCTCAACGATTTTTGTCAACTCAGTCTATACAGTTTTTTGAAGAATTGATTGTGATCCGATGGTTAAGGCAATCTTCGCAGAATGATGAAACCAAAACGTGTGAACTCAGGTTATACAAAAGATTGGAAGACTGCATTTGAGTTCACATGGTTTGGTTTTATCCTCCTGCGAAGATTGCAATCATATACATACCAAATTTATTATTCTAATGATTTGTATAACATATTTATGGTTGTGAGTAAGTAACAGATTCAGGCAAACTAAGTAGCGAAGCGAACATATGACTCGTTGGAATTCCATTGTTTTCGTAGCATAAAGAGACGCAATCAATCTTGGTCGTTTACGCCCACCCACCGTTTGCCGGTTTTCCGTTACGAGTTGGCCAAATGCGGGTTAAGGTATTATTCATAGCTTCTTTGATTCGGAGAAACCTGGTTGGATCATCCAGAAGAGCGTTGGCAGAGACCAACATATGATTTTGTTGTTTATGGACTAGAGGTTTTTTGCAAGTATCTGTGGCTTTAAAGCCGCACGTCATTGATATATTCAAGTGACTAATGAATGCCCTGTTAGATTAATCCATATGGAGCAAGTGATCAGCAGATCTGTGTCTAATTTTATGAAATCATGTCAAGTTTACCCACATGTTCGATTGCCTTTGCGTCTTCCCCGACATTCGAGCGTTAAATACAATATTTGAGCATGTACACAAGTCAAATATCTATGCCATCTTATCCTGTGAAGAATCAACAAAGATATGGTTGTGATGTAAAGTTATATAGCTTTTGCCACCCGTTTTGCAATCGAGAGCTCCGATGGGTAACTTGCGACTGAAAATCTGTCGTTATTCATCCTCTTCGAAATTTGGTCCGTCACAGTCGGACTCGATTTTTAGTTGAGCTCCGAATTTTCACCAAACATTTTAAAGATGGCACAGCTGATAATCTGCTTCGGACATCTATTTAACATTCTGGTTAAAATATATAGTATTTCCAAGAAGACTGGTCCGTTGCACTGACGAGATGTTCCACCGAAACAAGCACTACTTTTAAAGTAGAATATGTACATTGTGTAACATAGAAACGTAAATCATAAATCGCATGCCGCGATTAGGCCTATAAAAATGCGGTTTGATTAAATTCTTTCCAACATTTAAGCTGTTAAATGACCGACGAAAGCCATGACTCGCTATGTGCCGCTGATCGTGTTGCTGCCACAAATTATATGTCAGTCTGACCATCATTCAGTCAAGTCTGTCGATTACTTCGACGAATCGTCCACAACAACCATACCACCCGTTAACACAATCGAATGTGCACTGTACGATGTCGTCACCGAATATACCACAGATCCTGAAGATCAAATACTCTCACGGTAGGTGAGTGAGTGAGTAAATGAATGAGTGAGAGAGTGAGTGAGTGAGTGAGTGAGTGAGTGAGTGAGTGAGTGAGTGAGTGAGTGAGTGAGTGAGTGAGTGAGTGAGTGAGTGAGTGAGTGAGTACATAAGTGAGTGAGTGAGTGAAGTGAGTGAGTGAGTGAGTGAGTGAGTGAGTGAGTGAGTGAGTGAGTGAGTGAGTGAGTGAGTGAGTGAGTGAGTGAGTGAGTGAGTGAGTGAGTGAGTGAGTGAGTGAGTGAGTGAGTGAGTGAGTGAGTGAGTGAGTGAGTGAGTGAGTGAGTGAGTGAGTGAGTGAGTGAGTGATTTTAATCGTCATTTTCAGATCATGGATGCATAATGCGGGTCAAACGTGCCAAACGACACTGTTTTGCATGCAGGTTTTTATTTTGTTTTTATCACAAACTCGTTGTGAGTATTTTCAATCTCAACTAAATGAGAATGACATAGGAACAAATCCTAACTAAAGGAGAGTACTATATGAGTCAGTCCTAACTAAATGAGAGTACCATAGGAGTCAATCATAACTAAATGAGAGTACTATAGGAGTCAATCCTAACTAGAATAAATGAGAGAAATATATGAGGAGTCAATCCGAACCAACCACAGGAGTCATTCCTAACTAAACGAGAATGATACAAGAATCAATTCTAACTAAGTGACGGTACAATAGGAGTCCATTCTAATTATATGAGATTTCTAAATGAGTCATTTCTAATTAAATTGAATGAAACAGGAGTCAATCCGTAACGACACACATAAACATGTATGGAAGACCTGCGCCGAACTCTATGAACGACGAATGCCTGAAGGAGCGTCAACTGCTCTCTATGAAGCCTGTCATCCTGATTCAACAACTGCTAGACCACTGAGTGGGGGAGGATATCTGTTAATTGACAGGTGAGTGAGTGAGTGAGTGAGTGAGTGAGTGAGTGAGTGAGTGAGTGAGTGAGTGAGTGAGTGAGTGAGTGAGTGAGTGAGTGAGTGAGTGAGTGAGTGAGTGAGTGAGTGAGTGAGTGAGTGAGTGAGTGAGTGAGTGAGTGAGTGAGTGAGTGAGTGAGTGAGTAAGTAAGTTAGTAAATGAGTGAGTGAGTTATTGTTTCAGCACGAACACGAGTCACAGCTACGACTGTTGCTACGACGAATCCTGCTGTAATGTGGAGATGGAAGCCCGGTATTTCTGCAAACGAATGCTGGCACTTCAAGGAGAACTCGATCGTACGTTGGCGGCTAATTATAAAAAGGTTGGCAATCACTCACTCACTCACTCACTCAATCATTCACTCACTCACTCACTCAGGTTCTGCAAGAAATGCGTGCAACGGAAGAAGAGTTAAACTCAGCAGCTTCGTTACCCGGCAAACATACTGTTAACTTAATTGTGATCCTCTTGTCCATTGTGGCGAGATTTCTCTGATAACGTGATAAATGATAATAACCATTGAATTTACTGCGGACGTTCAATAAAAGCTTTCACCCATCTGTTTGGCTCAGCGATGGAGAAAAAAATCGGCAGCAAAAACAAAATTTGAGCCTCATGTGTTTTTTACATTGAAATTGAGTTGGAATTGAAATAACTGTTATGAGGAAGGCAGGTCTGGTTCGTAGTAAACTCTGTAGGATAATTTAGTGGGTTTTCCACAGTCAGTATCAAGGTCAGGTATTGTTTGTTGTCATGTTTAGCCGAAGCATTTCACATGGCATCGTTGAGAGAGATGTCCTCCATAGTGAGTGCATGAGAAGGAATGAGAAACACGGATTATCTTCATCTGTTAGGTTAGGAGCACTGGTAGACGAGCTAATCCTCCAACGGGAGGGGAATTTCGTTAAAGAAGGGGAAATGACAGTTTTCAGACCGTTTTCCATACACCTTAGGGAACAAACTATTTTTTGAAAACCCCAAAGAGGGGGGAATTCCACTTTCCCCACCCCTTCTCGTTCGCTAGTGATTAAGAGCAATCAAGTTCAAAATATGATGTGTAAATGTTTTACCGTAATAAATTGTAACCCCTTTTCCTAAATAATCAAAACACAACAAAACTCACGTCGACCGTTTCAGAAGACGAAAAGTGCATCGACATCTTTGTGACGTGTAAAGTGTTGCAGTGAGTGACTAAAAAGCATGATTTTCAAGCGTAGAATTAATGCCAGAATTAATACTTATTCTTCTAGTTGTTACGTTCAACAGAATCCTCGTTGTCTCAGCTTCATTTTAGTACCAAACTTTTGTGAATAGACTTGTGATTTTGCTTGACTTAAAGGCGGTCAAGAACCAATAATTATTCGATGAATTCAATTAAACTTGCTTTAACTTGATGTACTGTACTCTTATCTAGAACACTGCTTAGTTTATATTAGAGCCAGAAGATGGGTATTTCTCTTCTACCAGAGTGGGGGAGAGAGAAAGCTCGTACGTCTAGAGGCTTTAGCCAGCCAAGTCGGGTGAGGCAGAGGTGTCCTTTTGAAATGCTACATATAGTTTGTTTTCATCGTTACATTAGGTTTAGTGCAATCTTTGAAGGCTAGATTGAATATTCATTCATGTAAACCTTCATTCAGAATTTTGATCTGCCCAAGCTGCCGCGTCGTCATCACATCTACGGTCATGGGGCTTTGAAGCCTTTATGGCGATTGGAGAATTGATTAGCAAATATTATAATAATTTTATCAAAGCTATAATATAAACTGTGAAATCAAACTACTCATAATGGTGAACTTATCCGCCAACCAAATTATTCTGCCACTGCTATGTATTTTTGAATTGCTCACCCAATATCTGGTCGGTGCTAAGGTGACCGCGCTCAATACGGAGAATGTTGATACCGTCATCAGTTGGTACAATTTTGATTCGTTTAATTTAAATTATAAATGAACAAATACTTGAATAATCAGATCCAACAACGTGAATCATGTTAAGTGTAGTTAACGATTAACGTAAGTTTCGTATTCAGATTCGGCCGAAGTTGTGTTCGTCAACTTCTACGCGGACTGGTGTCGATTCAGTCAGATGCTGACACCCATATATGAGGAGGCATCCAACAAATTTGACGTTGGTTCAATTATTTTTGTTCTTATTTGTCTGGTCAATCAATCATACACACTCGTTCAACCACCCGTTACCGACTTCATTACACATTTTTGTTCAATCAATAAGCCTTTGAATCACTGAATCAATCAATCAATTTACACAATCATCCAGCCACCTAATTAATCAATCAATACACATACTCATTCAACCACTTATTCAACCAATACACAAACATTCAATCACCGAATCAATCAGTACACCCAAACAAATTATTCAACCACGATCACCTAATTAATCGATCAATATACAGTCATTCAAACACATAATAGACGCTCAATCATTCGTTCAACAACCAAGTCAAGTCGATTAATGCACACTATAATTCAAATACCGAATCTATCATTGCACTTTTTACCAGCGCAATCGGTCGTTCAATCACCAAATCAATCAATACACTCGATTGTACAACCAACTTATACTCGTTATTCTTATTCTTGTCTATTTGCGTGCAAAGGAACAATTCTACGTACCCTATCCAATACACAGGAAAGCTGAAACATCTAGTTACTCGATGTTTCAGCCTTCCTGTGTATTGGATAGGGTACGTAGTATTGTTCCCCTGTACGCAAATAGACAAGAATAAGAATAACGAGTATATCAATAAATCGTTACACACAATCATTCAAAAGCCTAATCGATCAATCAATACATGAAAACATTTCTATTTTGATATCAAATCAAATAATTTACACAGTCATTCAGACATCATTAAAGTTCAAACAATCATTCAGTCAGTCACCAAATCAATCAATAAGTTAATCAATACACTCAATCATTCAAATATCTAATCAATCAAATCAATACACGCCATCATTCAACCACCGAAACAAATCATTTCACATTCACTCAATAATTAATACACATACGCGTACGCGTACACCTAACCATTCATTAAAAACTTTATGGTTCAAAAGTTTAATCAATCAACCATTCTATTTTTCATTGCAGAATGAACCAGCCGGTCGAGTTGTCTGGGCATCACTGGACTGCGACAGATATCCCGAAATCGCGCAACGTTACCACATCAGCAAATATCCCACATTGAAAATGTTCAGATCGGGTCAGGTCGCCAAACGAGAGTTCAGGTTGGTAAACAGCAGTTGTTACTGGTTAAACGAGTAACTTTTTTGAAAACAAAGCTCTTTTAACATTCATTACTCATAGTATTTTATGTTGAAAGTAAAGCCACATTCAAATTGAAAAATGGCGTTGTAGTCATTCATTATGCTTGATAAGATATCTTTTTGTGAATTAAGCTAAACTCAATGTGATGTGATTGCAATTGAGTTTTAGGAAAAAAATATTTTTATTTTGTTTCAGAGGCCAACGGTCCGTTGACTCATTAGCCGAATTCATATCGAAACAGCTGGCGACACCGATGAAGACTATAGCCAAACCCGAGGATCTGGTCACTGATGTTGGTCTGATTTTTATTCTTGCGAATGCAATGAACTATAGAAATAACATTTTTGGAAGCGCCTCAATCTTGTGAAGCTTCCAATTATGTGAAGCTCTGTTTATTCTCATCAGCTGCTCAAAATATCCAAGGCCAAGGTTATGGTCGAAATACCATTAGAGTTTTCTCACCACCTTTTGTATTGTAAGTTAGAAAGTTTATTCTCTACAAGTTATACTTTTTCTAAGATTCAATCTTTGTTGATTGTTTAATGCTAAATATACCACCACACGTTTACACAAAATTGTCGGAACTTTTATATCTACGATACTATCGGGGTTTTACTGTGTTTTCAGCCGAAAAAGAGAACAACAGTGGGTTACTTCACAGCAGCCAATGGTCCAGCTTACGATAACTTCATGAAGGTGGCCTCCAACTTACGTGAAGACTGCGAGTTCGTCGTCGGTGCTGGGTTGGTGATTTTTTCGATCTTTTTTTTCTAAAAAAGGTGTATATAACAATGTACGCGTTTTTTTGTAAGTGAAAACAATTTCCACTGTACGGTACGGTAGTCAAGTATTTTTTGTGTAGATACTGTTTGCAAATTTACTACGGTTACTGAGATCAATAAGAAGTTATCAGTTTTGTTATAACCACAAAATATAGCTATAAATGTACTTGATATCAATTCGTCACTGCCTAAATCATACGATTTACAGTTCTTAAAGATTGACTGACCGAGTTCAATAATTTTCCTTTGCTTATTTGCAGACCCGAATTCCAAGGCGCCCTGACGGGTCAGCCCAACGGGTATAAATTGACGTTCAAAGGACCTGAAGCGCCCGAAGAACAGCTGTTCAGTGGGGACATGATCAACTTGAATTATCTCAGGTTTGTTTGTTTAAGTGGTAGACACTCCTGACCTGAAAAAACATTTTTTTGTTTGTTTCTGTGGTTGTTGCTTTCTTAGAAAACAAACATGAAATAGGATTACTGATTAGATTATGTTTGACTTAAACCATAAAGATGAAATAAATATATTTGTTCCTGAGTTTCTTGTCGGATTTTTTCTAAGAGAATAAAACATGAGTTTGTATTTGAAATATAATTTTCGTTTGATGCTACTGCCCAGCTTTATTAGCTGTAATTAACCCGATAATCTGACTGTATTTGTATTTATAGCGAATGGATCACCGACAAGTGCATCCCACTTGTGCGCGAGATTACGTTCGAGAATGCAGAGGTTGGATACTGCGATTGTTTTGTTAATAAAATCGAATTTATGAAATTCAGCAAAGCAAATTATATTTAGCTGAGGCTAAGGCTAATTATTGTTGGTTATTGTGGTTAAGTTGTTCCGTAATGTTATTGTTAAAACTAACAGTGGATTATATCTGAGATTAAAATTAGCGATTTTGCTTGTATTCTCTAAATTAATATGTGTGTTTATGACTTTAGGAGCTGACTGAGGAGGGTCTGCCCTTCCTGATTCTGTTTCGCAAGCCAGAGGATACTGAAATCCTGGACAAATTCAGTACTGAGGTGATCCGGCAGCTCAGCGATCTCAGGAGTTGGTCTTCGTTTTCTTTTATTTTACTGTTGTTGAAAAAACGGACGATTATTGCTGATATTGTTTTGAAAGACACTCAGGATATGGAACGCAGTTGTTTTCTCAAATCAATTTTTTCCTGGTTATCCTGTCAGAATAGCAAAGTTGGACCCCAAATGTCAAGTACAGAGAAATAAACAACAGGTCATCCTATTTACTAATGTTCACGATCATCACTGACCACCAACAACGTTTTTGTATAAGCTGTGTCATAACCCGGGTTCTGAACCAGGATCACCAGTTTGCGAGACTTGACCACCAGATAAAGGAAGCTCAGTTTCTATTATTACTAATGCGAATTACTGTTGCAGGTACGGTTAACTGTCTGGTGGCGGATGGTCGCAAATTTGCCCACCCGCTGCACCACTTGGGCAAGGCCGAGTCCGATCTGCCTGTGATCGCGATCGACTCGTTCCGTCACATGTATCTGTTCCCCGATGCCAGTCAAATGGGGTCAGTTTATTTTGATTTTAATAAATTATAAAACAGTATATGATTGGTTTTGGTTATTGCTATTGGTATTTTTTGAAATGAATTTGTTTTTATCATAGCATAACTAGAATTTTTTTTCTAGGCCACATAAAACGTTCAATCAAACACATTAGTTTCTCTTCACGTGAAAAGATTGACTCACAAGATTTTTCAAGAGCTATTCCCGCTATTCGTATCACTACTGAAAACTGAAGTATCAGAGAAAAGTTCTGAATAGAGTCAAGTCTAATTTCCGTAAATTTTTAGCGACGGCGACAAATTACGACAGTTTATTCTGGATCTGCATAGCGGCAAGCTGCATCGCGAGTTCCATCACGGCCCGGATCCGACCCAGGTACCGACCGATAACGCACACCCTGTTCAGGTACGTACGCAATGAAACATTAGACTGGTGTTTATTTTCAAAGGCTACGGTTTAAAAAACAGATGAAAAAGCTTAGAACATCGAAGCAAGCTTATAAGTGATATTTTTATATATGATAGTGTTCGTCAGAAAAGTGTCACATGGATCGAAGTGAATTAGGCCTCACTTGTTACAACGCATACTTGAATAGTTTCGGACAGCTGCTATTTTGCTTATTCATAACTTCCTTATAGTTGAATTTAGCTAGTACTGCTATTCATAGATTTACCGTGTTTGAACAAGCCAGCTCATCAATCAAGCCATTGCCCATTCATTTGATTGTGTTCATTCATTCATGTGTTTGTGCAAGGTAGCAGCGTGGCTTTGTGCAGCTTCATGTAGTAGGGAATGGAATCGGCAGAAGCAACGTGTGTTGTTGTTACACTTTTGATATGAGATTTTCAAAGAATCTGTTGGTTATCTTGGACGAATTTTTCATTTGAAATGTTATTGCCATCTGTGTTGTATTTTAATGACATCTGATCGGGCTGGTTCTTCATTGTGTTTCTGAAATAACCGCGCCGGCGTAGACTTGACAAAACTGCATGCGGCCTATTTTGATACCTAATGACTAGGCTGTCTCTTGTATGTCTTTCATTTCATGTTATATAACTTGGCCCACTTTATAACTAACCAACTAGAATAACTAACTCCTTAAATATTATTAGATTACGCTCTCTCTAATCCGTAGTCACCAATCACTGGAAAGGCTTCTCTTTCTGTCATTCAATAGAGACTGGCGGACCCTCTAAGAGGAAGCCGTCAAAGAGCAAGAGTTTAGCGTTTTCTCTCTCCCTCTGGTCTGTTGGTGGAGTAACAATGCTTTTTGTGTCTTCAAAATAGTAATGATAGTGAGTCGTCCATTGTCTCATTATCAGAAGTACAAAAACGACGGCAGTGCACTGCACCCGAATCTGCGAACGACCTCTACGGTGGCCACGACCACCACTGAGGAGGCTACCACCAATAACGGCACTTGGGAAGAGAATTTGCGGGATAAACGTCGCAAAATGCGAGATGTCACAAATGATACAGTAAGCAGCAACAACAACAACAACGCTACGGATGCAAACGTATGCTTTTTGATGTGTATTGCTGGGTGTGTCGTGTTGTGTTGTGTGTTGTGATGTGATCCATAATACAAGGGTGCCACACTTCAGTTGCGGGTCGCCGTTTCAATTATGATCTTCAGTTCGGGTCTTTTGTTGCAGATTTTGGGTGACGGATTTGAGATTTTTTTTCGTAAACCCATCTTTTTCTCTAATTTTTCTGGTAGGGTTACGCGTTTTATAAACTTTATTTCTCACGGTTTTTGAGTCGTTTTGCTGTTGTTGTTTTTTGGTTAACGACACCTTGTTTTTTCAATATTATTGGGGTTATCGGGTTTTGTCGCCATAATTTAACACAAACAAATTAAAAGTCTAAATCATGTACCACCTGATATCAAAATAAGGAAAATCTAAAAAAATATCCGTATCTATTCCTGGACAATCTAAAGTATCATTATTCCATCACATTTCAGTTCATTTGAAGATTTTCACATCGCAACATTCTTTTTTTTTGTGGTTATTGAACTTGTCTTACCAATTTCATTCAACTTCTAAAGATCTTCTAATATTTCCATAATTGCAGCCGGATCAAGGTCAACCTCAGGACCCCCAACAGCCAGAACCGATCAACCCCGATCCACAGCGGGCCGCTCCGCCGGCGATTCCAGCCGGTCAGGGCACCGACCCACCCGAGTCCGTGTTCAAAAAGCTGAAACCATCCAACACCCGATACACCATTTTGGACTTCAAAGACGAACTGTGATAAGTGCCCATCACTATTATTGCGTTAGTGAACCTTACTTTCTGTTTCTTCGGGTGCCTTCATAGTCGGAGTTACAACTTTGTTCGAAACATTTCCGTAAACCCTTTCCACTTCACAATCAATTCCGAAACGTTTTCGAAATCGAAACAGGAAGAAAAAAAAAGGAAAATGTCGAAACGAAACTGTAAAAGGTTTACAGAAAAGTTGCGAACAAAGTTGCAACTCCGACTATGAAGGCACCCTTCATAGTTGTCTCTAGAATATGGGAAGTTTCCGTGAAAATTGCAACTTACAAATGGAGCTTTGCGTTCTCGAACTGTTGTCGTATTTTCGAAAATTGCTGACAACTATGAAAGTTTATTTTCCTCGTTGAACATCATATTTGTATCATATCTCATTGAATTGATTTCATAGTTTCTATAAACGCAAATGTGATGTTTTTTCTGTTGTCAATAATGCTCGATATTCATGGTTTACATTGAGCCGTCTTTTCTATTTCTAGCTATGTTTCTAGCTCTAGCTCGAGTTACATTTTGTAATTATCACGAATGGTTTCGTATTACAAAAGCAAAATGTGACTGCACATAATTGTGATTCTGGAAATGGTACCCAACCAACAACTATAATAGCTTGTAAAGTTCATTCTGGCTGAATTTGGTTGTAACAATTTCATCCGACTTGGATACCATTTTTCTAATAACTAGAATTCTTTTACTGAAATGTGATTTTACTATTTTGCAACCCGGGGTATTTGTGTATTTTTATGTCTATGTCTTTATTTTATTCTAAATGAATCCATACTTTCAACTTTCTTTGTTGATAAATAACTTTTCACGATGGAGGACGCATTAAATAATTTTATTTATCTCAACCAAACCTTGATGCCATGATTAATTCAATGGGGATATCTGAATGCCTAAATCTCCATCATATGGATTATTAAAAGCAATCTTTTTTACGTAAATAATTGCGGAATTACGCAAACGCACATAACTTGATTATAATTCAAATGTGATTGATCGGTTGTTCGCTTCTCCCGATTTTTTTGTTATTCAATTATAAATTTTGGTTCTGGCCACAATTCACAAATATTTTTTGTACCATCAAATTAATTCAATATTTTAGGCAACGATTTTTTTCCGGTTAATGTTTAGTATAATGTGGACATTAAAATTGCTGATATTTATGAACCCATAAACTGAATTATATTTACTTGGCCATTGTTTGTTAATTCGGCACTACATAAGAAAACGTCAAGAAAATATAAAAAATCAAGTCGAATCCACAAACACTTAATTATTCTCGTATTGTGAACCGATCAGAATGTTTTCGTGTTTTTTTTTCTGTTTTACGCATTGCAAAGGCCTTATGAAATGTTTTTATGATGACATGAAGTTCCTACTAATCTAAAGTACTGCACTGCATTTGCTCCAGCATGACTTCTACTTCTAAATTAAACTGTATGTGTTTGGGCGGTAGTCAAGTTGTTTGGGAACTGTGTATCGTATGCAACAACCGTATATTACTGTAAACAAGCTGCTTTATAGTCAGTCTAGTAATGTTGGCATCATTTTTCTATGATAATATCATAGATAATTCAGTCAGCTAACATCTAGAGTCTTCACACTTATCCCGCGCTGTTTATCCTCTGCTTGAGGAAGCTTTCACTTATCGGTTTTTACACGATAACACGCCGTGTAAATTGCAACGCGTGTTCGTGTGTATGTAAACTAGATCTGCGCTATAATTTGTGCGTGCATGTGTTGTTGTTGAGTGAAGAAGAACACACGACTGAGTCAGGCACCAAGAGATAAATGTGTGTGTGTGTGTTTGGAAATTCATTGATGGGGGAGAAGGTTTTCACGTGAAGTTGGGTACTAAGTTAATGATGGATCTATAATCTAAACCATGATAACAAGCCTTCGATGAACTCTTACATTATAAGTTATGGTCAGGATGGTCTCTTATCTATTCTATAGATGATCTGTTTTATTTAATACAATGTAGACTTAGCTGGAAAACGAAAATAATTTTGGAAAATAGGTTTACAGTTTTCAAGTGATCAAGACAGAATTGGGTCGGTGCGATGTATTCGAACGGTGTTCCTTTCTTGGATTCGATTGAAAGCAGATTATGGTTTACATTTATTCAGCCACTACCATAGACCAGAATGTGCTTGAACATAAAAGCAGATGAAACAGAGCGTTGGTTTTCAGTAATAGTAAGATGAAAGACTACAATTTTATTTTTAAATTCATTGAAAGAATTTCAAGGCGCGGTATTTTTTATAGGGAATTTTAAGAGTTGCCAGTAATTTCTGCAGATATGAAGTATAGAGATCACTGATCTTTTCTTCACAATTATGTGCATACATTGAAAAGTTTTACTTAAAGATAAAAAAATATAACAAATTTTTAAAGTTAGCCTTCTCGTTTATTGAGAAAGAAGGTACTGTATTTTATCATGGTTGTTTGCATACGACTAGGACACGTCAAGGTTCTCATCTGTTTGACTACAATGTATTTCACCTACATACATCTTTAGTGTAACTTTATCATTAGATAATAAAAATGTCATTTTTTACTCTGTCCCAACCCAAAAAAATAATGATAGATATTCGATCGTTTGTCTTCTGCATTTTTATCTGAATTAAAATAATGTGCACAACAACAACCTAATGCAGAAACCGTAATTTTTTGTTCAACTATAATTTTTTGTTGTTGCTGTGTGATTATTTTTTAGATGTGTATTTCTTACAAAATTTGCTTTTTATACGCATACGCCTTTGCACAATAATTTTTTTCAAAATTACGAATTAACTTATTGTGCCGAGGTGGGTAATTCCACTATAAGTACGGTCGTAAACGCATTCAATTCACTCAAAATACTGGGTTGTTTGTTTTGTTCTGCTTTGTTTTTCATATTCACTATTTGGGTTTATTCGGTCGTTTCTACTTGCTCTGTGAGAAACAGACTGAGCTCAGTCAATACGATATTTCATGTGTTTTCACGTGTAGAAAGTGGCAGAGCAAATCCGTTTTTATCACATTATATCGGGCTTAAATGACTTTTCAAGAAGACTTTAGATTGTAACAACTCTAAGTAATTAAAGCGGTCGTTCTGTGCTGTCAACCCTCCTTCATGCCAATAATTTGTATTGTTCCTATTTGCTTTCAGATGCAGGAGTTTATATTTATAGGATTATTTCTATTTATTATATCAAGTGAATATATTCTATTGATTGATCTTTGAGCACCTATGTACGGCGGAATATTGAATTGAATATTATCTGTGCAAATAAAAGTTTCTGATGATACAATTTTTGTTTATGTTTTGTGTATGTCTGAATGAAATTTATTGGTTCGTTCCGATTACACAATCTTGGAAAAAAAATTCATTTTGACTGATTCAGTTTCGAAATACATTGAAAAAAATTTTTTGTTCGTAATTTCGTTGGAATACAATGAAGTTTCGTTCATTTGATTTATTCAGACGGGTTATTTATTGCGTATTTCAATAATAATAATTAATTTGTTCGTATTATATAATATACAACATTAGCAAATAACGGAAGACGGACAACAATTTATATATAAATGCTTCTAAAAAACTCAACAAAGTTTCAGTTATAACACCATTAACAAACAAGCATGATAAGGTAAAATTATTTGATAAAAAAATACAATATGAAACTCAGAGAGAGAGCAGTCTTGAAGTAGTAGTATTATTTAAGGCATTTAAGAAGTACATAGTTCACACCAGACAAACTCGAATGGATTGGTTGGTATTTACAGAGTGGACTAGAATCAAGATTTATACAAATTTGCTATGCAATCAGGTTTAACAAGACACCTAAAAGCTTGCCCTTTAGATGAACCATTCATACATATCTCAAGTCAAAACATGTTTCATTTCGGTCCACTCTGTACAATTATGTAGCAGGACCTACATAGCTTCTCATAGAAATCCTTACCACACACGTACATGTAATGAGTTTTGCTTGAGGTCCGAACGTTTCCAAAATACAATCTGAAACCGCTGCAAGTTTACGAATGATTTGCAAACGTTCACAGCAACTGATCACACAGCCGTGTTGAATCGACGTCAAAGTGGATCGTCACACTCAACGATTCATTGGTGATCAGACACAGTTGTTTCTCGTCCACATGCTTCGGATTCGGGACGGCAATCTCGCAATGGATCACGTTTCCCGATGGCTTACATCCATTCAGCGAATCCTGTCGTCGCATCGAATCTGACGTGTGGCATCTGAAACAAATTCACTGACTCACTCCCTCACTCACTCCTTCCCTCACTCACTCACTCACTCACTCACTCACTCACTCACTCACTCACTCACTCACTCACTCACTCACTCACTCACTCACTCACCCACTCACTCACTCACTCACTCACTCACTCACTCACTCACTCACTCACTCACTCACTCACTCACTCCCTCACTCACTCACTCACTCACTCACTCACTCACTCACTCACTCACCTTGTCGTGGCACAGCTGGGTGTGATAATCGGTGATGTTGTGGTGGATGGTGTCCTCGGTGCCACCGTGTTGAGCAACAACTCCTTTCCATTGACCTCCGATCTGGGCGTCCCACCACCCACACCATCATTGTAAGTTCTACCATTGGTCGACGAAACAGCCGTGATTTTTCGTTTCTCAAAACTTGTCGACCGTTCGTATTCGATGCGACGATTGTTACACGATGTGATCTTGTTTTCGATGCTCCGATCCAGGCTGGCACCATCGGAAGTACGGCGCAGCAATGATGTCAGCGACTTCCACTTGGCCACCACACACGGGCAGACGAAAGTACGGCAGAATGTGGCACGGAACTGACCGGACATGACGCAGTAGAGCACGAAGTTGATACCACTGTAGAGCACCGTCAACATCTCGAAGAAATCACCTGCAATTAGGTGGAAGTTTTGGTTATGTTTTGATTCTCGGGGTCTGAGGTTTAGTCAACACTTGACTTCAATTGAACACAGCTACACAGAACCATTGTAAATTTTGTTCTCAAAGTCCTAACCCCTGCCACGGATTTGCGATCGATAAAACTAAGGTCTATTTGGATAAGCGCGTCATTAAGAGTAATCCATTCGAAAACAGAAAGTTCATGAAAGGGTAAACTCAATCCAACTTCTTATAATCTATCCTTAACCATAAACCAACCAAGATTGTACAGCACGGCACTGATGGGAAACTCGACGGAGAGTATTCCGGACATCTGCAGAGCGATGAACAGGTTGCAGATGCCTTGAGGCAGTTCAACAATGACGAAAAGGCAGCAGATGATTAGCAAAAGTTGGGTGGTACGCAGATTCTGCTGTTGTTTGGCTGAACGCTTGAGTTGACGGGTTGATGATCGGTCGTTGCCGTGGCACAGACGTTGGTGACGCTTTTCAGCCTGTGAATGAGTGAGTGAGTGAGTGAGTGAGTGAGTGAGTGAGTGAGTGAGTGAGTGAGTGAGTGAGTGAGTGAGTGGGTGAGTTAGTGAGTGAGTGAGTGAGTGAGTGAGTGAGTGAGTGAGTGAGTGAGTGAGTGAGTGAGTGAGTGATGAGCTCACCAATCGTAAGTCACGTATGATGAGCACGCTGGCGATAACCAGACAGACACAAGGAAGCAGTTTACAAAATACGGAGAATATCCAAAAATTATAGGATTTTAGCATCCAGTTGTCAACAAATGTGAGTCGATACGCTTGACGTTTTGGATCGAAGTTCCGGCAGTCCTCCATATCTTCCGCGTCGACCGGTACTAAAACATTGAGTGAGTGAGTGAGTGAGTGAGTGAGTGAGTGAGTGAGTGAGTGAGTGAGTGAGTGAGTGAGTGAGTGAGTGAGTGAGTGAGTGAGTGAGCGTGAAAACCAACCGATTTCTGAATTGAAGTAGAAACTGATGCCGAACACAGGCATGAATATAAAGACACCAATCGACGTATAAGTGGCTCGGGTTGTAGTTATCCATTGTTTACCCACGAAATGTATAATTACATATCGGGCAATACCCAGCATTACGGTGTGAACCAGTGCGATTGAGTGTAGCACAACTGAAAAACATTGTTGTTCTGGTCGTGGTAATAATCTACAGTAGAAAAAAATAACTGTTAGTTTTTCATTTGTGAAACAACTTTAAGTGTAGTTTGGACAATAGAAAAAATCATTAGTTTGCAGGGTTTTATAGTTTTTTGCTATGTATTTTGGTTAAACAGTTATTGGTCGAACCAGTAAAGTTTACATTCATGAGCAGCACGGCCAGCCAATTGAAAGTCTTCGATCCATAGTTGCATTCATCGTCGAATACCTGCAGTGTGAAACATTTTGTGTAACATTATTGACGTATTATACAGTGTAACACTATTCTTTGAATGATATTATACCTTTAAATAAATATTATATCTTGCAGTAGGTTTTGTAAAGCTGGATTCTTCTTTGGTTTCATGATAAAACCTTCTAAAATACTCAGTAACACTGTTACGCATAACATGTTACACCCTAAAAATACACCGTGACACTGTTACGCGTAACATTTCCACTTGCTCACCTGACTGTAAGCGGTGTAGCACAAAAAGTTGATGACGAGCAGCAGTTGAGCGACGGAGAGTCCGAGAAGAATTATATTGGTCGGATTTTTTCGCATGGCTGGCTGGATGAGTACGACGATGTTGATGATGTTGGCGAAGACACCGAAAAGGCAGATGGCAATGACCAGAGGCACGTGGGCAGGTCGATACGAATCGTGGAATCGAGTTAACCATCCCGGTGTCTCTTCCATATCCGATTCCACGTCGGACATTAGTAATAATGTGCTGTTATTCATCGCAATTGTGGTGGATTCTGCAAGTGGAGTGACTGAGTAAGTGAGTGAGTGAGTGACTGAGTGAGTGAGTGAGTGAGTGACTGAGTGAGTGAGTGAGTGAGTGAGTGAGTGAGTGAGTGAGTGAGTGAGTGAGTGAGTGAGTGAGTGACTGAGTGAGTGAGTGAGTGAGTGAGTGAGTGAGTGAGTGAGTGAGTGAGTGAGTGAGTGAGTGAGTGAGTGAGTGAGTGAGTGAGTGAGTGAGTGAGTGAGTGAGTGAGTGAGTGAGTGAGTGAGTGAGTGAGTGAGTGAGTGAGTGAGTGAGTGAGTGAGTGAGTGAATGAGTTAGTAAGTGAGTGAGTGAGTGGGTGAGTGAGTGAGTGAGTGAGTGAGTGAGTGAGTGAGTGAGTGAGTGAGTGAGTGAGTGAGTGAGTTAGTGAGTGAGTGAGTGAGTGAGTGAGTGAGTGAGTGAGTGAGTGAGTGAGTGAGTGAGTGAGTGAGTGAGTGAGTGAGTGAGTGAGTGAGTGAGTGAGTGAGTGAGTGAGTGAGTGAGTGAGTGAGTGAGTGAGTGAGTGAGTGAGTGAGTGAGTGAGTGAGTGAGTGAGTGAGTGAGTGAGTGAGTGAGTGAGTGAGTGAGTGAGTGAGTGAGTGAGTGAGTGAGTGAGTGAGTGAGTGAGTGAGTGAGTGAGTGAGTGAGTGAGTGAGTGAGTGAGTGAGTGAGTGAGTGAGTGAGTGAGTGAGTGAGTGAGTGAGTGAGTGAGCGACTGCTTATTTTTATTACCACATTTTCATGAGTGGTATTATTTTTTCACTATGTTTTTATATTTCCAGAATGCTTGTTTTCGCAGAGTATTAGAGCGAATTTCCTGAACCGCACGGAAAAGTTCGTGTTGCCTGTATTTTCAGATAAATGCAATTCAACACGGATTTCTAAATTCATAACATGGTATTTTCAATGATATTCAATTTTTGGGTTTTGGTTGGCTATAACAAATGAGTAGGTGTGGTGTGTCTGTACGCAGAATTTGTGCACATGTAAATGAAATTTTCAAAACAAGCTCCCGTACTTGCGCTCTCTGGAACACTCTCAGGCTATCTGACTTACTCCGGTACAAAACCAAGGCATGTTTAGGGTTCCTATCCTCAAAACATCAAATAAATCCAATCACATCATCAAATAATTGTAATCAATAAAGAACGTTATCCAATAAGTCGAAAGAGACTAAATTTATCAGAGGCGTGCGCTGAAGTATTCCATAACCGTAACCCCAACTACGATACATTGTAATAATGAATGGATTATCCCAGCAATAATCAGGATTATCCACGTATCTGACACCGTAGTATCGAGCATGGTTTTAATGATTCAACTGGCTTCTTCTTTCTCAACTTTGTCAGGAGTGGCTGATCTTGTTCATATTAAAATCAATGTTTTTGATGACGTCCGTACTGTAGGGATGAAACATACTGTAATTACATACTGTATGTATCTACCGTATGTAAATACCACTGGCGGACACGCCAAACGTGCAAAGAGTGGGGATTTCCACTTTTCCCTTTCTCGTCGGCTGGTAGTACATGCTGTACCCTAAGAGGGTGACAGACATTAATTATTATGAAGATCCTACAGAGATATTCATTACGAAGATCAGCGAACAATAACACATGAATACCGAAAGAGATACGCTTTGGATAACGAAATTTGGAGAAGCTTACTCATATAACCAAAATATAGTACATAAGAATGTGGTAGGAGGTAACATGTTAACGGCTCCGACTACCATTAGTACAGTATGCACCATTTCGGGCGTGAATTACTACCTTACCAAGGCTCTCTAGCGGACGAGAAAAGGAGGGAGAAGTGCCGTCGCTTCGGCGGTTTCAAAAAGTTGCCTAAGGTGTAGATAATTTCTGTCAACCCCCCCCCCCCCTTTACAAAAATTTCTCTCTATTTGGAAGTTTGCTCGTCCGCCAGTGCTAAGGCTTATGAGCAGCTATGTATGTAACTGTGTAGAGTTGCGTTTAGTGAGACCCTTATATAAGAAACCACTGACTTTTATGATAGCCATAAAATAATATCATGGCTTGTTTTCCCATTTTTCTGGGTTATGTGCATGAACTATTAGTCATTGTGACGGTAATTGGAATCTGTTTTAGTTAATTTGCTTAACAAAAGTAAAAATAAAATTCGGTCGACCCTTTGTCATTTGACACCGATTGTTGTCATAAACATTATTCATGTTGTCACATTTAGTTTTGATCGAGTTTACCTATGTTTCATTAAAAGTAGAAGAAGCCTGTCGGGGGTGACTAATGACTACTGACTAATTTGGATTAACCTATGTCTTTGTTAGCTGTAAATATTTATCCAAAAATATCCGCAATATACATATGCGCAGTCGTAAATAGTTGTTAATGAGAGTTATTTTTTCATCTTTGGGTACAAGCTGAGACGGACCAAAATATTCATTTATGTCTTTACAACATAGATAAAAATAGATTAGACTATTCGCATTTATGAAACTAAATTCAGTTACGAATGAATTATTGGTTACTATGTACATATGCCAATTGAAAGATATGATTGAAATGGCATTACGTCAAAGACTAAACTATTTAATAGCCAGGGTTTAATAGAGCCGTCAATCAACCCAACATCCGTCATCCATCAGTGTAATAACCGACATTATAAACACCCATTATTACA
The DNA here is from genome assembly GCA_964036265.1 of Daptonema setosum. Classification (NCBI taxonomy): domain Eukaryota; kingdom Metazoa; phylum Nematoda; class Chromadorea; order Monhysterida; family Xyalidae; genus Daptonema; species Daptonema setosum. The sequence goes on from OZ038443.1 coordinate 11,722,929, forward strand.
ATCAACAATGGACGTCTTCATCACATTCAGCTATTACGTACTCACAGCTTAATAAACCACATTGAAGCCATATTACGGCAAATCTAGGTTATCAGATACTAACGAAAAGAACTCAATACTATAATAAGCTATGTATAAGCAAGATTCATTTGTTTGAACCAAATGTGAATACAAGTAATACACAAGCAACAATGATTGGTATCTACATATATGTATTCATCACACTCAGCTATTAAAACACGTACTTTTGTGACAAAAAATTAGTGACAACTTAAAAATAAATGACATTCAAGTCATCTTAGAACAATTTTTCACAAAATCTAGGTTAGTATCCCAGACATTTTGGATACTAATGGGGAAGGCTGAACTTACGTATAGTAAATTTTAAACACATGGGATATAAACAACAATAAATGAATCCAGCTACTGAATGTAGAGTATTTATTACGTAAATAAATATTATTCTAGGCAGTTATTGAAAGAGATTGAAAAGGTGTTGCAAATGCTGAACATCTGTGATTATTCAAAACCGTTGAAAAATCTATCATAAGTTACTTACACGTTTTTTGCTTGTGGAATGTTTATGCCAGTATTAGGATCAACGATGAATGAGGCTCGTCATCATATACCTACTACGTTGATACTTAATTATTAAATAAGGTGGGATACCTTATTATTAAATAACCTTAATTAAATGGGTGCTAAAAGAGTATTTATTGAATAAGTTGGGTTGGTATTTTTAAATGGAGTGAATACATACGTCTCAAATTAATGTATTCTGAATGAGAAGATGATTACGTTTAAGGTTGGTGCGTACGTAAGCACAAGTACGACATCACGATATTATTATGCATATTGTACTCCGTTGGGTGCTTCTGGTTTGACGCCAAACTTCTATGAATATACAATTGATTTGGCAAGTGTTTCAAAGTGATAAAACACACCAGTTGGCAGTGGCAACACAAAATCTGTCTACCAAACTTCTGAAACATTTGATAACATGATTGTATGGCTACCTCGTTTAAAAAACCGTGATGTTTGGGAATGACAATCTACATAGGACTTGGACAATCAGCCAACAAGAAAACGGTCATCAGAAGTTAAAAGCTTTGGATAACAGGATCATTACGATGTCTGAATGCATACATACTTTGTCTTACGAAATCATGATGATTTTGAAGGATAATAGCATCCGGCAATTTAGAACCATTATCAACTCACATGTCCACAATCCAGTGAAGTTTGTACACTTTTAAGGGAGCCATTAGAAAAAGATCGCATAATTTGTCTACCATTTGATCCCATGGTTTTTGAAGAATTACCTTAACTACCAATTACGGTTTCTTTTAACGAAAGTTCAACCAACCAAGACGGCAGTCCGAATGTCCGTTACTTCACTCTGTGACTTGGAATCTCTCGTTGACAATCTGGCAAAAACCTGGATAAAAGTTAGAAAAAATTGCAGACAGTCACCGGTCGACTGTAAATCGTACGAACAATTTGTTGTTCGTAACCCGAATGCGTGAATTCAAGTACCCGCCGGCCATAAACCCGGTAGTCTTTGCCTACAAATCGGATTCACTACGTACATGTATGTACGCATTACCCGGTGAATGTAGTATATTTATGGACCTCTACTGTACTCCTGTCTGGCGCAGAAGTACCATATTTACAGAATTAACTTGCATCTAAATGGAAAAGTTAAACACCATTCTGGGCCAACTTTGAAACATCAGCAACATCAAATGTTTCACATAGTACATAGTTGATGGTTGACAGAGTCACCAAAACACTCGGAATGGTTAACTTTTGTATGTTGCGGGATTGAAAGTAGACTCGGAATATTCGTTGTTGGGGATTATTGCTGTATATATTAAAAACCTAACTCAGGTATTGTGTGGATAATAACTGTATAAACGCTGAACTAAACGAAATCCGGCCGCAGGAAAAGTTAATATGGAGAACTGAATTTGTGGCGATAATGATGCCCATCTCATTCCAACCAAGATCACAAGGAAACGTAATACTCATCGAAGACTGAGTCCGTTACTCACGCTCGCTCGAACCACGAAGGAATGACAGGCTGAGTCAATCTGGCTACAGCGCGTACTGGAATTAATGGTTTTGTCTGGAACTTCATTCATCAACACTTCAAGAATCGAACCGCCATATCTCATTCAATAGGCGGGCCTCTTGGCACTGCGTTACGAAGCCCACTCACATTCAAACAATTTACTGACACAAACCTGTGAATAGTCAGATCGAATCGAGGATAAGGTGGTGGGATTAAGGTTAACTAAGGTATTTTTAACATGATTAATGTTATGATCGGTAGACTAATCGTCCATACCACGAACTTAAAAGCTTATGAACAGACTAATCACTAGTATTTTATATGTAGTTTTAGATGATGGCTAGAAAATGGATAATATGATTGCGACCAAGAAATCGAAGCGATAATCGGGACTTAGATAAGATCTGTATTTAGAAAAAATTAGCAAACACAGAAGGCGTCGCGTAATGTATTACAATTAATTCGGATATTTTATTTTAATTTATATTTTTTTAAACGACTTACAATCACATACACTGTGATACAATGCATGTGGATTGTGGATGAAATGGAAAAGGTAACAAGGACATTACTGGTCAAAATATTTTGACCAGTAATGTCTTTACATACCATAATGCATAAACTTTTAAATGGGACACCTGTACAGATGGTAGTGTGTTTTGAACCCACGAATCTGAAAGTAACAAGGACATTTATTGTCATGGAACTCAGACCAATAATGTCTAAATATACATGTATGGACATACATACCAGAATGCACGTACATGTATGATATGGGATTTTAGTGTGTTCTGAACCCACGAACCTGAAGGTAACAAGGAAATATTATTGTCGAGACCCAATAATGTCGTACCAATAATTATAACCCGAATGCACGTACATACAATTTGGTATGGTATGGTATATAGATGTTTAGTTGGTTATACCGTAAGAGACGGTAGTGGTCGATGCGACGTTGGTAGGTGATTCCTCCAGTTTAATGGTGGACGCACACACCGTATTCATTGCCGCATTTTATGGTGCGTTGGCTCTCGGCACCGGCGGACCACGAAACCATTCGAATGGGACAGAAATCACTTCACAGAAATACAAATTCTTGAACTTGAAGCCATTTAACAGTTACTTTATTACCCAAACTATAGTTTTTTAAATTCCGGTAGAAGGTGAAATACCGTGGATTCGTCTCTTTCTCGCCGACGAATGATCCGGAATAACTGCCGCGAGTCGGGCCTGGCGCTTGACTTGACTCGGGTCTTCCTTCATCTTGTAATTGGGTCATAAAACGAACATACCATTGTTGTATTATCAATGACAGCCACACATTCACAGTTGGTTTATGAAACTGAATTTGAGTTATGAATGCGCCATTTGCTTAGACACGATTTCGACTTTTATACGGGTAACTTTCGGTCGTAACTTTTGTAACTTCCGAAAAAAATCCGGTCGAGGGCGTGAACAGCCGCGCATTCGAATTCAGTATCTTATTAAAGTTGTTAATTCTTTAAAAAAAAGAAATATCTATTTATAACGTAAAACTGGGTGAATAGAACTGACGTACATAGTTAGCTGGTTGGTCAATGCTTAGCTGTGTAATACCATTACTAAGTATTCGTATGTATGCTCCTCCTACAATCTCACCCAATAACATTCATTTTTTTTTAATAACAACAGATTACATGTCCGGGCTAAACTATCAATAAACAACAACAAAATACCATCTTTAACCGCTACAAATGTATGTTGTAAGACACGTTGGATACCAGACCGAATGTACAATATATCTACGTATATTCAGCTACAATACAGCTAACACAAATTTCATGGTATAATTTTTTATAAAATTGAATTTGAATAACTGTTAATTTTCAACTGTAATACAACCATTCTATGCGATATTCCATATATGCCAGAGATCACCTTTTTATTGTTACTCCTCTCACCGTGAGCGTACCGGTCAAAGTTCAAGTGTTTGAGTTTGAACGTTTCAACTCTGGTGTTTTTGGTTATGAAGAGCCAGAATGTGAGATTATTGAGATATGATACAGTAAACCATATGATACATATATTTGCTCACGTGTATTCTGTGCTGTCCTAAGATTATTCTTGATGAACATTAATGAGCAAAAAACGAAACGTGACAGGTGAGAAACAATACCATTATGTTCATTATCATCACAAAAACGAGAACGACGTCTTTCATGTTCAATATAGATAATTAATTGATAAACTCTACCGTATCACATACTCAGAGTGATAGATGATAAAATTATTAATATGCTTTTCAGTTAACTATAACTCTAAAAGATTACCAGATATGTTTTATTTCTGGTGCAAAAACCAAGAGCATCAAGTTTATTAATAAGCAATATTGAGCTTGTTGAAGTTGAATCGTTCGCGAAAAAAAACAAAGCAATAGACTGGGACAAAATATATGCAACAGTTCACAAAGCACGTACTCTGATATCTCCATATGTATTTATATAGAGTACGTGCTTTGTGAACTGTTGCATATATTTTGTCCCAGTCTATTGCTTTGTTTTTTTTCGCGAACGATTCAACTTCAACAAGCTCAATATAAACTAAGATAGGAACATAGACCAATAAGAAATGGAACATACATATTAATCATTAATCCTACATACAGTACACCGACCGCAGTAAAGGAACATCTGAGAATGACATCCCAATGGCACAGGCTGTTATAAACATCTGGCATTAAACATCAGTTCACTGAACATTTTATAGCTCCATCGGAATATCCGTCACAAAGAAAATTCTTTCCGTAAACCTCTTCATAACATATACTTATCATGAATGGACCCTGCGAAAGTGTGTCATTGTAACATTTTACATAGAACAATCAGAAACGTACAAACCAAATTTCATTTGAGCTGTATGGTCTGAAAACGATAAACCAAACAGAATTTTCGGTAATTACGATCTCAACATTTTTACTGTGAGCTTGAATGGTGCCTCACCGATCAAACTATAAATTATCCTACTTGATATGGGATTCATATCCTGATCAGTGTTAATGATCTACTCCACTATTGATAATGCCCCTCTTAATAAAAGCAAACAGTCTAAACACAACAGAATATACGGAAAGAACTAAAACAAAACTTATTTACTACACTACAATAGGCGGTCCTGTAGTCCAAGGTCTAGACGCCGGCTAGAGCTTAGCTTAGGCTAGACCACCGGGACTCGTCAGTTACACTGGTCTTAACTACATACATATAAACCTATAGTTTATTAGGTTTCAAACACCAGTTCCTGTTATGGTTAAAATTGTCAAGTTTTTTTGTTTCCAGCTGTTATCTGTAATGTTACATTGACGTCACTTATCTGTAATGCTTGTAAGACAACTTTCAGTGTTTCTCGACTTCAGCTGATATACGCAACGGATAACATGAATATTAATAATGTTTATTAATGTTAGTTAATGCGGTGTTTTTAAATAAAAGTTCCTGTATTGTCAATTATGAGTTACTGCAAAATGCGTGAAACTTCTTTCGTTTTGATTTTATTTGAAATCGTCGAGTTCAAACAGTTTTCTGCTTATTTTTCGATCTATTGTCTATCTGCTATATAAGACGCACGCAACTTTCTTTAAAAACATAAGAATCAACATACAGTTTTGTATGTAACGGTTATTAAAATACTTAGATTTAGACGAAAAATTCGGTATCTCTGACGTTGAAGATACGTGGAGTCACAAAAAATACCGCAAAACACTAGGTCAGATTAAAAACTGGGTCTCGAAGGAGTGATATTTTTAAAGGCTTCACAATATAGAGGCACAATAAGGCTTTATTAAATATACGTATAGCCGGTTATTAGCATTTATCTCGGTTGATAATATAAACATGGTAAATACGCATGTACCTACAGTATGCAGATGCCGTTCTATTCACTAGCGATCAAACCAATCCTATAGAGAGAGGAGTTTTCTAAGGAGAGAGAATTAGCCATTTTGAGGTCATTTTAAGTTGACCTTAGGAACGTAATATACTTTTGAAATGACCAAAGAGAGACCACTTTTCCCACCCCTTCTCGTCCGCTAGTGGTTCGATTGCGTAATCAACCGGACCGGGCTTTTAGCATAATGAGAAATAACAATGAGTGGACATTTTCAATAACCTTAATCAACCGGGCAAAACAAAGAGAAACTGTTTTTATTTTTTCTACAATTTTTTATTACCAACCTAAACTAAACATATAATCACAATTCATAATAGTTTATTACTCTATTGAAGATACATTTTTTTATCCGATTATTCTTTCTGTGTGGCATAATTTGCATTGCTGAACCGACATTGTATAATGAATTCCAAGAGGAAAGTTCGTTCAGATAATAGAAATACAGTGATTAAATATAGATGATAGAAAATTCGTGTCATCAACTTAATTATGATCTTTTAATTGAACCCAAAAGACAAGAACAAAATACTAAATGGGCATTGACAGTTTCGCTCGGCTGACAGTCCATCATAAAGAACAAAAAAATTAAAGACACGAATTGACCTGGCTGTAACAAACCACTCTTAAAATTAATTTAGTAAAAACTACCTACATACTTGAGTGTGGATGATAATAATAGTGCAGATGTTATTGCGTGCTACGACCGTTACCAAACAAATACCGCTTTGAACCTGAATTTTATCGGTGCCATGATAAAGACCAATTTTAGATTATAGTGAACCACATAGTGATACTACATTTCCGATATTCCAGCCCACGAAACATCACCTTCTCATAACGAATAAGAACACGTTGAGTTCCGATGCTTTGTCAGTCATCACCTTCAGTCTCATAACTCTAAGAGGTAATGTTTCATGGTCTGGCAAAACTGGAATTCCCGTTGATCACTAGAATTCCGGAAGGGTCTTCAACATGCATCCGATTCCGCTATGAGCAATATTGAGGAACTAATATGAACACACTTGTTTGATTAACGTGACGGAAACTTCAATTTGGATCACAGCAACGGATTATTTTTAGGTCTAATTGAAGTCAATTCAAACTAGTTTTCATCAGGAATATTAGGTTTCGCTTTTGTGAATGTATTTTGGACTGGAACATGAATTTTCTTGATGCCATTATGGTGATAACCCCAAATAAAACATGGATGAAACATGAAAAATCGCGTTGTTTGATTAGAGTGAACAGTTATGATACAATATCCTAATTAAAACGAACAAAAAAGTGAATATATTAAATGGAGTGAATGGTTAAGTTTAGTTATGTAAATGAAAAATGTTTGTTCGTTTTTTCAAATATTTTAGTTGATATATTACGTATGTAGTTAGCATATTCTAACAATGTAAACTTACATAAGCGCACTTTGGTTCGTATTTAATGGCTGAAGTTGTACCAATGACAAAATAAAGTTTAGCACATATACTCGAATTATTCGGTTACGCCTTTTTTTGGGAACTTTTTTTGTGTAAAACCTTTTCTTCAACCCAAACTGCTGCTATCGACCGCAAATTTCTGGGTGAAGAAAAGGTTTTACACAAAAAAAATTTCCCGAAAAAAGGCGTAACCAAAAAATTCGAGTATACGTTTTAATGCATTCATATATCCAAGACGAGACATGCATTTCCTGTTAGGCCACCTCGCAGCTAATGAGAGGGAGAGGGAAAATGCAGTTTCTTATATTTTTAGCTTTTTCATCAATGTAAGCAAATGCATTTTAACCGGAATTGTATCAGTCGAATGAACGAATGTGTTGAGATAAAACAACCATAAATTCCGCCATTTAGCCATGACATAACAAAAAGGATGCTATATGGAAGCTTAGCATTCTGATAGGATAACTTATAAAACTCACCGCTAATTCATGGGCGCTTTTCCCGCTAATGTTGAAGTAAGCATAAATGTAATGGCACGACAGGAGTAAACATTCAAGCTTAAAAAAGACGGACGTACAAAAAACTATCCATGTCTCTGCCCTGCCCTGAAACATCGAAGACGTCATATCTCTCCTCATTTCCTCTTTTAATGAATCAATAATGTCAGAGATTTAGCAGCAAGTAAACCAATACAGTGCCATTATAAATTTTAATCAAACAACACTGTAGTGACGAAAACGTTGAGATGGCTCTCGAGATTAATGAAAGCGAACACGGAACATTTTACATTTTTCCTACAAAACATTCAAAAATTAATTTTTTCACGAATTCATTAGGCTACGGATTAGAGCCGTGTAATTGCATCTTATAGGATGGTGTAGGCGCGCTTATATGCAAATATTGAAGGTTGGTTTAAAATACGGTAACTTATACAGCGTACAGTTATTTTATATCCCAATTAAAAGGTTACCGACGTAATGACCACATGATGAATAAACGGATACAAGTAAGTCCGAAAGTTTCAATAAAAAGAAACCTTTGTTGAACGGCTGTCTAGGCTAGTGGTTAGAACACTGGAATGGCAATCCGGGCATCCTAGGATCGAAACCTGCCAAGGTCACAAAGATACCGATTCTGCCATTGCACGTCAGTTTATTTAACCTCAATGGCCACTAGGAAACACCATTCTGATACGGTATTAGTGTGCCTTGTGGCTTCAGTGAATGAAGAAGTCCAGTAAAACGATCATATCTTGTAAGCTGACGTACATATGTACGTCAATCAACGTAATCACCATCCTCAACAACGTACAGTTTAGAAACGGAATGGAACAACTGGTGGACCAACCAATCGAGCAAAACCGAGGTAGTTTTTCCTAAATTGGCAGGATTAGAAGAATTATTCAACCCGCGTCTTCTGGAACGAATTTCGCTTAAAATGGCCGAAAACGGTGAAATTCCACCACTATCACTGTTTTTTTCTCATCCACTAGTAAATGGCCATGGCCTGGCTAATACGTGAAGCAAATCGTAAGCGCAACTTTTCAATATCACATTAATCTAGTCCACAGCTATGTAAGTCTCACTAAATCGGTTTTATATTGTTTCTGGTTGATCGCTGGTCAGGTACATCATGTACAATATATTTTTTTCAAAGCTGACGAAAAGATCAGGCAACTACTGTAGTTTAGTAACGTACACGTACAACAAAATTAGAAAAAATTCCGTACAACAAATGAGAAAAAACGTTAAAATAACTATAACTTCAACAAGTTGTTTTCGTGACCTAATTGGGTGCACGCGAAAGTGGCAGTCGTGTTTTGCACGTCTCAGATACATATATATGTACACTCACGAACATAATCGAATTAAATCGCAGGTTAATTATTCAGCGAAGAGATTCATCTCAAGAAAAGGCTTCACATGGAAGTATACACTAAAATGACTCCGTTTCATTAATCATTCCAAATCATGTATAAATTATCTGCAGATTTATTATTCTGCGAATAAATTCTGCGTAAGAAAGGCTTACACGGAAGCACACATGAAAAATTTTTGACTTGATAATTCGTTTGCTGAACGTTGTTTCACAATTGAACTCGCCATCGATTTTACCATAACATCAGATCACAGGATTAATATGAAAAACAATTTACAAATAAAAGTTAATTTATAGTTAAAAAATAATTTATAGTTAGTTATCTTGCTAACTTATCGAGATCGCATAGTTTTGAGAAAATTAAATTTTCCCGAACGGCAATTTTCAAGGAATGCCCGTTAAACGTTGCCCATTCTAAAGCCATTAACCCATATATCCAGGCGTAATGCCCATTCTAAGCGGGCATTCCGGACAACGCCTACATACACCATGTGATTTATCAACTGGTTACGCCAACAGTTTCCAGCACCCCTTCTTATTTTTCGTTCAGCAACTTAACTGAATATTATTGCACGATTCAACTGATCAATTTGCGTGAAAAATATGCTGTTTTACGGTTATTCTCGAAGACTATGTAAGGTGAGGTGATTCCAGACACGTTTTGGCATATATTCATGTGATTCTTAGGTTAAACTTGTTAACTACAAACTAATGGGTGTGAGAAAAGGGTGAACTATTTGCTGATGGTCATGAAAGATTATGCCTTGAACGTGACATTTTGATATCCGACAATCCGATAGATTATTACTTGGATTTTGATTCCATGTTATGTCTCCGCCCAGGAGCATCTGGGATTAGAGCACACGGCGAGGTCTCAGTCCGAATTAGACAACTAGGAAAAACAACGAAAAAAAACAGACTAAAAGGTTGTTATAATCGCTGACGTATGTATGTAGATGCTTTTTGCGGAACTCTGAGATGGTCGGAAATACATCCGAAATAATAAGTCCGATATTACATATCTGGTCAGTTTTGCACGTACGTTTGACATTAAATGAAGCCATAAAGGTTGTGGTGGGGGGGAAGGGTGAGTGCACTAACGGACGAGCTAGTAATCTTCCAAAGGAAGGGGAATTTCGTCAAAGAAGGGTAATTAGCAGTTTTCGGGCCATTTTACCTACACCTTAGGAAGCAAACTTAGCTTTTTGAAACCGCCAGAGAGGATGGAATTCCACATTTCCCTCTCCTTCTCCTCCGTTAGTGGGTGAGTGGAACCGTGGCGGACGCGGAACCGATAACTTCAGCTTTAGAAGCTCCAAACTTTTTACTTTTGTTGAGATTGACGATTACCTGTATTCCAACAAAGTAAACGAGTACAGTAGGTAACGAACTATTGGAGAATCGAGAAGCACGAAGGCTCTGGATTTGGTTAATTACAAAGGATTTCGAAAACCCAAATAGCTGAAATAGAAAATTTAACTTTAGCATGCCGTACAGTGTCTACAGTAAATGGATTTACCGTAATTACCGTAATCAGATTCGCAACAATCGCATGCGGATTCACGATTCGGGAGTTGGACCATGCATACATGACTTTACAAGCAACTAAAAATGCCCTGAAGGCATGGGGAGTAACGAATATGGTTCGATCCCGGCTAGTCCAATCGTGAAAAAGTATGAGACAAGAAATTTTATTCTCATAATGGTCTGATCGTGAAAAAGCAGGAAACAAGATTTGCGATGAATCACGAAAAAGGTTTGTGCTTCATAAATTCAAGAATCAAACCAAATTACACGGAACATATTTGGGACTTGTCACGATTGTTGTGGTAACATTTATCCTTATTCAAAATGCTGGTATTCAACTTTAAAACATAAATATCTTTAAAAAAATCAAATTATCATGAATGGATCATTATATCAAAAACCATCATTATTGAATGAAAATGAAATAAAAAAAATCGTGGCAGCCTTGTCACACAAACCGAAGTAAAATGACTCATGCTCACAACGAGCTAGACGAAATTAAGGGATTTGGATTTCACCGAAAAGTCCCAAATATGTTTCGTGTAATTTGGTTTGATTCTTGAATTTATGAAGTACAAACCTTTTTCGTGATTCATCGCAAATCTTGTTTCCTGCTTTTTCACGATCAGACCATTATGAGAATAAAATTTCTTGTCTCATACTTTTTCACGATTGGACTAGCCGGGATCGAACCATATTCGTTACTCCCCATGCCTTCAGGGCATTTTTAGTTGCTTGTCTTTAACTTTTTTATGTGTGAACAAATCACATGTACATTATGTAGGTTAATTACATATATGTGCTAATGTAACATAAACGCTCTATGAGTTGACAATTTTTCATAAGATTCATCTACTTCAGCCCTTATATAACTGATTTTCGAATATTGAATTACAATAATATTTGCGAACAGTGATCGTTTGCGAGCCGAGCCCCCTTCAATTTTTTCCTGGTAAAAGGAATCATTACGTAATTGACACAATGATGAAAAAAATCCCTAGGTTAGTAATATAGAGAGTTAAAAGTTAAAATCTAAAATATACATTTGAAGTTCGGGAGAAGTTTACAATATCAAAGTTAAAACAAATTAACGCTTTCGTTGTTTTAGATTTTCAGGGGTATTGAACCCAGCACCACTCGTTCAACTTGCAAACCCACTATCCACTTGACTACCTTGACGAAAAATATTTTGTAAGTTGATTCGCTACATCAAATCTAGTTGCTAATCAAAAACTTATCATTATATCTAGTGTAAAAATAGCTCCAAAACTTGACTATTATTAGGTTAGCTCCGAGCTGTACTTAACAGCGGACGCTGTATCATGTGACTCTTGAATTTTTTTTCCTTACTTCCAGACCAATTATAAAAAGATTTTGAGGTGTTTTATTGATACTGGTACACGTCTAGAAACGAAGAAAAAAAAAACTTCGAAAAAAATGTTGATCTGTTTTTCTTTATTTATTTATTTATAGCTTCAGTCATTCTAGACATTAAGATAATACAATGGGTCTCAAGGCTTTAAATCTTGAGATAATCTGATTTTCGTAGGAGCAAAAATCGTCAAAAACGTTGAAACTTTCTACATCAGTTTCTTCAAGTTTTTGTCAAAGTACGATGATTTTATCGGAAAATGTGTCGGAGAAAGGTCATATTGAAATTTGATTCCGCAAATGATAGGCTAGTTTTTATAGCCATTCGATAAGCTTATAACGAGAAATAGAGTTTTTCTAAAAAATTTCGGTAATTTTGCCTCTCACATAACCCGTTGCCGTTTTTGTGTGTTTCAAAAATTAGCTGAATTGAATAGCGGATCGTATTTCGACGTTTGTAATACACATCCAGTGAAATTTTCAGTTTAATCAGACCGCCCTATCGCTCATACAACAATTCTTTCTCCATTTTGCCTGCGATTTTTGACATTTTTTTCATAAAACCCTATAAAAATGATGAAAATATTGGTCCGATCTGCGGGACAGTTTCTGAATCGTTTTCTACGCTGAAAATTGACCTGTCTACCAATTTTCAGCTTTATCGGTTCGGCCCAACTTGCTGACACCGTTTTTGCCGAGAAAAAAAAAACGGAAAATCGCATTTTCATCATTTTTGGACCTGAAAAATGAAAATTTATCCCTACCGGATTAAAAATACATGGGGAGATGTAAAATCTCACGAGGAAATTGATGGAACAGACTAGAAGTCGGTACGATGAGGCTAGATCAAGATACCCGCAAAAAAGCTTATCTTAATCGAACCATATTAAGGGTTAGGCCTAGCGGCCTACCCTTGATACTTTTCTATGCTACTATTTTTATCTCTAATACATAATGCGAACGACCCTGATGAATACGTCAAACACTCTGTAATTAGCATTATGGAGTTGTTATTTTCATAAATATACGTATGTATGTACATGATGAATGCACGTCTTCATCGTCCTTTGACCAAACAACATTAACAATGTCATATACATCATTCAATGCAAAAAATGCTCAGCTCAATACGTGGGCCAAACCAGCAGACAATTCCGCACTCGCATGATGGAACACAGAAGAAGTGTCATAAACAAAAGTCTTAACACCCTGTTAGTAAAGCACTTCACAAATAACGGGCATGACGCAGACGATATGGAGTTCCAAATATTACAACATACCCTTAACAAAAACTCGCTACTGAAACAAGAACAAATCTGGATGGGGCTCTTAGATACCCTACATCCTATGGGACTCAATGACCGAGTAGAAGGCGCTGGATACCTAACCATTGGTGACCAATCCAAACCAGACGCCATGTATCAGAAACTACCTAGACTCGAACGCAATAGAGGTACTCGCAACAAAAATAGACGTAAATACTCCGCAAATAACACCCTGATTCAAGATATAACAAAACTTGCTAAAGAACTTAAGTTACCACAACTTTACACCAAACTCAAGTCATGTAATAAACAAGAATTCATTCAAATCAGCAAATGGATTACTGAAAACAAAACAACCGAAAATAGCCAAATTATCAGAATCATTGACAACTTCATAAAAGAAAAAGGCTGTTTTCGAACTAAACCAAAACCTAAATATGGTGGCACACTCAAAATCAACTTCATCAACAAAATGGTTGACATTATAAACGTACATACAATACTCAAAGACAATAGGGTAGTCAAACATATTCCTGCTATTTGCAAAGACTACTTCATGAACACTAGAGTAGTATACTCCTACGGGAAAACCATCAAACAAGAAATATGTAATAACACTAAATTCAGTAAAAACTGTAACGACACTGACATTTTACAACAACTTAACGGCACCTGTCAATGTCAAAACAATGTCAAGTACCTGGCACAACCATATGGTCACATAATGACTGGTGACCTTACCATCGTCAATAATACAGAACTCGAGACCATTATGAAACGAGGCGCTAAATACCGGCATGAACCGCCCATTTCCTGGGAAGACACCACGGAAGAAATAAAATATGGTATCGATAACTACCTAAACAACTTAACCATTAAGTTCGGTATACAACCTGACCAACTTATAGAGTCCAGAAACCTGGTTTACGAGATAGTCCAGAACAGGATAAAGTACTGTAAAAACAAAAATCATAACAACCCAAATAAACGCATCATAAACTACATATCCACAGCCAAAACTATTCAAAATGACCTGATAATTGCCACAGCCGATAAGGCCGAAAATAACATAATTCTCATATGTAAAAAATTTTACGTACAAAACATATGCAAAGAATTAGGCATCACTGTTAACGCAGACAACAAATTAATCTGCAACGGTAACAATACTTACCAAACAGTTTCCACGGAAACAGATTCAATAATCAATTCACATAAACGAATGACCAATGAATGGAACCTACCATTCCCCTCCATTAACGCACAACTACCTTATTTCTACGGTATACCCAAAATGCATAAAAACCCACATTCCTACCGTTTTATCGCATCAGCTAGCAACTCTAGCATGAAGTCAATGAGCGTACTACTACACAAAATTTTGAGAGCACTCAAGCTACACTTCACCAATTACTGCACAATTAAAACTTTCGGAAAAAATGACAAACTCTACTGGTCCATCGATTCCACAGAAAAAGCTGTAGCCAAATTAAAAAACACTAAAATACATAAAAACAGCAAAATCCTGTGTGCTGATTTTTCCACACTGTATACAAAACTACCACACCATGTCATAATGGAACACTTAGGCTATCTAGTAAAATTACTTTTTGACAATGGTAAACGGGGAAAATACCTAAAACTGAACAAGACAACCAGTTTCTACACCAACAACTTTATAAACAATAACAAAACTATATGCGCGGTAAGCATCATGACCCTTATTAAAACTGTACTACAAGAAACCTACATAAAATTCGGTTCACTTACTCTCAGGCAAATTACTGGAGTACCAATGGGAGGCAACGCCAGTCCAGACCTAGCCGACCTCACCCTAACCATCATGGAATACCGTTACCTAACATCTCATCCTGATTCACAACACCTTTTACGACATACAATGCGATACATTGATGACATATGCTGTATTTCGAATGAAGACTTTATGCAAATCAGTCAACATATTTATGACCCAAGTCTTCCTCTAAACAGAACCAATAACCTTGATAACCAAGCAGATTACCTAGATATCAATATCAACCTTAATTACGAAAACCCAACCAATAAAATCGATCTTGAAGTTTATGACAAAAAAGTATCATTTCCCTTCAGAGCAATCCGATACGTTCACGTGAATAGTAACGTTTCGAAGAAAATAGCAGCTAATATTGTTTGTGGACAGATTATACGCACTGCCCGCATCGTGAGTCGTCTTAGCAGTTTCACCCGAGCAAGTATAAATATCTGCCGGGCCCTAAGAGAAAACGGACATTCCGTTCCCTTTCTGATTAAACACATACTCCGCACACTGCGGTCAAACCACGAATGCATACAAAAAATGACAAGTACAAGTACATCCAACATAATTGAACTATGCGAACATATAATCAAACACAGTGGAAAACACTGATGAGGGCTAACCACTGTCTATAGTACTCGTCTGTTTTTAAGCCCGAAACGAGTCAATTTCAAATAAACACTTAAAATACATATACTACCATAACCCAAAAACTGAAACATCAAGTTATTATACTCTAAACCAATTAATTCAATTTCAAATACTACATGTACATATACGGTGCGCCCGCAACTAGATAATAGGTTATTACATTATTGAAGAAAATAGATACCGTACCCATACCGTAAAATTTTTATTTGGAGTTTTTGTGATAAATAGCATGAGCAGATTCATTAGTGAAGACTAAATGGGTGAGTAAATTAACTAGTCTATCTGAGCAAGTGAATGAGTGATTAAGTAAATGAGGGAATGATTTAGTGTGTGAGTGAGTGAGTGAGTGAGTGAGTGAGTGAGTGAGTGAGTGAGTGAGAGAGTTAAGTTAGAGAGTAAGTGAGTGAGTGAGTGAGTGAGTGAGGGAGGAAGTGAGTGAGTGAGTAAAGAGTGAGTGAGGAACTGAGTGAGTGAGTGAATGAGTCACTAAGTGAGTGAGTGAGTGAGTGAGTTAGAGAGTGAGTGAGGAACTGAGTAGTGGGTGAATGAGTCAGTAAGTGAGTGAGTGAAAGAGTGAGTAAGTGAGTGAGTGAGTGAATGAGTGAGTGAGTTAGAGAATGAGCGAGTGAGTCAGTGAGTGATGGAGGAAGTGAGTGAGTGAGTGAAGAGTGAGTGAGGAACTGAGTAGTGGGTGAATGAGTCAGTAAGTGAGTGAGTGAGTAAGTGAGTGAGTGAGTGAGTGAGTGAGTGAGTGAGTGAGTGAGTGAGTGAGTGAGTTAGAGAGTGAGTGAGTGAGTCAGTGAGTGATGGAGGAAGTGAGTGAGTGAGTGAAGAGTGAGTGAGGAACTGAGTAGTGGGTGAATGAGTCAGTAAGTGAGTGAGTAAGTGAGTGAGTAAGTGAGTGAGTGAGTGAGTGAGTGAGTGAGTGAGAGAGAGAGTGAGTGAGTGAGTGAGTGAATGAGTGAGATAACGAGTGAAAGAGTGAGTGACTGAGTCAGTTATAATACTGAGTGAGTGAGGTATATGAGTAAGTGAGTCAGTGAGTGAGTGAGTGGTTAAGTGAGTGGGTGAGTGAGTGAGTAGTTAGAGCAGTGAGTGGGTGAGTATAAATATGTGAGTGAATGAGTGCGTGAGTAAGTAAAACAGTGAGTGAGTGAGTGAGTGAGTGAGTGAGTAAGTGAGTGAGAGAGTCAGTGAGTGGTTTAGAAAAGAATATAAAGATCAAAAATTAAAACGCAAATTTTTTTTGCTGATTAACGTAAAAATTACGGTATTTTTTTACTGGAAAATAAGTTAATTGTGTGACTTCATTAAATTCACGTGAGGAAATTTTTTACAGAAGAAAATTTTCACAGTAATGCGTTTTTCATTGGCCTTGACTTAGCTCGTGGCCCACCGATTTTTTAGGCGTGTTTAATCAGGCATTAACAAGCATAAATAACATTTTATTAACAAGAATAATTAAATTAGATAACTAATTTCTATACTAATTAAGATAATTTACCGAATGGTCCGACGTTTCTTCATATATGATGGGTGTCACAAGTTATCAGACCAGGTGTCACAAGTTATCACTTTGATAACTTGTGACACCATTATCTAGTTGCGGGTTACCGACATATACTACCATATAGCTGAAACATCACCTTTTTGACCCAGACACCTTCCCTATACACACCTACATACATTCCATTACAAGCACATACAAGCCAACAAATTTTCAAGTTTTTCAAAGTTTTTTAAAAATTTTTCCTCTCTTTAAAGGAAAAATGAGAGATTTCCAACGCGCTCGCCGAAACTACCATAACATGGGGCATCGTGGCGGTCGGTACCACCGTGGAGGACTACAACCGACACATAACAATGCTACTTCCTATGCGAACGCCACCAGTAATCGTATTCCATTTGTACCCGATTCCAACATCCGGTATGGTAACCAAACCAAAAAAGAAGAAATAATTCGGCGTTCAGATTGCCATGTTAGCCTAGAAGCTCTTGTTTATCAAACAAAAGTTAATAGTGATAAAAGGACATGAAATAAATCAAAAGTTATCAGAATCTCTTAGCGGACTTTTATTTTTGTAGGATACAGATGGATGAATACTAGAATTGAAAAGCGAGTAAAGTAAAAAAACTGAAAAACTGACATATACTGTATGTTAAAATTTATTTCAGTTCGATGAGATCAGTTTTGATGAGAGCTGTATATCATTGAGCTTTTTAGCTGTTTCACAACGTATTTGAGAGTTTGAAAAAGAGTTATAAAGGGTTCCAAGTTAGGTGGGGACCGGTTTGTTTTTATTAAGGAGATAATTGAATTAAGCACGCCAACCCGGCAGTTACATACAGTGCATACATGTAAGCGCACAGTACTCAGTCCATAAGTATGTAAACAGATTTGAATTTCCTGATCCTAACCTAATAGATAAATCGGGATATTATTTGTCGTTTACTTTATATTTAGAAGCTAAATATAATTAGTGTTGAAGGCATTTACTGCGGTGAATGGTCTTTATCAAATGACTTTATTTTCCGCCTCACGGTATTCCTCATCACGCGCCCTTTGTTACTAGTTTTGATATGGACAATAACAGATATTCAACTCAATAACGATTTCTATGGAACTTCAATACTGATTTCCGGAAGTATGTCTCAAAACTATAATTGGATGCGTTTTTGGTATTGCATTGATGATGAACAAAGGACCACCCATGACATCTTTCGATTCGAAGGGATAATCTTAAAGGTGCGCCTCCAAATTCAGTCTCCAGATAAAATGTGTCGGTTTGTGACCACTGGCGGACGAGATAATCCTTCAAAAGGAAGGGAACTTCATCACAGAGGGGGGGGAGGGTTCAGCAGTTTTCATTTTACCTACAAATGTACTAGGGAACAAATTCTATTTTTGGAAAACGCCAAAGAGGGGGAATAAAATTTCCCCACATCTTCTTATTCACTAGAGTTTGGAACACTATCTATCAAACTAGAGCGATCACCGTGCACCCAACTGTTGACTTTGATATATCGAGCACACATGTCCATCGGGGATTATACCTACAGTAGGATATTTAGTGAGATATGGTTATATCCTTGACATTATGACAGAGCGTAGACCAAAATGAGGAAAAAAACATGAAAAATTTGTGAAACTTTTGACCAGAAAGTTCACAAGTTTGTTCCTGAGAAAAGCAGTTTTTTCAATAAATCTTTTTGCAAATTTCCTTTTTTTCAATTCACTTCCCTGTGGACTCTGGAAACCCTAAAAGACACATGGATTATCATTATCGCAGCATCCTTCCTTATCAGCGATTGGCGTCACTGCATGAAACCTCACCGATTGTCGAATCCTTAAAAGTTCCGAATTGAGTGAGTGGAACGGAAGGCGAAGCAAGTTCAAAGATGTGTATTCGAACGTTCTTTGTGCGAAGTTTCAAGTGCTTGTTTTCTATGGTTGCACTGCACTTACAGCCGGTATGTGACCGTCCTGGTAAATTAAATCTAAAGAAGGGCATTTCGAAAAGTAACGTTAATGTATTCAAAACAGCTTTGAAAAAAAAACGCACAAATATTGAAAGATGTTGGACCACAGATCTACAACATTCCAGAAAGCTCAGGATTGCGTGATCATTGGCATCAAATCTTGCATAAAAACAGTAAGGGATCGAAAATTACTGTTTACTTTCCTGGTGTAAATAAAGAAAGGAAAAGCTCGTTAGCTGGTTGTTTTTGTCGGTGTCGTTTTCATCAAAAGCGAACAAAAACAGTATGTTTATTGAATTGCATAGCATAACCTTGTCGCTCTTTGTTTTTTGTTTCTCTCGCAATTCCACAGAATACCACGGCTTTGCAGATTTTAATCCCCGTCTGTCGTGTGGCAGCATTTGAACCACGTTGTCATATAAGAAATGGCATGTTCCAATGGCACTCTGGCAGCCATACAGTTTGTGACATTGGCGTTAATTTTTTACTCGGAATTTTAAATTACCAAAATCATAAGGTAATTGATTAATTGTACCATAACAGAATGTTTTTTTTGGCCAGAGAGGTTTGACCATAACATGATGGCCAGAGAGGTTGAATAAACTGACGGGCAATGACAGAAACCCCATTGCAAAGCGTCATGGTCTGTGTCTCAAATCAGGTTTCAAACCAGGACTACCTGTTTATGAGACTGGTGCCCTATGTACTAGAAAAGACAGGCAACGAAGCTACAGTTAGGACTCGGAATGTTGAGAGCTATTTTAGATTTTTTAAATAATTTTAGCCCCCAGTCTGTCGGGTGGTTTACCAAGATGCGGTGCGTGAGAGGAATAAAAGTAAACCAAAATCATAGGAGTAACCAGTATGTAACTAACTGCGAACCGCTTATGTAATCTGGTTAGTCTGAATTAAATCTTCATAACAATAACCTGATTAGCCTGGAGTTCTGACTCTTATACATATAGGAAGTGTACTAAAGTTGACTAAAACACGCAATCTTGCCTTTCGTTTGTTCTGATCACTAAAAGCTGACGAAAGATATGCTTGAAAACAGGTTTGAACCTGACTTTTGTCCATGACAAGGGAAACCGTTTACTGTACTTGTACATTTATGTAGAATAGTATGTAAAAATGTGTAATACATGTCAGTCAGTCAGTCAGTGGGCCATTAAAAAGTGGCACTTCATCTCAGCATATTGCATAAGTTCAAACTCTACATGACACTTTGAGTATAAACATTCGAAACTACATCCGATTCTCCGTGTTTCAAAACTGCAGAACATCCGTTTCAATAAACTGTCACCGGAACACAAAATTAAATTTTTCTTCTGAAAATAAATTAAAATGTCAGTTACAAATTGTAGCTTACGCCTGCCTCGTCCCGTTCAAACGAAAGTCGGCTTGATTTGTATTTGCGTGGGCACTGTACATAATGTGTTGTGGTTCAAACCGTAATAAGTATGTACCAGTGCAGCGAGTAGGAAATGAAACTGCCAAGCTGCCGGTATGGTAAACAGGAAGATGGGTTTCTGGTGGGCAATCGTTTTGTTTACGTGCAATAGACGAATGTTAATGTAAAGATACATACATACATATGTCTGGATGAGCCTACTTATCTCCCTGAAACATTATGCTGAATGGTGGCAGATTGTTGACCTCTATGTAATACATGCGATCCATAATGTGCCAGAGCCGACGCTCATTTACTTCCCTTCGTGAACAGAGGGTACCGTATACATAAGCGCAACAAACATAGTAAAAAAACAACGTGAAGAGAAAAAAAGACGTAAAAATGTTATGAAGTGGTGTTTGGACAAGGTCAAGACACCAATAATAGAAGGAAGCTTACACCTGATAGCATTTGATTCGATGTCTAACATGGTGTATTTTCACAAAAAACTCGGAACCAAAAAAAACTGCCTAGACTTGCTCATTTTCACTCTCTTGTTACCATAATGCTGATAATTACAAGGTACAGTAAGAACGAACAGTGCGTGTCACAGGATCCCAAAAATACTGATACAAGGAAACGCAAGGCAGTCATTAGTATCGCTTTTGTATGTGGTCAGCACCACCTGAACACGTACGACTGACATACAAACAAGTCTTACAGTGTCAGTTTCCCTAGACTTTTCTCAATGCAACCAATGTCCAACAAGAAGATCCATTTCCATACCAAATGAATAGTTCCAGAGAGCATGTAGTTTCCAAATTATATGTTACAGGTATTTTTGTAGAAAGAACGCCTTTTACTGCAACAAAACAAAGTGTTTTAAATGAATGAACATGGATGAAGTTGATTTTTTCATAAAATGAATTTCGCTAAATATTTTCACCACGGAATCTGCTTGAAAACTAAAAACGAAGAATCATGGGTGAACTCAGAAAATAGAGAAGGACAGAATTTTCTGAATTAACTGAAACATTGGCCAATCTTGAAATGTTTCGATTGCATGTAGAATCCCACTCTGGTAGGTGCAGTCCAGACAGAAGAACATGTTGGAATTACACATATATTTATATATTATATATTTATTTATTATAAAAATAGTAGTCATGGTCGTCTGGTTCCAACAGCAACAAAAATGGATATAAATAACTTGGAATATGTTCTGAATATGTTCCGATGATGGAATTAATGACTGTGGGGCACGTTCTAGGCACTTGAATATGGTACAGTATGTGGATTATCCTACCCTGTTTTCAAAACAACATACAGGGTGGGCCAGGAAAAACCATACGACTTTGAACGTTAATAACTCGAGCTATAAACAACCGGTTCAAATGTTCTTGTTCTCATTTGGAAGCCAATACTTTAACTTAAATTTACTCCAATTTTAGTCATGTCTTATAGAGTTATCCTCAAGTAACAGAAGAAACCCCCCAAAAATCGTGTTTTTGAATGAAAAAAAATGATTTTTTTGGTTTAACAAAATGTTCGTTTTGGGCCACGAAATTCTAAAATTGAAAAGTTCAATAAGGGAGATAGAGTTTGCTAAGCTCAATTCTAACTTGGAAACTCTGGAATACCATAGTTAGTGCTTGGAATAAAATTTCATGGCGATTGTCATAGCCGTCATGGACAACCCTCAGATCGGACTTTGGTGGTTCAGGAAAATAGTCAAATCGAGTGTACCATTGATTTATCTTCGATCAACAAGACTTAACTAATTGTTATTTGATGCATTTCATTTATTCATAAACTGAAATACTCTGTTTACAGTTTTTAAAGCACAATAGCCCATGCACTTCCATGACTTTTTCGTAAAAAAATACACGATTTCCCAAATTTTTCTCTGTAACTTCTCGGCAACTCCATAAAACACAACCAAAAGTAGAGGGATTTTAAGTTGAAATATTGGCTTTCAAATGAGAGCAAAAACAACTAAATCGGTTGTTTATAGATCGAGTTATTAACGTTCAACATCGTATGGTATTTTTTGGCCCACCCTGTATGTCCCCTGGACATGGATATAACTGGTTCCTAGGTTGGTATAGGACGAGGAAGTGATAAAAAAAGTCAGAATGAGGAACCAATATTGGCGGAAATCGTTTTCACCACTTATTTATTACAGAAAAGTGCCAGTAAGTCACTTACAGCTACAAAAACAGTCATTACTGAGTGAAATAATTATGGCTATAAAATACTATTTACTACTACAAATGACCAACTATAAGCAATATTACTAAAGAAATAACATATAATTAATGATAATTATTGGGCAATAAATAAATGATCGGTTGCAGCACTGTATCGTTGGCACTCAGATTACCGGGTGCACCTGAAACGGAAGCTATCGTACGCCAAAACCGGATGTTTTGTCACGCCAGTACGGATATGACTGCAAAGTGTGACTGCCCTTAGTACAAAATACCTTCATTACAAAACCGTATGTATCAAATTTTTAGTCATAGGAACCACCACCTCTGGAGAAATCCTAACTTCGAAGTAAATTCGTTTCACCTAAAAAGAGGGTCTAGAATCTAGATTTATACTTATACTACGTACGGATAGTATTGCAAAGTGTGACTGCACTGCTCTGAGTACTGTACATAACTTTATTATACTGTATACAGGGTGGGGCAAAAGTAACTATACACTTTGTTGACGCAAAATTTCTCCCAAAAATTATATTGCATCAATATGATTAAACAATCCAAACAGATGCTAAAACACCTGAAAATTTTGATTCTGCAATTTTTTTCAACTCACAACAATTTATTTCATGAGTTATGCGTCTTTTTCTCGTAAATCGCCATATTTTCGGTTGTTTTCAGTGCCTTTTGTCAGTTATCTCGCCATATCAACTGTTATTTGACGAAAATTAATGTCGGTATGTAATATAGAATGTAGAAAATTATTCTTAAACGTTTAACAGGAGAGTAAGTTTACATTCATGCATAATAAATATATAACAATTGGGTCTTTTTCCACGAAATCACCGATTTTAGTCTAAAAATGGGAAAATTTAAAATTCCTATTTTTCAGCTTAAAACAACTAAAAACAATATATTTCATGTTTATTGACTCATTTTAGTACCGTAGGGTCCATTAAAACATTTAACTTGAACTGTTTTGTCATAATTCAAAAACCGCGAAAATTGGTTCAGGCATCTTGAACACGGGCCTTTACATATTATCCGTATCGAATTGAACCATAGGGATATTCTGAAGTTTGAATCATTCGATTCACATTCAGATACATCAAGTGAAACGTATTACACCATTCTTAACCTTTATTGAGGATTTTGATTAGACCATGAGGTCACTCAAAGACGTTAAAAAGAGGAAAACCATGAAAATACTGAAAATCCTGTTTTAAATTGAAAATAACTCAAGATACGGTCAAATAGACATCAGAATCGGTTTTTCAGGTATAATAACATATGTATTGCGTATAACATCATATACACTCAATATAATTTTTTTGAGAAATTGGCCTCCAACAAGTGTATAGTTACTTTTGCCCCACCCTGTATTTGGCAGAGGATGGCGGGTTCATATTCTACCAGGAACTTGAAATTTGATTATTTCTTGGATGATTTAAAACTTGTCTATCAATGCTTTCAACGACCACCCATCTTGGGAGAAATCCGAACTTCTAGTTTATACATAGTTCTTCGTTACTCCTCATACAATTTCTCTTACAACTCCTCTTTTTCGATCGGTGTGATTGATTGGGTAGAAATTTAATTTCATTCATTTCGCAGTTAAAGCAATTTACTTTTGAGCAGAGTCTATGATTATCCGATAGTTATTAGTTACCACCTACTGAAACAGATATGATATGTATATACATACTTCCGCTCCATGATCCAACAATCTGGCCAAACCCTCTTAATCCGCCTGGTCCGGAGATTAAGGGTGATATTGGCTTATTTTTACATCATTAACTTTTACATCATTAAACAAATAATGGGGATGTGAGTCACTCTATTTTTGCTGATGTCATTTATGTAAGTAGACCATTCTGAGAACTACATATACCAAACATGAACATCATATGAATATCTCTACTTAATAATATCCTGACAGAAGTATCCATGTATAAAAAAATACTTGCGATCTCCTCGAAGAAATGAAAAATTTTCTGTACGTATGAAGACAACTTTCCCTGGTTTTGGTTTGAATATTCAGACAGGGACCGACGCCATATGCTTCTGAAGGTTCACGAATATTTTTTTATACTGAAGAAATGGAACGGAACGATTTTGGCATTCGGAGATATATATCGTAAATCCTAATAGCAATCTATGTAGAAAGTTAGGATGAGTGAGTGAGTGAGGTGTGATTGATTGAGTGAGTGAGTGAGTGAGTGAGTGAGTGAGTGAGTGAGTGAGTGAGTGAGTGAGTGAGTGAGTGAGTGAGTGAGTGAGTTGAGTGAGTGAGTGAGTGAGTGAGTGAGTGAGTGAGTGAGTGAGTGAGTGAGTGAGTGAGTGAGTGAGTGAGTGAGTGAGTGAGTGAGTGAGTGAGTGATAGAGTGATTGAGTGAGTTAGTGATTGAGTGATTGAGTGAGTGAGTGAGTGATTGAGTGATTGAGTGAGTGAGTGAGTGAGTGAGTGAGTTAGTGAGCGAGTGAGTGAGTGAGTGAGTGAGTGAGTGAGTGAGTGAGTGAGTGAGTGAGTGAGTGAGTGATTGAGTGAGTGAGTGAGTGAGTGAGTGAGTGAGTGAGTGAGTGAGTGAGTGAGTGAGTGAGTGAGTGAGTGAGTGAGTGAGTGAGTGAGTGAGTGAGTGAGTGAGTGAGTGAGGCAGGAGTGTGAGTGAGTGAGTGAGTGAGTGAGTGAGTGAGTGAGTGAGTGAGTGAGTGAGTGAGTGAGTGAGTGAGTGAGTGAGTGATTGAGTGAGTGAGTGAGTGAGTGAGTGAGTGAGTGAGTGAGTAAGTAAGTGAGTGAGTGAGTGAGTGAGTGAGGCAGTTTTCCATAAGCTACCCTTTTTTCATCTTCAAGTTTCTCAAATCGCTCATATGCCTAAGCCTAAGTCAAATACGGAGCCAAAGTTCATTCCTAAGATTAGGGCCAACTATCTATCAGGACAACTATCTATCATTTTGTATCCGTCCCACTATCTATCAAGACCACTATCTATCAACCGCAGTAGACTACTATCTATCAGGACAACTATATATCACCGGATATTTCTTATGACCACAATATATCATCACTACAAGAATATATCACCAGCATGTTATGCAACGGTATCCGTTTACAAGCAGAACACATTTGTCATCAGCTTATGTTATGTGTCATGTGAACTGTAAATGAACGCAAAAGCGATTAATTGATTCATTTATTCGCGCCCTCGGTAAACAATTAATGCATCGTGAAATAAAATATAAATAAAATGACTGTATAATATAAGTCACACTATCTTCCTTTGATTGATATGGGACTTCTATCAGGCATCGCCGTATTGTTTTTACTCATTTTCCATGTTAGGTCCTCGTTGAGAACGGTTGCATAATAAGGACGGTTAGGCGTTCTGAAGCGTTCGACCTTGAGGAAGCACAAAGACAGACTTCAACCATCGTATCAACTATCATAATGATCAACTCACATATTATGTTTACGGAAACAAAGTATATTAAAGCAACGAAATCTATCAGTTGAAAACTATCGTTATATGCGGACCAATGGCTCTTGGTTTCAAGTTTAAGATCAATATACATACGTACACCAGCGTGGGAAAAGTGGAATTCACCACTCTTTGGCGTTCTTAAAAGATATAGTTTGCTCCTTAAGGTGTAGATAAAACGGTATATTTTTTTGCCGATTCCCTCTCTTCTAATATCTTTTATGTCAGTCAAATATTCAGTCCCTAAATATGTCAGTCAGTCAGTCAGCCGATGACTCGGTCAGTCGATATTGATTGGTTGTACTTACAGTGGCGGTCATATGTTTAAATTCACCTACGATTTTTATGATTTCGTTGAATATCTCAAGTGTTCAGGTGTTTTTGGGATAAAAAATTTGATAGGATGTTCATAATAAGTAGACCAAACAGTATTAATCATAAATTCAATGATAATTAGTGTCTGTCACATGTCCGGTGGTAAAAACCGCCGTTGCGTCGCCCGTTGAACGCATGCGATTTTGCATGCGCCATTGGGGTTTGCGACGTTCTTACTCATGATGTTTATTATGTATTGATCTTAAAATTTTAACATACATTTATAAACACCATGGTGATCAAATACGTTTGTTGAAAACAGCGTGTGTGGTTTTTTATGAGTAAAATAAAGGGACATCAGTCACACATGTAACGATAGTTTTCCACTGTTGGATTTCTTTGCTTAAATGTTCTTGTTTCCGGTAATGAAACCATTATTTACCGTCCGGTTATCAAATAAGGTGTCCGATACGTGAATTATTCGATGTTAATACAATGATTTGGCTCTGCCTTTAGGTCACCTCAAGGTCAGAACCACACCTCTACAGATCGCCAAACCTTCCTCATTATGCAACCGGTCGTAGGGGGGCTTGACATGTTAAATTAGCAAAATTAATACGGCGATGCATTGTGGATGTTTTAAAGTATTACTAAAGTTAATCCCACATCAATCAAAGGTAGATCATGTGACTTACAACGTTGGAAACCCTAATGGCGCATGCAAATTTGCACGTGTCGCATCGGCGGTTTTTACCACCGGACATGTGACAATCGTAAATCATCATTGATTTTGAGG
Source organism: Daptonema setosum (assembly GCA_964036265.1). Lineage (NCBI taxonomy): Eukaryota > Metazoa > Nematoda > Chromadorea > Monhysterida > Xyalidae > Daptonema > Daptonema setosum. Next base: position 11,750,514 of record OZ038443.1, read on the forward strand.
TTATCACGGTTTGGACCAACTATTATAAACATCCTATCAAAGTTTCAAGATGAAAGAACCTCTAAACACTGAGATATTCGATAAAATCATAAAAATCGTAGGTGAATTTAAACTTATGACCGCCACTGTACATAATACATATTACATATTAGGGCATACATTTTGTATGGTACTTATGTAATGGTAAATATGTACATGGGGTAAAATAACAAGAAACAACTAATGACAAATGTGTTCTGCGTGTAAACGGATACCGTTACATAACATGGCGATATATACTTGTAGTGATGATATATTGTGGTGATAAGAAATATCCGGTGATAGATAGTTGTCCTGATAGATAGTGGTCTACTGCGGTTGATAGATAGTGGTCATAGGGTAAATCTGATATATAGTTGCACAAAATTATTATGATATATAGTGGTTTTGATAGATAGTTGGCCCCAACCCATTCCTAAGCCTAAGCCTAAGTTCCAAGCTCGGAACTAAGCCTAAGCCGAAGCCTTAATCGAATGGATTGAAGTTGAACAGCAAAATGTAAAAAAGGGTAGGGTATGGAGATTATGCTAGGTAATTTCCCCACCCTACCCTTTTTTCATCGAGATTTATAAGTATATTGACCCGTCTTTTTGGCCAAAAACAAAAACATAGCAGAAAGTTGTTTCTAAGCCTAAGCCTGATACATAGGCATGTAAAACAGCCAATGCCTAAGTCTGAATTGACTTAGAGAAGAGAAAATATACAAAAGAGAAAAGGGGTAGCTTTTGTAATTCTGCGTGAGGCAGTGAGTGAGTGAGTGAGTGAGTGAGTGAGTGAGTGAGTGAGTGAGCCGGGTCCATTAAGACTCCGATAGCCTGTATAAAACCACAAAACTTTTGAGCTCCAACGGCCTATGTACATATGAATTCCCTGCCGTTGCAAATACGTGAGCTTATCGGAGGAAAAATAGCTGGATGTTTGTTATGATTAAATCAGTTATAACCCCCGCGTCATACCAAACAATGTGCTTATGGAAGGAATAAATGCACATTGTCATCAAGAAAGAGTGTTAACCTCGTTGTATCTATGTAATGTGAGGCAAATGGTTATCAGCCTAACAAATAAGCGATGGGTGTTGTCAAAACACTGATTGCGCAAAAAGTATTGAAGTTCTATTATTCATACAAATCTAAAAATATGGAACGAAAATACAGTAGGCTTACAAGCAACAAACTATTTATAAGTTTGTAGAATGGGATCTTAAAAACTTTAGCGACAATGTTTATTTATATTAAATGGCATCGAATGAACGGAGACATTTTCTGGGTACTCTAATAGACAACGATCATGTAATCGGACCCATTCAACGTAAACATTGGTATAGGCCCACTACTTAATGCCATTTATTGGGTGCATTAGCGTATACTGAGTGAGTGAGTGAGTGAGTGAGTGAATGAGTGAGTGAGTGAGTGAGTGAGTGAGTGAGTGAGTGAGTGAGTGAGTGAGTGAGTGAGTGAGTGAGTGAGTGAGTGAGTGAGTGAGTGAGTGAGTGAGTGAGTGAGTGAGTGAGTGAGTGAGTGAGTGAGTGAGTGAGTGAGTGAGTGAGTGAGTGAGTGAGTGAGTGAGTGAGTGAGTGAGTGAGTGAGTGAGTGAGTGAGTGAGTGAGTGAGTGAGTGAGTGAGTGAGTGAGTGAGTGAGTGAGTGAGTGAGTGAGTGAGTGAGTGAGTGAGTGAGTGAGTGAGTGAGTGAGTGAGTGAGTGAGTGAGTGAGTGAGTGAGTGAATGAGTGAGTGAGTGCCAGTTTTCAAATAATGACTGAACGTATCTGGCTAGAGTTATTGAGTTAATATGAATAGAAAAACAAAGATAATACGAATATAGAGAAACAATGCAACATAGTAAATTTTAATATGATGGGACAAAATGAGACAGTATGCAAACCAATCAATCATTATAGGTAGACGGAACAAAGTACAAGATAAGGAACATTCACAGAAAAATTGAGTGTATTGTTTATGTTAATATACTTTGAGGTACAATGTACTTTGTTTCAAACCAGCAACCAGTGATGATCTAGTAGACTAAGCATTGCCTTAATCAAGCATAGACTAAGCATTGCCTTAATCAAGCATAGACTGAGCAGTGCCTTAATCAAGCATAGACTAAGCAGTGCCTTAATCAAGCATTCATGAAATTCATTGCACGTGATAACGTGCGTATTTACGCATACACAATGTACACTTTTGCCATTCAGCGGACAAGAAATCGGGTTTATAGTAAAACCCCTCTGTTTAGAGGTTTCAAAAAGTAAATTTTTTTAAAGCGCAAGTAAAATTTCAAGCTCTGTAGATAAATTTCCATGTATTAATGGTTCGCTACTTCAACAATTACAGTAGGTAAGATACCTACTCCAGTAGACGGGGTGAGAAAAAATTGTTTACTATTTAAACTGCAAAAAACAGCGTATTTTTGAAAATATGCATTAGTAAAAGCTCACAGTTCATTGATGCAGTAACCGTACTGCAACAACCTTACGTGTTTTCCTCAATTAATTTAACTACCTTTACCTGTATGTACATCATCACCGATCATAACGTGCCCTGTTAATTCTGATTTATTTGTTAGTTGTAATACAATCCGGCTGCAAGATTGTTTTTCGTCCCGAAATAATTCATTCACTCATTCATTAGCGGGCATTCAAGTAATGCAAAATACAAAGGTATGCAGAGCAACAACATACATCATTCAATTCCAATCCAATCAACATCATTCAGACCGAACCCAATGTTCGTGTCTTTGAAGAAACTATGGAAACTCGTCCCGACTGTAATGAATCTGAATTCTGAATGACACTAACTGCATTGCCATTTTAGTTAAGAAGTAGCTAAGTCAAGTCGAGTTGCTTTAGTTAAGAAAGTTCCAAGTGGGAAACAACTCACGAGGAGAGTAATTTTCACAAAACGTTGAAATTAATCATTGGGAACTTTTAACGCTAAAAGATAAGCAAACTGTGTACATGTTACTTACTGTTTATCTGAATGGATCACCTTGCTACATGAAAAGAGAAACAACCAGTGCTCCGCTCAGAATTTTCACAGTTTTGTGGGAAACAGTTTGATAGATTTTAAATTATAGATTTTAACAGAAATAAGTTTTAGTTAACAAGACTTATGAGCGAGCTATATTTGAGTTCACGTGTCTACCAGGGACGTTCAACCGTTGATGTGTCACGTTTACAGTTATAAAAATATACAGCAGACCAGTCCTGGCCTGGGCATGCCATTTATAACCAACCAAATGCATCCTTTATCCAGGGGTTCAAGATGGGATGTTCAAAGAATACAATCAATGAAATCACTTATTTCCTGGGGCTTCCTCGTTACTGAAGTCATCAAGGCACACTGATACCATCTCAGAATGATGTTTTTGTAGGGGCCCAAGAGGTTAAATAAACGGACGGGCAATAGCAGAAACCCCAATCCAACGCGGGATTCAAATCAGGTTTCGAACTTAGGACTACCAGTTTCCTAGACTGGGGTCCTACGCAATAGACTAGAAAGGCGACATTGACCACTGTTGCGCAGTTTATGTATATTTATATTTAAAGTGTCGTTTATAACTGTAGTCTGCTAAACATGCATCAGACATGTTTCTGGTCGCGGTCTCGCGGCCGATCGTACAGACTGCAACATAACGAACACCACTGTTACAAATGGGATAGTTATAAATCAAGTGCGAAATGGTACATCTCATGGGAGTATTATGATAAATGGTGGCTACATGTACATTAAGCTTGGTCTGGGTTTCTTGTTATAAAAATATTTTTGTGGACCAGTTACGCCCGTATGCCATGAATTAAGCGCAGTTTTGTCCTGTTGTTGTCCAAATGTTGTCCAAATGTTGTCCAAATGTCATGGCGAAAATATTTTTTTCTCTAAAATTTGAAAGCGCGTGGAAAACAGATTTGAATTCAAACTGCGCGCCAAAAAGTTTTTGGCTAACAAGAAATCCTGGATAGGCAATGGGATGAAATTTTTCTCTTCTGAATGTGGTTTTGTCTGAATGGCAGCCATACAATAAATTAACGCATCACCTCACATTCGAGTTAAATTCGCACAATACTCAATTAACATTATATTAATCATTATGTAATACAATACGTACATATTCACTGATGGTTTGGTATAGTTTATTTCTATCGGTTCGTCATACGGGATACATTTAAATGTGTCTTTACAATCGTTTACCAAACCAACCAACTGCTGTATTAGATACAACACAATCACTGATGAGTTTTACAGTTATTACCTAAACCATTAAAATTAAAACCGTTTTTTCTAAATTGATGCTATGAGACGAAAGTTATGTAGGTAATTACAAATCAAATAACTTCAACACATATAGTCTATGAATTAAAACTTTGATACTGCCGCCGCAGTGTTATCGGAACGTGTGTGGCAAACGAAGCCGGATGTAGCTAACTTGAAGCTGACCCACTCTGATTAAGACGGTATTTTATTTAGCATTTCATTTCAATCAACACGTTCATAAGTGGATGCGTGTAGAATGTTGTTGAATTATTATGTACATTAGAATAAATATGATTGATTTCAGGCATGGCAGCGGGTTATGTGAACTGGATATGGTTACAAAAGGTGGTGATTCACCGGGGCTCACTGGCGGATGAGCAAAACCTTCAAAGAGAGAATAATTTTGTCAAAAAGATGGAAGGGTATACGGCAGAATTTAGACCATTTTATCAACATGTTAATCAACAAACCATGTTTTCAATGGAGTTCATATGTATGTACATGAGCCCCAGTCTGTAAGAATCGACAGGTCCGGGAAGAAAAAATGTTTTCGTTCAACCATCACCGTTTCCGGTGGAAATAAGTTTCTATAGTAAATCGATATCACTGAACACGAAAATCGTAGTGGTTTTTCTAAAAAAATCGGTTAACAAAAGTTATGTATTGAAACTAGGCTCAGAGCACCTCATGAAAATATCAATTCACCTGCATCCCGTGTTAAGCTTTCTGGAGGGCGGAATTTTCTAGTTTGATGCCCGATATTAAATACAGTTATTTGTTCGAGTATTACGAATATTCTGCAAAATTTTCAACAAAATTTATTGGCCACAACTTTTTATACATTGGGTTGAGTGTTCTCGATTGAGCCTGCTTTTTAGCATTTTTTACTCTTTTTCACATTCATATTGATAGAAAAAGTTATGTTTTGTAATTTGGAGAAAAGGCGAGCGTGAGTTGTGTTTGCAACGTTCTTATAAACATCTGAATGAAAGGAATCTGTGCCCAAGTTCCATTTGAAAGGAATCTGTGCCCAAGTTCCATTTGAACAGTTTCCGGGTCCGTTTTCAAACAACGCGCGCGTCAACCAAACGGCCACTTGTTGTTACTTGAAACATCAGTTCGAAAAAATGTAAACAACAATTTTAATCAGTAGCGGACGAGAAAAATAACGATATTAACGGATTTTCGGCGATAAATATATATATTCTGTCTCCAAATCATAGTATAAACAAGAAAAAGCCATTATTTCTTCTTTTTTCGGACCACTCTCAACCACGGGAAATGACTTTCTTATTTCATCCGCTCACTGCCGTACTACTGGCTGGTTGGTGCGCGCGTTGTTTGAAAACGGTTCCGGAAACTGTTCAAATGGAACTTGGGCATAGATTCCTTTCATCCAGATGTTTATAAGATTCTTGCAAACACAACTCACGCTCGCCTTTTCTCCAAATTACAAAACATAACTTTTTCTATCAATATGAATGTGAAAAAGAGTAAAAAATGCTAATAAGCAGGCTCAATCGAGAACACTCAACCCAATGTATAAAAAGTTGTGGCCGATAAATTTTGTTGAAAATTTCACAGAGAATTCGTAAGACTCGAACAAATAACTGTATTTAATATCGGGCATCAAACTAGAAAATTCCGCCCTCCAGAAAGCTTAACACGGGATGCAGGTGAATTGATATTTTCATGAGGTGCTCTGAGCCTAGTTTCAATACATAACTTTTGTTAACCGATTTTTTTAGAAAAACCACTACGATTTTCGTGTTCAGTGATATCGATTTACTATAGAAACTTATTTCCACCGGGAACGGTGATAGTTGAACGAAATTTTTTTTCTTCCTGGACCTGTCGATTCTTACTGACTGGGGCTCACGTATACATACATTGGTAATGGAAGAGTAAACCCATCATTTTCGGATCTCTTTTTATTTTCTTATGCATTCACCGACATACTGTATACAAGATCAGCAGACAATCCTAGTTTGTTGGCGAATATCTAACAAAAACAGCTTTTATATCGTTCGTTAGCTCTCTGTCGTTCTGTGCACAACCCATAAAATGATTTTAACTTGAGTGACTTGATGAATTGTGAACGAAGTATTGGACGAAACGTTAAATGCATGTCGCTGACGGCACTTGATTCAAAGCAGACTGGCTTCCGGTTCCTCATCCAAATCCGGCTTGTTCATTTCACTATTGAAATTAATATTATTTCAGCTCATTGTAAGCTGCACCGGTTCATTCCGCAATTATTTTTCGCTCCTAATACCCGTGACAAAACTCAACCAAACCATGACATTTTTCTTCATTTTTTTCATAGCACTCAATATGGAGCTTTATATTCGAACTCTAACATAGTTATTTACAGCATATACATGTACCAATTAGCGTAGCTGTAAATTAGTACGGTCGCAAACGACCCGAACGCATGCTGTTTCCCCTATAATTTTTATAAAAAACATTGTCCTATTTGTCATCCTGTATCCACAATTTATTGATGTCAAACACATTCAACTGCCATTAATCAATCTCAATCATTAGTCGAATTAGTCAACAACCGTATCATCGAGTAATCTTCGTCCCTATTCATTATGTCACCGATGGGAAAAAATTAGACACACAACACGCCAAATTACACAAAAAGTAAGAAAAACGCGTAAAAACTGACCAACCGCAATGACATATGACAACAAATTAGACTGGCGGGGTGCAATAAAAATAGTAAATACTTAACAAAATATATTTAGTTAGCATATTAAAAAAATTGAGAACCCCACCTTTACTTCAATTTTACTTTTTATGCACGAAGTGTGATTTCAAAATTTGATTTTTATTTTAATTTTCCACCAGCTCAACCGCTACTAAATACCCGACCAATAAACAGTGATTTGTCGCAGCGTCAAAAAACGCGTGATTTTGAGATGACGCATGGAAAGAGAAAGACGAATATTGATCGTCATGCGCAAAGAATGCGATTGTAGGGGATAAACGCGTGATTAATGCGGGCGTGATTGGTTGTGACTGACTGACTGACTGACTGACTGACCGTTAGAATGAGCTGAGCCAATACATTCACAGTGGTGATCTACATTGAGTACATTTCCTATAAATTCAGAAGCCTCAGAGGTTCCGATAAGTTCACAAGTTCAACAGGCCAGTTTTCATATTTTTCATAATTTTCATTAGGACTTCTTTAGCAATGGCAGAAATTCTAAAGCAACGTGTCAGGATCTGTCTTAAGTCAGGTTTCGAACCAGATTTTCACGGTTACTTGTGAACGCGTACGTTGAAACATGATAACCAGTTTTTACAAATCCAAGTATGATTGAAAAATTTTCCGCCCTTAACCCTTGTGACGTCTGGTTTTATTGTCTTTGAAGATTACAGTAAAAGCGCGATGTGCTTGGACACCTCTGTTAGACCCCCCCCCTCTAGTTGACCCCTCCCAATTACACAGTTTACCGCTCGATAATGATTAATTTTTGTCAAACCCCTTCACTATCGAGCGGTAGAAAATTTTCGTCGTCCGAATCCCCGCCGAATTGACGACGTAGAATGTCTATACTGTATGTTTCACCCATTCTGTTATTAGGAATCCCCCCTTTAACGAAATCATAACAGTCCAGTTTAGCCACCCAAGACGCAAAAACAATGACACCGATCGACGGCGAAAACGAGTGTTGATGACCCACTATTGTTTTACAGGATCATATAAAAGGCAACACTTTCTGATTCGTTGGTCATTGCCATACAGACGGATAGATTTGGTCGTGCTGAAGGATTTTTTATTTTCTTTCATAACGGTAGATGATTTGGATTTATTACAAAATTTAGGATAATTCAACGTCCAACGTACAGGAAGGAGCTAAATAAAGAGATCAGTTTAAAAAACAACAATATACTTCATGTTTGTTCTACACGATTTTATTGATTCTACTAGATGAAATAAATTCAAATATTTTTTCCAGACCACAAAAATTAAAAATGGACTCGAAGGCGCACACTTTGTCGACATTTGCCTCGGTGATGTCCATTGGGGCACTGCTGATCTGCATCACACAGGTGCCAACACTCGTTTTCGAGATCCAGGACTGCTTCAACCAGCTGGACAATGAGATGACAGAGTTCCACGTTAGTGAGTGAGTGAGTGAGTGAGTGGGTGAGTGAGTGAATGAGTGAGTGAGTGAGTGAGTGAGTGAGTAGATGAGTAAGTGAGTCAGTCGACTTTAGGTAATGACCGAGCGTATCTGGCTAGAGATCCGCACAATGGCACCACCCGGCAACAGCCGTAAGGTTCGTCAGGCTTACGGTAACCCCGGACAGCCGATCATCGCCTCCAACCCTGATATCATCACGCCCGCTCCTCAGGATTCCGGATGCGGTTAGATTCGTTTACTCACTAACTAACTATCTCACTCACTCACTTACTCACTCACTCACTCACTCACTCACTCACTCACTCACTCACTCACTCACTCACTCACTCACTCACTCACTCACTCACTCACTCACTCACTCAATATAGGTTGCGAGGCAGAGAACCAGTGCCCACCCGGCCCGGCCGGTCCTGCTGGAGAGAAGGGAGCCCCAGGTCATGATGGTTTCGATGGTCCAGATGGTGCTGATGGAGCCCGTGCTGAAGTCAGTCAGTCAGTCAGTCATTCAATCAGTCAGTCACTCAGTCAGTCATTCATTCATTCAAACAATCAGTGAGTCAGTCAGTGAGTCAGCGAGTCAGTCAGCCAGTCAGTCAGCCAGTCAGTCAGTCAGTCAGTATGATAATCAGATTTGCTTTGCCTTTTCTCGATCAGTCATTTAGCCAACGAGTTCGTCAGTAACATTTATATTTGTCCAGGATGTCCAAATGGAGAATCAACTGCAAGGCTGCTTCACATGCCCCTATGGTCCGATGGGACCTCCTGGTGCCCAGGGACGTCCTGGTTAGTTCATCAACACTCTTTATTAAACTGACTAACTGACTGACTGACTCACTCACTCACTGACTCACTCACTCACTCACTCACTCACTCACTGACTCACTCACTCACTCACTCACTCACTCACTCACTCACTCACTCACTCACTCACTCACTCACTCACTCACTCACTCACTCACTCACTCACTCCCTCACTCAATCATTCACTCACTCACTCACAATACAGGTGGTCGTGGTATGCGCGGTGCTCCTGGTATGATGGGCATGCCAGCTGTCAATGGTAACCCCGGTCAACCTGGTACCATGGGAGAGATGGGAGGTGAGTGAAACGTCAACCAGTATTGTCAGTCAGTCAGTCAGTCAGTAAGGCAGTCTGTCAGTCAGTCTGTTATTCAATCAGTCATCTGAGTTTGGTTTCAGGCCTCGGTCGTGATGGACGTGTTGGTCAGCCCGGAAACAAAGGATCTGATGGCAAGAGACCCATTGGTCGTCAAGGACCCAAGGGTGATGAAGGACAAGTGGTGAGTGCGTGAGTGAGTGAGTGAATGAATGAATGAGTGAGTGAGTGAGTGAGTGAGTGAGTGAGTGAGTGAGTGAGTGAGTGAGTGAGTGAGTGAGTGATTAGTGAGTGAGTGAGTGATTGAGTGAGTGAGTGAGTGAGTGAGTGAGTGAGTGAGTGAGTGAGTGAGTGAGTGAGTGAGTGAGTGAGTGAGTGAGTGAGTGAGTGAGTGAGTGAGTGAGTGAGTGAGTGAGTGAGTGAGTGCATGAATGAGTCAGTGAGTGAGTGAGAGAGTGAATGAATGAGTGAGTGAGTGAATCATTATCCGTGTATTGATTTTCAGGGAGCCCCTGGTCCTCAAGGCAAACAAGGTGAGGAAGCTCCAGCTGGTTTGGCCGGACCTGTTGGACCCGAAGGTCCCGTTGGTCCTGAGGGTGAGGCCGGACTCGGTGGTTTCCAGGGTGAGAAGGGAGAGTTGGGAGGTCCTGGCAATGATGCTGGCGTTAGTTACTCTTTTAATTGATATTGAAGTCAGTCAGTCAGTCAATCAGTCAGTCAGTCAGTCAGTCAGTCAGTCAGTCAGTCAGTCAGTCGGTCAGTCAGTCAGTCAGTCAGTCAGTCAGTCAGTCAGTCAGTCAGTCAGTCAGTCAGTCAGTCAGTCAGTCAGTCAGTCAGTCAGTCAGTCAGTCAGTCAGTGGGTCAGTCAGTCAGTCAGTCAGTCAGTCAGTCAGTCAGTCAGTCAGTCAGTCAGTCAGTCAGTCAGTCAGTCAGTCAGTCAGTCAGTCAGTCAGTCCGTCAGTCAGTCAGTCAAAGTTCATCACATTTCAGTATTGCCCTTGCCCCACTCGTCCATTCGCCTAAAATGTGAATCATATCCGGATTACATTCAATTAGAAACAATAATCTGCCACGAAAAGACCGTGATTATTTTTAATTTCCTTTCATTTATTTCTTTTAATTTCCTGTGGTAAATTTCCAATGTAACATCATGTGTAAAACAATACGTATCGTAGTTCTTTCTCCAAATCGTACCACAGTGACAACATACTTTTTTTATTTAGATTTACTTGCTACTCTTGTGTTTTATCAGCAATGTTTTGAGATCCGTAATAAAGAGCAGTTGAAATGAAAAAGCTTGAAAGACTGTTAACTTTGCATGCAATGTAATGAGTAGTGCAGAGTTACATGAGTGGATCAGCATCAGCTGTATAAAATCCTAATCTTTTTCGGGCCGCCTATTGATACTCATCGAAAAAAATGTGCCGGTTAGCTCCAAAATGTGCAATGTTATATCATGTCACCTCATAAGAACTCGTGTGATTTCGTGTAGTCTCGTCTGATATGGTGGCAGTTTTTATCTCATCTTCCAGAGCCGACATTCACGCACATAAACAAATCATCCCGAATTCGTCGTTCTAAATCTCAAAACTACTGTAACTGTGTGGCATTCTAGAAACACAATGATACTTGATTAATATATTTATATTTGACCTTGTAGAAGAAAATGTTACAAAGCACTGGCGGACGAACCAATCCTTCAAAGGGAGGGGAAATTCGTCAAAGAGGGGAAAATTGGCAGTTTTCAGGTCATTTTACCTACACCTTAAGGAACAAATTATACTTTTTGGAAACGTCAAAGAGGGGGAATGCCCCTTTTCCACCCCTGGAATACTTTTATGAACATCTTATCAAGTTTTCAAGGCAACAAAATCACTAAACACTGTGGTATTCAACAAAATCATGAAAGTCGTTGGTGAATTTGAACCTACGACCCCCCACTGTATGAGGCATGCTGGTGTATTCATGAACTGATTTAGTCATTCACACGACAATAAAATGAAAAAAATACTAACTAAAAATTGCATTTACCATTAATTGTTTTTTTCACAACTGTAGTTTGTGAGTTTCCAAAAATCCTCGCCGAAGCTTCGGAGAGTCTGACGGAAAAATTCCCACGCTCCCAACCAATCAGCGAAGAGCATTCACTTGCCGAAGCTTCGCGCTGACTTGCCGAAGCTTCGGCGATTTTGTCACATCTTTTTGTCCTGTACTGTAGCATGACATGCAAACTAGCGTGTTACATAACATGATAAAAGGTTATTGAACAGGAATGCGAATAAGTTTACCAAGGAATGAGGCACTGTACCTGTAAGTGTTGCGTTCACAACGTGATTCTAAGGAATCGTGTTTTGATGAAGTACAATCTGAATCGAACCAAATGCTTTGAGAGTTTCTCTTATACCAAACTCAATAATACAGGGTAGTTCAAAAAGAAATTCCAACACTTTGGCGGTGAATATCTTCTGACACAAACCACCGATTTCATTGCGCTTTTTAGGGGTTAACATCAACATAATAATTATGCGAACTCTGTAGTATCAGTGAAATCGGTCAATGACAGCGGCCATCACGCATGATTGCATGTATTACGAAGCTTCCTCGTTGCCTTATCTATTTAAATTGTTGGCGCCCGCGTAATATTTATACCTACAGCTTAGTAATTACGAACCCAATACCGACTGGAATACGGCGGGCCAGCCAGGCTTCATATGTTATTGTAGATAAGCGATTTAACAAGTAAATTACTAAGCAGGGTGGTTATGATGGAACTAAGATTAAGTAGGATTTGAAAAGCAAGTAGAATTTAACAAGCGAGTAGATTTAAGAATATACTAGTGACATATAAAAAGCAGTACGTTGTATCCGTGAAGTAGGGAAGCCGGTAGTGAAGCAGGGGAACATCCGTGTGCCCGTCGGACAGCAGTCCGGGCACGCGAATGCTCTCCTAAGCATCGGATCGATCACTTTAATACCGGCCGGGAAGAAAGTTAGAAAGAACGCTGCCCAGCTGACATTTGGGAACGCCGATGGTATGGCTAACTTGATTTTGAATTGAGAAATCATTATGAGAATTCCGATAAGCGGAAATAACAAATCCGGAATAAGTTGAATTGAAGGTTTACAGAAATGCGATAAGCGCTGAATGGAATTCGGTGGGAAAGTTTATGAAATGCAAATGTTGTGATTAAGCAATGAGTCCAAAACGAGTAAAGCGGGGCAGACCGGAAATGTAAACATAGGGACGGTATAATGAATGATAATGTATGAGCAAATAATCAAGCAATCAAACTAACAATCAATCATTCAATCGAACAATCAAACATACAGTAATCACTTTCCTAAGCCGTGTCCCCTTGACACATGGAAAACTGCGTGTGGAGGAAAAACCGAGGCATAGGCGCGCGCTGACACAAAGCACGTTATATAAGTTTTAAATGAAACATGAATTGACAGAAAGCTATTAATTGATATAAACATATTTCTATGTCTTAACTTTAATTTTAGTAAATTTGAGGTGGTTTTTAGATTTTTTTGCTCAAGAATGTAAAACTTTTCTGTTAGCCTGAAAAAAGTCATTTCATTGCCTTTGCAAAAAAATCAATGAAAAAATAACTTTTTATACGAAAAAAAACTCATTTGAGAATCAAAAATGATTCATAACAAACGCTGACATCCATCGAACTTTTTACATGCTTAACCAGCTAAGGTTGATGTTTAGCCTGACAATTGAAAATAATAGTATATGCAACAAGTATGTGCAACAAGTGATCTTCCTCCATGCGCAGTTTTCCACAGAATGAGGTGTGACGGCCGTTATGATTGACCGATCTCTCTGATATGATAGATTTGTCTGAGTTAGTATGTTGATGTTAATCCCTGAAAATTTCAGCTTATTCAGTCATCTGTGTCACAAGATATTCATTACCAAAGTGTTGGCATTTTTTTGGACCACCCTGTAGTTATGCTTCCGGAAATATTAACCGTGCCAACTTAGAAAAGACTACGGTAGTAGGCTTGGATTTTAATAAAGTTAATTAACTTCCATAGTAGCAGTTGATATGATAGAGAAAACAATATAGCTCTTTATCGTCATATGATTTCATCTCAGGTTCAATAAATGTATGTACAGTAACCTCAGTTACCATGAAACATGGTTTTGGTGACTTGTAACTTATGAAAATCCTATAAACTGTGAGAAGGTCATGAACCTTTCGCATGCAATACATTCAATTTTAAGATTCTTTGTTTTCGAGCTCATGAAGTGAGGGGAAGTATTTTCAACTCGCGTGAGACAGTTTTAGGTGAAAAATGCTACTGATCACGAAAGAAAAAAATATCATTGTGTAGTTAAAGTTTCGCAGACTACAAAGATGTGATGGTAAAAGTATGAATAAACAAAGATACAAAATTGTGAACGATCATGCTTACGTTTCAAGAAAATTTAGATTTTGAGAACTTACAATCAAAGTGAATCATGTCAACCGTGGCACCGAATTTCGTCAACGACACGACGTCAATGGCAAACTTTTCCGACGACGGAATCTGCCACTTTGACTGGAATAACAAGGTCAAGATCAGCTGGACCAATTACGTCTACGTTTCTCAGGGTTTGTAACCAAGTTATAAATTGGACAATTACTTCTCGTCTGGGTCTGTGAAATCAAATCGTTTAAGCAAAGGAGTTATAGTAAGAAAACTTGACTCGCCTTCCAATTCAGTCTCTTAACCAAGTGAGCATGCTAGAGAATGAAGAAATGAAAGCAGACAATTGACAGACCTGTTTTGACATTTACAGGGTGTATAAAATAAATAAAAATAAAATTTTACTAAATATTTATAGATTATACAAATGGAAATAGAAATAGAAATAGAAATAAAGTATAAAAATTGACTAAACTACAGGTGTACTAACGGTCATTAGCAACATGCTGATCTTCGGTTGTATACTCAAGTTCAGTGGTCTACGTAAACGTAAAGAGTACATCGTTATGGCTGGTCTGGCTCTCGCTGATGCCATTGCGGGATCTGCCTATGTCGCCTCAGGTGAGTGAGTATGAGTGAGTGAGTGAGTGAGTAAGTGAGTGAGTGAGTGAGTGAGTGAGTGAGTGAGTGAGTGAGTGAGTGAGTGAGTGAGTGAGTGAGTGAGTGAGTGAGTGAGTGAGTGAGTGAGTGAGTGAGTGAGTGAGTGAGTGAGTGAGTGAGTGAGTGAGTGAGTGAGTGAGTGAGTGAGTGAGTGAGTGAGTGAGTGAGTGAGTGAGTGAGTGAGTGAGTGATTTTCAGGAGTTCATCGCATTTGGGTTGGCTTATGCGGTTTCTCTAATGTAAAAGTCACAGCTTGGTATTGCTTCACCAGACCTCATGGTAAGAAAAGTGATTGTTGTTGTTGTTGTTGTTGTTGTTGTTGTTGTTGTTGTTGTTGTTGTTGTTGTTGTTGTTGTTGTTGTTGTTATTGTTGTTGTTGTTGTTGTTGTTGTTGTTGTTGCTGTTGTTGTTGTATTCTAGATAAATAAACTTATTCTATTCTATCGCATTGGCCAACTTGGTATTCCTTGGCACATGTTCATACCTGCAGGATGACCGGGCGATTTACTCGATTAACTGCTTGGGAAACACCATGTTTGGCACTTGGGAAAAGTTGGATTCATTGATACACAAACAGAGTGGTGGAAGAGTAGCTTTATCTTGACGATATCTGATATCTAGCTATGTTGACGTTTAACATATGTATCTTCAAAAGTTTATATCAAATAAAGTATGAATTATTGTCCATATAAAGACGCTTTCGAGATTCAAGTGAAATATGAAGCATAAGTTTTGCTCAGACCATGAAACATCAGGTTTAAAACATTGTTGGGTGAAATTAACCCTAATTTTGTAAAAAAAAAATGGGGCAAGTGAAATCATACAAGGACAATGCACAAAATCTGATTAATAAAAAACACCACTTTTGTCACCGAACTCAGATGTTGGGCCAAAAACTAGTTCAGTGCAGTGATAATCTTTCGCATGATTGGATGCACTTGGGTGATGATGATTGGCCGGTTGAGTTCTGGCCCAATCACCATCACGCACGTTAGCCACGTGTGTGGACCAAAAGTGAGTTTGGTGTTTCATTGTCTGAGCAAAAATAGTACTTCATATTTCACTAAAATCTCGAAAGCGTCTTTATATATATTTACACATTTGTTATCTATTTTCAGTTAGCCTCTTCAATCAGTTGAGCAAATTTATCTAGGAGAAATCCATCAGAACACACGCCCTCCTTTGGTACAGCATGTTCTGTTGCCCCTGATTTTCAAACCATGAAGATCACTTCCCAGCTTGAAACAATGATCTGACTAGGTGTACGTGCACTCTGACGCTCGCGTGTGCATGCTTTTCGTGGTGGGACCACATGCGCTTTTGAAGTTGAATTAGCCAATGAGTGTCGAACACGCTCAAAGTAACCAATCATGTTTAGCTTTTTATTTTATACGTAAATTTATTTTCGGGGACATAAACATGTTTGAGTAAGTTTCCCCATCACCTAGGGAGACTAACGTTTCAAGCTGGAAAGTGAACTTCATGGTTTGAAAATCAGGGGCAACTGAACATGCTATATATCGAACTCAGTTTTCTAGGAACATAGTGTGTTCTACGAAATAAGATTTAAAAATCGATATTGTAATTTGCAGTGTGATAATGTACTTCTTCTTCAACCGAGTCACCACATCCACAGTCAGCGTGGTGCTGTATCTGTTTATCCCGTTAATGTACCGACGCTATGTGAATACGGTAAAAACTGGGGGCACAGGTGGCAATAGCAAAATCTCGGCAGAGCAGATAAAGTTGGTCGTCACTTCTATTTGAATTTGTCTCTCACCATTCTCATTCATCTGAATTGACTTAATTACATAATTAGTTTATAACACGAACTTTTTCCCGTAGTCTTCGAAATATTATAGTTAGCATACAACACGGAATGCATCGAACATAAGTACATAGTTTCGACCTTTCTTCTAAACCAATAAATAAGCGTTTTTTACTTGATTATATAGTCTGATAAGTTATAATTAATTACCAGAAACATGGCTCGAATCACCAAAACGTTTGGTATCTGTGCACTGTACACCATGTTGTTGTACGTTCTGCCCAATGTAGCCCGTTCTACACTCGTGTATGTCGTCAGCCAGAAGACACTCTATTATAATTTGTGCCATAAATTACCAAACGTTCTCTTCGGTCGATGCAATTTTTATCTCAAGTTTCAATGGGTAAAAACCGTGGCCAAAAATGGAAATACAAAAAATGAGAAAACAGAATTAAGAACACTTTTAAACATACATACACACAATCATACAGTTCATTTACATTCAATTAGATTCAAACAAACAAACAAATTAACATGTACAAAACATGTACATACATCAGTCAGTCAGTCAGTCAGTCAGTCAGTCAGTGAAAATGATAGTGAAAAATAAGTTTCAATGTCGGCATTTTGTTTGCCATTATCAAAAATGGCAAATCAGTAATTCAATCCCGTGCGCTCGCCCGTGGGTGTGTGACTCGTCACAACATCCACGGCCGAGCGCACGGGCCAGCCAGGCCACCGCGGATCCGCGTGCGTAGCGGATCCGATGCGGCCTCTATCCCATAGACCGTTACCAAACACACACACACATTACACACTCTAGTGAAACACACACTACACATAATACAAAAACATACGCACTTAAATACACAGCACACATACATACATAGCATAAATACATACATAGCATAAATACATACATAGCATAAATACATACATATTAAGATGTAATGAATCATACACATATTATTACATATTATTATATTACATACATATTACATACTTCTTCACACACTCCCGAAAACAACAAAAATGAAGTCAACGAAACGTAAGAACTCAGAACATACTCTTAAATTCCTCACAGTTGGAGACCGTCAACAGATTGACATCAGAACGACGACTGAGCTTAAGTAAAAATGAATAAAGTGCCTCTTTAGACAGATGAACACCATCCTCGTGCAACTTCACATATTTTAGAGTCACGACAAAAATGCCTCTTGAATCAATTGCACCGTTCAGTATCTGAACCAGTTCTTTCGTTAACCCTCTCTTCTCAATCGGAGGCATCTGCACGAAACTGAACCGAACATCAACCCACGATTTACGGAATTCATCCTTCAAGCTCTTCACCTCATCCGCGAATTGGATGGCCGTAAACCTTTTGTCTGTCACATCGTTAGTTCCAACCACGACACTAACGGATTCAACTTGTGCAGTCTGATTCTTCGCAATCCATTCTCCTGCTGCCTTTTGTACGTTGAAAATGTTCCAACCCGACCCTGCAATCACTATCGTATCGGGTGCTAAGGCGGATGGTGGCAACCGATGAGCGCATAGATTGGAATCGCCAATAAGTATGTTCTTCTTTGTACCGTCACGATCATTAGTTGGCTCACACCGACTCTTTTTCGACGATGTAGGTTTTTCTTCAATTTGCCTTTCAGATTCGAATTTTCGCTTCCGGTTGATTCTTTGCTCCTCACTACTGCTCGTGCACGTCGAGCACGGAGTAGATGACCTTGATTCAGATGAGTTGGAACGTGAACTGTGCTGCGACGAACTCGACACCGAAGTTGTCTTTCCTTCTGTCTGCACGCTTGCCTCCATCATCGTGGTGTGGACTTGTACACCCACCTCTGCCGTCTCAATCTGTGTCTGGACGCTTTGACTGATAAGATCACTATCTTCGGAATTGACAGGATCTGTACCTATATCTTGAACGACTTTCACCTCCGTAACTGCACTGTCTTGTTCTGGACATTCGTGTCCAGTTATGTTCCGAATGAACACATTCACGTTCACATTAGACGACATTCTGACCATTAACTGTAATAATAGGTTAAGTTAAACATGGTTTTCACGAATAGGCATTCAATCTATAATAGTATACATTTGACCGTTATTGATAACTCATTTAATAGTATACATTTGACCGTTAATTGAAATCATTATTTACATTGAACATATTTTTGTCATAAGTGATATTTGACCGTAATTTTTCATCAAAATACTATGTACAACTTGATTAATTCTGCTATTATGCGCAAAAACGCCGCATCACATAACAGATGATAGCCGCAGCGATGCAACTACCGATCATATAAACGCCAATGAAGTACTGTGACAGAAACACGTCAGGTAGAAAATCCCAAAATGTGTTCTGCGCTTTTTCGACTCTCTTCGTGTAAAGTCCCGTCACCTTACCCAGCATATCAATTGGAATGAAGTGTAGCACCCCTTCCAACTTGAACTTGGTTGATCCTCCCGGACATCGAACATCACAGGAGTCTTCAACATTTGACTTATCAATCTTGACCGTAATGTTGTTCCATTGTCCAGTGGGATTACAATTGACCGTAAAGCTAAGTGATTGACACGTAACCATACCCATCACCTCTCCTTGATCTGAAAAACATCGCAGTTTGACCTTGGCACCTGTGATGCAGTTGTAACATCCGAACAAGGATACTTGTCGAATTTTACAGCTAGCACTGCTAATCAACGTTTTCAAACGTAGATTTTTCATCGTTATCTGAAGCTGAAGACCCGACAGTTGTTCAAAATTAGCTTGGACAGAATTATCAATTGGTTTCAGCAACGTGTTTCCGGTGGACAACGGCAACAAATTCGAGCTATTCTTGAACATTTCTTTCATCCTAATGATCTTGCAGGAACATATCACGACTGATCGTCGAGGTTCGCAACTGCACATGTTGTGAGCCAAGACACACTCAAATTGTTCGGCTGCAATCCTAGACGAGCATTGGAATTGACCTATTGTACCAGCCACCGGCTGACCAGCATTGGATGTTTCGGATAAAATAATCTTGTGACCGTCAGAAATGAATCGTTTATTTATCACTGGAGTGTTGGGAGTGGTCACCGATTTCAAAGTTACCGTCAGATCTTCCCAAATGTGAGTGACCACACCCGGTTGTAAAATCACAGTTCGATTTCGTACTGTCAACCCTTGTTTGAGTAATATCTGCAATTCAATCGTAAGTTTGAACTCTGAACACTCGAAGACTTCATAAACCACATCGGACTGCGGAAATGCGTACGACCTGTAGAACAAACAAGATTGGGTACAGTAGAAACAACCACATCCAGCACAAGCGCAGCTACCAATACAACCAGTGAAACCTGGTCTACTGTTAGCCTCTCCATTCAACTCGTCAATTAACGTATCATCTTTCACGCTGTCGCATGACTTTGCATCTTGACACGTTCCGGCACCCGGACAGCGTTTAGTAGACGCGGTCTTCATTTCGAAATCTCTGGTGAAGAAGACATCTGTTTTCAAACAACGTAACGAAATCTCGTTGACTGATACTTCAATCACACCGGCTGGACGGCTAGCCATGTCGTACAACGCTAAACATGCTTTCTGACCTTTAGTAGCCAAGGTTATTTCTGACGTTTGCGACAAACTGCAATTCATCTCATGACCGTTAATAGTACACTCATGTTGCTCCGCCTGTGTTACCAACACTTCAGAACAACCTTCCGTAACTGTTTGACCGTAAGAACTGACCATTATAAGACAAGCTACTACAATTGGCAACATTCTACGAGTTGGACGGTATCGAACACGTTGATTGTCCATGTCCATCTCAATGACATGATCATTAGCCTGCAACGGTAAATACTCCTGACTGTTGCGTCGTTTCCGACACCGACATTTTCGATAACCATACTTACAAAACGACCACAACAGGTTTATCAGAATACCAATCGAACCCCAGATATTTCGCACCATGAAGAATAAAATCACTGATGTTGTACCTCCAAACCATGTAGCCAGAAAAAGAACGAGCATTGCCCATCGAGGAGCACAATGCCAATTCTTGATCATTGTCCAACTGACGTACGGAACTGTTTCGCAAAAAGGTTGTGACGGACAAATCTTGTATACATTGAACACTATAACACCTTTACTCCAGACCTTGACATGTACTTCATAATCATTCAACGTAATTTCGGGCGAAAAAATGAACGTGACGATTTCGGATGGGAAACTTTGCGAGTAGCAAACCGGTGTAGAGCAGATTTCCATCAACGAAGACTCGACCATGGTATGCACCTTAATCCCTCCAATCGTACATTCGATCTCACATGCATGACAGCTTATGCTCAGTGAAGTAGACTCCTTAAACTGCCAGACCGTTACTATTTTTGAACCCCAAGCTTTGATAGGAAGATTCACTTCATTCTCCGTGTAGAAACCCTGATTCAAATGTTTCACATAACACAGTTGAGTACCTGAATATTCGCATTCATGAAGCTTGCAAAATTCAGGTGTACCCGTCATTCGACCATCACCCAAGCAACGATAATCACCCGGTAACGACTGTTGTATCTCAACATTCAGACTGGGAACAAACACCGTTACCTCATCTGCGAATTGTATGGTAGGTAGTGCCATAGTAACTGGTTCCGGCTTGCATTTGTCGGTTACTGTAAGCGATGTAGTCGCGCATATGTTACTGTCTGTTCTGCTGCTGATCGCGTGCTGCAACACCTTTTGATCTTCAGTTGGTTGCATCGAATTGAATGTGCAACCAGTTGCCCACTTCGGACAGCGGCATTCGTTACCACAAATTCCGAATTTAGTCATATGCTGGTTCTTCGGACATTCGACCCAAACCCAACAGAGTTTTCCCTACTCGTGTTCCTTGTATATGGCGTACCCGAACGGAACACACACATCACTGTCCTCGAGACGAAGACTGTGGTTGCCTTTCATGCACTCACCTTTCTTCATAAGCGTGGATGCTAATGCCGATGAAACCATCGCTAAACAGCACATCACCATCGTGAGTAACGGGTTCAATCTTGGTGACCTACGAATGTTCACTTGCTGGTTCGGAGTACCAGTTGAATCATCCGCGGCCTCTTCATCGGTTTCTTCTTCTTCTTGCTCTTGCTCGTGTTTGCTTCGTTCCTCTTTCACTTCCAACGGATACAGTAACTTGACCGAACGCGAAACTGTTCGACCATTGGTCATAAGTACATCAGCAGCTCGTATGCTGTCATCTTGACCAACATGTAACCGAACAATTCGACCCATTTTCCACAAACTGCGTGAGTGATTTTCATCATGAACAATCACCACATCACCTACGGCAGGTTCGAATTTGGATGACGGTTTTTGTTTTCCGTGCTGTCCCACCTCACGTTGACGCAGGTAAGTCAAGTATGACATCTGGAACGTTTTCCAAACACCATCCAATTGTTTCTGTTCTTCTTGCCACAATTCGTTCAACTTCTGACTGCCAGAGAGACCCGATTGTCTGAATTCGGGATCACTATCATCATCTTGATCATCGACTGTCAGCATAGCTGTCTTGGCAAACGGAATGACAAAATCAATAGGACGTAAAACCCGAATAGAATCTCGATCTTCAGTCAGCGGACACAGAGGCCGACGATTAACAACTCCTTGCACTTCCGTAAGTCTAGTGCGAAACATATCAATGTTCAACAACTTCCTGTTCGTTGCTTTGTTCAGTACCTTCTTGACAACACCGATCATTCTCTCGTACACTCCACCCTCCCAGGGCGAAAAACTGCGAATGTACCGAAACTTGACATCTCGAAACGCCATGAAGTTCATCAGCTCTTCATTGAACTCCGGATCAGGTACTGTCTTCTTCAATAACCGATCAGCTGCCTGGAATTGAGTAGCATTGTCGCATAGACACATGCTGGGAACCGTATACAAACTGGTGAAACGACAGAACGCGTGAAGAAACTGCAAGGCAGACAAATCAGTCACGTACTCAAGATGTACCAAACGTGTAGTGAGGCACGTGTACAAATAAACCCATGTTTTTCTCTTCTCTGAACCATGCATGACAAAAGTAGGGCCGAATGCATCAATGCCCACATTCTCGAACGGAAGACAACGATTGACTCTTTCTTTCGGAAGACTCGGCATCAGTGGAAGCTTGTAATTTCCACCTTCATATCTACGACACACACGACATCTGTGAAGAACCTTGTTCACCTGTGAATGACCGCTAATGACCCAATACTTCCGACGTAGTTCAGCCAAAGTTTGCGAGGTACCGACGTGAAACGACTTTTCGTGATGATCTTGAATGATCAGACTGGTAAGCGCGTCGTTTTTCGGCAGCAGAATCAACTGCAGAGGATTGCTGCACGTTTCAACATGTTCAAACCGACCGTGTGACCTAATCAGACCGTTATCATCGACCTTCAAGTTCAACTTGATCACAGTGCTGTTTTTCATCGGACCTTTACTACTCAAATCTTTGTACAGATCGGAAAATGCCATCTTTTGACACTGTTTGACGAGCAAACTTTCAGCAGCCTGAACTTCCATCACCGAAATAGTACCCTTTTCTTTGAAACCAGCAGTCGAATCCAGACCTTTCTTCTTCGAAATCAACTTGATGAAACGCATGACCTGTACCATAGTTCTCACCAACTTCGAATAGTTGGAGAATCTGTTGACATCTACCAGTTGGTAATCTTCATCAGTTGTCTGACTCATGACCAGCACTCGTTCCGGTCCTTCTTTAGCCATACCATGTAAGTCACCGTCAGAGTAGCCGAGATCTGACATAGTAATGGGCCAGAAGGCTTCATCCATGACCAAAAACGGAGGACCAGTCCACCAAATACAACCATCATCCAGAATCTCATCAATTGTGTATCCTTTCGTTGCCAAATCAGCAGGATTTTCGAGTGAAGGAACATACCGAAATTCCACACCCTCAGAGTGGTTTCGAATCGACCGTAAACGATTGTTGACAAACGTTCCGTACTCCTTGTTCGATTGCAACCACGCAAGTACAACCTTCGAATCGGACCAAATGACTTGACGACCTAATTTACAGCCCTCAGGGAACTGCACCTCTTTCTTGATCCAATCGTGTACTTCATTCACTCCCAATTCCAGACCCAAAAGTTCCATCTTCGGTATTGACGGATGAGAAGCAGGATCGAGACGTGCTTTGGCCATCAATAACTGTACGTTGACTAGACCTGAATCATCGACAAACCGAATGTATGTTGCTGATGCATAGACAGACTTACTAGCATCGCAAAATGTATGCAGCTCGTAAGTACTGCCACCGGGTAGACCAATGAAACGCGGCTGCTTGATTTCGCCGACTCGAGTTAATGAGTCCATGACCGTTACAAACTCCTGGTGTTGATTGTCCGAGACTACCTCATCCCAATCAAGCTTGCTGAGACACAAGTCACGGAACAGCATCTTCGCTCTTTGTGTCAGGGGGGCCAGCTTGCCCAACGGATCAAACAATGTTGCCAACGATTTGGCAATCATTCTTTTTGTAGGCGGACTGCTTCCCACTTTTGTAGCTGGTTGAAAGGACATGGTGTCAGTCGTGGCCACCCACGGTACACCAAGTACTTTCACTTCCGTAGAAGCCGTTCGATCACATTCTTGTAGTTGTTCGTTGAACTTCGAGGACGAAGACAAGTACTGTCTCATATTCATCTTGTACTTCTGGAACAGTTCCTTGGAATGTCGGAAGTACTCGAACACCTGTTCTTCCGACATCATTCCCAGAACGACATTATCAACGTAGATGCAACGTGCAATTCGCTTGTCCAAATCGGTGTCTGACTGAGACAGAATCAGCTGCACCGCCTCTTCCAGCAAGTAAGGTGATGAAATGACGCCGAACAAGACCCGAGTAAACTGCAAAACAACCAGATTATCGTCGACTCGTTCAGGATGCTCATCATCTTTGAACCAATACAACTGCGTCAGACCACGATCCTTCTCGTTCAATAACAACTGCAAGAAAGCTTGCTGTATATCCGATATACAAGCATGAGGATACAGACCGAACTCAATAAGCATGCGCTGAATACTGGGCGGTCGAACTGGCCCCTTATACAGGCATTCGTTGACAGAGCGAGCGTTCGGATCACGCGCAGGCTTCGCCGACGCATCGAAGACAATGCGACATTTCGTACTGGAACCTTCCTTTAGCACTGCGTGATGTGGCAAGTATGACGTCATCTCAGACTTGTCCATCGGTGCATACTCCAATATGCCCTCTGCCAAATAGTCTCGGATCTGCTTCCGATATGTTTCATACAGTTCAGGGTTCTGTAGGAAGCGTTTCGCCAGACCACGAAACCGATGCAACGAGAGTTCCGTGTTATCACTGGGAATGACATCCTTGTTCTTCATCGGAAAACGCACTTTTACTCGACCATCTTCAATCGTCGTTGTTTCCTTGAAAAACTTTCGAGCCACTTCTTCATCGTTGTGATCATGCCCACTCAACGGAGGAGCATTTTGCATCATCCACAACCGAGAAAAATCATCCATGTTAGATTCAGGTTGAAGCGCACTCAATTCCGGAATTTTTTCTTCGTCATCATCTTGCGCCTCATTTACACTGAACACCGTAATAGAATTGGAAATCACCATGTTGCTACTCGTACGGTTAGCACCAGACAAAACTGAACCCAATTTCGTCGGAATGACCTTCAAGCCAGAAGGCAGAGACTGCGCCTCGCCTTCAACCAGATCCCAAAAGTACTCAGCACCAATCAAAATATCAGGTCGAACTTTGCGTGAGCTGTATGCTTCACTCTCAACATGAACGTCAGAACAACTGCGAAGCTTTTCGATATCATCACTTGACAGAGTAGGTCTGGTTTGAGGATGTCTGATGTACTTCGAAGGAACGGAATTTGCACTGAAATCGAAAGTGCCATCAACGAAATGACCTCGTGTTGCCAACTCCAACGTCAAGTTGACTCTTTCAGTTGGCAAATTACTCGGTTTCGGACCAAATCCATAGATATTCAGCGTCTCCTGCTGTTGAGCAGTGAGCTTCAATTTTTCCTTCAATTCCCGAGTAACAAAGGTTCGCTGAGCACCAGGATCGAGAAATACCTGTGCCTGAACCCGGTTTGCCGGAGCTTCCGGATTATGAACGTACGCGGAAACAATCATGAGCGCAGCAGTAGGACCCTTTGACTGTTCCATCTCTTCAGTTACTGTTGCAACCGTCGCAGATTTGGAACTCTGAGCAGACGCACCACCTATTGACTTACTACCGTAACTCGACTGTGTTGAAGCACTGGCGTTGGACCTATTTTTGATGGATGACGGAGTACCAAACTGCTGAAAACACAACGACGACAGGTGAGGACCCTTGCAAAACTGACAGAACAGTTTGGCGACACACCGAGCTCGCATGTGATTTTGTCGACCACATCTAAAACAACAACGCTTCTCCATCAAACGCTCCAGACGAGCTTCAGTTGTTGCATATTTCTGACAATCTGTAGCCATGTGCTGCTGATCACAAAACATACACGGGTAGGCTACAGAACCGCTTGATCGACCTGAAAACCCAGTTTGCGACGACTGAAATTTGTTGCCCGTTTGTTTTTTGTGTTCGTAATTTTTCTTGGGCTGATTTACCTGAACCGAAAACACCGATCGATCATTATTGTTGTTACGACCGTTATTTTGTCTGTTATGCGTCTGTTTCGAATTGTTCTTATTATCGTTGTTATCAACCTTCGTGATACGCGCACATCGTTCGCGTATCTGATACACCTGATACAGAACATCTCTCAGACCACCCAGCGTACATACAGAACCGGTGCTTTCTACTTCCTTCAAAATATCGGGAGGCAACTTTTCCTTCATCATGGGGACCAGAACCGGATTGAAACCTGATTTATCTGGATCTTCATTTAGTGTTCGAAGCAGACGAAGGGTTTCGTCCAGTCTATCGCAGAACTTCGACAAATCAGCGAGCGACACAACCTTAGGCATTTTTCGGAAATCCGCGTACAGCTCTTCTTTCACACTCGATGGATCACCGAATCTTGCCTTCATGATATCCAACGCTTCGCTGTAAGAGGCGTTGGTCATAGGCAGGCCTTTTATTGCGTTCAATGCCCGACCTTTAAGACAACTGCGTAAGTAGTTCAGTTTTACTACATCAGCAATGTTCTGTGAATGAACAAATGACATGAACGAGTCCATGAACGCCGTAAATTGCCGTGCAGTACCGTCAAAACTTATACACAGGTCTCTGAGGTCCATTTTAGGCAGATGGATCGGAGGGGCGAATGTGGTTTGTTGCACATGGGGTACCGTACTTGCACTGGAATCATGCATGACCGGCGACATCTGTTTGTTTTGTGTACCACCATGCACATCAGCAATGTGCATGTTGCACTCAATCAATTTAACTTGCAAGTACGCAACCTTGTCACGTGCTTCGTTCAGTACCGGTTGATAACCATGAGTTGCAACTGTTTCGTATTCATCTTCTTCTTTGGCTCGGTCATTGCCCTGCATAGATTCAATGATCCGAAGCCATTGGTCATCCAATTCAGTTAACTCTTTAACTGAATTCGTAATTTTTTGTTTGTTTAACATTATGTTAAACAAGCTCTCTTCGAGTTGTTCAGTACGGATTGAAGGATCCGTACTGTCCGTCAGTACTGAAAAATCAGGACAGTCACGCACTTGTCTTCGTACATTTTCTCGTGTAACTCCGACCCGCTTCCTAATGTGGCCACTCATATTTGATTGAAATAATTATTCACAAACGTAGATTTTCTCAAGCAACGTACTTCAAGTATGAATTAATTACTAGTAAATACTGCCGTATGACCGTAAATATGTTCACAGTAAACGTATGACCAAATATAGGAAAGAACTACAGAACAGAGCTGCCCGTAAACCAACAAACAATATTATTCACGGAAATTATTGTTGACACAATAAACTGACCGTAAAACAGATATTCTGACCGTAACAGCAAAAAATACTGACCGTAATTATTACTGACCGTAACACAGAGATTTTTTACCCAACTTAACGACTACACAATATTTTTGACCGTAAGGTGTTCTTCAGCGATGTGTTAATATTAAACTTCTGAACACAAAGCATCTGACCGTAAAAAGCGTCTGGCATCAAAACCTTCCGACCGTAAATTTTCTTGACCGTAAACAGAATGACCGTAATTTAAGCGACCGTAAAACTCACCGAAAAAATTCTGATTGTCGTCAATTCGATGTTAATTCAGCTAGTACCATATTATAATTTGTGCCATAAATTACCAAACGTTCTCTTCGGTCGATGCAATTTTTATCTCAAGTTTCAATGGGTAAAAACCGTGGCCAAAAATGGAAATACAAAAAATGAGAAAACAGAATTAAGAACACTTTTAAACATACATACACACAATCATACAGTTCATTTACATTCAATTAGATTCAAACAAACAAACAAATTAACATGTACAAAACATGTACATACATCAGTCAGTCAGTCAGTCAGTGAAAATGATAGTGAAAAATAAGTTTCAATGTCGGCATTTTGTTTGCCATTATCAAAAATGGCAAATCAGTAATTCAATCCCGTGCGCTCGCCCGTGGGTGTGTGACTCGTCACAACATCCACGGCCGAGCGCACGGGCCAGCCAGGCCACCGCGGATCCGCGTGCGTAGCGGATCCGATGCGGCCTCTATCCCATAGACCGTTACCAAACACACACACACATTACACACTCTAGTGAAACACACACTACACATAATACAAAAACATACGCACTTAAATACACAGCACACATACATACATAGCATAAATACATACATAGCATAAATACATACATAGCATAAATACATACATATTAAGATGTAATGAATCATACACATATTATTACATATTATTATATTACATACATATTACATACTTCTTCACACACACTCAGTGCGCTCAGTCCTTCTTTTGCAGGTTGTTCATTAGGTTCCTTCGGAAAAATTCAGAATGACGGATTTCTTAAAATCTCTTAATATAGTTAGTACTTAGCTATGTAAGTTAGTCAAGATTTGTTGGTTTGTTTGGAATCGACTTAAAATGCTGAGATGCTGTTTCTTCAAACAAAAGTATTTAGCATACTTAAAATGAAAGAACTTATCGTTATATCGTTCATGTTTCAGTGATTGCCAATCTGAATCCGATGGTCAACTTTTTGGTGTACATGAAACGGCACAAAGACATCCGTGAGGCGATTGGAAGTTTCGTGAGGTGCCGTGAATATCGGGTCAGCACCGCATCAAGTGCCGTATCCACTACTAAACGAGTGAGCTCCGTAAAGCCAATATAAATATTACATTCTGATAAAAAAATAGATATGTATATCTAAATTTAATTTAAACAGATTTCAATAATCAGTTTATTCAATCAATTGACATGGAAAAATAATAATACTATCATGATTATTTGGTGTGATCCGTCAGAGATCAGAAACATATAAAATCTTATCGTTCAATCGTTCGTTATCAATGGAAAGTTTGATGTTCGGTGATTGTTCACGTACGGTGATTGTTGGTTCAAATTTACAAAACATAGTATAGTGTACGGTTTGTTCAAATTCATTTTTGACAAAGGCAGAATTGCGGGTTTATGGTAAAATATCGGCTTTTCCGTTTTTGAACACGAGTAGAACATAATATATTATTGTGATATTCATTTAGAAATGAAACAAAAGAAATTTCAACTTGCAAGATTAGTGTTGATTCATGCTCAGTGAACGAGAGACGACAACATTCAAGAACTGATTTACCCTGTTCCGAACGTGACTTTTGATTTGTACGATATTCAAAGTGCAAAAAATTTAACCACAATTTCAAAAATATAAACAACTTTATTTTCTTTGGAACACATTTTCTATACCGAGTGATACGCGCAACAATTTCAAAAGTATGGTAGGTTCAGCGCAACGAAGGTGTCGCAACTGTAGCGCATAACAAATGGTACCAGGTATAACACCTTAGGTTGCGAACTTCACCATAACCCGATTATATTTGAAGAGGTATGAGAAATACGAGGCACATTTAATTTTTTATTTTGCCTGAACTTGACGCGGCACATCACTGACCAAATGCTTTAAGAGTTTCTCTTAAATTAAACCAAACTCAATGATAGTTATGCTCTCGGAGAAAAGAACAGTGCAAACTTAGAAAAGACTACGATAGTTGGTTTCGATTTGAATAAAATAAATAAATTTCCATAATGGCAGTTGATAACATACAAAAACAAAATACATCTTTATCGTCATCTGACTTCATTCCCAGATTCAATAAATGTATGTACCGTAACCTCAGTTACCATGAAACATGATTTGGTGACTTATAACTCCTGATAATCCTATAAACTGCCCATTCCAAGCAATTCGCTACGTTCACAATGATATTAACCTGTCTAAGAAAGTCACAGCTAATGTGGTCAGATGATCTTAATCTTCTTCGGGCTGTCTGTTGATACTCATCGAAAAAGATATCC
Organism: Daptonema setosum; assembly: GCA_964036265.1. NCBI lineage: Eukaryota > Metazoa > Nematoda > Chromadorea > Monhysterida > Xyalidae > Daptonema > Daptonema setosum. The sequence continues at coordinate 11,780,487 of OZ038443.1, forward strand.
CAGTTAGCCCCCGAATGTGCAGTGTTAAATCATGTGATCTCATAAGAACTCATGTGATTTCGAGTAGTCTCGTGTGATATGGTGGCAGATTATTTTTATCTCATCTTCCAGAGCCGACATTCAATTTACGTTCAAAGTATCAAAACCTTTGTAACTGCGTGGTATTCTAGAAACACAATGATACATACCTGATAAATATAGTTATCTGAAACCTTATAGACGAAAAATGTTATTATGACATGCAAGTTAGCGTGTTACATAACATGCTAGAAGGTTAGCGACCATTGTTATTTCAGCAGTGGGAATACGATTACCAAGGAATGAAGTACTGTACCTGTAAGTGTTGCGTTCACAATGTGATTCCAAGGAATTTTGTTTTGGTTAAGTACAAACTGAATCGTACCAAATGTTTTGAGAATTTCACTTACACCAAACTCAATAATAGTTATGTTCCCGGATAAACTAACCGTGCAAACTTAGAAAGGACTATGGTAGTTGGTGTCGATTCAAATAAAGTCAATTTATTTCCATAATAGTAGTTGAAATGATAGCCGAAACAATATAGCTCTTCATCGTCATCTGACTTAATTCTCCGGTTCAATAAAATAAGAAAGAGAGAAAAAGGTAAAAGCGTTACCCTGAAAGGAAAGTTATCCTAAACTGAGTGAACTTAACCGTATGTAATGACTGTAAAGCCCTGTTTATACTTCAGCGTAAGCCGTAGCGTAGTGGGGGCGGAGTCTACGGGTGTAGGCAAAGCGTACATCTATGCCATAGATCTACGCGTAGGTAAAAATTTGAGTATAAATGCTCGTTCGCTACGCCTCAACTAAATTTCGAAAAAGTTATTTATGGGATCGAAAACGCAAGAAAACGTCGGATTTATTGTGCCTTTGTTTTTCTAGTGCCGGCGGGCTCGTGTGTCTGATACCAGCGCTTGCTTTAGGGCTTGTTTGCCGTTTTATGAATTTACGTGCATGGTCGGTTTAGCTCGGGTGTTTTGGGCCAACTTCGGATTTAGTTTGCACAGTAACAAAACTTAACAGAAAAGTAGTCAGAGGGGTTTATTGACCTCCTGAAAATATCTGTGATTTTTTCAAGCTCGAAAAATGAATTAATTTCGGTCGAATTTGCTCAGCGAAGTAATGCGTGTTTTCTTCATAAGCTGGGGCGAAATCTGCACAGCGGCGTGGTGACCAATCGAAGTTATTTTCCATAAATAACTCTATTTATAGGTTTTCAACAACGGTGAGAAGATCTCTGATTTTTTCAAGCGTCAGAAACCGCTTAAATCACCTGAAATTAGCCCATACAGAAATTTAGAGACATTTGACATCTTCGAAAACAACGTCTCAGCAAATTTTCGCGAGTAAAACGAATTTCTTATGAGTTAGAATTGATTTCCCAACATATTTCAATATTTTGAACGTTTTTCTTCGAATTCCCTTATTTATCTACGCGTAGAATATCAAATCAATTTGATATTGAGCGTACAGGAACAAATTCTATGCGTAAGCAGGAGGCGGAGCCTACGCATGATGAGAATGCAAATCTACGCGAGAGCGAGTATAAACGGTTGACCCGTAGTCAGGCGTATATAGCGTAGATCTACGGCTTACGCTGGAGTATAAACGCGGCTTTACTTCTTAATGAATGTATGTACCGTAACCTTAGTTACCATGAAACATGGTTTTGGTGGCTTGTAACTCATGATAATCCTATAAACTGTTAGAATGTCATGCAATAAATTCAATTTTTAAGATTCTTTGCATCTTAAACTCGCAAGAGATAGTTTTAGGTAAAAAATGCCACTACTCAAGGAAGAGAAAATGACATAGTGTAGCTAAAGTTTCGCAGACTAAAAATAAAAATATGATGAAACTATGCTGAAAGGATTGAAAAAATATGATGAAACAAAGGTACAAAATTGTGAATGACCATGCCTACGTCTCAAGAAATTTTAAATATTTAAGGAACTGAGAATCAAAGTGAATCATGTCAACAGTGGCACCGGAATTCGTCAACGACACGACGTCAATGGCATAGTTTTCCGACGACGGAATCTGCCACTTTGACTGGAATAACAAGGTCAAGATCAGCTGGACCAATTACGTCTACGTTTCGCAGGGTTCGTAGACAAGTTACAAAAAATTGGGAAGTTACTTCTCGTCATGGTCTGTGAAATCAAATCGTTTCAGCAATGGAGTTTTAGTAAGAAAACTTGGCTTTGCTTTCGAATTCAGTCTCTTAAATCAAGTGAGCATGCTAGAGAATGAAGAAATAAAAGCAGACAATTGACTGATGTGTTTTGACAAGTACATGTGTTCGTTATGTCTATATACAATAAATAATGATAAATTTTACTAAACATGTATATAAGATACAAATAGAAATAGAAATAGAAATAGAAATAGAAATAGAAATAGAAATAGAAATAGAAATAGAAATAGAAATAGAAAGAAAATAGAATATACAAAATGAATAAACTACAGGTGTACTGACGGTCATTAGCAACATGCTGATCTTCGGTTGCATACTCAAGTTCAGTGATCTACGTAAACGTAAAGAGTACATCGTGATGGCTGGTCTGGCTCTGGCTGATGCCATTGCGGGGGCTGCCTATGTCACCACAGGTGAGTGAGTGAGTGAGTGAGTGAGTGAGTGAGTGAGTGAGTGAGTGAGTGAGTGAGTCATTTTCAGGAGTTCATCGCATTTGGGTGGGTTTATGCGGTTTTTCAAATGTAAAAGTCACAGCTTGGTATTGCTTTACCAGACCTCATGGTGAGAAAAGTTTTAATTGTTGTTGTTGTTGTTGTTTTTGTTGTATTCTAGATAAATAAACTTATTTTTTCAGGTTTCCTGCTGGTAATGTCATGTGCGTCACCTCTGATGCTGGTGCTTGTTTCTGTCAATCAACTGATTGCCATTGCTTTTCCAGTCAAGTACTACTTTTTCACAGGTTTTTCATTAATAACTGACAAAATAATCTTGAATGTAAAAAAATCAATTTCAAAAATATGTATTGAAGGAAATTTTCTATTATTCAGCATCGTATGCATTCAAACTAACCGCGCTGTTCTACATGATCGCATTGGCCAACTTGGTATTCCTTGGCACATGTTCATACATGCAGGATGACCGGGCGATTTACTCGATTAACTGCTTGGGAAACACCATGTTTGGCACTTGGGAAAAGTTAGATTCATTCATACAGGGTGGCGTAGAGTACATAGCTATATCTTGACGATATCTGATGTCTAAAATATCTTCAAAAATTTATATAAAAATATAGTATAAATTATTGTCCACATATTTGGTATCCATATTTAGTTATAATAGCCTATTCAATCAGTTGAGCAAATTTATCTAGTTCAAATTCATCAGAACACACGCCCTCCTTTGGTATATCGAATCCAGTGTTCTAGCAACTTAGTGTGTACTACGAAATATGATCTAAAATTCGATGTTGTTATTTGCAGTGTGGTAAGTTACTACTTCTTCAACCGAGTCACCACATCCACAGTCAGCGTGGTGCTGTATCTGTTTATCCCGTTAATGTACCGACGCTATGTGAATACGGTAAAAACTGGGGGCACAGGTGGCAATGGCAAAAACTCGGAAGAACAGATCAAGTTGGTCGTAACTTATATTTGAATTTGTCTCTCCCGATTGTCATTCATCTGAATTGACTTGATTACAGAATCAGTGTATAAGACCAACTTTTTCCAGTAGTTTTCGAAATTCTGCATACAACGCAGAATGCATCGACTATAAGCAGTTTCAACATTTCTTCGAAACCAACAACTAAGCGTTATTTACTTATTAATTATCAGAACCATGGCGCGAATCACCAAAACGTTTGGTATCTGTGCACTGTACACCATGTTGTTGTACGTCCTGCCCAACACGGCCTGTTCCACACTCGTGTATGTCGTCAGTCAGAAGACACTCAGCGCGCTCAGTCCGTATTTTGCAGGTTGGTCATTTGGTTTCTCCAAAAAAAAAATCCGAAAGACGGATCTCTAAAAATTATTTAATAAAGTTAGTGATTATTTGTTGGTTGGGATCGACTTATAAAGCTGAGATGCTAATTCTTCAAACAAAAGTATTTAGCATACTTAAATCGAAAGAACTTATCGTTATATTGTTCATGTTTCAGTGATCGCTAATCTGAATCCGATGATCAACTTTTTGGTGTACATGAAACGACACAAAGACATCCGCGATGCCATCGGCAAATTTGTAAGGTGCCGTGAGTATCGGGTCAGCACCTCATCAAGTGCCGTATCCACTACCAAACGAGCCAGCGCCGTAAAGCCCATATAAATAATACATTTTTATCAAAAGATAGGTATGTATATCTAAATTTAATTTAAACTGATTATAATAATTTATTTATTCAATCATTTGACAAGGAAAAATAGTAATAATATCATGATTATAGCCCACCATTATTATGGCCCACCACTGACCAAATGCTTTGAGAGTTTCTCTTAAATTAAAACCAAACTCAATAACAGTTATGCTCCCGAAAAATAGAACCGTGCAAACTTAGAAAGGATTACGACAGTTGGTTTCAATTTGAATAAAAATAACTAATTTCCATAATGACAGTTGATATGATACAAAAACAATATAGCTATTCATCGTCATCTGACTTCATTCCCAGATTTAATAAATGTATGTACCGTAATGTCAGTTACCATGAAACATGATTTGGTGGCTTGAAACTTATGATAATCCTATAAACTGCTAGGTTGTCATGAATACGGAGTAAACAAAGAAGACGCATTCCATATCCATTCCAGTGTACGACAAAAAGATGCATTCCCATTCCAAGCAATTCGCTACGTTCACAATGACAGTAACCTGTCTAAGAAAGTCACATCACAGCTAATATTAAATGTGGTCAGATAATCCGGACGGCGAGAATAGTAAACCGGCTGAGTAGTTTCACTGCGGCGAGTATAAATATCTGCAGAGCGTTGAAAGAAAACGAGCATTCCGACCCGTTCATAACAAAACAGATATTGAGAGAATTATGGTTGCACAACGAGTGCATTAACTAATTTGGTTTAATGAAGGAAAAAAACAATTACTCAAGCTATGCGCTGACGTTATAGTGGGAGATACTGATGAGGGCTAACCACTAGAAACTCGTCTATCTTTAGGCCCAAAACGAGTTTACAAAGTTATTGATACGATCATAAAAAGTCATGCAAACATTCTAGTTTTAAAGAAGTTATTAAATTATCATTCAATCAGTGTGTCAGCCAGTGAGTCAGTCAGTCAGTCAGACAGTCAGTCAGTCAGTCAATCAGTCAAAATTAATCACATTTCAGTATTGCCCTTGCCCCTTTCGTCCATTCGCTTAAGATGGGAATCATATCCGGATTATATTCAACAAAAAACAATAATCTTCCACAAAAAGACTGTGATAATTTTCAATTTCTCTTAATTTGCTGTGGTAAATTTCCAAGGTATTAACATCATATGTAAAACAACACGTAGGTCTTTCTACTAATCCTACCCCACTGAGATAGAATTTTTTTGTTTCTTTTGTAATTTATCAGCAATGTTTTGAAATCCGTAATAAAGAGCAATTGTAATGATAAAGCTTGGAAGACTGCTAACTAAGCATGGAATGTAATGAGTAGTGCAGAGCTACAGGAGTGAATCAGCATCAGCTGCATTTAACATCAAACTTTATCGAGCTGTCTGTTGATACTCAACGAAAAACATATGCCGGTTATGGACCCAGTTAACCCTATTGACTGTAACTTAATAAACGTATGTACCGCATCCTTAGTTACCATGAAACATGATTTGGTGGCTTGTAACTTATGATAATCCTATAAACTGTTAGGTTGTCAAGAATCTGTGCCATACAATACATTTAATTAAGATTTCTTGTTTCAGAGCCACAAACGTTTTATTGACCGTTTCATTCATCCGATAGTGCGCAAGATGAATGTTCAAGATTTCATAGAAACTTCGTGACCACCTACAGTATCAACAGGTGGCTAATTATCTCAGGCAAAAAGCGGTAATTATAGTCTATCCAGGGTTTCTTGTTAGCCAAAAACTGTTTGTTATCAATTTTTGATAACAAGAAACCCTGACCAAGCTGTACCGGAAGCAACGGTAACTTGATCGGCAGAGTTACTGTTGTAGCGATTACTGTCACGTACATACACACTTTAATACATACATTTATGGTGCAATCATTAGTTATTGTTATATTGATTAACATGGTTATTAGGATACTAAACCATGAAATCATGTAAGTATTCTCAGAGCCCAGTGTTGGATTTTGAAGTATTTTCAACTCGCGAGAAATCTTTTTAGGTGAAAAAATGTCACTGATCAGAACAATAGAAAAAAAATCTATTCTAAATTAAAAGTTTTAGTTAAAGTTTCGCAGACCTCAAAGAGGTGTTGATAAAATGATGAGATGGTGTACGAAGAAACAAAATTGTGAATGATCATGCCTACGTTTCAAAAAAATTCAGCTTTGGGTAATTCAGAACCAAAGTGAATCATGTCAACCGTGGCACCGGATTTCGTCAACGACACGACGTCAATGGCAAACTTTTCCGACGACGGAATCTGCCACTTTGACTGGAATAACAAGGTCAAGATCAGCTGGACCAACTACGCCTTCATTTCGCAGGGTTTGTAACCAAGTTATAAATTGGAAGATACTTCTCGTCTGGGTCTGCGAAATCAAATCGTTTCAGGAATGAAATTTTAGTAAGTAGAAATTTTGGCCCGCTTTCCAGTTCAGTCTCCTAATCAAGTGAGCATGCTAGAGAAGAAATGAGAGCAGTAATAGACTGATGTGTTTTGACAAGTACATATGTAATAAAATAAATAATCTTAAAACTGTACTAAATATGTAGAGAATATAACAAAACTACAGGTGTACCGACGGTCATTAGCAACATGCT